>JAJQWJ010000005.1:16862315-17462315 GCA_023637945.1 Phaethornis superciliosus | reverse complement strand
GAAACCTCTCTGTGCTTCAGCCTTGCTTCTGTGTGAAATGGAATTTCTGGTCTTCGGTTCTGCAGTATAAAATTCGGGGAGATCTCACAATGAAATATGTGATGCTGCCTTTACTATCTCCAGTGCCTTGGGAGACAAGCAAGGAGCAGGTTAGGTGGACTTCTTGGGTATTTATTCTCAGGAGAGAAGCTGACATCATCAGTGACACTGGGGTTGAGACAGAAATGTAGAAGGAGGATTTCCTTGCCTTTTAATTTCTTATGGCTATTCGTGATGGTCAAAACCCAACTTGGGCTTTTAGCATGCTCACCAACTAAACAGCAGGATGACATAGACATTTTAATCTGTTCATACCATGTTCTGTGTCTCTTATGAAATAGCAAAAATATTTCAGCTTGTTTGTACAACTTCCAAGGGAAGGGCTAGGACTGGAGAAACTCTAATACGCTGAAGTATGTGGTTCTTGTTTCAAATATCTCATACTATCCCTTTAAAACATTTGTGCAGTTCCGTGGTTCCTCAGTGCATTTTCCTCAGATTAAATTAAAAAGTTTTGACATCAGCTCTATCTCACAGCTGTAAGAGAAGACTGAGATAAATGACTGCACCTACTGTGAAGATTTGTTGGAGAAGACATTTGTCGCATATCAGAATACTGCATGAGTGTTTTGAGCAGTTGTGATGCTGCTAACATAATATTTCTCTTTCCAAATGATATGCTCAAAATATGCTCTGAAATTTAACCAGAGCAGAACCCAGCCCATGCCCTAAAGAGCAGTGTGTTTCAGCCTCCAGCAGTCAAAGGGTTAAATTTCAATCCAAAGGCAGCACCTGCTGTAGCAGTGTCATCTTCCAGTGCACTGGGTGAGCTGGCACTGGTGCAAAGGGAAGAATGTTTATCTAGGGAAATTTCAGTGCCCATAAGCCTCCAGGGGATGTTTTATCCAGCAGCACCTTGTTTAGTTTGTGGGTGCTGAGGTCATTCTATCAACAACCCTGATATTCTGGCGGGTGGCACTTGCTGGTGGTCTCTCTTGAACCATTTTGTTTGTGTGTTTCCAGCTGTTGACTGCATTAAACACAACTGAAAATTTATGGACCTTTTCCAAATATTACTAATCCATGTAGGATACTGGTCTGATTGCTGAAAAGGTGTGCTGGGATTGTTAATAGAGGTATGGTCTCTGAAATGGGATGGGAGATTTCCACGAACAAGAGGTTTTTATATAATGCATTGTTTATATATTCTAAAGTGTTAGATAATACCCATAGTATGACATAGACTGTGATATTAATGAACTGCATTGCAGGGATGCTGGTAGATAATATGCCAAGCTGGTTGGCTGGCTATTGATGTTTGGTGTCACTGTTTCATATTTGCTTTTATAATCCACTCAATGAACTAACCAGCTACAAGGATAATCTGTGGGCAGAAGAACTGTGTAAAAGCCTTTTTGACCAAAAGTGATACTTTATCAATGTTTTCCCTAATGTACAAAGCATTTTGCCTTCTAATAGTACACAAAAGAACATTTGTATTTTTCACCTTTCTGCACTTCTGTGAAGCCTTAAGGCTTCAACATATGCTGGAAGTTGCAAAATGATCCTGTGCTTTGATTCAAGCCCACTTTAAAGAAACCCAAACAAATAAAATCTGATCCTTGCATGTTCTGAGTAGGATGCAGACCTTCCTTTCTCTAATAGGTTCAGGGGTCGCTTATCCCAGGCTTTAGATTTCTGCTTGCCAGGTATCTGAGTTTGGGAGAAGAGGTGTGGCCTTTAAAGGCTTTTTGATATGTTAGTTCTGGTGAGAATACTCTACAGCTTCTTAGAAAGGTAGCTTTGGTTGTTTCAACTACTCTATCTAAATTGCCACTTGCCAGTTGATAGAAGCCAGAAATAACACTTTACTGAGTGAAGTTGCTGGAGAGACATTTCACAGAAGTAACTGCCTGATTTCAGTTCTCCAGCTATTCCTCTCCAATTAGCTGGGTTCAGCATCAAAAGCAGCATGAAACCACTGAGCCAAACTTATCTGCCTGTGTGATTCCATATATGTATAGCTGTCTGCTGTCTGGCCCTGGGACCTCTAGGCCAGTGGTGTAAAAATGGCAGTAATACAAAAAATGTGTCACAAGAGAATGATGGCCAATCTAGCTGATTTTTGGTACTTCAAACGTGCCCCTTTCCATGAAGATAAATGAATGCAGCATAAGAGAAAGCAGGGAGTGAAGGTTTGTACAGGATGGGATGCTTCCCTGGGTCACACAGAGTTAACTCTACAAATGCAGAACTGCATGGGTTATGATGACCTAAGGTAGTCAGATGTCTATTCATCACCTAACAGAGAAATGACAAGCTAGATCTACGTAATACCACCTCTTACTGGCAAATGTTCAAAACCGTTAAAGTAGGTTTTGTGCAGACCAAAAGTACTTTAAAGCAAGCTAACGGCACTATTTCATCTAGACTTCCCTGCTCAGATAAGGCCTATGATCTCTCCCTACAACTTCCAAAAGCCAACTGTGTTCAAATACATGCACTTCAACCCATTTGGACTCATATTGGGGTCTGGCTGATGTTGATGGAGCTCTGTGTGGAGAGCTGATAAGATATGCCAGTTTCTTGTCTCCCTGCTTTACATCTGAAAGCATGTGATAAAGATTGCTGGTAAGGCTACAGAGAGCATTTGATTTTCCCAGATGCTTCACAGCAAGGGCAGAAGGGGGTAGAGGTGTATCATCTACTCAGCATGGCTGCCAAGCTCATAAGACCCCAAGAATTCAAAAATATGTGAAGTCACCTGAGACAGGCCTGGGTACAGCATTGAAACAGGAGTCTTGTGAACTTCCACCTGTGTAGAAAAAAAAAGTCCAGTAAGTTTTTACTGTGTGGACTAATGTTTGATGTGAGTGTTCTACACAGCTGTAATATTGCTGTGCCCCTCAATTAACTGACATGACCATTGAGCCAACCAAGGAATATAAAAAATTATGTGAGTAGAGATTACATCACTCCGCCAACAGAGGAGAAGCTGAGATCTGGATCTGAGTGTAGGAGCTGTTGTGTCTCTGTTGCTTTCATCACTGGGTTTGCTGAGTTGCCACCTTTCTTGACTGTATGCTATATACATGTGTGCCTATGTATGTCACTAAGAAAAAAGTGGAAAGAACAAACTGCTTTTCCATCTCAATTAATTTTGCTGGTAGGATGATATAATCCCCTGAAATTCAGGATCTAAGAAACAGTGAAGATTGAATCAACATCTAGAATAACAGCTAATTTTCTTGCTCTAATGAAATCTGACTATTGGAATAAAGTCTCAAAACAGTACTGAACTATTTATTAATAATATGTGTCCCCTAATGATGAACTCATTTTCAGCTAGTAACAAGTCTTTGTGAAGTATAATGAAAAATACAGTGCCATGCATAGTAAACTGTCCTCTGTTTTTTTTGAGAGCACGCCAGTTCCTCAGCTGCAGCACTACTATACTATTCATCTCCATAAAGGGCTCTTTCGAAAGCATTATTAAACAGCAGGAAGGAATGGTTATGACAGCTTCATTAGTCACTAGGAGCCAAACCTGGCCACTTTCTTCTGGGAATTATTAGCACATTCCAAAACATCTCTGGGTTGGTGGCATCCAAAAAATGTCTTTTTCAAATTTTTGGAGTTTGGCCAAACCTGGCTTTGAAAATCCTGGAATGGCAGTTGTAGTATTAAGTCGTCTCTAGGTGAGGTTAGGCTCTGTTTGCAAGGCAAATACAGATTTCCCAGTCTTGGCAGTCCAGAAATATTCGCAGTAGACTATTTGGTTTGAAATACACAGGCACAGAAAATTCTTTGTAAGATCTTGCTGAAACTGCGAAGTACCCTGTGTAGCAGATAGAAAACTTCAAAGAGTTTTTTCACATCACTGCACAGTGTTCACAAAAGTTGCATCCACAGGCAGGATGCTCACGATCCCAGTGTCACCAGTAGATATGAGATTCTCAGCTGACATGGTATTTCAGGCTCTGTGTTGCTAGTCTGAGACCAGCTGTGTTTATCATGAAGCACTTCTGACATTGCTTAAGAGCCTAAGCTACAGGATAAACATGAGGTGCAGAATCAAGTTCTTGCATAATTGATTGCTCTTTTGCAAATATCACTGGCTGGTTGTAAAGTGACAACTGCCTGAAAAAGAAAGTAAGATGGGCACAGCCTGGGAAAATGCTGCTGTTATCATGAATGTTATAGCTAGCTTGGACTCTGGGGCAACACCTCCTAAAATCCAGCCCTTTGGGACTCAGGCTTCTCCAAAGAGTGAAGTCCAGGGAATCAATGGAGCTTATGTCAAAAACATTGTATATGCAGAATTATTTTACAGTCCAGCTTTTCTTAATTTTCTGTATATTTGTAAAATCAAAATTATCCCTTAATACATAGTTATTTATGCTTTTCTACCCACATGGAACCTTCTGTGAATACTTTAAAGGTAATACAATTCATAATTAACAGCATGCCAACAAAAGCCTTGTGCTTGAGTAATGACTTAATGCACACGTGCAAGCCCAGCCAAGACCCTGGTGTGAGTACGCCACATGTAGGAGAGAAGGTTGTGCAAGAGCATGCTTCCATATGCTATTGGAAAACCTGACTGCTGCTATCTTTATCAGTGAGACCATTCTGCTTGGATTGCTCTGTGGGCTTGAGCCCAAGCAACAGGCACAGAGTCCCTGGAGGCTCCAGCTCTTGCTGAGCTTCCCATTGCAGCCTTCACTGGGCCATTTTATTTTCACAAGCAAGCAGGCTTCATCTTGGGTATCTGCTGTTGCCAGTAACAGCTGAGATCACAGGAGGCAATTCTCTTCCAACCTTTTTTAATTTTTTTAACACAGAGTATTTGGTGTGCAGGTCAGTTCCATGGTTCCTGGGGGTTCTTCCTCATTCATGCTATTGCAGTGACAGCCTTGAAATTAATGTGTGCTGGCCCACAGGCTGCAATACAAGAGTTGCAAAGCCACAACTGAAAAACTATGTAATTAATCTACTGGATTAACACAAACAAGATGTCCTTGAGCAGGATAGGTTTACAGCAGTCCAGGAGGAGTCATTTTCTCTGAGAACAGAAAACAAAACCTTTACAGCTGGAGCCTAGATAGAGGAGAGCAGAGCAGGTCCCCAAGGTGCCTGTCAGCAATGGGCTACTGGCTCTCCCTGCTGCTAGTCCAAACAAATTACTCTCCGTTTTGGTAGTGTGCATCTGTGTGTGTGATCCTATAATGAGGAATTGTTTCTAGTTCTCTGGGAGCTGTAGCCATTCACCCGAGTAGTTTCGAGTGCAGTTTGTTTTGGTGCTCTGAGGTGCTGAAGAACAGATCTTGGGTATGGATTCTGAGTTACTCCTCCCTACAACCTGAATTCACACCTGTTGCTTCTGACTTACCTTAGTGCATGGAAGCCAATCCCTGTTGAAAGACAGGATTTCCTTCTGGTGGAAATAATACTCTGCTGCTGAGCTTCAGAGGGCTGGAGGAGAGGGTGATGCCCACTTGTGAATGGCAGCTTGTTAACTCCATCTCCCACTGTAGCTTCCAGTTCCACTGCAGCAATAACAACACATTTCTTCCCACACTTCATAGTCGTTTATCCCCTTATGACTCTGCAGTTCATTTGTTCACTGGACTTTTATTTGTGAATCTGTTTTCTTTGCCATTGCCCATTTGTCCTTGCTGTTGAGCCTCATTGAAAGCCCTCTCTAAACATTACAGGGAGCCAAAGAAGGGGAAAATGTTTGATATTTTTGTACTGCTTCCAAAGCTTCCACTTAGAGTGAGCTCATATAAAAACTGGTCTAAAAGTATTAGACCCTTTTCTAGTTCTCTCTGAAAAAGATAACATTTCTTGCTCACATTATTTGTTGAATCTTTGCAGACTCAGAAAGTTATCCTGATTTATACTTTAAACACCACCTATGCATCCAAGAAGACTAAAAGGTGTCTGAAATATTAAAAGATTTATTTTTATGTTGAAGGGGGAATCCTTAGCATGCATGAACTAAAAAAGATATGCTCTCAAAAAAAAACCAAAACAAAAAAACCCACAACCCCCCCCCAAAAAAACCAAAATACCATGGAAAACATTCATTATATAATCATTCTTCCCCAGCTGAAGGAACTATGCTTATTGTGAAAGGCAGTATTTACTGGGATCGCATGGGTTTACAGCAGCTTCCCTGGTAGCTGCTCACTGCAAGAACATAAAGGGAAAATGTGTGCACGAAATGTAATCCTACCCCACAAGTTTTAGTGGACTCATTGTCTGTGTGCTGCAGCTTTGCAGGTGTGATGGCTAAATTAAGTTTCAAAGCACTCTCTTGGGATGTTGCCCAGGGAAAAAAAAACTCTAGGCCTGGAGATTTGAAGCTAAATCCCTCTGAATAATTTTAAAAGCAGATTGGTGGCACTCTGGAGAATACTGAAATTAAGCAGGAGATGAAGGGAGGGAAGTGCTGCTCTCTAAGCAGGCCTGGGTCAGAGTGGTAAGGAGGGCATACCAGTCAAGAGGGCAAAGACACAGGAGTCTGAGCTTACAGGTGACTTGTGTGCTGTTAGAGAAAAGACTGTTTGCTTTTGTAATGCTAGCAAAAACATTGATCATTTCCTAGTGCTAAGTGTAAAGGCAGATGGAGCTGTGGTGGGTGAAGAAAGCAAACGTGGAAAGGTACTGGGTTTCCTGTAAATGTTTTACATTTTCCTTTTTCAGCAGTACTTTGTCAAAGAGATCAGCAGAATATGTACATTCTTTTGAAAATGTATCCAGTCTTCAATGTTGTAAACATAACTGCTTTGTATAGTAAAATAGTACATTACAAAGCAATTTTGGCTTCCCTGATTACATGTTGTGTTCCCTTTTCATTCACAGCTCTCTGTCCAACATAGCAATTACTATCTACCTCTATCAGTTAAGTCTGAAGCAACAATAGTGTAAAACTGAGCTTGTAAGGAACTCTCTTATCCTGGGGAGTCATCAAAATATTTCACTGGCAAGACCTTGGTAGACATAGGTGCAGTTCTTTTTAACTTGAGTAGAAAGACCATATACTAGATCGCTATTAAGAAATAACAAGAATAATGTTAGAAACTCTTATCAAGAAGGATACCGCTTCATTCTATATATCTGACTGACCTAGAAGGTAGAATTACTAATTCTATGAAGGATTTCTCCCACAGTTTCCCTAGGTACCTAGGCTGGGTTTGAACTCGGAATCATTTCCGATGAAGATTGTGCCTGATTTTGTCTGTCTTGATTTATTAACATGTAATACATTATCTGCCACACCGACTTATTAACCAGGCTTCTAGCTGAAACTCCGTAACACTTCTACACTACCATGTTGGAACAACACATAACTGCCAAAATAAGCATGTTGACTCTGAAAGACAGACCACTTTGAAGATCTGTCATCCTCTCAACTTTTTTAAGAAAAAGTAATCTGTGACATGCCCATGAGCATTTTATTCAGGTTGCAGGTTGACTACACTCTGTGTGGTTTGGACACGGCTGCCTCACATCCAGCCCCAGGCACTATCACATCTTCATCTCAGCTGAAAGTTCTGGTGAAACACTGAAGTAATTTTGTATGGGGTCAACCCATGTTCAGCGTGACTAGCCCTGCAATTGGGCTCATAAGGCTGGCTGGACAGAGTCACCTGACAATTTGTGCCCCTCTCCAATACCCATATTACACAGATATTTTGCAGTATGTGGAGCAGAAAAGCCTCTGCTCTTCTGGATAATGTAGTTGATTATTTCTGAGTGATTTCTTCTCCATTGGTTGTGAAGTTAACCAAGTATGCTATGACATCTATTTGTTTTGAGAAGGCTTATGAGGAGACTGAGGCTGGGTACAGTAGCATTTAGTTAATAGCATAGAAAATGAAGTCAAGTGCAGTGCATCAAAGACAGCTTCCATTTAGCTCTGCCAGTGCTTCACATGATCCTTCTGAGTGGAGAATGATGAATACATAATTTGAAGTGTGGGCCCAGTAACTACATACAAGAATAAGCTCTTCAAGATTTCTTAAGCCAAAATTACCTCTGAGAAGAGACTGCAGGGCTACTGTGCAAATGGGTGCCAGCCATCTGCTCCTTAGCTGGCAAATGTTGACTGTGCTTCAGGAGCTGAATGTTCCTCCCATGTGGTTAATTTCTTCCTTGGCAAAAAATGCTGATGTACAGTTTGATTTTAAACAATGGGAAGAATAATGGGAACTACAAAACAAACCATCAGAGGAGCTCCATTTCCCTCACTTGGCTCAGTTCCTAGCCTCAGACATTTCACTGCAAGACAAAAAGCCATTCTGATAGCATTTAGAAGATACCCTGCCTGACACTTTTTTCAAAGGCTGTCTGAGAGGTAGCTTGTGACTGCACCAAACCAGTGCTGCAAAGAAAGCATCTTTCTCTGAAATGGGAAGAAGCTGCTCTGCCCATAAAATGTTTCTTTCCTTTTAGCCTTGGAATATCTGGTGTAAGGTCAATAATTTCAGGGATCGAGTGGTGAGGTCTGCACCATCAGCTGGGTCTGGGTGCTTGGGGCAGCCTTGTGCAACTCCAGGGTAGCTGAAGACACAATTCTTCCCACTGCAATCTTGCTGGTCAGAGGTGCTTCCTGAACTCCACACCATTTGCCCAACCTGTAAGTCACATCATCTGTGTAAGCTCTTTTTAACCTTTATAAACAAAGATACATACACCATTGTCTCTATCTATTTTTATACTTTATATTCTTGATACTTATTGTATAGCTTAAGTATTTGCTTTTAAGAAAATGTAATTCAATGTCTCCCCAAAGATTTGCTGTTCCCCATAAACATTGCCTAGAAACATCTGCTTCCCTCATATGGATCTCATAATTTGTGCTTTGGATTTCATCCAGTACTCTGTGGAAAAGTGTGATGCTTTCCAGAGACAGAAACCTGATTATGAGAAACCTCATGGACAATAGTGAGTGCCTTTGTTGTAACTGATTTTGAAGACAGAGAGCGAGAGAGAAACAGAGAGGGGAAAAGCGGTTTTTATGAAATGTTTTTTGCAGAGAAATGCCACATGCTCTTTCAGTCTCTTCAGGAAGACCCAGAGAGACTCTCTGCCTGTCTGAGTCTCTGCCTTTCTGGGTTTTTGACCCTTCGGACATCTCCAACCACAGCTGACAGACAGAGGGGTCTCAAAGATAGCCATGTTCTTGAAGTTTCACCAAAGTAAGTGAGTAGAAAAAAAGCCATTTTCCCTGAGTGCCTTGACTGCAGTATTACATCGTTAGGTATCAGAAAATCTATGTAGAAGAGAGGGCTTGCAAAGAATATGACAAACCTGTTTTAAAAGGTCAAAATAGAAAAGTCTGCAGGACACCAGACTTTCAGTTCCAGCATTGACGGAAATAATTGAAAATAAAACACCTACAGACTCTGGACATTATGAAGAATAGCCTGTGCTATATCCTGTACTGACTGTGAGCTGTGCAGCCAGCAAGAGCTAGGATTGAGGATCTTCTTTGTCATCTCCTTCTAACCCTTCCATGTCTGTGAAAGACAATCCCTCCTCTGGGATTGCCAGCAGTCCAAGAAGGAGGTAGAAGAAGTCCTGCTCTTTCACCTGCCTTCCCTTGATGGTACCTAGGAAGGATAATGTGTTTATTACAGGCCTATGTGCTTTCAGGGTACAGCATTTTTTATATTCCTCAGGCCTTTTCTCTGTGGTCCAAAATAACAGATTAAGTTTAAATAAAACAGATTAAGAATAAGAGGTGGCAAAAAATGGTGAAGGGAGGAGCCTTCCAGAAAAGACAGGAATACAAGATTCCTTTTAGATATTCAGTGTACAGGTCCCATGCATCTAGCCATTTGTCTTTGCACACAGTCTGAGGAGGAGATGACAGACACTATATGTGGATATAGTGATTAGAATGTTTGTCCAGGGATGTAGAGTACAAACATGTCCTCAGCCTGAAGTGCCTTCATCTCCTGTTCCTGCTGTTCCCCAGGACAGTGCTGTAAAGTGTTCAGGTCTGAATGAAACCATTCTGCAGGACTGTGATAAAAATCTGCATAATAAAAAGTCAGTTGAGCCAAATTTGCAGTTACTCAAGTATTTTATTGGCTTTAACTCTGCATTTAGCTTTGCTCCATGCTTGTCATGGAGCTCTGGATAAATAACCAATCTGTGCTCTATTGTATTGACCTCCTAAGAATGTCACAAGACTTAATAGTTCAGCCCGCAGGAGCAGGAACTTCACTTGCGTTTCATGCAATGCCAAATCCTTTGTAAGACATTTAAAAATGGTCCAAGTCTACCAACTGTCTGTGCACAGGAAAGGTTTTTGTCTCAGCCGAGAGAAGTGCTGTGGGTCCACCAGTCTGTAGTTTCACTTGTGACATCCTACACTTCTTGGCTTTTGGTATCTGCTCACACCCTTCCCTTGCGTTTGTTGTAATCGGTTACATATGTAAGTTTGTTTTTGTACATGTCCTGACCTCAAATAGGAACAGGAAAATTTCTCTTTGGGAATAGTCATGATGAGGTACATATCCTTTGTATCAGTGCTTGTGATCCTCAGTTGTTTGGTTTGGGATCTCCTCTCCGTATGCTCATTTTTGTCTTGCCAGTCCTCTGGATTTTTCTTTTTGTATTTTGCTCAAACCTTCTCATAGGGACAGCCTTGGCATCTTGAGCAGTGCATTTTCAATGCTCTCACACATTGCTATGTCAAAATAGCATTTCATATATGTATTTACATGAATCGTCCACTTGAAATTCCTGGGGCTGAGGCCTTGGCACAGTGCAAATTTGGACCATGGCAAATGTAGCCACTACATCTTGACTGAGTGAAAGCAACAGCTTCAGTCCTCCATCATCTTAAAACATTTATTTTTGCCTTATTACTAATCCTTCATCCTCTGATCTTGTTATGTCTGAGGCAACCTTTGTCTTCTTACCCCCTGCCCCTCTCTAAAAACCCTAACAAAAAAGGGTCCATTAATGTTAATGGCTTAATGCTAAATTAAGTTCTTCTCTCTTGGTCCATCTCTTGGTGCCTCCTGAGCAGAGGAGAATTCCTGAGCACGTCCCACTGTGCAGGCTCCAGCTGAACAGCATAACCCCACAAGCATGAGCAGTAATACCTTTCTTTCGTATCTCCTGCCTCTGACTTTGCTCCATGAGAAATGGAGTTGCCAAGTTCCAGTCAGAGAGTGGAGAGAGGTCAGTATTTATGGGGTCTGAGCATCATGTTATGTCACAAGAATAAAAACAGAGTAGTTTATGGTCACCAGTCCACTTCTGCTGCACAGTTGCACAAGGAGCATCGTTAATGTTCAAGCTGAGTAAAGATCTGGTTTGTTTACAGTGTAGCTTGCCATCTTTTCATTTCTGGGGAGTAGATTTCTGCTGTTTTTTAGTCAAACATTCACCAAATGGTACACTTAGGAAAGGAAGGAAAAAAGTGAAATAAAACATGAATATGAATGCAGCCTGCAGCTTGCCTTTTCAAAATATAAGCTGTGCTGAGGTAAAGCACTTCCCGGGACAGCAGCCATCTCTAGGTGGGGTTGTTTTGGAGGAGGGAGTTTAGGTAGACACGCACACAGATGAAGCAACTGCTGTAGTTTTCCTAAAATCTGAATGATGTTTTTAAAAATCACATCCTCCCTCAGAGCTTGAGATTGCTGTCTGTCTCTATTAAGCAAACGTATCTCAGCTTAAAATCTAGCACAAAGTTCGTGCCCAAATGGCCTGCTAGGTATAGTGAATGTCAGCTAAATGCTTACTGATTTTGATGGGTTTTGACCAAGCATCTGCCTTTCCAAGAGCATGATCCTTTCCTCACTGCAATCCAGCATGAATTTGTTGTTGGGAGGGAGTGGAATCTAGGTTTGCATGCAGATGCTGTGCCAGCTGATGGTGATGTGGCTGGGTTTGGGAAAGGCCTATGTGTGCTCCCTCACACCCTTCCCAGAATGCCTCTGCTTGCTCACCAAACCTGCTCATCCTTCATTTGTTTGCTTTATTCTTTTAATTTTTTTTTCCCAGAACTGAGGAGGCACCAAGTGGAAAGGGTGGAACATCACTGCTCCGGGGCTGCCCTCTCTTGGGTAGCAGCGGTGGTGTTGCTCCTGCCCAAAGTCTGTCAGCAGACTCTTGCCAGGAGAAGTTTTCTTGCCAGGGTCTGACACACCAGCGACGCTGAGCATCGCCTGAACTCCTCCCATCCCCACCGGGATGCTGCTGGAGCTGAGCCTTAGTCCTGGCTGAGCATTCTGGAAGGGGACACACTGATGGAGCTTGCTCGGGAGCATACAGAGCATCAGAGTCCCAAGCAACTGGACTGCTAAAGCAGCACAGACTGAGTGGGTTGAGCTGCCTGCTTCTTATACATCTTTGTGGTTATAAAGTACCCACTGCTCTGAGTTCAGGGAAGGCAAAGCTTTGGGAATGCAGTCAAGTGATAATGTGATGGAGCAGAAACGTTTGCCTTTTAGTTGGGCAATCCAAGGGTAACCAGGAAGAGGCAGAGCCCTGTATATTTCTTCATTTTTTTGCAACAAACGCATATAAAATATTTTTCTTTGTCAGTCTTCACACTTCAGGAAGAGGGTGAGAGAAAGCCCTCCATCTCAGAATGAAAAGGTGAATTTTCATCGCTATTTGAAAGAGACGGAGCAAATTGAGCTTGTTTGTTTGCTTTTGTTTTGTGGACGTTTCTTTGGTCCTTTAATTTATTTATTTATTTTTATTTTAGTAAGAGTTGCTCAATATCTAATCCCCCTGCAGAACGCATAACTTCTGTTTCCTGTGTTACGAAATCCTGGAAACAGCCCTGAACTAAGGAATCCAAGAGCCCGTCTGCAGGGAAGATGCAGCAAAAGAGCTCCCTCTCTTGTCCACTACACGTTTTGGCTCGTTTGCCTCAATGTAAGAAGATCAGGTTAAAAACAGAGTGAAACGGGCACTAAATTACATTGGATTGAGCATTTATCTAGAGTATTCTGCTTTATGTCAGTTTAATTCAAATATTTGGAAAAAGATGAGTAGCAAGCATTGGCATTCAACACCCAGATGAAAAAAATATCCAACTGTTTTTGATAAAGTAATAAAATATTACTTCTGAAATAAGTCCTTAAAAACACAGTGGGAGATATATCTTTCATGATACCTATAAAATATTAACCACAACATGGTTTTGATTATGTTTTTCTCATCAGCTTTCATTGCCAGCAAAACTGCATTACACAGAGTAAAAATAAAAATCTCTTTACCCTCACTTTTAGAATCAGATTTACTGGTTTAAACTTAGTTGTGATATAGTCCAGGGAAAAGATGTTCAACAGGAACTATTGAGTCATGTCTGTTCCTAATGGTTAATTACTGTGCAAAGATAGAAGCAAATTGTTTGTGAAGCATCACTTTTTCAAGGTAGCTCTAATAATTCTGCGTATAGGAAATATGCCTTTCTGGGCATAACTGTAACAGGAGTTGCATGTTCAGTGTTAAGAGCTGCACTTAATTTGTGCCATACCTTGTAAAGTCAAGTTACTGCATTTGTGTGTTCAGTTTTCCAATCAGAGCCTTGCATTTAATGGGAAAATGGCTACACTAAGAGGGCTGTGGATGATACAGTGCTACTTCTAAAGTGTAAATGTTCACTGCATTCGGAACATGTTTTCTTTTATGAAACGCGTTCTCACCCTAGATTTAATGTCCTGATTAACTGCATCACTGATTTTATATGTTTAGTTAATTTTTTTCCCCCACTGAAATAAGTAGATCATTTTCTTAGAAGCGTGGATCTGAAATTTTTACAGAAAATAATTTTTATGCCTTAGGAATAGCCAAATGGTTTTTGTTTACAGTCCCCCTGATGTGGCAAAGCGAGTTCAGCCTTGCAACAGCATTGCAACTTCTGCCCTGCAAGAACACAAAAACCAAGCAGTGCACAAATCTGCATCCAATTTGTCCTCAAGCTCCATGCAGTTCTACCCAAAAGTTTCTATAGATTTCTCTTGACTTCTCTTCACTCAAAGCCTGACTGATGTTTGTGAAGACATTTACCAGCTATAGCTTTGACTGAAATCTGCCGGTCTTATCAAGGGTGGGGATACTGCCTTTGCAGAAAGAGCTGAATGACTGTGAATGCCATTAAAGGGATCTCTAGTACTCAAGATAAACGATGTTGCTTTAAAACAGTGGGCAGAAAGGTCTTTAAAGTCTGAGACAGAGATTAATTAAAGAGAGAAAACAGATCTTCCACACAGCTTGGTTTCTTGCTTTTCTTAAAGAAACATATCACTTAAGTGAAAATCTGATGACTTAATGAAAAGCTGGTTACATTGTCTTATTGGAAAAGGCCACTTCACCAATTTCAGATTTCTTGTTAATTCAGTAAGGCCAGGCATTATGATTTTTTTCCCCCTGTGTATTATGCATGTCATTCAGTTTTTTATCATCTAATCAGACATTATCAGGATAGTCCTTCTTCAGTATTTTCATATAGTGGTGAGTTCTGTTACCTTACTTTTAAGGCTTTTCAACTGATGGGAGACAGATGAGGACAACTTGGGAAATTTTGTGCATGTTAAGAGAAAATTTCCTTAGCAAACACAGAGTATGTAAAGGTAGCAGAAAGCAAGTCTTTCCTAGAAAGAAAAACACTTCAGCCTTGCAATGGTAATGGTGGGAACTTCTTTATTTTCAAATTTATTTTTTTCAAAAGTTCTGCAAAAGATTTGATTTGATCTTTTCTAATTAAGGACTCAAAACTTCCTTGTTTGCTTATGTGGGTCTAAACATAATGGTAGGAAATAAATGATAGAAAACAGCCTCATTGTTTTAATGTGTTAAGTTCTCCAAGGATGAAGCAAAACTTCAGCTAAACTATGACTTTTTTCCTTCCCTTGACCTGTGCTGCTGTGAGTTATGCCTTCCAGAGGTGGTTGGAGGGACATGGGCATCCTCACTGGACCACTTCTGCCTCCCCTCTTCCTCCCACCTTCCTCTCTGGGTGAGTGTGTCAATACATCTCATCCAGCCCCAGCAGGACAAGGCTGCTCCAAGCCCCAGCCCCTGCCCCCTGGGCAAGGGAAGGGATGGCTGAGAAAGGGAGGCTTTCTTCCAGGAAACTCAGCTTTACTTCAACAGATACCGTATTTATTTTGGAAGTGACACCTTGCACATTGAAGGTGGCTGTGCCAGACTGCTGGCCACTGTTTTGTATGGGCTTTAACACTCTGGTATCCTGCTGACAAATCAAGTAAAAAATAATAACAGAACTAGAACAAATGCCTGTTTCAAAAAGGAAAAAAAAGAAGCTTGTTTAGCTGACATTCACATAGAAACCTAGAATCTGTCAGGCTTAACTACTCAGTCTTTATTGGCACCAGAGTGGTTTTGGTGGCATTGTGCTCTGGGCTTTCTTTTTTCATTTAAATCTCTATGAGCTACTGTGTAAATAAATAAAGACTACAAGGCTGCACTGTCTCTTTCCAGAAAGCTGGGTGATGCTGTGCATGGGGCCAAAGCGTGGGTTACAGACCACCTCTCTGAGCAGCCAGCCACCCCATCTGACAAAACAGGTCTCCCAGCCTGGCTTTGAACTTAATATCAACAGACAGAAAAGTATGGGAAAAGGGCTCTGCAGAGTGGAGACCCCCAGCCCCTGCTGGGCTTTGCTGCATTTTCCTGCAAAGCACTGCTAATGGCACAGAAACTTTCTGAAAGCCATGCACAGGTTTCAAAGTGTTGTGATGCTGGTTTCCAGCTTGATGCATTTTCAGTTTTTCCATGCTTGTACAGTCTTAAGCAGTGTGAGGAGAAATTCAGAAATAAACCAAAGGCAGGATGCTCCACCTGAAGCTCTCGGGGTCACACTAGATGTAAGTCAGCTTGAAAACAGCTCAGACAATTGTGGGTTGGTTCTTTGGTTTGTTTTTTTTTTTAATCTAAAGGAAGACAGTTCACAAGTTTGAAGGCTGTAATCCGTATAATAAAACACAGGGTGGGCAAGGCAGATTCAGCAGTCTGCTGAAATGTCCCACACCATCCACAGTGTATAATAATGGATGCTATCAGGGGTGAACTCTCATTTACAGGGCCATATGCTTTACAAGGAATGTTGATAGGTTCCCCTTATCTCTGTTTGTCATCACTCCTATCCTTCATTTCACTGTTTGCAAAGGAAAACACTCCAAATTGTTAGCATCCTCCACTAAGCCACTGCAATTTTTGTATGTTGGTCCTTGCTCTGTGGAGCTTTCTGCCCTTAAATCTTTGAGCTCCCATGTAATATTTCGAAGATGAGCAAGAGTTTAGTTTTATGCTGTAGAGTGGTACCCATGTAATTCTCTCTTTATAACTGTCTAGAAAACTTGTCACCTGCTGTCAGCGTCTGAAGACAGGAGCCTAGAGAAAAAAATGACACAATAAAGCACACAAACCCATAAAACCACCCCCTTAGTGATTTGTCATGCCTCTCTGCATCCTGTTAAAAGCAGGCCCTGTTTTCACCCACGGTCTGAAGGCTGCTCTATTTCCTGGATGCATTCCCCATATAAACCTGGTGCTATCCCTGTTACACACCAACAAGCGCCATAGATGAGATCACTGCTATTTGGGGTGTCCTTGGCTCCCCCATGTTATCCCAGGGTCTTTACAGACATGGGACTAGCAGGACTTTGTTGCCTCTGGATTTGCTGAATACCAAGTACTCCACCACCAGGTAAATTTTCACTGACAGTGGCATTCCTTTTCCTTTAAAGGAAAAAAGCAAAGTGTGATGTGGACATCCAACGGGACCTGGAGGAGAAGTAGAGAAGAAATATTCCCTGGTCCTATTCCCTGCTGCTACCCCAGGGCATGTGTAGAACCCCCACATGGAAGGACCCCATGGCACCAGGTTCTCAATGAACCTCCACCCATGGTGCAAAGCCTGGCCAGAGGAGAACTGATCAAGCAGGGCTCAAAGCACCCAGCACAAGGGAGAGCAGCCAGTGTCAGGGCTGAGAGTCATCTCTGATCAGATCCACGTGGTATAAAAAGATATTTTCTCTCTCTGTGTTTTTTGCTGAGTAAGCACCAGGCAGGCCACCTGGTGGGGGACATTCCTCTTCCCAATTCTTCAGGCTTTATCAGTTCTTAGACCTACTGAGTTTTCCAGATGATTTTACACTATGAGTGATGGAGAGCTGTGGACAAGGGCCTGTGCTGCCATTTGTCATTCTTACATGTGTCCAAAAACCAGCTTCCCAATGCTCTCTTCGTTCAAGAGGGACAGGCATTTTGCTGATTTCATTTGGCTTGCTCTACAGCTTTTCCATGTCATGAAGCCCAATATATCAAAAGCAAGTTCCAATCAGCTATCAGTGCACAGAGATTTGGTAAGAATGCCTCTAGTATGTACAGGAAGAAGGGACTCTTGCTCATCTCAGATGTAGTATGGCACAGGAGAGATAGGAGGAGTTTCTATGCCCAAACAAAAAGGCTGAGTAGAGGAACAGTCTACTGGAAGGCCTCAGCTTAGAGCAACACCAGGAGCTCTGCAGGAGGTGGAGCAGCAGGAAAAGGATGGCTGTGGCCTTCTCTTCTCCACTTTGAGCATCACATCTGGTCTTGCACAGATGAGTGGCACAAAAAGAAATGGTGAGGCCACTTAAGGCTTTGCATGGCTCTCATCCAAAATCGCAGCAGAGTGAGTGATTCAGGAGATACCTTTAATGCTGGCTTTGCCTGAAGTTTCATTTAATTTCAAAATCAGAGTGTTTTGTTACTCAACTACATTTTTTTGTTGTTTTGTTTTGTTTGGATTTTTCTTTCCTCCCTTTATACTGTGTCATTACCTTGCACTTGGAGGGAAAGCAGTCCAGAAGTTCTGTCTGCCTAGTGTAGAGAGTGAGCTGCAGCTTGCCCTGTATCACTGCACAACATCCATATTCATAAAATATGCTTGTTTTGCAAAAAATAAGGAAAAGAGAAAGGTGGGGTTGCCTGTAACATTGCTTGGATTTCCAGTATTTTAGTTCAGGTGGTTTTATAAATTCAGAAGAGCTGCACTTTAGGGATGCATGGCAAACTGGCTGTTGTATGAGCCTTGTAGAAAAGATTGGTGACTCAATTGGTTGTTTTGACATGTCCAAGAGTCTCATCTCCCATCTTCTTTTAAAGATACAGAATGTGTAATTTCCCTCATTATGTAAGAGTTTAGAGGACCTGCTCTCTTGCACCTCATCTTTCTGAAGCAGCTTTCAGTAACACAGCTCTGAGCTTATTGTCATGTCTGAGCCACCTCCTGGGATTCCTCATTGCAAAAAAAGGTGTGGGCTTGGGCAGCAGCTGGAGACATAAAAGGAAAACTGCTAATGTGGAGAGATTGCCTGTAAGAAGACAGTTGCAAAATAATGAGAATAACTGGGAATCTTTTGTTAGAAAATTATTCTTGTCAGCCCCTCTAATGTCCTATTGTATATGAAGAAAGTGGTAAAGACAGCTGACTCACTTTTTTTATACCAATCACAAGTGCCTTTCTTCCTGAGTAACAGACCAAAGGTATGGTTTTTGTTTGTTTGTGTAAGGCAAATGGATCTTCCTGTTGAAGCACAAAACTGCAGGGCTCGCAGCTGTGCAAACGGTGGGCATGCTTGCAACTGCCCAGCACTCACAGGACTACTCCTTATGGGGGCAGGAATGGGAAAAAGGAGTCTTCAAGGTTTCTTTTTTAAGAACTCCCTTTTGTTCACTATTACCACTTCTCTTCATGTGGATGGGGTTTGCACATCTTGCCTTGTAGCAAATGGATTATACAGTTGTTTGAGTAGAGCAACTGTACTTAGGTATAACTGCAACTGCGGTTTCTGGAGATGTGAACAAAGTCCAGTTCACCCCTCTCAGCTCACCCAGACAGTCAAGGTGCAGACAGCCTCCCCTATGTCCCCTGAGAGACTGCCTGTGCTTGCATACTCCAAAGCACAGCACCCCTATTCTGATGGCTCAAGTGTGGGCAGCATTTGCACTCATTAGGTATGGGCAGTGGAGGTGATGCCTTGCCTGGTGTGTGTGGATGGGTCTTGCTTTCTTCCTCTTGCCTCTGGTCTTTCTTCTCTTCAATAGGTCCCTGGCCTCCCTCAATGATGGACTGGTCCCATCTTGGGCTACTACCAAATATAGAATCATAGAATCATAGAATTGTCTGGGTTGGAAGGGACCTCAGAGATCATCAGGTCCAACCCTTGACCCACTACCACTGCGGTTACCAGACCATGGCACTGAGTGCCACATCCAGTCTCTTTTTAAATATCTCCAGGGATGGAGAATCCACTCTTCCCTGGGCAGCCCATTCCAACGTTAGATCACCCTCTCCATGAAGAAATTCTTTCTAATATCTAACCTAAACCTCCCCTGGCATGACTTGAGACCGTGCTCTCTTGTCCTACTGACAGCTGCCTGGGAAAAGAGACCAACCCCCCCCTGGCTCCAGCCTCCTTTCAGGGAGTTGTAGAGAGTGATGAGGTCTCCCCTGAGCCTCCTCTTCTCCAGGCTGAACACCCCCAGCTCCCTCAGCCTCTCCTCATAGGGTCTGTGCTCGAGTCCCTTCACCAGCCTGGTTGCCCTAACACATTCTTCCTTTGGTTTCTCCAGTTTTTGATCACACCACCTCTCATCTCCTGCACTTTCCCTGTCTCCACACTTGTCCTTATCCAACCGCCCGCATCTTGTCTGTCATTCCCACCACTGGCCTTTGCAAGGCAAGCACTGCTGGAGGTAGTTGTCCAGGCAGCGTGACCAAGGAGGGAAGGAGGCTACTGGAAGATGGTGAAACAAAGGGCTGACACAGGACAAAATGCCACTGCAAAAAGATTCCCCATGGTGAGTGCAGTGGCCTGGAACGGCCTCAGCCCCAGGGCTTGGGGGTTACTTTTTCTATGCCATGTTGACTTAACTTTGTAAGAAGCCCATCTTGATGGCATCTGAGCATCCCTGTGGAGTTTTCTCTTTGTTAACTGTGTTCTCAATTAAAGCCTTGCTTGTGATCTGGAGAACTTTTCTGATTACCCATCCTGGCACACTTCGTATTAGAAGTTGCTCCTACCCATTCTAGCCTGCTTCTTCTGCTGCAGAAGATATCTGAAGCTTTCTTCTCACTTCAGAGCCTCTTTTTATCTATTTTCCTGTCTCAAGGTAAGAAAAGAAGAGCTTACTTGCATTCCCTCAAAGCTATCCAACAAGAAACAGCAGACCTTTGTCTTTGTTGCAGCTTTGTCTGGTATAAAACAACAGAACAACAAACCCCTAATGAATGTGTCTTTTTTTGTTTTTTTGTGTGGGTTTGTTTTTTTTTTTTTCCATAATGGAATATTTTAAAAGCCAGACAGGAATCTTTTCCCACGTGATGGCCTGTAGCAAAGATAAACTGACTCCTGGTGATTTCAGAAGAGCTGCTGGGTTTGGAGAATTATTTTCCATTGTATTACTTAATTCAATTTGTTGGCACTCAGTAAACGTATTTTTGCTTTACTTCTTCTAGTTTATGTTTGTATAGCTTGATAGAGAAATGGGGTCTGGCTTCTGCAGAAAAAAGAAAACTCCCCTGCCCTTTGAGAGCTGATGTTCATTCATCTCCTTGCCCCCAGTGCATTTTTCTGTCGAGATCCCCATTCTCAGAGCTCATTACATTCCCCATCTCCTCTCCCCTCCAGGCCCCAGCAAGCATCTCCCACTAGCCCTGCAGTTTGACCTTGGACCTCAGTTGCTCTCCCTATCTGACCCCAGCTGTGGATCCTGGCAAACCTCCAAGCCAGACTGCTCCAGGACAGAGAGGAAGGACAGAAGTTTTCCTTTCTTGACTCCTGCTCTCCTTAAGACACATGGCAGCTGCAATAAGAGGTCAACACTGGGCACGCAGATTCACACTTCCTGGAAGAATAATCTTTTGGGGAAAACTCACCCTAAATCAAGTACTTCAGCTTTGCATACCAGGTTGTAAGAGTACACTTTAAGGTTTTGGCACAGGATCCAGGAATTGTAGGAGCTGGGAGGGACAGGAGAGATCAAGGTTTTGGGAAATAAGAGACAACAAGTTTAAATGTAGCTGAGACATTCAATTATACTTTAGTCCAAACCATAACTTTTACCTGTCACCTATCAGCTTTCAAGAATGCTTTTTCATTCCTAGCGATAAATGAGCCCAACACAATAACTAGCAGTTTCACCCAAAAAGCAATTGGCAGTTTGTGGTAGAAACAAACAGCAATTGGAGAAGGAATGATATTAAGATACAATAATGGAAGGTGACATGTTTGGGATATCTGGGAACAGTGACCTACTGCTTGTCTCTCTCTCTCAGTAATTGCAGTTGACAGGATGCTGGATTTGCAATAATTTAAAAATATCACAGAAAAAGCAATACTTTCACAGGAAAGTATTGGGGAAAATTGCTTCCATATACAGACTTCATTCTCTGAGAAATTTAGTAAGCAACTCCATTCCTTTTTTTTGTGACGGTAATACATCCCAAAGGCTAAAGGATCTTTGAGATTTACCATGCAAAGGTGGTGACTGCCTGCTGAAAATCGTACTTGATACTTCTGGAGTATTTTACCCACTCTGTTGGCCTTTGGTGGGACTTGGTCTGCGAGGCTTACTACTATCACTAATACAGCTTGTCAGCTCTCAGTTTCTGAAATATCTCAGCTTTTTCCTGAGGAAGAGAAGTACAAATCTTCTAATCACAAAACAGGGCCTGAGTGAGTGAATGGATGTCATTATCCACAAAGGATGCTCTGAACTTTAGAAATCAGCATGTTTACATTAAGTGTTAGCACTGAACTCTAATGATGTTCTTTCAGTTTATTATTACTAGTATTTATTAACTGATTTTACAAACACCTATTCAGCACCCCAAGATTATGGACAGTTTTATTTTCTGTGTAAAAAATAACCAATTGGACTTTCTTTTGCCCTGGACTTTTTCCCTCCCTTCCTCCACTCTGATGCTTATATCTAGGTAACAACCTTAAAGTGAATATCTGCACTGAAAAATTCATGGATATTATCTGAATGAAAAGATGTCTTGCTCTGTAATTTGTTTAATATCTAGATAGAGATCATTCTCAAAGAGTGATCCTTTAAAACTCTTGTAATCTGTCCAGTAGCTTTGTAGCAAATACTTTGTCTGGGATGAAACAATTTACCTCTGTAAATCAACTGCAATTGGGGAGGAGCAGTATCTTTTAGTGGACTTGGCATTTGTTCATTATCTCGCCAGAATTCTAAATCCTTTGAGGTTTTACTGACCATTCTGCACAGCTAAGCTCAACTTTGTGGAGTAATAGTTAAGGATCTCAGGGATGTTATTTTCTCCCTACTGTCTGTAAAAGATACAATGCCCACACAAGGGAAAATCCTCACTTTTTGCATTGGAAGTTCTGCTTGTAAAGAAAGTATCAGTATTTCATGTGAAGGTCCTTCTTGAAGTGTGTGTAGTACAGATATTATTTTCCTTCAGGGAACCTGAGGACAGTAATTTATGGTGAACGTTTTCTTTTCCAGTGTTTCTGAATGGCAGTGAACCATTTTGGATTTTACTACAACTTTCCCCTATGCTTTTTCTGGCCTCTTTCATAGTTCTCCCAAATAAACCTCTCCCTGCTTAGAAGCTATTACTTTTTAAACTTTCTATTTTACTGCTCTAATTTGCTCAAACATTACTGCCCCTGAGAGGTTAGTTTGGGATTATCACAATAACTTGCTTGTCCCTGTGTTGTACCACTTTGACAACACTTTCCCAGTACCACTCTTGCTTACTTATCTGGTGCAGCTTTCTGATGCAGACTAAATCCAACACTCCACTGTCTATTTACTATTGCTGTTGAATCCTTTGTTTGTTTTGTTTTTAAATCTTTTATATGGAGAAGCTATGGCAAAATCCTTTGAAATATGGGCTCTGTTCCTTAGAAGTAAATCAGGCCAGGGGGAAGAGGGCATAGGAAGGGGAAACATCCATTAATTTTATCGAAGATAGATTAATAGCAATGACTTTAGCCTTTTCTGTTCTTGTTTGTTTGTCTAAGCTTCATTATTTCAAATGGGCCAAAGCTCTCTCTCCAGCAGGAATATGTTAGAGACATAATTAATTCAAGGCACTTGGCATTTCCTGTCAAAATGGCAGCCATTCATCAAGCTGTAAGGATTGCTGTCCACTCAGGGCTGATGCTCAGACAGTTTTCTTGGCACACCTCTCTGCACAACTTGTACATCTCTTTGTTTTGAATTCTTCCCTCCACAGCAAACCCAGGTCCCCATGTTGACCCTCAGCCTCCTGTCAAACCCATTGCTACCACCTCTCCTTACCCTCTCCTAGGGCAGAGGTGACTCTGTGAGAGGTGGCTGGAACTTGCCTGGCTCCCTGTGTCCCAAGGAGGAGCAGCTGGTTACCACCATCACATGCTTTGCCCATGCAGGGCCACCTTCCCTTATTGTGGTTGCTACATCTGACTGGGTCAGGGGAGCTGGAGTCATACTATGACCTTGTTTCTGTTCACTGATGGGCTGTCCAGGAAACTGTAGCAAAAGGGATGTAGGAGCAAGGGGACAAATAATGAAAAACAGAGAGAAAAGAGCTTTGGAAAGTTTAAAGGAATACAGCCTATGGCTACATGGCTGCGTGCAAGTCAGCGCCAGACTTTCAGGCACAGAAGACTGTTAAACAACACCCACACAGCAAAATAAAGAAACTCTTCTTGGCAGCAGGGCTCTTCTGTGGGGTGTTATGCCCCCCAAGAAAGCTTCCTGGCAGCTATCTGCCTCAGGCTGTGCATACACTCCTGGTGACAGGGAAGAGCTTGGCTACAAATAAAAACAGTATCTTTAAACATTTATGTGATTTGCTAGCATTTGGATTTCCCCTTCAGCATTTTGTCTGTTCAGGCTCCCTGCATATGGTCACAGTTCTCATACTGCTCTCTGGAAGACATAGCAGAAACAGAGTGGATCACTCAGAGAACACATCCGTTTGTAAATGCTCATATTTCAGAGATTAGATGTCAGTGAAAGAGTGAAGTGTCTTTCTGATTTGTCAAAAGTCCAGCAAGTTAGACTTTAACTTAGCAGAAAATGGTCAAATTAGATGTGACACATGCACAAGAAGTCCGTAGTCTGGCCCTGTCTTGTAACTACACTGAAATTAGGTGAACAAATCTGATTGATAATGGCTTTAGAAAAGTAAACACGACATCTAAATTTGACAGTTACATGGCTGAGCTGATAGATATGGTGATTATTGTTGGCCCACAGTGGAAAAACAGAATTACATTGTGTTCAATCAAAGAGACCTAGTCTAGGATAAGCCTGGGATCACTCCTCTACATGAAAAACAACCTTTAGAACAAAGGAAGTTCTGCATAATGTTATTTAGTCTGCGTGAACCACTAACTGTATGTCAGAGCCCTGATGAAGTCACTGCTTAGAAACTATTAAGAGATATCATAGGGTCGATGAGATGTACTCCACTCTAACTGGGAGACATGCTTCTGGCAAGTAATCCAGTGCTCAGGCCCAGCGTGCACACACAAAACACATTACTAACATCCAAGGCACAACAGATAAGAACCCCTGAAGCTTTCTGCGACCCTAAAAATGTTCCTTTTCACATGTGTTGCAAGGCCACTCTTTCTGTTGTCTCTCATCTCTAAGGAGAGTCAGAATAGCAGTTTGTTCTGAAATGGGAATTCTCAAAGGATCAATTTGATATTCGAGAAAATATGTCATCTGGCCTCCTGGCAAACTCTAATGCTGACACTAGTGGTTAAGGGAAGAAGTGTATTCTTTTCTTTGTTTAAGAAATTGTATTTGCTGCAGGAAAGAAGCCTTTGCAGAATGAAAACCACTGCTAGTAGAAACAGATACCTGGGCTCTAATAAATTATTTGCCCAGGAGAGGCATTTTAATTTGGTCACACAGCTCAACCCCACTCAAATTCATCAAATCACAAAGATTAGGGGGAATCACATGGTACCAGGAGGGGTTGTAGCTATCAGAGAACACCAGAGGAGTGAGGAGTGGAAGGGCATGAGTGCCATTCATTGCCTATCACAGAATAAATCAGAGCTGAAATCTTTCTTTTGTGCAGTTTGAAACAGACATGGGTCTTGAAGAGAGAAGGTTTGGGCCACAAGACAAGTCATTTCTTTATCTAGTTGTAATTAACTGCAGGTGGTTTCTGCTAACATAATGCAGATTTGAATTCATTTATCTTTCTTTTGGAGACAGTAGAGCTCTAACAATTTTGGGAAAAGTCAGAAGAAAAAAAGTTAATTCTTTTCTTATTATGGCCGATCACATATTTTTGTTTGAGTTCTTGGCTGTTTTTTCTTTCTTTTAATAATGTTAACACTGCCTGCCACTGTGACAGATGAGCTGAACATGACATCAGACAAACTGAAACTGTTGAAGGCCTGGGCCAACATTGTTAAAAGTGAGTCTTGTCTATCAGAATAGCTATGAAAATAGATGTTTCTACTGATGCATACTTGTATCTCTCTCTGACAGTAAATCAGTGTCATCAAATCCTCTTACTCAGTCTTCCTATGCATTTTGGTAAAAAAAGTTTTTTGAGTGGTTTCTTCCTTCTTGCTTCTTGGCCATGTCAGCTACAAAGCCCTGTATTCCTGACACATTGCTTTTTCTCTCTCTATTTTACATCAGCATAAATCAGGAATGAGTCACTGGAGAAGCCAAGAAGGTATAAGGCTGCTGGGGCTGTTGCTTCTATTCCAGCCAGCCTGAGAGCAGATACCTAACACCGTGTTGCCTGGATGTTGCTTGTAATTGTATTCCTCTCTGGAAACCATATCCTTCTTAAGGGAATCCTGAGATCTGAATATCTGGCCTCTTCCTGGTCCCCTCAGTCTCCAAAGAGAGAAAGGGGCCCAAAAGCCAATGGACAGATTGAGAGGTACAATTAATTGAAACAGCATAAGGTCTACATGGACTTTGTACTGCTTGGGCTGCAGCAGTTCTGTGATGTGCTTCTGAAGTGATGGCTGAGAGGAGCTGAGTGAAGGATCCAAGAAGGAGCTTATGCTTCTCTGAGAAGGAGAAAATGTAATGTTTTTCTCTCCTTGTGCTGCAGCTGAAGCTGGTTCGAGTGGTCTGGGGCAATAATTATCCTTAACACAAAGAAAACAGCAGCAAGAGATGCTGGGAGTGCACTGGATCCTTTTTGTGTTGCAAGCAGCCACTCACATGAGATCAGTGCAACAGCAGAAAAGGTGAAACATGAAACTGCTCCCCTACCTTGGTTTTCAAGGAAGTATCAGGCTCAGGCAAGTTTGGACACCTGCAGCAATTGGCTCCTTTCCAGCATAAGACCAAAGGCATTCAGCTTCCCAGAAAGTCTTTTTCTCTTAGGAAAGAGGCATAAAAGAAGGGATAAAATGGAGGGAAAGTGGGAGGAGAAAATACAGTGTTGAAATGTTTCAAAAGAAAAATGTTATTCAGGCTGTGGGATGGGAGGAAGGAGGAAAGAGGAAAGACAGAACATGCAAGGCAAAGCTTATGAGGTAGCTACAGCTGTCATTTTTAGTTTCAGTACTGGTCGTTATCTTTGGGAAAAAAAGGTGGGTGGGAAGATGTGCTCCTGTGTTAAGGCTGTCAAGGTGGGATGGAAATTCTCAGAGATGTAGTGTAGGTACATGGCTGAGGCAGATCTTATTTCCTTCACATCCCCCAAAATCAGCAATAAAAGAGTGAGAACTGAACATACCAGAATAAATTCCTGTCTTGGCTACCTGGGAGAAACTCCAGGGCAAATCTTCTAATACAATCAGGGTCTTCTTTTGTCCAGAGCATTATGCAGCTGCTGCAATACCCCTGATGCACCATGGGTCCCTTCATTTAATACCACACAGATGTGTTCCTCCTCACTTAGCATGAGTAGAGACCCTGCTGTGACTTTGGTGTGGAAGTACAGTTTCTGACTATTTAGTTTCTATTTCAGGTGCTTGTGTTATTGTTGAGAATTGTGACCTGTTTTTATGATTATATTTTTATAAATTTAAAATCAGTTTCCAAAGCCTTTTAGTCCAAGTTTCCTGATGATTTTATTTTCTTTTGTCTAATTCAAGAAGCCACATCCTTAAATCATTTAACTTCTCAATAAATGCATTTGAAGACACTAGCTGAAAACTGAGCTTTTCTCAAGCCAATGTAATTTTGAACAGCTGAAGCTTCAGTTGTGGCTGTGAGGTGCTGCTTTTCAGGGGCTTTTTTGGTTTAAAGCTTATCTGGCACATCATCATGATAAAAAGTATGGGCATAACTAAGTAGATGATCTAGTCCTCAAGGAATATTGAATTATATGGCATAGGTAGGAATAATATATATGTATGTATACATGGAAAAAACATTATATACATTTGTAGCTCACAGTGACAAAAAATTAGATGCATAAAGTCCATAGGATATGTTAGAAAATAAAAACTAAAAAAAAAAAACAAACTAAAAAGTGGATAAATTGGATAAAAAGTGCAAAACATGGTTTTAACTCACAGTATTTGCAGAAAACCCTTAAGCTTTTTGAAGACTAGGGTTAGATATTTCCAGTAGACTGGATTTCTTTTGAAGCAGAAGTTATTCAGCCTTCTCAGCTTCACTAATTCACACAAATATGACTTGTGCTTGAAATTTGTAGTACATTAATGGATTTTAAGTGGTTCCAGCAACTCCATTAAAAGAGGATGGAATAAATAGATGAACAGTTTGCCAAAGGTGGAGACACCACAGTTGTGAAACTAGCCAGTGGTTTATGTCAAACACAGTCCTTTAAAAAGCATAGTAGCAAATTAAAGTAAAAGTGACTTAAAGATTAGGTATGCTAAAAAGTGTTGCTCTAGTTGAAGATGGGGTATGAGCAGTAACATCTGGATGAAATAAAGCCCCATCTGAGAACTAAAGTAAAATAACATTGCTTATTTGAATAATTCTTATGTTAGAAAGTAGATCCTAATAGCAAGAGCAAGAGTTTCTGGAAGTTTTTGGAAGAAGGATAAAAAGTTGACAACTGATAAAAAATTTCAGCAGCTTTGCTGTCTGTGTTAAATTAGATGCTTTTTAGCATTTGCTTATGAGATACCCATTGCCTGCCCATCCTGCCTGCTTTGGGCATCTTAGGAGTGTAAAGTCAACACAAGGAGACATAAAGCCAGCTGAAAAGAAAGCAAGGGTGGCACAATATTTATTTGCAAATGTAGTCCTAGATAATCCCTTCTTTGTAACTCCTCTGCCTTCACCTGAGGCCACATGGGGACTGAATATATGTGTTGACTTTGGCTTGTGACTAACCATACATACCAGCCAAGCCTAGGTCTTCTTTTTGTTCAGTGATCTAATACTAGCCTGGTTTTAGTCACAGTGGATGTCCCACATATAAAGAGATTTTTGCTTTTGTAAGAGCCATTTTCTTGCATGTAATAATTTTCTTCTTTTGGACAGCTTCATCCTCATTAACCTACCGGGGAATTATACACACCAGGATTTATTTAGATGATCTTTCAAGTGTACTTCCTGTTTATAGGGCCACATAGCCACATCCACCAAACAAAATATGAAGCCAGGGAGCAGAGGATACCATGCTAACAGGAAGCACCTTCATGTAAATAATGGTGGTGTTCCACACTGTCCAGTAACTGCATCTCCCACATGATGTGACAAGCTTTGAAATACTTGTTTGGAGACAGAAGTATTTCTTCTGTTAACAGGATTAAACAAAATGAGACATGGACATCAATTTGCATTTAGACAAAAAAACCAAACCAAACCAAACCAATAAAAAAAACCAAACAAACCCCCCCCAGAAAAGTGACTTCTGAACCAGAGTATAGATGTTTTGCTTTGGTTCATTAATGCTAGCATATCTTTGGGAGAGTTTTGCCTGATGGACTGAATTTCACCTTGGTATTATTTATCTTGACTGTATGAATGAACCCTCAAGGATGGACTGGGGAGAATAATGCAAGTAAAAAACAGGCTCCTGAGAATGTGCTGCTGTGTTTGCTAAGACATCCGTCATTCCCAGGTACCTATTAATGATGTGATTACATCTGTTGCTATTAATATGTTTGGGGCATTATTTAAGGGCACATATGGACAGCAGAACAGAGCCTAAAATCACCAGCATAAAGTCCTGCCAGATTTCTTTCTGAAAATAAAAATATCTGCACTTGCAAAAATGCTTGTCAAATAACAGTGAAGACAATTTTTTTTTTTTTAATAAGGATTTTTTTTTCCAGTTTGTCACTAAACAGTGATTTAAAATGAAGCTGAGAGTTTCTGTAAAAACTTTCAAATTTTATGGTGCTGCCCGGTGCTAAAGGATTAAAGATTATTTTCTGCATCCCAAATGGACCTTGGTGGTCCCTCAGTAGGTTACAGATGCCTGTGACCTGCTATGGGCCCAGGCCATGTGGTGCACTGATCTCATGCACTCGCAAACAGAAAACAAAGATGAGCTAGAAGCTCCTTGTTGAACAAAATTAAACACTTCAGGTCAAATGGAAATCAATTGCAAGCTGTGCTGAAGACTGTGGAAGTCAACACCAGCTTTCACCCATGAACTGGGATGGAGGCAATCAAATGTTAAGTCACTTCAGGTCACTCCGTGGTTTTGGTGTCCATTTTTCACTCATTATAGGGTAGGGAACTCTAAACATCTCAGATAGTGGTTGAAGGTAATGGATGACTCAGACACACTGATAGATCTTGTGCTGAACAAATTATGCCAGTACAAACAAATAAAATTATTTAAGAAAAAACCCCACCTGCTCTTTTTGTAGCAAGCACAAACATAGGCACATCCATCTAAACAAAATCTGCTAATTTTTGCATTTCAGACTTTATCTCTGATTTATGTATGGAATTCATTCAGTATCATCTGTCTAATGCAATTAAACAGTTTTCATCACTGAGCCTCTCAACATTTAAATGAGCACCAAAACAGTTCTACTCCACAATACTAACAGTTGGCAAGACCTTCAAAAAAAGCCACCTAACTGAACTAAAAGCCTGAAACCCATTAACTTCTATTTCTAGTGTACCACAGTGTTTTGAAATGGTTTATAGAGTATATTAAAATGTTGTTTAACACTAATCTTTAAAACTATCTGTGAGCTGAGATGGCATCAATACTTCAATTTAAAATGTAAGTTATGACTCCTTGGCTACAAGTTGTAATTTACATGTCTATAATGTGTACCAAAGTATCCTGCATGAAGAATTAAATTTTTTGTTTATCTACTGGTTATTGCAGGCTTCTGGAGCTATGACAAGACTGAATCCAACATAAGTGAACTTTGTATCTTGACATCATGGAGTTATTTTCAACCTAAGTTAGCAACTATGGGGTATTGTAGGATGGTCCATTGTACAATGGTGATGATGGCTATGGATGTCTTTGCCACAGTCCTTTTTTATTTGGAAAGCATGTACAAAAGTTTTGCATGCATATGTGGGATAAAACAGCCCAAACTTTTTTTAACCAAGCACCAGAACAAAATACTAAGAACTTTTACCATTGCTTTTTTTGACTGTGAGGTAATTCACCTTGTTGGTGCTTTTCTTCACTTTTCCTGCTACTTATTGTCCTATTTTCTTAAAAATATACCCTCAGACAAAGCAAGGCTTATCACAGCCCCATCATACTTCCAATCCATTCCTGAGCAGATGTGACACACACAACCCCACTTTTGTTTGGGATTCCTGCATCCTGATGTCTCCAGACTTTACTGCCTGTAACACGTAGGGAGGCTGCCTATGAAACTGGTTGCAAGGAGTGAGTGTACCCACATTATAATACTTCTAGTTAGTGATTTGTGAGAACTTTGGGGCTGCTTTTTTTAGATTGCCATCTTGGGACAGTGATTTTATTTCTTGTGCCTTATACAGAGCTGGGTACTTAATGCATTTAACCAACAGTGAAAACTTAGCAATGGGGACCTTGCTGGATTTGTTAGTAATTTAGATGTTCATTTAGATGTCCTTTTGGATGTCATTTGGATGTCATTTTCCAGCAATATTGCAATGGGTTTCTCTCTTCCATGGAGCATGGAGTTAATGCAGTAACAAAATATTTCAGTCTATGCAAGAGAGAAAGCAACAATACTAGTATGTGTGCATATTCATGAGTATCTCTATGCTGCTTTTATTTGAAGAAAACCTATTTCTCATAATTATTTTATGTATAGAAGTCTATGGCACGTCATGTCAGTCCTAGACTGGCCAGGAGCCCTAGAAGGAAAAGTTAGTTTGTACAAAATGAGATTGATAACAGAAATTATGCTTTTAAGATAGGAATGTGTTCCAAAGAGGTTCTGAGTCAGAGCATTAAATATTCTCTCTTGATCCCAGGGACTTGGCTTCAATGCATGCTGCAATCTGAAGTCTCTATTGATAGGTGACTGCAGCTGCCTGCAAGGAGTCTTAACTGTGCAGTTTTATGGCCTGCATCTGGCTCACAGCTCATACCTTAAACATCCTCCAGGGAGCCCATAGGCTCAGTTTTGTTCTTAACACATAAGAACAAAACTAAAATTAAAATCTAAAATACAAACCTTTTTCCCAAGGCATGTGAAGGTCAAGGAAATACCTCTTCTGAAAAAACTTTAGGAAAACGTGTGCAGAAAAGCAGTTATCACAAATAAAAGCAAGCAGCTATTAAGCAGCCAGTAACACAACTAACAATCTCCTTTTAAAACTGATTAACAAGTGTGGAAAAGCTGAAAATTTCAATCAAATTACTTTCAACAGCAAAGGATAGGATATTGCACCGAGCAGGATACTCTAGCAGGTGTGCTCCTACTACCTTTTGCTCACATATTTTCCATAATAAGTCAAAGCACAGAACTACTTTCCATGTTTTTAAAAGTGAGCTTTCAAAAGAAAGCACCGCCATGGCTCTGCCTCACAGGTTGTCTAACAGCAGTGAGGGGAACACACACATAGTCCAGAACAGAGATGCTGATGGCATTCTTGGGAACAGAACTCCCTTCTTCCCATAAGGCTATCCATGAAATGTATGAAGAACTGGAGCTCGGATGCTTTGGCCACCAGTTCCTGTTTGCAAGGAGTCTGTGGTATCAGCACACCCCCACCCTTCCTAAGGCTCCTGAACAGTGCAAAGGGAGATTATCTTCCCTGCTGCAGGATGAAATGAATCCTGGAACCTACCTCCTTGCACAGGAGATGGCATGGGAAGAAGGAAAAGAAACACAGCGAAGACAGAGTTATTTCTGCGAGAAGCTCCTCTTTCCTCCCTCAAAAGCAGCTGCAACCCCATCCCCCTGCCCTGACCTCAGCTGCCATGATTTGACCACAACTCTGGCCTAAGTGACAGAACCAGGACTGGCTTGTCACCACAGGGAAAAGTCTGCTCTCCCTGGAGTTAGACCCAGTCCCAGGGGCCAACTGAAAATACATATGTTTGAGCAGAGAACAGTAGCATCTCCCCATGCCCGTGGGTCAGGAGAAGTTTGATTTAACTCCTCTATTGATGCGGAATAGCAGTGGTAATTTCATTACACATAAAATGAACTCCAGCCTGGTGACTCAAAAACCCCAGGCCTTGGTTGCATTATTTGGTTCTGACTGTGTTTCTGTGTTTTTATGATGCATATCTAGGCTGCAGATCAAAGGCTATTCGTAGGTCATTTTACCTATAAGATTATCGAGGTTTCCTGCTAAATCACTGAGAACACTGAAAATTTGCAGTGTTTTTATTAAACTTGCACAGTCAGCACATAGTAAAATTAGAAGGTATGTCAACTTGGATTTGAGTATCTCAAAGAAACCAAAATGCTTAAAAACCAAACAGTTAAACAAAAGTCAAATTATAAATCTCTTGAAAAATCCCAGAGACCTTCCAATCTGTCTGCTGACACCTTCTGCCTATCTCTGACCTTCCTAAATCAAAGCATTTATCTAAAGTACAAAAGTTGACAGTTTGCATTTAATAGAAGTTGCTTGTCTTGACAGTCTGAAGAACTCTTGTTCCCACTGGCCTTTTCCTTGATGGTGTGTTACAACAATGCAATGCCCGGCAGCACTCACAGAAATACATGCAAAAAGTGTCTTGATTAATTTTAAATATGTTCATTCTTGAATAAAAACATAGGTTGTATGAGAAAAAGAGGAGAGGGTTATAAGGAGACTCTGTGTGTTTCAATTAGTAGAAGTTACATTTTAGGGGAAGAATTACTGTTTCTGATAGTACACCATGGTACCAGGGAAAAAAAGGACTACATTTTGCTTATAGGCATTTTCAGGGGGCTTATATTTAAAAATAATTCTGAAAAAGTTTCAAATTCCCGCGTGCAGTTCTGCTCATCAATAAAGTTAGAGGTCTATTACACTTGCAAGCATCAGCAAAAAATCTTTATGTAAATATGTGCTGCTTTTGCATTTCAGAAGTTTTACAGGTTTAGGTTTCGGTACTCTGCACTTCCACAAAGAGCTTTTCTTTATGCTTTAGGCTTTAAGTCAAGCATTTGCCTATGTTTAATGACTGTAGATTGGCATGAGGCTCTATTTTTGAGAAATATATGTTTGCTCATATGTCATGTACCATGTCCTCTTTTTAAGGTAATGTTCGTATTTGGTGATGGATACCCCACTGACCATCACAAAAGAGGCTCCTGTTATGTTTTAAGGATATCAAAATTAATTGGTGTTGTACTTAGTTTTCTTGTTGTTTAGAAGAAAGATCTCTTCTGATATACGGTAAAATACACATCAGATGTAGGCAATCGTAGTTAATACTAAACAATATTAATTTGTTTACAAGCCTTTGCTCTTCCCTGGACTGGAAGTGGCCTTCCCAGTGACCACAGATGACTGCATCATCTGAAACAGTCTCTGAAATTTTACATCCCCTGAAATTCTTCAGGGCTGTAGTCCCTACTTGATAACTTGAAAAGGAAAACTAAGTGTACTGGGACAAGTCTAGGCACCAAGCAAGATCAGTAAGGATGTAGAGAGCACCAGGATGCTGGTAGCAGCCTAAGATGACCTGTAGGTCTTGCTGCCTATTTTTTCTTATGCTGAGCTGTTGCATCTTATTCAGGGGAGGGAAGAGGTAAAAGGAAAGTGTGTGTGTCCAAGCCCAGCAACAAGGAAGTATGGGCAGGATACTGAAGAAGCAGCAAATCTAGCTGAAGCCCTCCCCTCAGCCTCCCTTTACCTTCAGACCCATACAGATACCTTTCTGGAAGGCTGTGACAGGGTGTAGGGGAGTGGGTACATCAGGAGGGGTGGTGGTGTGGGCCCATGAAGTGTCAGCAAGGCAGTGCAGAGGGGAACATGGCACTGCCAGCCTGCACAGACAGCAATGCTGAGCCCAGGTGGTGGCTGAGGACATTTGTGTGTGGTCCATGTGTGTAATTCCTGGGCTCATTTCTATCTCATTGATGACTCTGAAAATGTCCACTCGGTCAGGTAAGAAGAAGCACTAAGCTGTTTCTCAAAACTTCTCTTCTGTCTAGCTCACAGGTACATTTTGAAAATTTATTTCAGTTAAATGGAGATGGTAATAGAACTAATACTCTTTTATTGTCTCGGGATGTCAGAATAGTTTTGAATCTATGTGTTTGGAACCTCAGTCAGGTATTTTTATTTAAAATCAATTCAGTTCTAAAGTCTCCTTGGTTAGAAGCAACATGCTTTAAATACGTATTTTCTTTATTCTCTTAAAAAAAAATATTCCTCAAGAAACTACAAAATAGCAAATTCCAAAATTTTAGACTTTTACCTCACTGTTGTTACTTTAAAAGAAACTAAGTAGTAAATATGGGTTTTAAAAAAATAACTGTTTCTGAAGTGGGGTTCAGGCCTCCACATTGAGTTCAATTTCAGAAGATTATGATGCAAGTGCAGGGAAAAGCCCTGAAGTAGGCATTTTAAAGAAATCTACACTTTAAAATGGAAATAAAATATTGTTTTGAAAAAAACTAGGTACAGAGGCCATGGCATGAAGCTTAGAGAAATGCAACTGAACAGTTGACAGAAGTGGAAGGTGGCTTACCTTGTGCTCTGTTCCCTGAGGATGTTTGTGGGAGGCCCAGCTCATGAATCTCACTGCTGGACAGTGCTGACTCCTGACCTGTGTATGGTTATACTGAGAGAAGTTCTTTGGACAGCTTAGGAATTCATCATCCTTAGGATTCATGATCCTTTGTTTGCAGAAGGCATATGTAAATAGCAGCAAATGCTGGACTCCACAACTGATCTGTGCTTCAGAGTAGAAAAGCATTTCTTTAGTTAATTTTTCTCTTAAGAAACTCCGTTCCCAGTCAGCAATGTCATTTTCTTGTCCTGAGTAAGGCATCAGACAAGGAGTTGGGCTTCACAGTCAAGCTTATGCAAACACATGAACCCCCACACACCCCAATTTCGTTTGTCAAGCAAGGGTCACCCAAAGCTTTAGCAGGGGAAGTTCAAAGCCTTAGTTGTGGCACTGACTGTGTTTTAAATAGATGGAGAACCGTAGAGTTGTGATTTAGCTGCCTGAGGTGTTAGTAATTTGTTAGCTGGATTTGTGGAGTTGATGAGAGTTTGAACTTTTGTGGTCTGCAATGCAGAGCAGACCAGTGGGCCCTTGAACAATAGCCCCGTTAGTGCAGATCCATATCAGGGCCCACATGGGTTAGCAATAGTCAAGTTTTGAAGTCATTAGAGAAATTGAGTTGTGAGATACTGCATTTCATTTGGGAGTCCTAAAACCAGCACAGCCAGTGAAGCTGGGAGAGAATGGGGAGATGGTGTGAACCCCTCCTGGCCATACCACAGGAGCTCCAAGGTGTCAGAGGGCTGTGATGCTCCTGAGCAGCCTGCAGCCACTCGCTGTGCTCTCTGCTCTGCAGAAGTTTTCTGAGAATGGCTTCAAACCCGTGCTGTCTGCACCGAGTATGTAAACCACACAGCCTTAAACCCTGGGCTCAGCCTCCAGGAGGAAAGTGTGGGGGTTTCCTCTGGTCACAGAAAGCTGTGTTAGCAGTCTCTGTGCCAGGCTGCGGTGTGCTACAACTGTGTGAAAATGGCCAGTGCCAGATGGCTCACATGCCCCTGGGACCACTATTTTTTTTTTTTTTTTTTTTTATTTTTATTTTTATAATTAAAAAAATCATATTTTAAACATAGTTTAGAGTAGTACAGAGCTTCATGACTCAGGACTAGTATGAATAACTTCTGGGAATCACAGACAGCTCTCAGGAGTCTCTAATTCAGGGAAGCAGCAAACAGCTCCCTTGTATCACCATTTCTGTACTGTTGTTTCACTGAGAGATGCAGACATCTGTGCTTAATGAGGCAGTTACTATTGCAAAAACTACTCTGTCAGAAGACCAGATTTCTACTTGTAATTCACTTGTGATAGGTGAACAGTCCTGCCACAGAATGAACTGACTTTGGTTTTATTTGTATTTCCAAATCACCCTAATGTATTACTTCAGTATATATGTATGTATGTGTAAATATATAATATATACAATACTTGTATTATATACAGTATCTATAACATACACTTTACTTACATATAATGCCTGCTTATATATATTAATATATATTAATATATATTAATATATATGTAAAATGTTACATCCACTGATAATCTTACTGAAGAGTCAGTTACAGGCTTCACGTTGTATCATGATACAGAATAGTGCCGACAAGGCAGTGGCTTGTCATTGATTTTAAAATCAGATTCTTCTTTAATGGGTACTTTTGGTATTGATAACACTAGGCTGCAGTATCTGCTAGAATCCCCTTGTTCTGGTAACTTGCCAGATCACCGACCCTGCTGTTTCTCTTACACCTCTGTATTAAGTTTTTATGCATTACTCAACTCCCAAGGTAAAAGTTTTAACAGGGAACTGAGTGTTCTACTCTTTCCACTTCTCTCAGGAACTCCAACTGCAATGCACTTTATTTAACTCCCTGTAACTGCTTCTCCATTAATTGATCATTTATAATCCACTGGAACCATAACAATGACCTATGCATTGAAATGCGAGTAACAGATTATTCCATTGACACAGAACCAGCCCACCTTGAAAGCCTTGACATTACCACCCCCCCACTGGATTAGAGGAGATATGGTTTATATTAGTGACCTGAAGAAGGTTCATGCCCTCTGGGAGAAGGTTGTTCCCTGGAATGGCAGTGTGATTAATGGTTTATTTACAGCACTGACATCAAGGCTGTCAGGACTCTTCATCAGTCTTTGATGTAAAACATACTAAGAGGCCCTGGGTCATTCTTATCTGCACAGAGAAGAAAAATCAGAAATAAGGAGCAATTCAGTGTGGCCACAATTCTGGTGCTAATATTTTTGTTGCCACAGTGGCAACAGCACAAGAAAATGACGAGATCACTTCTACTTCACTGGCCTTGCTGGTGAGACAGCATGACCACAGAGAGACCATGGCTTCATGTTTTTGACTGGGGAGGGGGCAGCAAGAGAGCACTGGTGACAGGTAATATGGTGAGAACATACAGATGGCTACACCAAATCCACTGGACATTGTGAGGGGTGAGTACTTCAGTTCTGCACAAAACACAAACCAGGATGGATTTTCATGTCCTAGGTGAAGTTGAGCTTACACAGATATTTTCAGTTGTTACTGTGCAACCCCCAGAACTATGATGTATGGGCATTTCCAGTTTTTAATGTTTAATACTTGAATACTATTTTAGAAAAGCCTTCTGCTCCTGCAAACTTTCTGTTTTCCTGCTGAGTTGACTAAGCATGGTCTGATCTTCCTCATCTCTGTATGCTGGTAAATCCCACACAGCCCACTGCTCTCATGGGCTGGCTGATCAGTGAGATAATGTTCAGGCATCGTCAGCCCTTTCCCTCAGCCCACTGATGGGAACAGGCTTGCTGACAGCCAGCACGTTTTCTCAGGCAGCCACCTCTTCCCTGCCTATCCAACTCCTGTGGTGCAGGAGAGCTTTTGAGTTGGGGGCATGATGCAGGATTGTGCCTCTGGTGCTTTGGTTTTGCCTTGCCTTCACAGGGGATATAAAAATTACTAACATGCTTGAGAAGTTCTCCTGGGCCTGGCTGAAATAATAACTGTATGAAAATTAGTTACTGAATCTGAGCCAGATAAGACTGAAATAATGCTGAGGGGAAAAGTAAGCTATGCTGGAGAGCTTCAGCTTCCCTAGAATCTCCCTCTGTTAAGAGGGAGGTCTGGCACTTGTGCTGTCTGCACGTTCCAACCCACTTGGCTTGGTCTGGGCTCTTCACTATTTCCTGGTGCCTGGGCAGCACAACCCATGAGATAGCTCTGCTGTGTGCAATGGCCTGGCAGGCTGTGCTCTTTCTTATTGGGCTAAGATCTCTCTGCTATCTAAGATAGCAGTCTATTCCTTGCAGTGATATGCGTAGAGTATATGCCCGTGAATCAAACCATTGATCTTAATAGGGCTCTGGTTTGCTCAAAACCCTGTTCACAGGCTTGCTTGGCAGAGCACTTTGCTGAGGCCCACTCCCTCCTTGGCTTCTTGTATGAGGACTGTATTAGCATCTGAAGTTTAGCACCACCCAAATCAAACAATTTCCATTAGAGCTAATGAGTCCTTAAACACAAGCATGTAGCACGTGAATGCAACAGAACCCAGAGATTTCTTGACAACAGGTGTTACTTATGGGAAGCAAAAAGGTCCAGGATGCAGTAGTAACAAACCACTCAAAGTGATCAAGAAGAAAAATACAGAAGCAAATTAAAGTTTGGACACAATGAAAACAGAACTAAACAAAGCTGCACTTCCCTGTCCTAACTTTAATCCTCTAAAAGCCTTTAGACGCTGCAGCAGATGGCTTCTAGCCTGCATGTGAAGGTCCTAACTACCATTAGGCACATAACTGTAATTAGCAATCTAGTTGAGTTTAATTCCTGAAAGTGCAAAATGCAAATGCTTCACATACTCATCATATGACATTTCTTCAAAGTTTCTTAGGGGAATAATTCTCAGCTGTGGAACATTTGCAAATATTTATTTCTCAACATTTGACCTTTCTGCTGTTGGTAACTTAAGCAAATTTTTCTTTCTTGGTTGGATGCCCCTCAGTCAAGACGTTTGTATGACACAAGTGATATATAAGTGTAAAACCTTAGATATTATGGTGAAGCAGGTAAAGTGAGCACTACTCAAGCATTTCCATTAGAATACTGGTAAGGAGTATGAGCACACACTTACATACGTATATTTGTGCCAAAACTAAACCCTTTTGAGGTAAACAATCCACACACAAACACCAAAAAATGAGGAAATTTTTTCAGGAAGATGCTATATAGATTTCCATCTTTAGCCTGTAAGCTGTAGGATTTCCAGGGCAAGTATTTCCATTTGGTTAGTAGAGTTTTTTGCACTGAACCCAAACTAAAAAGACTGGAAAAGACAGGAGAAAGAAAAAAAACCAAACACAGAAAACAACTCTTTCTTGATGACTTTCTCTGTTTCTCTTTACCCCCACTTCATGGAAGATTCAGGGTAACAAAAGTTGATGTGTCTGGTGAGTCACATCAACAATCATTATACTCAATACACAGTACGTGTATTTTTCTGTATTTTTCATCTCCCAGAGAAAGCTGCATCATTTTCTCATTTTAAAACTTTCCCAGACCACTCCCTTTGTTAAATCTGCTGAAGGACTTTTAGGCATTTTGTGGTCAAAACTCTGTCCCCTGCACAGTGTGCTAGTCCCAAAATATCCTTCTGTAAATACAAAGCTGGGCTACCCTTAGAAGCCTTCACTCCCTTTCTTCTCTCCCTTTCCCATTTCCGTACAGGAATTCAAAAACCTACATTATAAAATGCTGCAGGGTTTGCTGTTGGTGATGAGCTGCTGCAGCACAGAAATCAGCAAAGGAAACCTGGAGTTTCTGGTGCCTGTCTTGGGAGACACCCAGACCTGTGGCCTGGTCCTGTCCCACCACCCTTGTCTTGCTGCCTGCCAGGAAAGAGCAGCCTGGGCTGCTCAGGGGCTCTCTGGTCTGCTGCAGTGCTGCTGCTGAGGTGCTCTGGCTTCAAAGCTGGTGAGGGTTGATGAGCACTGAGATGCCAGCTGCCTAGTTGGCAGCAGGGCAGCTCTGTTCGTTGGCTGCTGCCAAAGAAAAGGGCACTTTGAGCTGTTCTGGGCTGCTGCTGATCAGATTGGGCTAAGATGATCCTCATTTCTGTCAGACTCTCTCCTGCCTGCAGCAGTCCAATGGAAAGTAGAAACTGTCCTTCTCTCAAACTGAGAGCACAGAGCCCCTCCCAGGGAGAAACAGGTGATGTACTTTCAGGTTTCAGATGAACAGCAACTCAGGGGTTAAAATGCAGCTTTGCCACAGGTTCAGTTTTAGGTACAACTCTATAAATCACTACCAGCTGAATCCTATCTGCTTCCCAGATCCCCTCCTCCAGGCAAAGGCAACACTGCCCGCTCCCTGCAGGACACAACAAGAGGACCCACAGGATTGCTGGTCCTGCTCACTGCCCCAAGCTTGCTTTTCCCACTCATCCTGCCTACAGAAGGAGGTGCAGAGGATGCGTCCAGCAGTTGGTGCAAAGCAGTAAGAGGAAGCTGTAGACCCCGTTACCCATCAGCACAGGTTACTGGGATGAGCCATGGCTTGTTTTTAAAGCCTGATTTCTGCATCATAAGTCACAGCTTGAGCAAGCCACTTTGTCTGCTCTCCCCCCCCCCAAGCAGCATGTCAAATTTCTATTCTGTCTGCTGTATCCAGAGTCTAATATTGCTTCTGGAGTCTGACATAGCCTGCTTTGCATCAGACAGAGTTCTTATTGTGGAATATACTGCAGAGTCTGACAGCCCTTACATTGCATGTAAGGGTTCTTCAGGTGCCAAATATTTCCACTTTAACATGCAGCAGATGTGCCTGCAGTCTTTGCAGAGATGTTATAAAAAGAAAACAACAGTCAGTCTCTTTTCAAAGCTGGCTAGTTAACTAAAAGGTCTTTGCTTAATGGGGAATGTTTTCATAACAAGCCTCAGGAATGGCTCATCATTTTTTCAGTGCTCTGTCTGTGATGTGTTCATATACAGCTATTGAAAATCTACTGCTAGATTATTTCTTTGATATGACATGTTCTTCACAAGTTTCTGCATCCAGCTGGGAAGTGTAATATGGTTCATAGTCACACTCTGAAAAATGCTCCTTTCATTTTTGCAAGAAGGTATCATAACTTTTTGAATCTGTAGGCGTTTCAGTTATCAAATGCCTGTGGGTTTGGATGAGGTGTCTGAAACACAGCTAAACGAAAACCTAAATGGATATATAAGGCTGACAAACTGAAAAGCAGAGCAGCCACAATACTCCAGACACAATATCCCGTAAGAGTCATAACAGGCTTCTCTTGGAGAGTGCAAGCATAGAACGGGTGTAATGCTGCTCCATCACAGTTAAAGACAAAACTCCCATTGACTTAACTGGGAACAGGATCAAAGCCAGTCAATAACATCTGATATCAAAGCAAATGGGAACCTTCTCGCACTGGGAGAAACAAGAAATGACAGCGTACTATGCTGCTGTGTGTGAAGTTTTGTTTGACAAGAACTAAGTGTGAGGCATCCAGTCATGTTTCCCGCTCACAGAAAGAAGCCATGTTGACTCTGGAGGTTTTACCATATCTTGGAGCTGTTTCTCCTCCTGCCAAGATAGGAACACAACAGTGTTAGCTAAACTTCCAGACTGCAGTAGTGATTTCCTGCAAGGATATGCTGTACTGTAGCCAGGATACAGGAATGGGTCTCTGATACACAGTGATAATGTTTCTCCCCATTGGCTTGCTGGGACATTGTTTCCTGATGTAGAGCTGGCTTTCAGTGTGATGTTGGGGGTTGTTGCATGTGGGCAGGTTGTGTGCCTCTTGCAATGCTCAGCCACACCAAGTTGTGATACTCAGCAGAGGGAGACAGGACCATCAGCTGCTGGGCACCACACGAACTGATGAAGTGCCTGTTGCTTGTTCTGTCTTGGGCTAGCCACTTATGACCATATTGATGAAACAACTGTCACAACCTGAGCAGGATCTGGAACATGTCCAAGCTTATAAAAAACACTTCCCAGAAGCCCAGTAGCTGAGCTACTCTCCCAACCTTGAAGCATCCAAACGCCGTAGGCCTCTCTCCTTCTTTGGGTTATCCAGGCACTCAGGACTCCAGTTCTTTCCCAAGTATTAGCCAGCTTGCTGCTTCAGGGCTTTGAATGGACTTGAATCCAGGGCTTGATGCTTCTCTTCTGAAGGTGCTTCTCCCTTGGGCTCAGTGTGCTGAGGCTCAGTGTTCATCTAACAGCCATGGGCACAAGAGCCTGTAAAGCAGCAGAGGCTGCTTTTATCTTTTGATGGATGGCAGAGATGGAGAACTAAGTGGCCAGACAATTCCCATCCCTGTTCTCCCTTGAGACAGGACACCTGGATCTATCCCTCTCCTCAGTTTGGAAGAACTCAAACCCATTGTCTTGCTGGCTGAGCAGAGACCCACCCCTAGCCTGTAAATTACTGTACTGAGGGATATTGACCCTCTTCCAGCTCACTCTGCACAAGTAACCACCACAACACACCACAGGGAGTGTGGCTCTGATAAAAGCATGTGCATGGGAGGGACTTGGCAGTGGTGTAGCAGGCAAGTCCTGGGCATCACAGGGACACAGTCTGACAAGGAAGGCTGGCTGTCCTACACATGATCCCTGCTCTGTAATGTCTTACACACACAATCAACAGCTGCCTTCAGGATACTGAATTCACAGTCTTTCCCCCTGTCTACTCATGCTTTTGCTCTTGTCTATTTGTGTCACAGGATTTAATTTAAATTCAAGTTTACTATAGTAAATGCCAATATTACTCAAGGGAGATGGGCTTTACTGGCAATGGGTGAAGTGTAAAGTACAGCTGAAAGAACAACATCTCAGCAAAACACGTTCACAAGCCCTGAGTCAGCACAGGCACAACACTATAATCAAGAGCATCGCCTGTTTACTTCAGTATGATTAATATCAATCATCTGTTCTTCGTTAAATGGTTAGATCCTTGATAATAGGAAATTTCCTGGAGTTATGTTTGGAAATCTCATCCATCTCTCAAGAATTTACCTGCTGGCTCTTCACCTTGTGTGGCAACAGCAGTGATTTTGGCACCAGGGTGGCTAGTGATGAAGATGATCCAGGTGGAGGTGCTGGATGCTCAGGAAATCCCAGAGGAAAATCAGAGCTGAAAATTAATTGCAGTTTAATTTAGCTCAGATCTACAGGCCATGTGTGAGATAAAATAATGCCTGAGATACTGACTGTGTTCCTCGTTATGCTAAACTTTAAAGGAGCCTCTTAGCCTTATGTAGATTAGACCTAGATCTTTGACATGGAAACAATTACTACTTGAATGTGGTCTCTTTTTCACTGTCACCCTGAATTGGCCTTGCCTCTTAGCAAACTAATGCATGTCGAAAAGATTAATGGATTAAACATGGCTAGGGATAAGCCTATTATACTAAAGCCCTTTAAAATCAATCCATAGCTTGTAAAGGAAGAGATCACCTGAAATCCAAGCCTCAGGGAATATCTACAGGGTGCCTTGACCATCCATCCATACACCATGACTGCTGTTGTACGTGCAACTAGACCAGATACCCCAGCTCTGAGTGTCACACAAGCCACAGCCCAAGCTGAAGACTGGGGCCCAGGATGAACTTCTTCCTACCTCACCACCACCCAAGCTAAAGCCTCCATAGGTAGTTTCAGCATTGGGAAAGATTTGCTCTCAGATGACTTTATTGGACTACATTTCTCTTGACTTCCCAGACATTTCTTTTGCAGTTAATGGTCTGAGCTCAGATTGTGAAGCAATTGCTCCAGAGCATCTCACTGGTGTCATCTTCCACCCTGCCTGCTCCGTAGAGCCTGACACTTCCCTGCAGTAACACAGCATCTCTTTCAACATTTTATCAAGAGGTTTTGAAGAATGTTTCACAAACAATTGTAGTAGCATGCCAGAAAATCTCACCCATCTTGTTTATCTATACTGCAAATTATTTACCACAACTGGCCATTTAAAAATACAGTTTACACAGCCTTTTAATGGTTTATTCCATAATTAAAGGGTTATCTTTAGAGATGTTTAAACATTCTGTGAACTTTTATTGCTTTTAATAGGTAATTATTTCATTTATAAAAAATGTGAATGGAGAGAGGAGTAAGAGAGCCTGACCTTCAAAGCAGGACTTTTGGTGAAGAGAGGGAAATCACTGCCTTGAATCTAGAGCTGGCGTTACTTTTCTGCTCCGAAGTACATCCTGTGCCTTAGAAGAATGGGGTTTCCAATCACTGAAGGTGGCACAAGCTGGGGTCAGTAGAATTCTGATGCCTTTAAAACCAACTTTGCTTGTGTTGATACTGGAGCCAAAGGGATTGCCTGTAAAATAGGCCACTGCTTTGTTGTTTGAAGCTATGCAAGGTAGCTGAGGCTGTACGTCTCCAGTTTCACAGCACCTGTTAAACTTGCAAAGAGCCTTATAGCCTACTCCACAGTTGGGCAAATCAGCATCAGCTAACCTCATAAATCAGGATTTTTGCAAGTTAGACGTCTCTTTTGACTTCAAGCCTACGAGACCTGTCCATACCTAAGAACATAAGTACTTAACAAAGAGTGTTTATCTTACATGTGGTGAATATAACAACTGTACCCAACTGGAGGTAGTGTGAGCAAACACTACACAGCTCCCAGGGCACCCTGCTCAGCCTGCTCCCAAATTCCCTGGTTGTCTTGTGGTTATCTGACTTAAGCTGACTGTAAAGTATAGTTACTGGCCTCCTGTAATGTGATGGCTCTATTCTGGCTCTAGGTCTATCAGTACTGGAAAACCAGATGAACAGATTATCTGCAAATAACTTACAGACCAAGATAAAGTCTTTTTAGGAAAGCCACTTTGATGTCAAAGGCAAATTAAAAGAGTCTAACAGGCAGACCAAGCAAAAACAAACGAAAATCTGTGATCCTAGCATGAAATACAGAACCCTTGGGAAAGTACAGAGGGTTTTTGCAGCATTGTGTGGACCAACAGTTAACTAAAATGACAAACTATTTTTACCATCTCTGATGTTATGTTTCCAAATGTAGGGAGATTTTCCACCCTTTTCAGAAATACTATGTCTCTTGAAGGCATGTCAGGTAGTAAAACCCTCACACTAAAAAAATGAAAGCCTTTCCAATGTAGAATCTGCACCTATTTAAATAAATAATATTAATTTTTTATTTAAAAATATGAAAGAACCTTGTTCTTTTAGACTGTGTGTTTGCACAGATTTGACTGATGAACAAGAATCTGATTGATGGTCCAAAAATACTCACCATATGTCTCTTCTCTGTAGAGAAGGAGACAATGCTTTCTTGAAATGAAAGAAGATTTTGTAACAGCCATATACATAAAACAAGGTACTTTGTGAATAAAAGAGATTTTGTCTCCATTGATATTGTCATCTTTAGAAGAACAATATCTTTTCTTTTAGTTAGGGTCTTATAGGACAGTTTGTTTGTTCCACTTCAGCCAGATTTGCCTGTGGGTTCTTAAGTAAAAATAGGGCTTTCTTTTTGCCTGAGAATGTTTTTCTGTTTTCTTTTTCCCTTATTTTCTTCAGGATGATTTTCATGATGTAAATCATATTGACAATTTGAAGTCACTGTGAGAAAACAGCAACAAAAGTGTTTTGTCTTACTGCAATAGCAGTGTAAAAGCTTAGACACTGGCAGAAGCACACAGGGGCTCTGAAGGGTGTAAGGTCATTTGTTAGGTTTTTTTAATCCATTCTCTCTTCATTTCAAATGACCACTGGAATGTCATGAGCATTTGGAAATGACTGCTTTTGCCTTGAAGGTATGTTGAATCTTTGCTGTGGAGAATGACCATAGTGCTTTAAAACCTAACTGACCATCAACATTTCCAGATGTGCAAGGAGTGCTGGATTTCTTTCTCAAAGCTCCTTTTCAGCACACAGCCAGCCAGCAATGCTGTTCAGAACATATGGAAAAGGCACCAAACGTCTGACCTTCTGCTGGAAAAGACCTTTACTTGAGATTTGTCCAGTGTGTATCTTACATAGAAACTAGTGCTAAGTATACAATGCAAAACCACATTTTTGGCTTCAGTGAAACAAATTGAAGCCCCTGACAATCCAAAAGAATGCAGTCTACAGAAAAAGGAAGAAAAAAAATGAATTCATCCAAAATAAGAGAAATCCAACATACTTAAATCCAAACCCTCCCAAATGTTGTATTTAAATTAAAATACCAAGAGAATATTTCCTTTGATAGACATAGTATTTCTGTTCAAAATGTCCTGGGCAAGTCTCTTTCTGCATGTACATCTACTCTAATTCTGATTTTCATAATTTTTTAATCATTGTTGATTCTTAAACAGAAAATTAAAGTGGATAATAGTATTTATTTCAGAGAATAGAAATTCCTTACACAAATTAAGTTATACTTGTGAAGCGGTATGCATTATATACATTTATTCTATTACACATGTAATGCATCCTTTAATACCGTATTTCCTCCTTCAAAACAAGAGTCTTTTGTTCTTTGTCTTTTCTCTCCTCTCCTTACAACAAAGCAATGTACCTTTAAATGAGAAAAATTCTCAAAGTAAAAAGCAAACAAAAATCTAAAGCTTGATTTAGTGTTGTAATACTATGGCAGTAAGCGAGGGCTCAGGAAATGTCTTATTCCAAATGTATAGCTAATAACAGAGACCTAAAGCACTGTTATAAAATATAAACTATTCACCAATTCTTTGCTGGGCTGTACTCCAGGGATACTGTATTCTACTTTGCAGAATTCTAGAGCAGACAGAAACGTAAATAGAGTAGATGTCTATATTGGAAAAAGATTTTGCTTTTCCACATTGAAACTATGTCAGAGAATTTATAAATCCAAAAGTGGATAATACTTCCTTTTGCCAAACCCTGGGTATACTAAATGTATCCTCTCAGAAGAGCATTTTAGCCATTTTTGTTTTGAAGCAGCAACAGCAGAATTAGTAATTTCATGAATTGCAAAATAGGAACAATAAAGGATGCTTAGCTAGTGAAGGTGCTTTAAGGTTTTCCTGTCAAGTATGATCACTGTATCACTCCAAGTATTATTTGATTTTCTAGTGTGTGAAATGCCATTTTGCTTCATTTTGTGGCATAATTGGCTTCAGAGCTTAGGAAATACAAAGTGGTTGTTGCTTTTGCTGCAAATGAAATGTTGCACATCCTCTACCCTATGCTCAGCCTTTTAGAGATGTTTGGAACAAATGCATTTCAAACTATCAGAAGCTATTTTTATATTGGAAAAAAGATGTAAAAAGAACATTTTATGTTCGCTTAACTGGATCAGTTTATAGGACTAGCCATTTAGCAACAGCATCTTTATTCTTGCTGATAAATCCACTGCTTCACATTAAATGTCATTGAAATATATTCTTTCTACCATGGATGTCACTCTTAGATATTTTTGCCTTGTTTTGACAAATTCATCATCTGATGGATGAAAATGTTAAATGATTCAAGCCCAATTACTGAAAGATGGCTCGTTCAAAATACTAACTGCATTTCCATGTAGTGTTTGAACCATTCCAAATTTCTGCACATCTTGTAAAACTCGTTTGGATATTTTCATTCTCAGCCAATGTACACAGAATCCTCTTTACAGAATCTCTCCCTTTCTCTTCAAGACACGAGCTCAGGCAGGAGCTGATGTCCTTGTTTATCTTGTACAAATTCAGTATGGGGTTTGTCCTTGAAGAAAGGTTCCTTGTATAAGGCATGGCAAACAATTAATAATAGCTGTAACCTGAGGGCACTTGGTGAGGGGTGACATGGGCAAATGTAGCTGTAGCCACAGGGTATATGAGAGAAGCAATCATGCACGAAGATAAAGAGTGGACAAGAAAGTGAGAAAGGGGCCAGAGAAAATCCAGGGGGACTTCTGCTGCCAGGACCAGCAAAACAAAGATGTCTTGATATAAAAAGCCCAAAAGCTAGAGGTAGAAATTCTGGGTGGTTATATAGGATGCTGAATCTGTTCACACCTACAGGCAAGGGGCAGAGCAATATTTGTTACAGGCAGCCTTTAACTGTACAATTAAGGGTTACAAAATCTTTTAGGAAAAGCTGTTGCCCAGGGGTGTTTGTGAATGATTCTTCAGGGGGATGACAGGATATAATGCCAGGTTTTCATACAGATACATCTCATGCTGCAAAAATCTGCATAAAATGATCCTTTCATCACACTTTGTTGGCCACTTATATGACTTCTCTTTACACTTGAAAAATGAAAGGATGTAAAATAGCAATATACCATGGAAATCATTAGGGACTTCTTACATGTGTCCAAGAGAAAATATATGGAGCCATTTTGTACCTGCTGAAGTCATTAGCTTGGTGGAGGGAGAGTGCCTGGGGATGAAGGGATTCAAGTCCTTGGCCACAAATCCAGTGTCAGCTAGTGAGCAGCCCTGACCAGCTCCAAAGGGCTTCCCAGCTAGTCCTTTCTGTTTAAGGAGGATATGGCTCTGCCATGAGATCTCTTTGGTATCACTACACATGGGCATTGATATGTTCCTTGTTAATACTTTTAGGAATTGGGCTATTTGCTAGCTAATGTAACAGCTCAGTGTTGGAAGGAAGCCCATAATGGAAAAAAATCCCTAGGTTTACACAGAAACAAGCTGATACATGAATAAGAATATATATCAGGTATTATTACGACAATTATGTGTGTGCAGAAAATTGCCCACGGGAACAAACAAGGTCTGTGGTGGTACCATAGCACAGATCAGACTCGTGATGCTTTGCCTTCATCCATCCTGGCAGCCAGTTTATGCCCACGGATTTGCAGGGAGGAGGATAGGGGGTGGATAGGGGTCCCAGGTAAATGGGATGGGGCTTAACTTCTCAAGTCAAGGGTTTTCCCTTTTATTCCTCTCTCATGACTCTGGGTTGAATGAGAAGGTGCTGTGGGGCATGCAGTTTCAGGGAGAAGAAATATAAACAAAATCCTTACTAGCCCAAATAGTGATCCCTTAGCTTGTTTGATTTGTATTTTCAGTTAAAGGTTTCAAAATGCCATTTATCTTAAATAAGCCTCATCCTGGGATCTGTGAGTCTGAGGTCAGCATGTATTTCACGTGAGAATGTCATCTAACTCTTTCATTTGCTACAGGGAAAATGTCATTGAGGTACCTAAACATTTTTAGGTGCTGCTGCTATTAGGGAAACTAAGGCAGAAAAATGTGATAAAAAAGCAGCAGTGTCAGCAATGTCATGTTAATTTTCTCCCCGGCTGATGCTGTAATTGTGGCAGCACAGTGGGGTGGGAGGGGAGTTTGAAATATTTTGAAAGGACTGGTTAAATTTTAAAAGACCAATTTTATTGCACAATAAAGGAAATCTCTATTTATCTCAAGGATTTCACATTTTTTGCCGTCAGCAAGTGCCTTTGGTGTTCCTCACTCTCCCAAAGCCCCATCATGAATCTTTAAAAAATTTGTTGCAACAAACTGCTTGCCATTGTTCATATTTGGGGTTGTTTTCTAAGACACCTCAGAGTAAATCCTCAAAGGATGGGCTCTGCTGTGCCCCTTGTTAAGGTATCTTCCTGACTCTGCTGGCATCAGCTGAGTGCTGGGCTGCGCAGGGTAAAAGTTGGGGCTTTGTGGAGGGATAGACAGAGGCAAGAACACAGAGCTGGGAGCTGAGCACCAAGAAATGCTGAGAGGAGCAGGGCTTAAGCTTTTACCTCTGAGTGATTTGGGTACTTTTGTCCTCTTCAGATTAATCAGTTCCAAGCCCTCAGGAGTTAAGCAATGAAAGATGCTAAATAGCATCCTGGGCAACTATTTTTGTCCAGAATCTGTCACAATGATTAAATTTCTCATGATACAAAGAGGAATTCAATAGTATTTATCTTATATTAAAAGTAGTGGGAGGATGTCTCTGGATCTCACAAGAACAATGAAGTGATTTGCAGTTTGTCAGTAACCAAGGGTATATGAAAAAACCCATAGTTGAGCAGGAGAGTTTTCAGTTTGGTTTCCTACAGAAAAGAGGCAAAAAGGATCTCTGTCTGCCAGATCTTATCTCAATAATTCCATACCCGCTGACTAATTTTCACCAATGTAGAAGAGGAGATTTTTCATAGATATCAGCTCCTGCAAGCTCTGCAAAAAATCAAGAGTGGGGCAGAGATAAAAAACCCCACCACAGTAATGCTTCATTCCATTAAGGAAAACTCATCTGCTCTCCATTCCGTTTGGCAGCAGTCAGCAGGTACCTCTTGGGCTGCCAGGCAGCAGCCTGGGGCTCCATGTGGCCAGCCAGATTCACACCCTCATACTCCAGAGAAAGCAGCCTGGGAAATAGGGGTGGAAAAGTGAGGTAGGACACAAGTCTGGTTCCATCCCTTCCACTGCTGTGGTCCTCTACTGGCAGCAGAGGCTCCTTAAACAGCTTTCTGCAGAGATCTGGATTCACCTGTAATTTCTACTCTTTTTTGTAAATCCCACCACAGAAGAAGAGTTGTGCCATGCATGGTAACAAATTGCATACTGGTTAATTTTATATCAATTGTGTCCTCTGCCTAATTAGGAGCTTAAGTAAGAGACAACAAAAGGACTGTACTTTCAACTAGTCAACACAGCTTCAGAAAAAACTATGACTGGTTAAACGCTCCTGATGTCAGACCTCAAAAGCCAAGGCTTGGCTGAGTCAGAGAGCTGATACTGTGGGCTTCTGCGATGACCACACAGTGTCCTGATTACAAAACCATGCTACAGCATATCTAGCAAGACACTTTACAAGTGACTTAATATATGGCTAGCTGACAGATCTCAAAATGTAGTTATAGAACTCTAACTGAATAGACTGGGGATTGTTGTGTGGTGCCCCAGGGACCAGTGTTAAACACACTGCTATCTAATGAAGTCATTAACGACCTTCAGAAATATATTAAATTTCTGCTGACAAAAGCTTTGCAAAGATTATCATGTTCAGACTCATAACATAGTTGTAAGTGGAGAAGAATCACCTTCACTGAAGATTTTTTTGAGAACACATCAGCCCAGGTCTGTTGCGGGTGGTTGACTAGTCTTTTGTCTGTAGTGTGGGGGGACAGAGTAGACAGTCTTTGGAAATCTGTTCCAGGGTTACATGTCTGCTGGCTTGCAGGCCTGGGCCATAAAGTCGCTATGTTAGACTTATCATCTATGACTTAGATTTTCTCAAAATGTTCCATTGATTTGATAGCTTTAGGAGTACTAACATCCAAAAGTGAAAAGTCACTCAGGCCTGATGCATATGGAGTTGATTGTTCGTGCTCAGACTTTGATGCATTCTTCACAACTGATGGGTGTTTCTTCTAAATGATGGTTTCCCTTAAGCTTTCAAATGGAACAGAATTCACAGAAACAAAGACTAATAGAAATATTCTTTCCTCTCATATTTTTAAGCAGCACCATTTAGTAAACTATTGCCAACTCAGACTGTCTTTCCATAGAAATAGGATATACACAACTTAGTGTAAGCAATTCTTCCAAACCTGGCAATTCCTTACTTCATGAACCATCATTGATCAGTGTTTGGAAATTGGGTGGTCTTACACTGGACAGGAAAGAAGCTTTGCACTCCTAGCCTGACTCCAAAGTGTAGTGTTTATCCTGTTTTGTAGTAGGACAGTTTATAAATCATTATGTGCTGGTGTTCTTGGCTACATCCATTCAGAAAGGGGAGGGCTGGGCACTTCCATTACTTGGATGACCATTGCCAGATTCGTATCTGATGGGATTCTGGTCCTTGTCACAGAGGGGCCACCCATAAATAGAAGAAGGCTCTTTGGCAGCTATGGATGTTTGCCTATCCAACCCCATGTGGAGTCAAAAAGCCATCAAACTGCTCTCACAGTCCAGAGAGGCACCCTCTCAGTAGGTGGTACAGATTTAAGTAGATTTTTATGCAAAACTGCTTTTCTGTTCCTACTTTTTGAGCTGGGTTTTGGGAAAATAAGATAGTAGTTACCTTCCAGAAAAGGCTTTTTCACAATGACATACCTGCAGCTGCAGACTGGTTTTGCATACAGGCAACAAGCTGCTCTGAACCAAGCAGGGCAGGGGAATGACCCTGCAAAGCAGTGGATGATATTCAGTCAGGCCCTGGAGGAGCCCCCCCCACCCTATTTGCCCCACAGAAACGAGGTAGCTGGAGCTCTGAAGCCACTCTCCTGGCTCAGGGCAGGACATGTGTAGGAAAGGTGGGCTCCTACTTAGGGGCCAGTGTTACCTGATGGAAGAGGAGCAAGTGAGAATAAGCCTATTCTCAGTGAAGTAACACACAGGGAAATTAAGGGTGGGCATAGTCTGGCTCATCTAGCAGGGGATGATGTATGCCTTAGAGTCCATGGTGTGTGTGGGAATCACTTTTCAAGAGCTTTAATTCATTGCTAGCACTTTTTCAGAGTAAATCACACACACGTGTATATGTGCTTCCATAGGCTTCTTCCAGAAACAAGGAGAAACCAAATCAGCTCTGCAGAAAGTTGTGAGGGTGGGTGAGCTCAGGGGTTGCAGGAGGATGAATCCTCACACTCGGGGGATGAGGTGGAAGAAGCAGCCATTGCCTTGACTCCAGAGAACACACTATGGTGTCTCCTAGCCCTGTCCTATACAACAACCAGATGAAGATACTAGATAGAAATAATGAGCCATTAAACCCCAGTAAAATGCATATGTTACACAGCTGTGCTCTAAGCCAGCCGCTTTCTTATCAGCATGTGTCTTGGGGCTCCAGAAGCACAAAGAACAAGATGCTTGCTCTGCCTGCCCAAGTGGATGCATTTCCCCAGAGAGCTGCAGGGAGTGTCTGGCCAGGTCCAGGCAGGCATGGGAGCCCAGAAGTTTGAGCAGTTTGGTCTTGGAAGAACAAGAGAAATGTGTTAGTTCAGTGTTAAAATAGGGAAGTTCACAAACTGGTTCAGAGAATAGCTTCAGACATTGGAATGGACTGCCCAGGGAAGTAGTGGATTCTTCGTCCCTGGAGATATTTAAAAAGAGACTGGATGTGGCACTCAGTGCCATGGTCTGGTAACCACAGCGGTAGTCGGATCCAAGAGTTGGACTTGATGATCTCTGAGGTCCCTTCCAACCCAGCCAACTCTATGGTTCTATGATTCAAAACTCTTCTGTGTGTTTTTTCAAAATTTGAAGTTCAGCAAGTGGTGGGCTGTTATCCCCTAACAGCAAAGAATTTACTTGTTTTGTTTTTCTTTTGTTTTTATTTCAAAAGGCATGATATTTATATCATGGAGAAATATTAGAAGAATGTCATGAAGCCAGGAGTCAAACTGTGGTGCACTCCTAATTCATCTCCATTGCAATTATGCTTAAATGGTAGTGTTTATTCACATGAATGCAAAAGTGTCTTCCCCTCCTTGTTGCGAGTGGGTGGTTCTTTCTTGAGCAATATTACGACTTCTTCTCATTCAGTACTTAACACTCTGTCTTATTTACTGCATGATGAAGATCTGCTTTGAAGATAAAACTATTAATTTTTTCCTGGCTTGTTATTAAGGTAGCCTGGTGTTACACAAACATTGACACAGTTAATTTTTTTGTGCTTCATTGAAATAAATGTGTGTTATGATGACCTTGCGAAGGGAAAATTAGCTACAGAAAGGCAGGAGAAAAAACTTTGGGGCCTGAAGGTCTTCTGGCATAGGGGTCCACTCTATGAAATGTTCATGCAACTCAGCAAACAAGCAGCTCAAAGAAACTTAGGTCAGGTACCTAAAAAAAAAAAGAGATATATTCTGTAGTCCACCAGTGAAGAGCTTAGTTCAGCTGATCTGGTATTACCCAGGAAGAAACAGCTAGTAAAGATGATTTGCTGGCTGATATTCTGCTGCATTGCATGTAAAACTAACTTTTTCCTCAGCAGTCCCCCAGCCTCATCTTCCAAAATGAGTGATTTTCTGCAGAATACAGATAATACCAACAGTTTTATGCTGTTGGTATTATTTTAAGCTTCTCTTTCCTTTGCTCTGCCTGTGGTAAGGGATTGTATGTAAAAAATTCTGCATGCTCATGTAATTGCAAGTCAGTATCCCAACAAATAAGCATAAAGGGAACAGCCTTAGGCTTGTAGAGACAGCCTCATTTTTTAGGCATTAAGTGACATTGCCTAACTTAGTCTTGTAAGTACTGGATTTTAGGTTCTGGTCTTTATTTGTTTCCATGCTTTTTTCCCATGCACCTCCTTTTTACTGTTAAAAGAACAGTTCTGCTCCCAAAGGTTTTGCAGACACGGCACTGTACTGACATTTATTTGGCACCTGTGCTGTGCCTGAGGCCTGAGAAGCTATTACGCAGACCTCTGGCACTTTAAATAACTTAGTTACCAACCATCAGTAATTGCAGCTGTCCACAGGACCTGGGTGGGAGCAGAGGCAGAGTCCATCCATCACTGGCTCCCTGCAGCAGAGGGATGGTGAACCTCAGGCAAGCAGGGCTCTGTCCTGGCCTTGGGATGGGGAGATGCTCTGGTAAGCAGCACCTTTGTATGTGGGTATTCTCTTTGCCTGCTCTTTCCTGCCACTCCTGTGTATTTGTTGCTTTCTTTTCTGTCCTATTGCTATCTCCCCTCCCAGGCTTCCCACCTTTGCAGTTGTGGCTTGGGTGTCACAGATCCTGCACTCCCAAGCTCCTGCAACACAAGTCCCAGGCCCTCTCTCAGAGCAAGAGGGCTTGAGGATTTTTCCAAGAAAAATCTTGCTAGTGCATAGTCAGGTTTTGAATGCAGGATAGAAAAATGCTTTTCCCTCAGGTTTTGTTCTCAGAAGTCACTGAAATATTTGGGACCAATATTTTCAAAACTGCATTTGAAGAAAAATTCAGGCTTGGTTTCCCTTCATCCTGCAACTGGTGTTTGTTGCTAGTGGTTTAGAAGTGAAAATGGACAACTGCAATAGGACTGGGAAACATTACAGACAGGTCAAGCTAATCATGCAGTCTGTCCTCGATACACACAAAGAACTTAACACGTTTATATTTCCCAAAACAGTGCTTGACAGCATAAAGTATTTTCGTGCAATCCAGTATCTGTGAAATCTACCATAAGTGCTTTTGTAGGATGATTGGACATCAATAACAATTCCATTTCATGCAAAAAATATTTATACTTTGTGATTCTAACAAGCTATGTATTAATCAAGGGTATCTGACAAAGGACAGTGGGTGGGAGAAGCTAAATCAGTTTCTCCTGAGAGCATAGCAGGGGCCATGGGCTTCCCATAGACCCCAGAATTTGGGGTGAAGTGGATCTTTTGTCTGACACAGTACAGCAGTTTGAATGAAAGAGAGATTTTGGTGAAACAGACCAAGAGAGGTGGAAATCTTCAGCTTCTTGAAGGTGGGACAAAAGCCAAGGAGAGAGGTAATGGCACAGCACTCCCTTTGACAAGAGGTTTCATGGGCAAGACTCGAATCACTTGAGCAATGCAGTAGCCCTGCTGACTCACAGCTCAGGACCTAAAATCCTGGAGGCTAGAGGCTTGGACCAGGAACACTGTGTTAAATTGACAGGAAGATGCCTTCTAATTTGAAGTGATGGCAAGCATCATCATTTCTCCAGAAAGAGGTGAAGTAACTAATACTTCACTGCAGCATACCTAATTTACTCCTTCTGTCCAGTGATTTTTGTATTGTTCTGCCAACAGGATGTATTTTGTGGCTGCTCTTCATCTACACATAAAAAATAGGCAGTTTATATCCCCCATGCAGGACTGTCCTTATTTTATAGTGCGCTGCTTGGAAAAAGATTCAGATAGTAAATAACTGAATAATTGCATACTAGGTAGAAAAAATTATGAGTGAAACATATTTTTTCCTTGCTGGGTCTAATTTATTTGGTCACAATGTCACAGGGGACTAATTTTGCCATTTTCTGGAGGCACAGTTACATTATTTCTGTGTACGTCTGTCTGGTTTTATCAGCTGCATATGGCATCATGTCAAATAATATTGAAGTGACATGACTAGTAGAGTCCAATGGGATGCTCTAGGAGAGCCTTCAAGCAGAGATGTCATCTTTAATGTATCTACAAGGAGTTTTGGAGTGTACTTTGTTCATCCTTTCCATTTTCTGTAATTAGTACACTAGAAAGATCCTGCTCCTACTGTGATGGTCCTAGGAAGCGGTTCATTCATTCACTGCCCATAATGTGAGCCATGTCTCTTGAGTTACAATGTCCAGAGGGAAAAAAGCCTCTGAGGTCATCATTGTGTTCTTAAAGTAACCACAGAGACATTCTGAACCTTTTTCTTCGGAGTACCTTTTGCTTTTGCCTTTTATACAGAATTTCAGACGTTTAAGTCCTTCTGATCTTTCTGCCTGTGGTTCATGGTCAGAGTCTACCCAACTTTCTACCTGGGGTAAGAAGAGAGTGGCAGCTCTTCTTGGCTGCATGACCTGTTTGGGGATGTCCTCGAAGGTTGTGTGTGCACGTGTCCTAGGGGGCTGCAGGAGGAGAGCAGCCCCAAAAAACCCCACAACAAAGCTCTTCCCTTTGACCTCATCTTTAAACGCTAAGGAGGGGCAGCCAGCAGCAAGGCAGCCCTCACCATGATGGTGGGGAGCAGAGCACCAGTCCTTGGCCCAGTGGCACCTGGATCCTGGGTGTTGATGCAAGAACCACACATCCATCCACCTGAGATGAAGTCTGTCACACTTATGTTAACACTTCCCCCCGGTCCCCAAAACCTAAGGCCAGTTCTCTGGGCTGGGGCACTTCCACCTCCCTTTCAGACAACACATCTCCCCTAATGTGAATAGGAAAGGCAAAGATTAACCAAGAAAGTGCAAGCATCTCCCACATGAGTCATGGCCAGGAGTCCATGATTAAAGATGCAGCAGGCTGCAGGTCAGCTAAGGCTGCCAGCAAGCCTCCTGAGCAGGAGAAAACACTTGGAGCTGTCAAAGCACTTAGAGGTAGGATCCTGCTCTGTGGGCTGAGCTCCATTTTTTTTTTTTTTTTTAAATCTCATACCTTTTTTTTTTTTTAGGGAATTCTTGCTTCAAACAGGAAATTCCTGTGGAAGATGCTCCTAAGCTGAGAAGTGGTTTTAAATTTTTAAAGCATAGAACTGTAGCATGACTGAAAAGGGATCACAACAGCATCGGGCTGTGGTGCTCTCAGCTCTGGTGTGGTTCTCTTTTTGCTCACAAATTCCACCAAGTCACTTAAACTTCTCTGCAGCTTCACTGCAACACACCTTAAAACTTTTTTTCAGACTGAGAGCCTCCTTTATTAAGACTGAAATTTCTAAAAATGAGGAATTATACAACTCTTTAGAGGCACTGTGGTAAAGGCAGACAGCAGTTGGAGCTAATGACTTCAAGAGATCAAATATATTACAGCTTTTCTTTCTCTTTTTCTACATTTTATTTACTTTGTGCATTTGAAATGCTGGGGGCAGAAAACCTGGCTCTGCTGATCTGTGGGTATTGTCAGCTGCAGTAATACCAAAATATTGCCCTTTGGGTATAGATGTTATAAAGTTTTGTCCAGACAGTCATTCTTTTAGTGACTACTCTTATTCCTACATGTCTTAACACAGGAACAGAGGAAACATTTACACTTTTTTTTTTTTCTAATAGGAAAAAATTATGGTTAAACCACATCTTGGCAAGGGAAATAGGGATAGGTGTGTGAGCTAAAATTTCTTTTTGCTCTATTTATATTGGCTAATTGTCAAGATGACTTTTTTTTCCATTTACAGTTGAATACAGTACTGGAAATTCATATGTATGTATATGTTTATAAATATATGTGCAAATATTTTTTTAAAAAAACATTATGCTGTCATTATAGAAAATGGGAATATGGCTACAGCACACTATGTGTGGGGGGAGGGGGCTGTTTTGATTTTGTCACTCACAGAATTAGATTTTTCTGCTGGGCAGTAGAGTAGACTTACCAGCAGGGTACTGCCTCAGGTCCATTGGTATTTATTCTTCCAGAGCCATTGTACACTGAGGGAACCATAAAAGCCTATCACACTAAGCATGAGGAAAATAGCAACTAACACTTGTTTTCTTGAAATTGTTCCGCTGTGTCTGTTATTTCACACTGAGACATATTGCTAAGACTCAAAAATTTGGGGTGAATTGGGTGTCATGCTAAGCTGCAATGATTTCAGAAAACTACCTGTTTATCTGTAGGAGGTGTCTGTCTTGCCAAGAAGAGAACAGGCTATATTTTGGCCCAGATCAGTTGGACCCAGGGAACCTGCTATCTGGTGCCTGTTGGTTGCATGGCAAGCAATCAATGCTTTCTGCAGCAAAGAGGTTCCCAGGGGAGCCAGGCTCCTCTGCTCACCCTCTTGCTGCTTTCACAACAGCTGCTGCCCAGCTTTGGACACCTGAGAAGCAGAAACCAGAAAAACTACATAGATTTTTTGCTTTCCTCTCTACTGCTATTTTGCTGCAGCAGGCTGGAAGTCAGTCTTTTTTTGGGTCTTAATTCCACTTCCCGAGCAACAGAAACAACACCTGTAACCCTTATGGTACATTTCTGGATCAGAAATCCTTAACCAGGAAAGGATTTTCTGCAAATCCAGCTGTCCTGCCTGTGAGGGACACTATAGTTGGCTTTCACTCACGCCTTCAGTATTTTGCATGCACAATTATGGATCCTCAGGTTTTGCATGCCTCCTAAAATGGGGAATTTAAAGTTTAGAAGACTAAACCACTTCCTGAAAGGGAAGTTTCCCCTGTGAGGACTGTAATATTTGAAATTCAAATTCCATCCTTGCTCTGGCCAAGGAAATCCTTTGGCCAAAGCACTGCCGCAATATTGTGGCCGTAATCTGCTGGAAAATAACCAACACCACAGAAATCTCAGGTGGTGAAAAGTGCAGCTATTCTGAACTCTTCAGAAATAGATTTTGTTGAGAGAAAGAGAACTTCCTGGTTTTCTTCCTGTAATCTCTTAATGAAAGTTGATTGTTTATGTTGGGTATTTCTTTCACCATCTATTTCAGAGGCCCAAACTACTTGTGATTGGATGTGTGAGGTTTGTCCTTGGTTAGGATGGCAGGTCATCACAGCTTCTTGCTGTCAGATGGGTGAATAGCTAGAGACTGAAGGAACAAGACTGAGACAGGTTTCCATACTGCCATGGAAGGACTGGTGTTCATAGTCCATGTGATGAAAATGAAGCATTTTGCATACTTCTTTCTATTCTGTAAACAACTGCCCACTTAGTCTGACGGGGTGGCCTGTCAGTCTAACACAGATATTTTAACAAGTTTTTCAGCCTGATTCTGTAGTGATGGTGTTGGCAAGGCTCCCCATGACACGTACATGGCCCTTTGAGGAGTCTTGCCGTTGCTGGATATTCAAGCAGCTCCTCAAGGCATCTCCTTTCACCTGAAAGGTTTTATTCCTCACTGTGGGTTGTCCATAGACCACTGCTATTCACATCTGTGATTTCTGGGCTGGACAATAGACACTAAGTCCAATGAGGATTTTTTTCTTCCAGATCTCAAAAAGGTTGTGACTGGCCCAGATGCTCTTATGCCACCTCCAGCAGTTCAGGTTGTCAAAGAAAGACAGCCACAGCTCTCTTGCTCATTGCACTGGCCTCTGCAAAGCCACGGGTCTGGCTGTTTTTTTCTTTGACACCTTGGAGTAGGGCAGTCTAGCCTCAAGTTCCTGTTCTTGGTAGCCATCTCCAGTAAGAGAGGTCCTTTGGCATCCTTCACTGGATGGCTTTGGAGGTGAGAAAGAAGGATAAATTCCTCCTGAAACCTCAGCTAGTGCAAGAATGAGCTATGAAGGCTTGTTGCTTCACTGGGACTGGCTCGGGCAGTAGAAGATAAAAAATACAAAGGGTTCTTTCTTATCTGCAGAATAATTTGTAAAGGCACACAGGCATATAAGCTCAGTTAGCACGCAGAAGGTTTCAGCAGTTAGCCTTGAAAGTTTTATGATTCCTTGGCTTGATTTTCAGCCTTTCATCTACGTACACTGAATTACCAGCTTAATGTGTCCTCTCTTTTCCTTTTGTGAGTAGGAAGAAGCCAAAGCACACATCTATCTAAGAGCTGAGACAGCAGGGGGAGGGTGGAGAAAAGAAAAAGCCTATTCTCAGTGCATCCATTTATTTCTGCCCTGTGGAGGTGTGCAAGACTCCTAAGTGTAACTACAATTCATTTTGACAGCTTAGCCAGGTTTGGGTTCTCCCATTTTCTGAATTCAGAGGTCAGTGGGGGAAGACTGTCTAAGTCCAGAGTTGTGTCCTTTCCTGATGTGACAGCAGATTAGCTCCAGAGCTCTCAAGTCTAAAATTACTAGTTGGTGTATTCAAGCATAAAGTTCTTTAGTGTGTCTGCATAGTAATTGCCATTAGATTGTGAAAAGAAGGGAAGGGAGGGAGGAAATGAGCTAATCCCATCTCTATAGAGTATGAAAAAATCATATTGTTAACTGGACAAAGGCTATTGCCAGCTCAGCTCAGCTGTAGCATACAATCTGCTGGGGAGCAAGAACTATGCAGGTATTTCTGAGTTTGTGAATAACTGCAGTTCCAATTCCATTAATACCTCATCATGTTATCGAAAGCATATGGTATAACACTATAATAATACTTAATTCAGCTTTAATGGGACATAAGTGGAAGGTCGGGGATCTATTTATGAACATCCTGCTAAGTCAGACTGCATTGAAAATTTCACGGTGTGTGGAGGCACAGACACAGATAATCATAGCAAGGCTCTGAGTGTTCCTCTCATGTTCTTCAGATTGGGTTACATTGAATTTGGCTTGGTTCCTTGGAAAATTTTTGGCATCCCTGTAACTGGGTTTCCTGTATCTTCTCTTAAAATTGTTTCAGTCTCAAAATCCTCATTTTAGACTCTCTTTACCCCTGCACTCCAAGTATGTACATTTTTTTTTTTTCTTCTTAAGATATGGTATTACCGTGCAAGAGAAAGATGTTAAAAAAGAATATAAAACTAGATTTGAAGTATTTTTACTTTTCTCTGCAATACTTTATATTTATAAATTATAACTAAACAAGCAGAGTTCTGGGAATTTTATGCTATAAATATGTATTAATTGCATAACCTAAGATCTACTGACAAATATGTAACGTAACTCACCTACATAAAACAGCAGTGCAAAGAAGATGCTCATCTGGAAAGGAATCCACTTGGACTAGCAAATAACATGCATCTAGTTGTGTTGTTCATTCAGAAAGCATCCTCTCCTTCCTGTTTTGAAGAGAGTTTCATACTTCCTGTGTGCAGTTGAGATATTATTCTTATTTGTAGTTGAGACAGAAAATTGCTTTCCTTCAACACTCGGCATGTTAAACGTCTGCGTTGATAAGTTAGAACAGCATGTTGATAGTTAGAATGTTTGATAGGCTTATAGTAATCCATTCGTACAAAACAGAAGTATGTGATATATCTATAGCAGCCCTGATACCTCTGGTTTGGCCAGCATAAGGATATACCCATGTTTTCAGCATCTTTCAGAAATCACTGTATCTTTGGTTTAGTCATTTAAAAATGTGGGAGTCTTTCCTGTGTGCCTGTGTGCAAGAATTTGAAATCTCCTCTCATTAGTCAGACCAGATTTTGTATGATTCAGTTTGTCTGAGCAATTAGATGACACGAGTTGAATTGCCAGTCCAGTAAGTACTGGAAGAAGGAGAAGAGGTATCATTATCCAAGACCAAGATCCTGGCTTTTGTTCTGGAAGAATTCCCAAAATGCTAACCCAAAGTTTTGGAGAAATGTGGCTGGAAGACCAGTTGTGAGTACAAACCTCCATAAGCCAATGTTTGTGGCATGAGAGCCAGAACTGTGACTTCCAGCACTCATCATCTTCCAACAGAGTGATCCTCTCCCTTGCAAAACAAATGCAGTAGAAGAATTGCTTGCTCAGGAGACTCCCCTAAAACCCAGACATCTAAATCTAAGTGAAAACACCATTTACATTTCCTGGTCTTCTAGAATATACTCTAATCTAGTTTAACTCGCTCTCAGTCATTTTTCTTTGGCAATGACATTTCCAGGAATCATGTACAGTGCTGCTCAGAGCACAATCTCTGTACTTGAGTAAGATAGCCAAAATTCAGCACTCAAGCCTCTGAAGGTGGACTATATCATCCAAACCCAGATCTGAGTTCAGGATGTATAGTCCCATCTTTAATAATATAAATCTTAATCTTTGACAGTTGGGGTATTTTAATCTGCATTTCTTCCAGGCAGAGGTTCAGATGGCAGGACTTTGTGCAGGCTGAAAAAAAGCCTTCCTGAACTTCATGCGAACAGCATCTGAGGAGCAGTATATTGCAGTAATGTATTTTGGGTTGTCTTCTATTTTCTTTTTAATTTTCTGCCTTTCTGAGGCTGGGATGGGAGAGGACGATTCCTGTGCCAGGCACCGTGGCTCCTGTCCCCAGCCCCAGTGAGGAAGGAAGGCCACTGGGATTACAGCCTATGCAGATGGCTGTGTTCCAAGGTGCACATTTCCTGCAAGAAAGTTCAGCTGGGAATGCTGAAAACCAGCTGGAAAACCAGGTTAATGTTTGCCTTATGCAGAGGAGTTCTACACAAGGTTTCTTCACTGGAGCCTGTAATAAAAAAAAAAAAAAAAAAAAAAAGTCAGGAGTTCAGCAACGTGAGCTGCTGATCTCAGAAAGTTTTCCAAACAGGAAGTACCTTGTAGAGGACCCAGTACAAGACTAATGTGTGGTCTGACTCCCTTGTCCTTGTCTACCCCTGCAAATGGGGACAGGACACATGACAGGGCAGCAACAAGTCTGGGCATCATGTATGAGCCTGTGTTCTTCATAAGGACGGGCCATAGTCTGGGAGAGGTAGCCAAAGAGTGGTGTGCTGGCTGCCTCTTGCTGGGAAACCCTTGTGCTGAGAGTCCAGGATCCTGTCCAGGGCACTGTTGAAGGTTTCAGCCTCCTCCCTGAGGAGCACCCACTGGTCCTGTGTCCAGATCAGGGCTTGTGTCCAGACCCCCTTGTCCTGCTGACTGCAGGCACAGGACCAACTCTAACCCCATGCAGGACCAGTTCCCACCCTGTGTCTCCCAGACCTGCCACCTGCAGAAAGCTTCTGCATCCTCAGTAAGTTGGTGCCTTTCTCAAAGGCCTTTGTCACCTGACTGTGCATCTCTGCATGAAAGTATTGGGGAAAAAAACCCAACCCACCCTGCTCTGAAAACCCACGATGCTTCTTTGCAGAAGCTTTTTTTTTTTTTCTTGCAGCTTTTGTATGTAGAAAGTTTATCTTCCTTTTCCTCCATTTACTAATACATTTGTGCTGTTATTATTTGGAGCTCCAGCTCAATCTGGAGGTGAATTCAGACTGCACATTGAGCCCAGAGGTGTTGGCCTGATAGAGCTGCACAGCAGGCACATCACCTCCCACAGCATGTGTAGGCAGCACAAACTCCCCATACTGTGCCAAGCAGAAGAGCCACCAGCCACTGAATTAACAAGACCCCTCTTACTTTGTCTGGAGCTGCCTCCCTCCAGGCACTTCCCCACTGCTGATGTGCTCAGGGGGGACTCTACAGCTCCAATACTCTCAGTCCATGCTCAAGGTCCCCAAAACAGGCAGGTCCAGGGCCATGCTGCAGCCATCCACAGTGCATAAACAGGTGATTACTGGAGGTGATGGGTTTGCTGGGCTTGTAACTTTCCCAGAGCCTGTGGGTGCTGGTGTCTAGAGATTGGGCTTTAGAGGAAGGAGACTTTCCCTGGCACTGAGTGGTCCCACCAGACTATGAGCCAAGTCAAGTAATGGCTGGTGTTTGGCTTCCAGAGAGGGAGAACACACTTTCCAGTTTTAAAAAAGCAACAGTGAATACACGTAGCTGTGAAAGGCTGCCTTGCTCCTCTTGCTCCTGGAGAAAGCTTTCTGTCCACCTCTTCAGGGAGTAGAGCTGTGCCACCTCAGCATCTTGGCTGATCCTCTCTGGTGCCTGTTCTGCAAGGCATTTACCTCTGTTTTCCACAAAACAAGAGAAATCTGCAGATGTTGAAAATATCGTGTTGAAATATGACCCATCAGGTTTAAGCTATAAAATAGTTCAGTCCCTCTGAAGTGGTGCTCTAATTCCATAGCTGTTTATTGTTTGAAATGAATGCATATTTGAATTGAACAATTTAAAAAATTAGGACAGAAATGGATAAGGGATGTTGACCTGTATGCAAGAGGACATGGAAAATTTTCTGCAAATCCACTGATGATAGGTATAAGAGAAAGACAAAAACCACCTCAGATTTTTCAGTCTTCTTAAATTCAGCCTGGTTTAGTGTCTGTCAATTTTGCCTGACCCAGAACACCACCATAAAACTTGAGTTTCTCCAATAGAATTTATGGACTAGAAGAGCTATTCCATACTGGCAGCAGGCAGGGGGCCTTGCTGTGTGAACAGCAGCAGCAGCAGCAGCTTCCCATGGCAGCAGGATTCCTGCACCTGAGCAGCAGCTCTGGCCTGTCCAGGGGCTCTGCTCTGCTCTGACATGACACAGAGGATTGGTCTCCATCTCTCCTCTTCTGCTTTCCTTTCCACCTGGATGCAGAGTTATTAATTCATAATTGTAGAGCAAAGCCACTATAAAGCCAGAGAGGATCTGTGATCCCTTCCCAGTGCAGCACATGGCCACTGAACTCTGGTTTTTCAGGGTTTTGTAGTAATACTTCTCTGCTGGGACGGTTAGCACAAGTATAAATATCTCTGACAGCTCTGAAAGGGAGAGAAAATCTTTCTCAGGTCACCGGAAATAATGGATTAGGTCATGAAACCTTTTCATTTTAAACAACATGATTTGGTCAAGGTAGGATATTTGCTCTCAGACAGGATACTTCGGTACCTTTTAGAATTTGTGGTTAAAATATTCTCCTTAGACCACCTTTTCCACTCATCTAGCTTACATAAATATTTGACTTGAACAGATACGACTATTAATCTGTTTAGAATGCTGCTATACTGTTTACACTGAGAGGAAAGCTGTAAGCCTACTTGTCCAAATAGTTTTAAGCAAGGGCAATGCTGCTTTTTAGCACCTGGCATAAATATTTGGAAAAATTTATAAATCCCAGATAACCTTGCTGCTCTAAGATGCATTTACTGCTTCCTAAAACCTTTTCCTTAAAGGTCCTCTCATTTTTTTAAAAAAAGTGTTTTTTTGTTGTTGTTGTTGGTTTTGTTCTTTTTTGGAAGAGCTTGATTTTTCTCTCCAAATTGTATTTGCACATCCTGCATGCGCCTAATCAATGATGTGATTTTATAAAAGAAAATGTTTGGCTACCTAGATTTGTACAGAAAAAAAATGTAGTAGAATACAGTAAGATCGCTTGAAAGTGCTTGTTGTGAATTAAAACATGCATATTTTAGCAGATCATTTCAGAATAATGCAGTAAGCTGTCTCATGTTCTGTATGTCTTGGCTTTCTTCTTACATCCATTTGAATTGCCTTGTCATTCCCCTGAAGGGCTCTTCATGCTAAGAGAGATTGCCTTTAAATAATAAAAAATACCTAGCACCACTGCAGTATGGTGGAGCTTTGTTTTGGAGCTGTTGCTTATATAGCTGACGTGTCTGAAAAAGGCTTGGTTTTCCTTAAGATTTTATCCACTACCAGTTATTTTTATTTGTCATATCTGTGAGGTGAAATATATGTGATCACACATGGAAAGGAAAAAACCCCTCATGCTGTGTACTCTAAACAGTTTATGGTTGGTTTTGGTTTGTTTGGTTTTTTCTGGCTGTGAGCTAGAAAAGATCAACTAGATTTTTTTTATATGATGATGATATATGATGATATGATTATACTGCCATTTCAAGGGCAAGTTGCTGACTGTAGATTCCAGACGATGCACAGAGAGCCAAGAACCATAGGGGCAGGAGAGTGCTTTGTGCATTGAGACTTCTATACAAACTACTGGTAACTGCTGTGAGACAAAAAATATGTTTATAAAGTGCTTTCCCAGCTTCATTTAAAGTTACTGCAATTTGGTACTGTGATTTTTTTGTTTTGTTTTGGTTTGGTTTTTTTAGAAAAAAAGATAAAGCATTGCTTTTACACTAGGGCTTCTTTGAATTTGAGAGATCAGTTTCAGTGCGCTTGACCTCTTGTACTGGTTGTTCAGCCTTTCAGAAAACATTAGCTTCCTGGTTTTAAAAATCTGGGTCTGTTGAATCACAATAATAAAACTGCAAATTGATGAAGACTAAAACTGATAACTGGAGTTAGAGCGTATAAGAAATCACAATGTTATCCAGAAGTACAAACTCATAAACAATGATCTAAACTTTGAACTGAAAAATCTAGTTTAAAAAATGGGAAGAATTTGGAATTTTCTTAGCATAAGTTCCACCTGCCTCTGCCTCACTTGCCTTGGGGACAGAAACATGAGGGAATGCAAGAAAGTGACCTAGAGGAGATCTGGGGATGATGGAATCTGGCTACTGGGGCTCTGTGGGCACTGAAGGGAGAGAGAAGGCTGTTCAGCTGTGGAAAAGAGGGCAGTCAGAAGTAGATGTAGGTGAAAAAGCCACGGATGATCAAAAGAAAATATATAGAGAAGGTAAGCTGGAGACTGAAGATACTAGGAAAAAAAGTACCTAGGATAAAGTCAGGAAAACTGAAAATATATATAGTGGCTGCTATTGAAATTAGATACAAAAACAAGGTTATTCATATGACCATGAAGTTAGATGAGATCTTTTTTATAGTGCTGTGCACAAATATCACCTGGAAATCCCAGCCTGTTTTCCCCACGATCTATGGATCCGGAGACATTTTGTGAGCTGTCCAAAATGCCACGTGTGCAGGAAATGAAACATCACACAGAAAAGAAAAGGATGCAAGGGCACATCTTCCTAGAGAACTCAGAGGAGAAGAGAGCAAAATCTGAGTGGTTCTTTGAGAAGAACTGTGCTCATACTTACATACTGTGTGGTGTCATGTTCTAATTTCTTTTTAATTCACAGCAATCTGATTTCTTTCCAGTCAGCTTTCTCACATGCAGAAATGACACTAGGTTGCATTTAATTACAACAGAAAGATTAAAAAATGATTTGTTCTTCTTGAACTGGTTCTCTGTAAATGCTCAAAGTGCCTGTAAACCCTGCTGTATATCACAGAGCAAAGAAATTGCATCCCATCTCCAGTATGCTTGCCAGAACCCTCTTCTCTGCATTGTCTCTGAGTCAGGAAATCTAAACATATATTGCACTTTGTCAAAACTCCCAAAATGCTGCTATGTATTTTGTGGCATGGTGAGACTCTGTTTAAACCTCCCTCAACCATGAGCGTGAGAGCACTGCAAGAAGAAAGGAAAAAGAATAATGGGAAAGAAGAACAGAAGTAAGATGTTTCCCATTGGAAACTGCAAGTATTGGTATATGGGCTGTTTGATTTCAAAGGTGGGTGCCCAGACTCAGCTATTACATAGGGGCAGCCAAATGCCTGGAAAAGCAGGCAGTGACTGAGCTGGGTGCAATTGCTTGGTCAAATCTAGTTGCAGAGGAGGGGAGAGGAGGAGGAAAGGAAAGAGAAAGAAGTGGTTGATGCAAATGACGAATCTGTACTCAGTGGCATGAAGAAATGTGAATTTGTTTAGGTGTTAACAAACTGTTTGGAGGAAGGAAATGCAAGTACAGATATCCAGCAGTTAATGCACTTCATTTGACACAAAAATCGTTACTGATTTTCTTTCTGATACGTCCTATCCAAAAAGACCAGATAGTCTCAGCACTTTGACATGCTAGACAGCTATGAAGTTGTCTGAAAGATAGGTAGACACTCCATCTATAAAAGGTGAAGCTTGGAAGTGTTGTTGCCTCTCTATATTTACTTGTGGTGCAGCAAACCTTTGAAACAGATCAAGAGAAAGGGCTCAACTCAGGGATCTGCTCGTCTCTGTTGGTCTCTGCTCTGAACCTTGCTGCTAAACATAGGAAGAAGAGAAGCTGTTGAGCTAAGATCTACTTTAACGTTATTAGGAAAGGAAGACAATAAAATCCTCAGACAATCAGATCCCAAACAGTCCTGGTCCTGCCAGTCCCCACCATGCTGCAGAGCTTCCTTCCAGACTGGGTAGTCAGGTGGGAAATCAGAAGCTGTCCACGCAAGGATGTCACCTTCTGCTTTTTGTTGTCATACAAATAGCTTCCCCCATGTTTTCTGTCATCCCCTTCCTTTGAGAACACTTTAGTTACTATTGGGCTGAGGCCTTTCTGCAAGGAGAAGACCAGGGAAACAGTGGCCAAAAGAAGCTTTTTAGGGAAAGGCAGACCAGCACACACACAGTGTAGTGCTCTCCATGGCACAATCTTCAGGCCATCAGCAGCTTGTGTTGAAGATGGTTCAGGATAAGTGCTGTGATTCACAGTTCACAATTCTGTAAACGAGCATATCCATCACAGAAATTTTCCTGCAAATACTTTTGAAGTCGTGGGGCTACCCCAATTTAAAAAAACTACTGCTCCAGTTAATTACATGCAGGCTGCAACAGAGCACAGGAGCTGGGTGGTGGCTGGAATGAACCCTCTCCTGTGGCCCTGGCTGGCTGCATTGACTGGTGAGGAGATGGGACAGGAATTTAGGTCTGCTTCAGCTCCTCTCCCTGAGCAACCCTCTGCAAGCAGGAAGCAGAAAGAAACTCATGCTTGAAATAGATGAGTCTGGGCTGCAGTGTGTCATGGCAGTAAAGATTTTATAAAATGCACTGTCCAAGCCTTATGTGCTCCGTACTAATCCAGGCAATTGCTGAAGGAGTTCCTTTCTTGATTTAAAATGCTTGTATTTCAGGACAGGCTCTGACTTTTATAGCCCCAGATGCAACAGAAAATGGTTGGTTTTGGATTCAGCTCATCAAAACCACAGACAGAAACATTGTGGTATGCTGCAGTCAACTCTTTCCATGAACAGGCTGAGGAAAGGATTGAATGAGATGTTCTGTGGTTATCTGTTATTTATATATGGTGTCCTAAATTTGTGTATGGAACAAAAGTCATGGTAGAGAGTACAAGACAAATCTCTGTATAGTCTCTACAGTGTACTCTCCTATTGAAAATAATAGCAGAAGAATTACTTGTATCCTACTCACTATTAAGACACCAAATTCTGGACAGATTTTCAGGCTTGCATTAACCAAAACTTAGCAATCTCCCAAAAGAAGGGAGGATGACAGGAAGACTGAATGGCTGGGGACCAGGGGAATGGATGAATGCCATGGAACTGGAGTCTCTCCAGGTCTCCTGAGCTATTTCTGGTTTTGCAACACTGGCTGGTTTGCAAAGCATTTTTTCTGTAATTTAAACCTATCTGTTTTCATGGATGACTCACTTTAAGAAATAGTGTTCTGGCCAAAGGCAAATCTGTGCTATGGCCTTAGAGTAGAAATATCCTTCTCACAAAAAAAAAAAAAAAAGTGAGATTTTTCTGTGCTGTATAGTCAAATAACATGTCTGAAATGGACATGGTTCTACTAGTATTAATTTTAAAATTTAGTATCAAACCCAGTAAATATGAAGAGTTTTATATTGGGTGGTAAAGGTATGACAATCCCTACCAAAAGCATGAAGGAGCCATCTTTGCAGGGCTCAGTGAAACTCCACACCATGAAAAGAGGCACATGGTAAGGAGACAGAAAACCACAAGCACTAAAAACACATTTAAAATAAAATGTATACTTGGAAAACATTTTTCTGGGAACAATCTTCTTGTACAAAACATGCAACCTGCATCTCAGATCTATAAGCAGGAAAACAAAGCGTGTTCCAGCTTTGCTATGAGTAGTGGTGTAATAATCAGCTGGGTAATCTCTTATCATTAAAACCAGATGATTAGCAGTCAGAAAAAATGGATAACTTATCAGTTATTACAACAGAGCAGAGTGATTATTTTATGATCTCACTTTGGGTTCACACATTCCAGTTAACATTACTATTTCTGCAAAATTGTTATTCATCATAAACGGCTCAGAAACACTGTAATACATTGAAATTTTCATAGATGCATAACTTTACAGTGTCAAAATATTCTCATGCATCAGTGATTTCTGAAAAAAAATGGAGTTTTGTCTTCCATAGAAACAAAGCAACTATCTGGATGATAAAATAATTTCAAATCCTCAGCATTGGTGGCACAAAAAACTATACATATGCAACTGGTCTTAAATGAGTTTGTAAGGAAAATGGCCCAAAATGGCTGGTCAACAACCTTGCAGATCATACCATACATCACAATACAAGTAGTAGAGGTGATGAGAACACTGAAGGATGAGACACACATAAGAAAAATGTATGTAAGACACTGACTTGAAGCCACTGAGCCTCCTGCTTCCCAGGACAGCAAGAACTTCTAACTTACTTTCAGTGAAATGTTTGCTGAATTTTCATTTCTTAGTATGGATTTTTTGTGTGTTTTCATTTTCACCTTTCTAGTGGGTAAAAATGAACTACTACCTTTATAGTAGTTCCTTACTTACCCTTTACTGACCCCCCTTTATACTTTTCCTTACTGATTAATATCTTGTCTTCCTTTATTTTCTTTAACACCTTCAAGTATTTACCACTAGGTGCACAACTGCTTAGGCAGAACCTGTTCTCATCCTCTGCAGAGAGACTTCCAAAAATTTCCTCATCTGGTGTTCTTACCCATCATAGCTGGAATATGCTTAGCTCTTATGTGATTGTAGAGGTATACAAAACAGTGTAGAATATCTGAATGATTTTCTGGGACCTGCAAAATGTCTAGATTAAGCTACTACTCTTCTTGTGAAAATATTTTTTTTATAACTCATCTTTCAGATTATGGAACTAGAAAGCAGCCTCCAGCATCAGAGGGCCTACATATTTTTTCCTGTATGAAATCATAATAAATGGCCCTTTGTTTAGTACCAAAACCTATAGTAAGAATACATGAAAAGTATGATTGTACATTATGGTAGCTTCTCTGAAGGGAATAGATATATGGGAGATGCCCCTATTATAAAGATTTGTGCAGTAGTAGGTGTTGGCATTTTTAAAGTTTTTAAATGTTCTAAATTCATGGAAAATTGTTGTAGGTATTTTTTGTTTGTTTAAATTCCCACTTTTTCCTTGTTGCATTTGCTGAAGTACAGGTTACTATGTGTTGTTTTAGTACTTCAAAGATCATCACTATGTCTGTGTAACTGCTGTCGATGGCCAAAAGGAAAAATGTTTGGCTCGGTTCAATACCATAGTGGACTGTTTTTCTAGCCATAGTTTTGCTGGGTGGCATCTAGACAGTTCTGGGGGGCTGTTTTCCTTTTTGTTGCCACTTAGGTATGATCCCCCATAGTCCATCACTCAGACTTGATATGGATGAAATCACAGTGAGTATAATACTCATAGCTGGACAAAATATTGACCTTGTCACATGCCATTGTATTTGACTTTGAAACCCTGACCCAGACTCTGTGCTTATGCCAGAAAATAAAAACTACTATTTTACTGCCAGAATTCCATTCAGATGCTTCAGAAAGCAGGAGCCTGGAGCCCCATTTTCTATGTGTTTTATAGTTCCCCCAAGGTTTGAGTTGGACTGAAGGGATTCACACCTTTTCACCTCACATCTCAGATGTCTATTATTTGCTTCCCAATATGTGTACTGTCTCTCTGAAAGTATTAGTTTGAGTGCCCTCATTTCTTTGACTGGGCAGTTCAAGCATGTGATTTCTTTATCAAGCAGGACATGACCTCTGGTCAAGGTTCCTCAACCACGGATGATAGGGAGGAGGTAGCAAGAAAGCATCTCTCCTCAGCTATTGTTCTCTAGCTCTTTTCTGGATGTATCCTGTGGGACAAAAGCAGGGTGCTGGGCAGGATCCTTACTCCAGCCTCATCTGGCTGCCTTTGTTTATGACTTGAGGGTTACTCAGCATGTGTCCAGTCAAAACTGCCTAGCCACATGTAAGCACTTATTTCTTGATGATGTGTCATCTTGCCATACTGAAATATAACCACCAACACTGCTGCCTCTCCATAAGACCTTCAGTGGAAGGTCAGAGACATCCAACTTGTGTAGGGCATTGAGTTTCCCTGCTGATCACAGAAAGAGTGTGTTTTGACTAGGTATCCTAGCATCCATTTTTGGGTCCACTTTTTTCAGCAAGAACATTATTTTTTCTGATAAGCTCTCATGTGGGCAGAACCTCAGTATAAGTCTCCCTGAGCTGGTTGATGACTTCCTGGAGCTGGTGTTGCAGGGCAGACTATTGAATGCTGCTGCTTCTAGAGACTCCACCAAAGCTGTTTGGGGTTGCAAATGGAGTGTATAAGAAGGCAGCTCAGGAGCTGCAGTGTGCTAACATTTTCTCGTTGTTTTTTCCTTCTCATTATGTCTACTTTGTGTCATCCAGGTGCTATGGGCTTTTCTTCGCCCGGTTTCTTGGTTGCATGAACCTGCTAGGAACTCTTTATCTGACATTTATATTACCAGGATAAAAAATTGCTAAATTTGTTTTTGTTTTTTTTTTCATATTTCAAAGTAGCGGTACCCCTGCTGCAAGAGTATCTGTTTCCATCTTTAATCTGGCTGATTTCCACATTGCATCTGCTCTTTCCTTTTAGACCAATGGTAAAACTTGAAGCTCACATGTGTGATAAAGATCTGTATGAATGGACACAAACAAGATTTCTTCTAGAACAAACTGTGGAGATTATGCTGACCTACCCGACCACTCATCCAAAAAATATGCCTATGGATTCAAATAATTTATTAGTCTTGGCTTTTATTTTATTATTTCTTATGTTGCTCATCAGGAAATTTTTTCTTGCTGTATGAGATCCTGCTGGGGGTTTTGGTAGCTCTGTTCCTGTGCAAATGAAATATGATGTTGTTTTTGCCCTATAAATGTGAATCTCCTACAGTTGACAAATTTTCATACTACACAGCTTGCTGCATCCAGTGTCTCAATCTGGATTCCATACTCTTACTCATCCTAGCCTGTTAGTGTTATCTGCTCGTTTTTAGAAAAACAATTTCAGCTTTTATTTCCTGTCAGATCAACTTCCAGCCCAATTTACCGCCTCCATCAAAAGTCTCTGAGGCGCTACTGTCTAAATGTCTTCAGCTATAGTATAAATACATCTTGCAATTTGTTTATAAACACGCCTTTCTGCACAGATCATAGGAAAAAAAGCTATAGAGGCATCTTGAAAAAGCAGCCCCACTTAGGCTGCCACATGTTTATTCAATAGCTTAGGCTCCTTCTGGAGTGTACGATAAATAAATACATGATTGAATTAGATTTACTACATGAACATCTCTCCCATGGACTGATAAAGGCTGTAGCAAAGCAGAACAGAAAGTCCCATCATGTGCAGAGCAACCCTACTCAGAGAGAGAAGGCTCGTTCCTCCCTAGAGGGAGAGCATGTGTGGCAAGTCCATGGAGGTGGCTGAGCTGCTGCCCTCCCTGCACTGTGGTCCTGGGGTCATCTGGGAGCCTGACCCCAGGCAGCGACTCCCATGGCTGGGCTGTGTGTGTGTCTGTGTGTCTGTGTGTCTGTGTGTGAGTGTGTAGGAGCCCCCAAGCTAAATTCCCACCTCCCTGCACATAGGGCATGTATTTCATCACAGCCTCAGATTACTTCCAGATGGGCAGATGCAGCTACAGAGCAAAGCCTGTTTGCAAAGGTGGAGATGTTAGAAAAAGACTTTCTGCTTGGGCAGCCTTGCTGCAGGCGTGCTGAGCCAAATCTTCCCCCTGGGAACAGGAGAGAAAGGAAGGTGAGAGCAGGGAAGCCTCTCCTGGGGCTGTCCCTCTGCTCTGCAGCAGCCCACCCAGAAAACCATCTCTGGATCAATTCTTTTCTCTCCCTACAAGCAGACAGGGAAGATGGATGCCTTGGTGGCATGGGCTCTGCCTCATGCCAGAGGGCGGCCATCTGCTGGTAATTACGACTTTTTCTATTCATAATTAATTTAATGAGTTCAGTTGAACAGCCTTTTAGATGCTTTTTAAGAGTTTGATTATGTTGAGACGAGCGTTGGTGTACACTACACTTGGTGTAGGCAGGACTAGTTGACCATATAGACATGGGACAGTGGGTGGCTGCATGTGTGGTGCAGCCAAGCAGAGGGCTCTGGAGGTTGCAGGATGTCACAAGCTGTCCCTGAGTCAGAAGCCGCAAAAAACCCAAACATCCCACTGGCTTGTATAAACAGGAGCATAGCTCACAAGAAATGTGAAGTAATCCTTCCTTCCGGCTCCACATGGATAGTGCCTCAGCTGCAGTACAGCAGATGATGCATTTCCAGAGGGCTTGGAGAAACTGGAGTGAGTCCAGAGGGCAGCAGCAGGAGAGGTCTTGTTTCGGAGACCTGTAATCAGTGAAGGAGGTTGGATGACTGTAACTTGCTGTTGTGTAAGGAGAGCAGTGGTACAGGAGCAGGCTGCAGCCCTAAGGATGCATAAAAGCTACTAGGGCCAGTCTGTCCTCTTTGGCATCGATTGAGGGGATACAAATGAAGAACTTTAATTCCAGCCAAGAAAACTCAGGTGTAGCATTGGGAAGAGCTTCCTCCTGGGGGAGGGGGAAAAGGGCTCTCAGGGATAAACTCTCTGACAAAGCTGCAAAGTCATCAGTGACATTGGTCTCCTTGGGAAGGCAGGAGGCAGCAGGCAGCTGGTTGGTCTTCCCTGTTATCCCCTTTCCTAGGGCACAGGGTGCTGCCTTGGGACCCATTGCCCTCTCCATTCACCTTGGATGTCCCCATGGCCTGTGCTGACCCCTGGGGGGAAAGTTGCAGCCCCATTCTTTGAGATTTTTTCACATCCATTTGACTTCCAGCTGTACTGACCTCTACTTTTCAACACAGATTTTGCGCTTCCCGAAGGAGTTGATGTATTACATTAGACCTAAAAGCAAAACTACACTGGTTATATTTTTGTTACAGACTTATTCTTGGGCAAGGTTATACACTGCAAAGTCTCAAAACAAATGAGGTGAGGTCAGTGTTGTGATTCCAAGTTGACTCTTTTTCCCCTTTGAGATATATTATGCCTGGCATTTTAATTAATCCAGTTAATAATCCAGTTTTTGCTCTGTGTGTTTTGATGATTGTTCAGAACAACAAAAATATTAAAATGTTTTATTTAAAGGAGTTTTGCAGAAGTATAAACCATGTCCATTTACTTTAGAGCTTGGAAATTTAAGAACTTCCATATGTCATGATTGTAGCCCTGAGTCAGATTATAATGTATGTGTTCTCAGCATGTAGAAACAGTAAAGCATTAGGGTTGATCTCTGGGAGAATTCAGCTTTTGTTTCAGGTGGATTGCTCAGTCCAAACCTGAAATCTTGGCAAAACTTCAATAAGCATCACAGTTTCAGGTTAGAGTTGCTGCAAGTGCCAGAAGACCATGAATTTCATTCATTTTCTTGAGCATGCTGGAAAGAGCATCAGCAGAAAGCCTTTTCCTTTTATCTTTTTTATTTTTTTTTTAACTGAATTTATATTTACAGTTTCCGCTTTTGATGACTCTGGCACTGAATAACCCAAGATGGATTTTGGGGAAAAAAGTTTGACATGGAAATTTTAGATCCCCCTGTGAAGTGGATAGTTGAATAGGAGGTGTAGTAGCTACTGATATCTAAATTAATGGACTTTTATTAAATGCAAGCCCAATCTGTACAAGTTCAATAAAATTCCAAGGCATTTCTCAGAAAAGAATTGCACAGGAAAAAAAGCTGTTATCTGTACTTCTCAGCAAACTAGGGGTGAAAAGACAGCAGAAATCTTGCATTACTTTGCTGAGGTTCTCTCTGAGGAATTTTCTCTTCACAGCAGTGGGTTACTTTCTTTTATGGTGTTCAGAAAGAATGTTCTGAATCAGAGCATCACTTCCAAGCACAGGTTCATCCAGCTTGAGATATATTTTGGAAGAAATTAGTCTGTTGCTCCACTGTATGGTTTCGTATAAGAAGTATTTTCACAGAAACACTTCTTTGATAAATATATTTTCAAGGTTGTTGATTGAAGGCTTGTATTACTTTTAAAAAGTGTATCATTTATGTGGAAATATTTTCTTTTAGGAAAAATTGAACATTCATTTAATATCCAGAAATGTTGTTTATTTATTCATCTTTCCAAAGGCTAAAGTGTTTTACACAAGTGTAAATATTTTGGCTGTAAAAATGCCACAGAAGTTCATGGGTATTTCTGTTTGGGTACCTGAGACTTGTATTTCCCTGGAAAAGATGATCTTTAGCAGGTCTTTGGTTCATGTGATGCATTGGAAACACATGACTACCATGAGGAATTGCCTTTCATTCTCCACAAAGACAAGAAAATGCTCTGTAGGGTGAGGAGTGCACCCTTCATCCAAACACTAACCAAGGTGAAAGAGTGATAATACCCCTCTCTGCATGCAATTCAGATTAAAAATATATTTTACTTGTTCATTTTCAGAACCTTTGGATATTTCTGGTGAAAATTTTCAAGAGTAGAAGAAGGGATGAATAACTCTTTTCTGAGGAGTTATGACATAAACCATTGCACCACATTTAATTAATATTTTATGTTGCTGCTGCTGCTGTTGCTGCACGGCTGCCAGCCCAGAACAGATGCCCACAAGTTTTCTTTATTCTGTGTTTCTTAAGCATAATCCATTTTTTTCATATGACTTTTATCTCTTTTTGTCCCTTGTAAGGAATTGTCTTGTCATAGTGACACAGAAGATTCTAAAATAATTTTTACCCAAATATGTCTTATTTAATTTGTAATATTTTAGTTTCTTTTAAATTCAGGAAAGATTATGAATGCCAGTTTTGAAAGCAAAATAGCTATTTCTCATCAGGCATCCAAGAGTTTATTTTGAGCAGCAGAATATCAATAATACAGTGAAGCTAATTGGTCTAAATTACTCAGCAAGTTTTCTTTTTTTTTAAACAGTATTACTTTGTATGTCTCTGACTCGTTCTGTATTGTGTGGCCTTTTCACATCCCCCCTTTTTTTTTTCCTCATCTTGGCTACTCTTTACGACAAAAAGTATTTTTCCTTTGTTCCACAACTTTGAAAGTTATCTTTCAGATATTGGGACTGCTGGGAAAGCCCTTTAGTGCATTATTATCCCATTATCATCCCTGATCCTGGGACCATGCACTGTGATGCTGTCTCTAGCATGGCAGCCACCAACATACATCACCAGTGTGGTTCATGAGCCCTTCTCCAGGAAACCAGTTGTGTCTCAGCATGCTTTCTGCCAGCCACAACAAAACAGAGATAAGCACTGAGCAAATATAATGGGGTAACTCAGTTTTCCCCAGCATTACTTCCAAGACACCTTTCTAACTTTGTACAAAGCTTCCCAAGGTTTAGGCTTTGCTCAAGTATTTTCTTATCCAGAGTTCATAGCATTTGATAGCAAGCTGGATTGTCTTATTTTTTTTTAACCTTTTTCTAAAAGCGATGCATTCCTGAAAAGTGCATGAAGAGCACTGCTATAAGAGTGATAGGAACGAGGGACCCATTTGCACAATCAGGCTATGGGACTGAAAACTTGTGTAGCTCCTGAACTGACTGGCAGCCTCAGCTCTCTGTAGGAACCTGTGACCTGAACACAGGAAGCTTTTTGCTAAGTTTCATACACATTCCTTTCTTTTCACCGTTGTTTGTTTCCATCACCAAATGCTGAGGAGGGGAGATAAATCACTGAAATCTCTGGTATTTCACAGTTATATAAATGCATCCTTGCTGCAGTATGTACTTACATCTCACTCGTAGCTACTCAATGCTCAAACTTAGAGAAGGTCAAAAGTACACAGCAGCCATTTTGGGGTTTTAAAAATAAATAAATAGCAGATTCTGTTGACTCTGGTGTGAAGAAACTCACATCTGAACTCCCTGATGTATGAATGAAGTGTTTCCTCATTTACCAGACAGAAAAATTTGGATGAGCTTCCTGTGGTGACGCATCTCACATCAGAGTTCAGCAGATAATAACAGGGAAGGAGGCTGTGACTTGGGATTAGTACTGTGCACACAGGGTCCTGGCTCAATGGGACTTCCTGCACCAATGGTGCTGCAAGAATTTCAGGAGGCCAGAGCAAGAACCACCAAAATATGTAACATCAGTGAGAAGAAAAAAATGGAAGGAAAGAAATCCTTTCATATTTCATACTCCTTTTTTAGTGTGGATAGTGGTCACACAGCAAGTGGAGCAGAATGCAATCAGCACACAAGTGAAATGGGCCTTACCTGGGTAGACATGGGTGATGCAGGCAGGAGAAGGAGGAAAGAAAGGAGGAAAGAAAGCTGAAACTGGGTTCAAGGCTCCACAATGAGCCCCACAAATGTCCCCAGTGGGGGGGTCAGGCCCCTTGCCCTGGGCAGTGGCTTTGCAGAGTCCTCCCATAGGGAGCTCAGGGGTCTCCCCAGCCACCTCTGCTCCTTGTTTTGAAGGGTGAGTGCAAGGCAGTGCCCTCAGATAGGCACTAAACTGGTGGGAGCAGGAGACTGTAAGGAGGCATTAACTGCTGGAGATGGCTCAACTCAGAAAATAATGAAATGTAGTAATAGGCAGCAAAATCTCCCAGGAAATAGGAGCACAGTAAAAATTGTGGACTATTCCTCTGAGGAAAAACAGTGAAAGCCTCACTGACTCCAACAGGAAGGGAGACATGCTTCTCCAGGGTAATGATTAGGGTATGCAGCAGGTCTTTTCCATCTCTGATTCCTGAGATCATCCAACCAGGCATGTTAACTATAATTAAGCAAACTATCAGGCACCATTTACCCAGGGGTGTGCCTTGGCTGCTCTGCTCTTCCCAAGGTGATGCAATTGCCTCTGTTAGGCACAGCATTCCTGGCACAAGCATCCGTGACTCATCAGGGGCTGCCTACCTGTCTGACTGCTTGCAGACTCAATTAAACACTGTCAGGGAGCAAAACACAGGGTCATTGGTACTGCAGCATGCCATGGCAGCCTGGTGCATGAAGCTGCCTTGTAAAGGTGCCTGTTCAGAACTGTGACTTGTGTCGTGTGACCCGCCTGCATGTGTACAGAGAGAGCTGGGTGTTGCTCCAGTACTTTATTGATACAATCAAGCTTAGTAAAAAATATTGTAAAAAAAAGAAAGAAAGAAAAAAAAATAAAGAGTGGGAGTATGCTAAATATCATCTTTTTAAAAGATCTAATATCTGTTTGCTCTGAATTCAGCGCTGGTTTTTATCGGCGTCTTTTTCAATGTTGCACACTTGTATTGCCGAATGGCAGAGATTCCCAGTGCAGTGGAGGGGTAGTGTTATATATATATAATACTTGAGAAGCCTTGGTTTTACTCCCTGCTCTGATGGTCTAATCCTAGACTCATCCCAGCTAAATTTAGGCACTTAACAGCTCTGCCTGAGGTAGGAGCTTTGCTTCCTTTCTGGAAAAGGCAGGAGTGACATTAGACTGTGGTATCTCTTTCCCTTATGGTTCTCAGGACCTCGGATGGGAACAGAGGAGGTTTGAAAAGTGATGGAAAAATAAAAAGGGACTGGAAAAGAAGAGGAACTACTACCAGGCACTGAAGTGAAGGACGAACCATCAGGTAAAAGGCATCAATTTTCATCTTTGAAGTAGGAGAAATTGTCATTATGTCAGAAAAGAGTAAGGAGGAGGGATAAGTTGAGGGTTGTCAGGCATGTTGATGTGACAGTAATGGGAAGCAGGGCAGAAAACTTTTATTTAGAGACCAACCCAGTCTGTTTCTTCATGCACCGCTACAGTACACCAACTAACACACTTCCAGATATGAACAATGTTAGGCTTACCTTAGGGGCTTGTTGGGTCAAAGCTTGGATTCTCTGTAATGATTTAAAAAAAGATCACAGGCCAGCTGCTGTCTTTCTGTAGACCTCTGGAAGAGGCTGGGAGGATGGGGTGAGCCATTCTGAGGGAATAGGAGATGCCAATAACAGTGCTGCTTGGTATATCAGCACACACTTGCAAGTGTCCTCATGAAAGGGAAGAGATTGCAGACATCATGACAATTATTTTTCTTGGGTGCATATGAGGATTACAGCAGATGTGGGATTTAGTAAACTATTGTATCTGGTTTCACGTCATCATCAGAGTGTGTAGGGAAGAAATCACTGGATTCCCGTAAGTGGATGTTAATGTACTGCAGATGCCTTTTTTTTGTTTTGTTTTGTTTTGTTTTGTTTTGTTTTGTTTTGTTTTGTTTTGTTTTGTTTTGTTTTGGAGAGCACAGCAAATATGTTATTACATGACTGTGGTAAAAAGCAGTGGACTCTAATGACCATAACAAATTAATCCTTACAAAAGCTTTATGAGTAGTAGCATCACTATTAATGTTGGCAAAAGTCTTTAAAGGCAAAGAATGAAGTAAATGCCAGGTGTTTACATTAGCATTCCAGGCATTTGATAATGAACAGTCCCTGGAGAAGCACTTGCTCCCACCATCTCTTCTGGAGCGTGTCACAGATGAGGAGCAGAAAAAATGTTGCACTGATCCTGAGGATGACTGTTGACTTTCAGGAAATGTCAACCTAGGTCCTGTCATAGCTTTGTTGTGGCTGTTGATACTGCTGGTCCCCTCCATTTCTGCAACAGGAAGCCTGAGGGGTTGAAGTGTGTCTAAAGTTCATCCTATCATTTGCATCTTGGTGGATTTTATCTTCACAATGCAAAACAGATTTCTATGAAATGAAGTATCAGAAGATGTCTCTTTCCCATAAAGCTGTCGCAAAATAGGAAAGACAAAAGAAAAATTGGATTAAAAAATGAAGAATTAAACATGCATGGCATCTTTTCTGTGGAAGACCTGCATACCATAAGTCTAACTGTCGTTCTCTCACACTCTCACCATTCTGTTTCTCCACATTTTTTACATTCTTTTTACCATTTGGTAACATCTTCCCTGTTCCTAGGATGCCTTGCCTGAAAGTCTTGTTGTTGGGTTCAGGGTAAAACCAGATTCAGAGGAACGTTCCTACTCAAATGACACAGAACATGAAACTTCCCTCTCTCCTGTGACATTTGATGAAGCTTCCATCTGGAGAGAGAGATGTGCTTTGAGCAGCCACAGGAGGTACTGCCCTGCTCCTCAATTGCTGGATTTCCCCTTGAAGGGGTAACCACAAGCATCTTTTTTAATTTGGACAGGTGAGGCAGGCATCCTGCTTGCCAGTGCTGGCTGTTATCCTGAACACTTCCCGCCACAGCTGCATCCTGAACACTTCCCATTGCTTTAACTTTGTCACTTAATTGGTGAGTGGTGCAGGTTAAAATTAACCCTCAGCTTCCTGAGCTTGTCTACCTTTTATGAAATACAGATGCTCTGGGGAGCTCTGACCTGTGGGTGTAGTCCACAGGGTGCTGGGAGCAAACACCTCAGAAATCCCTCTCTAATAACAGTGAGCCTGAGTGGTTTGGTCTGTGGGAGCGAGTCATCATTTCTGCAAGGATTCTGAACAGGTCATTCTGCTGTCCTTCTCCCTGCTGTGAGTCCCTAATTCTTATTTTAAAGGCACTACAAAATAAGTTGCCAAGGCCTGGTATGACTTGCCGAGGGTACCTTGGCACGTCATTTGGTCAAGCAAGGTGGGAGCAGATGTGTTTTGTCAGGACACTTGCTGCCCCATATGGGCTGGTGAGCTCCTCAGTTAATGCTGCTTGGGAAAAGTTGTTGGTGAACCTGCAAGAAACATACTGGACCTTAAAAAAGAAACCATAGAAGAGATGAGGGATACTTCTATTTCATTTTTTCCTCATGAGCTCCCAAGGTGGCTTGTGTGGGCAGAAGTGTTAATGGCATATTTTGAATGTGGACTCAGGGGAAGCCTCAGAGGTTATCAGTCCCAGCAGGGACACCACTGGGCTGAGAGAAGGTTTGGTCTGGGGGGTGTGCTGGAAAACACTGAACAAGCTGCTCAGTTTTTGAAAAGGTGGATGGAGAGAACCAGAAGATTATGAATACTTTCCCAGGAAATAACACCTGTGAGCCTGGACACACACCCTATGACATGGAACAAGCTGTTTACCAGGTGACTTACCAAGTTTTGTGACATGTTCCTCATCACTGGGAGTTTTTGAAACCATTAGTTTATTTTTCACTAAAAGACACATATTGAGTTTACACTAGCATTAACTTAGGGAAGTCCTCTGGCCTGTGTGATTAAGGATATCAAATCAGAGAGTTGTGCTGGTCTGTCTTTTGATTTATTAATTTATTAACATTTTCTCCAAATAGATAGATATTTTTCCCATATTACAAAAAGTTTTCTTCATGATTTGCAAAATTGTTGCTGTGATCAGCATTTTGTGCTTATTTTTTAACAGGAATGGATTTTCCCGTGAAGTAAAACTAGCTTCCACCTCCCCCCTTTGCCTCTGCTTCAGTTTGTGAATTGCTTTCCAATACTTAATAGGACTGTTCAGTGGTTTATATTGTGGATAGAAAGAACTGCAAGCTTTTTGTGATTCATTTTATTGCAGCAAGATTCTTTCCAGAAATTTTATACTATGTGTTGCTGTTTTGTGACTGGGACATGTGGTAACTTTACTTGACTCAAGAAAGAGTCAATGCCAGATTCCACAATACATTTCTACATTGTCATCAATATAGAGGAAAATCAGAAACATTTGTCCTTTTTTTTTTAAAGTCATCGAAAAGAAATATTGTAAACACAAACTAGTATAGGTAGTAGAATTTGATGCACAAGAGTGAAATAAAGAGCCATGTGGAAGCAAATTCTAGAGCTTATTAATAAAAAAGACAAATCACTAACCATTATTTACTAGTAATAAACATTGATGTTTAAATTTCTGCATCTCTTTAGGAGTCATCACTTCTCATCTTGTGACCATCTGTCTACATGGGAAATTATTATCAGCTTCCAGTCTCTGAAATCAATTGCACTTTTTTACCTTTGTTGAAGCTTGCAGCTCTTTTTTAAAATATTCACTCATATATAATATTTCAGAAGTTTCTCTCTCTTTTTTTTTTTCTTCCAGAAGAAATTTATTAGCGTGTTGCTCTTTAGACCTTCCTTGGGCTAGGTATCAGTTCTCCAGGACACATCCTTCCCTTTGGTTCGTACTTTGTTGTGCCATAGCCACGACAGCTTCAGTGCTACAGTAAGGAAAATCCTCCAGACTTTAAAAGTTAAAATTCGAATAAAATTAACAGTAGCTTAACATAAGAAAGAAACAATGCATTTTGAATGAGCAGCTTCTTAGACCTTGTTTGGTGCAAACTTTTCTACAAGCTTACAGGCAGTCCTCTCAGTAACTCCAACGAAGTTACTGTCACTTTGGTCATGCTGGGGTGTATCTGTTCTGTTCTTAATCCTTAGTACTTGGAGAGCAACCCGTTATGTCTGTTTTCAGTATTCCTGTTCATTAGGAATAATCTCTCTCACTTTTTTCTCCCTTTGGAATTCTTAAATATATAGAGAGATTGATTTCCTTGAGTGCTTGTTACACTTATTTTTTGGAAAACAATATGCATTTTTTCCAAAAGCTTTTGGCTGATAATGTGACAAGAATATTCCCTTAGACTAAAAATCTCAGTCCAAACTAGACAAAGCGAGTAAAAGCTGAGTGAAATATTTTAGTTCAAACTTTTTTTATGAACCTGGGCAGCAATTTGATATGCTTCAGAAAAACTGGGTTTATCACAGCAAATTATTTCTACTGGGGGAAGGCAGGATATTGTTTTAAAAGCCTCTGTAGCATCTTAAAAATATCAACAAAATATTTTATAAAGCTTTACAAGTTTGGATACAAATATTTTACCTTCATCTCTGAAAATTTTTTTAGTCTACTGAAGACTTCAAATATCAACCATTAGGTTTTTTTAACTGAACTGCTAACACACCAAATAATCAGTCTCATATATCACCCCTTGGCATCATATTTATACCATTGTCAAATTTACAAAAAGTTATAAATTGTAACAATGACAAAATATTTTTTTGAGTTTTGTTTCTACTTTTGCCTGGATAATGTTTGTTCTCTCTGATAGTTGCTCTCATGTGATGTTTTGTGACCCAGCTGCCTTTGTGTGTACTCTTCTAACTAAAATGTAGCACACAGTGAGATGGGTTTTTTTTAAGACCCGAGAGGTGAAATTATTCAAGAAGTGTTAATCAAATTCAATAGTGAATTTACTTGGCATTTCCACCTTATATATGCCCTGCCCTGTTTCTAATGCCTCCTTAGGCACCTTCTGCTTGTTGGTGTGTGGAGCCTGCCCCAGCTGGCATGGCCTTTCCTTTGCTTTTATAGCAATTTTAGTTGTCAGTGATCATGATAGGAACAGATAAATCGAAACTGGGCGGTTTTAACAGTTTCATGAAGATTCAAGAAGACAGGACTGTCAGTAGTACACTAGCTTGTTTTTAGGAGCGCTATCAATGTGCCCTTTATCCCTTGGGAACAGTTGTGCCTTTGTTTCTGTGGTGCTGCTTGTTGGAAGATGAGTGAGTAAGTGACCATTGATTTTTCCTTTTCTAAAATTCTTTTTCCAAAATCTCACACATGTCCTTTGCCTGGCATCTCTCCCTCCGAAGTGTACAAATAGTGTGTCACTTTGCTTTTTTACCTGTGCAAGGAGCTGAAAAGCAGGGGTAGGGGAAGCAGTGAGTACCAGCAGCAATGGCTCATTTTCCCTTGCTACTCAGCAGAGGAGGCTATTGCCTGGCCATGCCAGGGAGCATCACTTCTAGGCTCCCACACCTCTGACAGCCAGACTCGTGTTGAAGGATGAGGTAATTTCCAGATGATGGAAGTGGCAAGTGCCATGAGAGTAGCAGTGTCAGGAGAGCTGGTGGTGGGAATGGTCTCCTCACAGGTTGTTACCACTGTTACTGAGCACACCACTGTTGTGCTCAGTAGACATCTGAGGTAAGTCCCATGGAAAGAAGGAAAAGGGGAGGTGGATAAAAACAGTGAAATAATAACAAATAATAAAACAGTGAAATAACAATAATAATTCTGCTCTGATTGTTTGTATTTTTTCATTCATTTCTCCTATTGGTTGTAACAGCCCAGACTTTTCATGGCTTATTGTTTCCCTCCCGTAAGCTGCTAAGAAATTTCTGAGCAGAAACACACAACCTTACTTTCAGAAAGGTGCTTTGTAACATCAAGGCTCTAGCTGTGAAGGACTTGAGATCTGAGTCATGTAAAAAAGAGAAAAAAAAAAAAAAAGGAAAAAAACCAGTGAGGCTTCATGTGTAGCATCCAAAAATAGTCTTGCTGCTTCTGCTTGATGCTCTCTGATTCTAGTCAGGGACTGAGAAATGTAAAAACTTCTAGATGTTGCCAATATTAATACATAAATCCCTTTCTTCTTGGTGTTAAAGTGCTAGCTTAAAGAAATAAAAAATCTTACTGGAAAGATAATCTTCCTATAGAAAAAATATATTCCAAGTTTATAGGCCATATGGCCACATATTGAGAACAAACATGGCGCCTTTCGAAACATCCATACTGAAACTTATCCTTCCACAGATAGTAAAAAAGTTAAATGAATTTAATTTGATATTTGAGGTGGGATTTATTCAAGTAGTTATAACAAAACTCTATGTGAATATAAATGCATTATCTTTATGAAAATAATGATGAGGGGGAAAAAAAAATTTCAGCAAGGATACACATCATGACCTGGCCTATAGCCACAATGGCAAGTAGGTGGCCAGACAACCAGAGGCCCTAAAATAAAGGAACAGTATTTCAGAATTCTTTATATCATAACATAAGACAAAAGTTCAGCTCTGGCTATTTCAGTTTCAGCATAATATTTTACTGGCTGTGGTATCACTTTATAGCTCATCCTGTAGCTTTAATTCATCTTATGGAAGCTGACTAATCTTTATGTATATTTGTGGATACTGCAGCAGGCATAAAATAACATTGTGCTTAATAACAAGTTATTCCTTTATTTGTTTTATTTAAAGATATAATGAATTTTGTAGTCCAGGTTTGATTAACAATAAATTTATTTGCAGTTCTCATGCATATCCAGTATCTTAGAGAAACACAGAAGACAGCACTGGAAAAAGCTATAATCATGTGTGGACTTGCAGAAGTAAATTATGAGCAATCCTTAAATTTCTACCTGAAGACGAAAAGAAAATGTGTTAGATCTCCAGCTTATCATTAAAAAATTTGGTGACACTCCTGTAAATTCAGAAGAAAAACTTTCCAAATGTGGACCTGTTAGATGGGAAAGAGAGGGAGTAAAAAAAAACAAAACCAACCACAATGCCAATGGACAGAGCAGACTGATGTAGACGGACCCCTAAGTTTATAAGCTGTATCATGCAAAGTGCTCCTGAAAACAAGGCTACTTGTTTCCTCCTGTAAATCACTTGGCAGCTTTCAGGCCTTCTACAGTAGCTGAGATCCTGCCCCCATCAAAGTCAATGGGGCATTTCCCTGACTCATCTGGGGTCAGATTTGGGCTCACATGTTGGTGTTAACAGCACTTCTGAAAATGGGAAGAAATAATGTTCCTGGTCACATGCTGGCTCACTGTTAGGCATTTGAGTCCAGTAATGTCCTTTAATCTTTACTGTCTTCTTGTAAAGTGTTGTCTCCTGATAAAACTTGGGGCCCGGGTTGTTTTATTTTTTTTCTTTTCATTTGTTTGTTTGTTTTATTTCTTGTTCTGTAATGACTATTGGATGACCTCCCCCAGGTTTGAATTAAATAAGGAGAGGTGCCTTGGTGACCAAATCTTGTGCAGCTTTCTTATTAACTATTTAAATGTGGTCAGGGAGGAGTGTAAGATTTGCATTCAGCAAACGAGCTCAAGCTCACAAGCCCTTATTTTATTCCTTCTTTACTTGGCGCTGCAGAACGAACAAGGATGATTTATTTGTAAATGAATTGCTTTAATAATAGGTTTTGATTTACACAGAACATAGATGATCTTGACCCCATCTCTGCAGCTGTAGAAGTAAGAGCGTGGGTGTGGTTGCCTGGTGCCTGGCCAGCAGGATACAGTTCAAGGGGCTGGATAAAATAACATTTACACTTACAGTAACTGTTTAAAAATGTAATTTGAGTTCTGCCAAATCCATCAGATTAATTTTGGGAATCCAGCTCCTTAGGGTTGGCAACACTAAACTCTTCTCACCAAATTTTTTTTGCAAGCTATCTCCTCCTGCCAGATGCATTTCACTACAACAGTCTCATTACAGAGCATGAGGTTCCACCAGCCTTGCTCTGCAGATGGTTACGGTGGGATGCTCCTTGCCCACAGCCCTGCCTGAGTGTGCAGTGACTGAGCTTGGCCTCTGAGACTCAGCATGGAGGGGGAATGCATTCCCAGGGGAAGTATTCCACTTATGGCTCTCTTTGTATCTGCTGTAGCAAATTCTCCCAAGTCAAGCCAGGTCAGGCATTTGTTAAATCCTTGAGGAAGCATGCGGTGGAGAAGACAGAGTCTTGGAACCTGGCACTTGTCCTTCTGGAATGGCAGAAATGTTCCCGAGCAGTGGTGGCCACATGTACCAGGCATCTTCTCTGAAAAGGATGGGGAATGAGATTTTGACCATTCCACAGTCTTGCAGCTGCCTTTTTAGAAAGGAGAAAGCGTTGCCTAAGATAGCCATACCATTCCAGCTGGAATAAGCACTGTGTCTCCCTGTATTCCTCCTGTGGCAGAAGCTTCAGGGGACACCAGGCAATCCTGCACCACGGCTGGCACTGGCTGCCTCATGCAGAGCTTTGCTGGGCCAAGTCCATGAACCATTACTCACATCACTGCTGCCCTGAGCAGTACTACCAGTTGTGAAATGCTGTAGTGCTCCTGAATAGAGGTCCTGGAGCAGGTCCAAAGGAGGGCAACCAGGCTGGTGAAGGGACTCCAGCACAGACCCTATGAGGAGAGGCTGAGGGAGCTGGGGGTGTTCAGCCTGGAGAAGAGGAGGCTCAGGGGAGACCTCATCGCTCTCTACAACTCCCTGAAAGGAGGCTGGAGCCAGGGGGGGGTTGGGCTCTTTTCCCAGGCAACTACCAGCAAGACAAGAGGGCATGGTCTTAAGTTGTGCCAGGGGAAGTTTAGGTTGGATATTAGAAAGAATTTCTTTATGGAGAGGGTGATCAGACATTGGAATGGGCTGCCCAGGGAAGTAGTGGATTCTCCGTCCCTGGAGATATTTAAAAAGAGACTGGATGTGGCACTCAGTGCCATGGGCTGGTAACCACAACGGTAGTGGATCAAGGATTGGACTTGATGATCTCTGAGGTCCCTTCCAACCCAGCCAATTCTATAATTCTATGATTCTATGATTATTTATGGTTAGGGATAACAATCACGTCCAGTGGGTACTGCAAGTTGTGCTTACCTGTGTAGATGGATGGGATATAGTCTTTTGTTAGATAAAGAACCCAAGCAACATGGTGCTTGAGTTGCTAATGCAAAGAAAAAAGTGTTTTGAAGAGTTTGCAGTCTGTGCTGGTTGAAGATTCATGTTCACAGCTGGTCCATTCAGCTCACTTTTTAGGACTACTCATGGAGTCCTTGATGACTCCAAGATACTGCTCAAGAGATTCCATGACTAATGGATGTCTACAGTTGCTGTGCCATGCTGGGGAATGGTTCACAGACATTAAGACCTGAGGGACCAGTGCCTGCCCTGTTTACCTTAGGCCATCATACTTTATCCACTTCAGCTAAAATATGTTTATTTTTTCAGATGAGCATCTAGTGATGAACACATAAGAGGTGTAGAATGAACCCTTTGGTGGCTTGTTCATGTTACTAATTGTCTTCTCATGTTAAGAAGAAGTCAAGCTTTCTTCCTTGAATTATGAAAGCTTTTCAGAGTATGTATAAGTTTATGATTGGTCTCAACAGTGCCATATTCACACCCTTACTTTCTTTCTTCAAAAATTTCCAACATTTTTTGCTGCAGCTTTGAAATGTGAATATTGCTTATCTGTCATGAACCTCAATTTGTTTTTGTGGTTGATGATTGCTATCCTGGCACCTGCCCAGTTCTGCAGAGAGAGGCTGTGATTCCTGCTCCTGACAGCATAGACATGCTTGGCTCTGGACACACTGTCTGTGGTATAACGTGGAGTTTTCCAGATCATTCTGTATGGTCACCATGCCATATAAAAAGCACTCTCAGCTCTGCGAAAAGCTCCTTCCTAGTCATCTTAGTCTTAACTGATAACTATTTTTTATTTACTTCTACTGATGTAAAATGCTGTGGTACATCTTTTCACCAGTACAGATCAACACCCTGGAAACATAAGTGAAGAAAGGCACTGGCTTGTATATGAGAGATGCCAGTCACGTCATTGATGAACTGCTTATGTGATAGCACTGAGGACAGTGGAGCAATCTTTTGGAGGAAGTTTGTTCAGCTTCCATGTTCAGCTTTTTTTTTTTTTCTGGGGAACTTGGGCACCCATTTTTAAAGGGATTTCATTATAAAAATCTTTAACACCTTTAAATAAGGTATGAATGGTTTTTTTCTCTTCCAAGTTGTTATTACAGGCTTGACCAACTTTGAGTGATTCAAATACTGAAACTGATATTCAGTATCAGCCCAGCATTTATAGAATCATGCAGCCAAAAATCTGGAAGACATTAAAGAAATAGTGCCCCAGTTTTTAGTATTTATAAATCCATCTAATCAGGCTGTAGAAGGAAACATGACACTGTAAAATTGTTTAGACATTCAAATAAATGAAAATTAATTGTGAGGAAATCTTTCTATCTCCATTCACTAAACAAATTCAATCCACAAAATGTGCTTAAGGTATCATTCAAAGCAAGCATTTGGTTTTATATTGTCCACATTAGGAGATGGAAGTTTCAAATAAAACTTCTGGATCAAACACAAGATTTTGAGATCACACAAAATATTCCAAAGCACACTTTTAAATATTTGAGTTTCAACTCTGATTTTAAGTACTACAGTTTGATGAGCTGTTCTAGTCTGGGGCTAGTAAACAAGTCTAGAACTTGCTGTATTTCTCCCAGCAGATGAATAGTCACCTTACTTTTAGCATGGTCTAGATTTCTCAGACTGTCTTGCAGGATTTGTGTCCTGGATAACATGCAGTGCACGGGAATATTGAAATATTTTTGGTAGCAATAATAATATTAAAGTGAGCTTTTTGTGAAAAACTTCCTCACGACTATAAAAGAGGTCAGCTTCCCTTACAGTAAATTTTCACAGCAGCCTGCAAGATTTTTGATATATCACCTATTCTGAATTTTCATATGGATTGAGTGTCTGGTTTTGCATGTAGAAAAGATGTTTGATCTACATCCAGATCAAGGATCTGTTTTGTTTTGTTTTGTTTTTTAGCTTCCCAACATACAGTTGCTGTACAGGTAAAAGCAAACTAGTATGCATGTGGATAGAGGACAGCATGAAAATGACATCTTTTGTGGTTACATTGGCCATGGATTTTTTTTCAAAAAAGAACTTTTAAACCAGAGGCAACATTTTCCCAGTTGTTAGGAGGATGTGTGGTCATCTGAGCATGAAGTTATTCCATGCTGTGCTTAGACTGAAACATTTTGTGCTGCTTAGAGAGAGGGATGCTTTTTTTGCCCATATTTTTTTGTTTGGTTAATTTTAAATTTTCTTTTCCTTCCAGTGCTTTTCTCTTGCTTTTATGACCCCCACATCTTAACATTTTAAACAAGATGTCTGCTGATTTTGAAAAGCTCTGTATTTGCCAAACCTTGAAGAGATTTTTATTTCTGAAGGGTGTAAAGAGTTCTCAGACGCAGGCAGCACTATGGATAGGTGCATGTGAGCCCAGAAGGCACCTTATTGCATCTTCATCCACAAACATTTTTGGACAAAAATCTGCTAAGACTCTACCTTGCCGTCCTAAGTCAGCAGATCACTTCCAGGTAGAATCTTCTGGTCCTTTCTGCTTTTTTGTCACATCTGAAAATACTTGGAGACCACACAGTATCTCTGTCTTCTTCCTGCACTTTCTGACCACAAGTTTCTGACCAAACTGCCTCCAACTTTTTCCCAGAAGGGCAGCAGCAGAGCTCACACTGGGAGCCATGCAAAGCCCCCCAGGCTGCCCGAGGAGTCTTGCTGGTTGGAAGGGAGAGGATATTCCTGCTTAGTCTTACTCTGGCTGACAAGATCACTGCTGTGCTGACTGCTCCTAGCTGTAACAAAGTCTTTTCTTCCCACAGGGGGAATGTAAGATTTGATCTCTGGTGGGCTGGGTTTCTTCTTTTGGTGTGCTTTGTGTAAAAAGTCAGAAAGATTTGCCTTGGTTTTTCTCTGTGGTACTGCTGGCCTGGTTGTTACATGACACTTTTTTACGAGCTATTTAAATTCTCAGCTGACTTCAAGGCACTCAGGGGCTGGGGTGAGGGCGTAGTGGAGAGGAGGGAAGACTCTTTCATATTTCGTCACATGAAAACGTTGCATTTGTCCTTCATTAGATTAAAAAAAAAATAAATTTAAAAAAATCATTGTTTTAATGTGGGTTGAGTCCAACAAGGGAATTCTTCTGGTTTCCAAATTTACAAAGTGTTCTTCCTGAGTGGCTAAGTGTTCCCATATTTGCAAAAAGGAGGAGAAAGGAAGTTACCAAAGAGGTTTTAGAAATTATCCTGGACATTAATGGTTGTTTTCTGTTTGTTTTTTCTTGTTCTAATAAAGGTTTCTCAAGTCACACTATTGTGCTGCTCTCTTCTAAATGTCTGCTGTGGAAATAAGAACGATGTTTGGAATATTCATATGGAGCTGATCTGTTTTGCATTACAAAGCTTTGTTGTATCACAACGCTCTGTACTAGGTCTTTACCTCTGCCATAAAACACGAAGGGACCCTCTGCTGAGTGGAACAAGTGAAAAAATTCACCCTTTGCAATAAGATTCTTCCTCATGAGATTCATCTCCATTTGGTTATGTAAAAAATCCCTGAAATATAAAAAAATATATCCATTCAACCTTGTTTAACTCATGGAAGAAATCATGTGTGTGGTAAATTGCAAAGGCAAACATGGCTTTAGCTGCAAGTCTGCAAGGAGCAGGACAACATGGAGCCATAGGCATCCATGCCTGGGATTGCCCTTTGTGGCTGGGATAGCTGGAAGAAAAGTGAAATACCTGCTTAGAGAACATGCAAGTCATTCAATCTTAGCTTAGCCTTGCATGTGCAATAAAACACGCCCCTCTTCCCCGTGCCACCTCCTAGGAGCCTGGGGGTAAGTTCCTGGCACATGTGCTGTGTCCAGAGGGGTGGCATAGCCCTCCAGGCACAGTGGCACTGGCCTGGGCTCCTGGCCATTGTGGCAGAGATGCTCCCACCCAGCCAGGCACAGTGAGGGCTGTGGGGAATCATCTGGGGACAACTACAGTGGTGGTGGTGCCTGGAGCCTCCAGCAGCCTGCTTCTAACAACCTAGGAAAGCCTACTGATTTATTCATGATTTACTTACATTAGCCAGCCCCTAAGTGTCAGCCAAAAATAACAGAAGGGATGGCCTTGAAGGCTGGTGGCAGCCACCTTTGTCATCTTGTCAGAACTGGAGCTTGATTTTGATGACTGTTTTGCAGCTCTGTGAGATGACAGAGGGACACATTTTCAGATGCATGAAGATAACAACAGACGAAGACAGAAGCAACAAGCTTCTGAGTATCTAGTTTGGCATTCACTGATGCCATCAGGCTCCTCAGTCCCTTTAGATATCTCCCCATATCTTTCTCATGCAACTACCCACACAGGAAAGAGCTGCTTCTTTTTATAGGACCTTTCTTTATAAGACCTAATAATTTTGCTGGCTTCTGAAGGATTTTTTTTAGGGTCCTAGTCTATCTTTCTTTGAAACCCAGACCAGCTGGGCCACAGTGACTTGGAGTCCCAACTGAGCACTGTAGAGCTTCCCAGAGGCTTCAAGGTTTCTGCTGGTGGGTATGTAGGCATGAGTGGAGTGGACAGATGATGAAGCTTCCATTAAAAGTAAAGGTAAAAACAGTAAAAAAATATTATTTGGGATGTCTAGCAGGACTGCTCTGATGCTCTTTGGAAGGGATGAGTTGATGGCTGTAGAGGCTGCTATTCTATGAGCTAAACCAAGGAGGCAGGAAGCTCCCATCACTTGCCTTGGGGTAAAGCCCTCAAAGTGAGTTTCCAATTCATCTCGTCCTTTCTAGCAAAGAACAAAAATGTACAGCCTTTACAGTGGTAATTTGTAAAAAATATACGCAAATTCTATGTAAGCAAGTGCTGGAGAAGCACTGCCTGGTTTTGGCTTGATGCAACAGTTTTTTTAGGGATAGGCAGGACAAGTGGGATGTCAGCAGGAACAGTACACCCTGCTGGACAGGACAAAAATCCAGCCTGAAGTCAGAAAAAGGAAACCAGTTTAGGAATAAACAGCACTCATTGGTCTCAGTGGTGCAGTCATTTTTGCTGCTTGCTATGGGTTTGGGGTTTGTTTCAGGTTTGTTGGTTGTTTTATTTTTTTTGGTGCTCATTTTAAGTAATTCATGCTTGAAATTGATTTTGCACTGGCTGGTAATTCCAGCCACCAGCCAAGATCTCCTGGTCCTTGTATAAATGTGGACTTTTCCCAAGACACAGAAATTTTTCATTTCACAGTTATGTGCTGAAAACAGAAAGAATCTCATTTAAGGTTGGTGGGAATAGTTATATACCAGGAGAGCTGAGGGAATTAACTACTCTGGCAAGGTTCATACAGTGATGTACCTATGCTCCTCTTGGGCTCCACACAGTGTAGTAAGTGGGTGAAAACCCAGGGGAGAAGCCCTGATGAGGGGCTGTGCCAGACCAGGTGCTACAATCCATGATTCTGTGATTCTGTTTAAGTCATCTATAGAGGCACTGGAGTGTACCCAGTTCCCCTCTGCCATGCTGTGTGTGTCACTGCTCTCTGGTGTGTGTGGTGCTGTCTTCTGAAGTGCCTGGAATGCAGCCCCTTTACTCATCCTAAATGTGAGTGCCTAAGTGGCACTACTGCATTTCTCCTGTTTTCTATACAAAAATTGTATTTTCAATTATTTCCTTCCCACAATGTATGGAAGGAAAACTTTTTTTTTTTTTTTTAGAAATAAAAGATTGGAAAAAGAAAGGCCGACACAAAAAAAAAAAAAAAAAAAAAAAGTTACCGATTTTTCTATTTCTATATTACCAGGTCCTATTTTCCTGCACTCCAAAGCTCTGATGGTACAGCACTTAGGTGCACAAAGGTTTGCAGAGGTATCTGCTTTCTTCTAATACACAAAATGTGAAAACTTGTAAAATTAAGAAGGCTGAAAGAAGGAAACCAGGGGCAATGACTGATGCTGATGGGTATGCTGTGAACAAGGCCTTTGGCCAGAGCTTTACTTACTGTATCTGGCAGGACTCAGACAATTTTGTCTTAATATTGCACTCCTGAGATGAACAGATGCTCTGTAAGTGCTCTGTGCAAGCTTAACCCAACCCACCCTATGGTATTGGACATTGTTTAACTTTCAAAGGCTGCTTACCATGCTTCTGAGATATTTTCAAATCGGTACATTGATTTTTGCATTTCAGTGCCGAGTCTGTTTTTAAAAACCAGTCAGATGTGGAACCTGTTGATCAGATAAGCTGGAATCTGTTTGCAGTTGATGGAAGGAGTTAGTTTTAACCTAGGAGACTAGATTTTCTTCCTTTCATTACCAAGCTCTTTCAGATAAGGCAGTATCTTCTTAAAAGCTCTTTAAATAAATAACCAAATAAGATATTTTAAATTAAAGACTTTGTTAAAAGTCTTGAGAGAGGCTCATTTTCTTTCCTTTCAATTAGTCCTGGAGAGTTCACCACAAAAGTCACCTGTTTTGATGTAAATTGCCTGGAAAACAAGGCACACGTGTGCAAGCTGAAGCTCAGTCACTTCTCTTGCACGGACATGTGCAAACCCTGCAGCTGCACAGGGAGTCCACAGCCAAAACTGGGCTGTTATGACAGTATAAGACCACAGGTTTTGGTCACAGAACTGTTCAGTTTTAATTCCTGTATAACAGCATCCATGGTCTGGATAACTAGTTAATGGCTTTCTTATATAAAGGACTTCAGTAAAGAACTCACAATGGCAACATTAATTTAGTTAATTTACTGCCTTTCTCTGCAGAACAAATGGACTCAATGGATTTTTATTTTAGCTCAAGCTTTTTTTAAAGTCTGATCAAATAGTTTGGGAATGTCAAGTTCCACATATGAAATGTTGGTTGTGACCAATTAGAAATACATAATGCTGTTTCTGTTCTTATTTTGGATGAACTCACTGCTAAGCCAAGGATAGGCTGTAGGTCTCTGAATGTCTTGGTGCCAGCACATTTTAGTTTGTAGTCTCCTCACATAACCATAGCCATGGAAACATAGACTAAGTGTAGCCTATAAAATTCTTTCACCAGCATTGTTTTGTGAAGAAGAACTCTACTGGAGATGCAGCTCCAAGGTCCTGACATTAATTTGGCTTCTTTTCCTTTTTCAAACCAGGGTAAGTTCTACTCCCAAGAGTATAATTTATAGGTGTGTCTATACCAGCAATAGTTGCTGCACAAGAGCTCTCCATAATGGTCCATATACCCTATATTCAGTAAAAAAAGCTGTTGCAAGGAATAAAAGAAATAATGTATAGAGTGCCTGAAGGCACCTTCAAGAACCTCTCTAGCCTGAGCCACAACTTGAATGTGATTATGTTTAAGATCTACAGAAGACTAATGCTCTGTGTCTCTGATCAGTTTATTTGGTGATCAAGATAATGCTTTGGACCTTTTGCTGTGGTTGGAAATGTATTTCCTTTAAGCCATCTGCTTGATAACCTGAGTGATTGGTGTCTGCTTCCTTTGTGTTAAAGAAAACAGAACAATCATCCCTGACTTCTTTTCCTTGTGTCTTTCATGGTTTAAGAGATCTTCATTGCATTTTCTGTCCTCTGTTGGTGTCTCTTGGAGTTCTACCATAACCTTCAGGGAAAAAGAATAAATTAGGAAGTCTCTAAATGTATCCGTAGTATACAGTAAGAGAATGTTTTATTCTTTACATAATTTCTGGTGGTTTACATAGTCTCTCCAGAGCACTCTGTTGATTTTCCCAGTAATCCACACATCTCTTCTGAGTAGTAATGGCTTCTGTAGAGCCTGTTATGGGTACACTTAGGGTAATTTTCCCTGGCACACTGCCAATACCAACTGTAACATGACAAAGTTACATTATCAAAACCCTGTGCCTATACGAGTACTGAAAAAATAAATGTATGAATCCATGATGAAGTATGCCTTTTCTTACTTTTCATTGGCAATCTGCCACAACTGACTCTCCATTTCGACTCAGTTATTGCAAGCTGCAACTTGCATCCTTGGGCAAGCATACAATGCTTTGTTCACAAATGCCTGAACATGTCATCTCTTCTTTTATTTTGGTGTATTATTATTAGAATTATGTGAACACTTAAAGGAGTGCCATTTCTACTCCTTTTTTTCCTCTGCCTTTTTTCCAGCCTGTCAATCTTCTATGATTTTTTTTCTCAACAGTTTATGAGAAGTTAATGATCTTCCTTAAGTAATTGTTGGTCTGCAACTGATTGTTGCCAACTTTGTGAGCAAAGATAGGCTGTAGAACATCTGTTGCTTTAATTATGCAAACTACCCAATCAAGCTACATATTGGCATACAATTTAGGACTGGCTCAAGCACAATAGATTGGTAATTGTATAATTTATGGTGCCACCTTAATTGTTTAATGCAGTTGTTAATTACAAAGGAAGCAGAGACTATAAATTCTCTCCTGACAAAGCAGCATATACCTCAGAGAAATGCTGTCTTTAAGTTTGGAATATCTGAATGTTGTTTAAAAAAAAACAACAAACAATTTCATAGGACTTGGCTGTATTGGTGAACTGTGATTCCCTTCAAAGGTAAATGCATTGGGGTTTTTTGAGGGAAAAATATCAATTTGTAGCCATCAGCAAAATTCAATTCCTTTCTCTCTAGCTTTTCTCCCCCTTGCTCATTGTGTTGCTGTGTCTCTCAGACCCTAAATGTGAAGCTATTAGGATGAATATAGAAAAGCCTCGTGTAGGATGTGTAGCTCTTCGTGGCCACTAGTCTAACCAGCTGACTGAAACAGTTGCCTGGTTGCACATTTCACTGCTGGCAGGCTGATCTGTGGGTGCCTCTTACCCTCCATCTGCAAGAATTCACCAGGCTTTGTTGCAAAAGTTATTGAAATAACCTGGCAAGTAACCAATTAATTCTCTTTAAATACTTACTAATGGTCAGAGAACAAGCATAGTGCAAACTAAAGCTTAATCTTCAAATGCTGTTTTGCCAATAATTAGACTTCAGAGCTTGTAAGCAATAACCTGCTATTACAGTTTGCCTGAAAACCCTGACGTTTTTCTCCTGACAAAGGTGCTATTGAAATCAGGGCTGTCATGGCAGAGCCATGATTGCATTCATGGACAACATGCCCGAGGGTAAGAGTCTTGCATATATACAAGGCGTAGAAAATACTCAATTTACTTGTTAAATCTGTTCCCTGTGCTGTTTCACAGTAGCAAAAATCTTTGCCAGTTGCAGCTGTAGATCCTGCTAAATCTTTGTGTAAATGGTTTCTTCTTGCGCCTGTTTTTTCAGGCTGGATGTTAGCTTTTTGTATGCTTCAGAAAGCTTGGATAGAGATTTCTGGAAGTAAGCAGGGAGGAGCTGCTCTTTCCTGGGCTGCCTGGGTGAGCAGAGCTGAGCCATGCAGGTGTGAGCAACGTGCTCTTCTTTAAGGTGTGCCAACAATCCAATGCTGTTTTGTCTCTGTATATCCAAGACCAGCCCTCGAAAAAAAGATTAAAGCATTTGATATCTGCCTTTGAAGGGCAGTGTGTGCCTGGGCTTTCTGGTTCACTGTGGTATAGTAGGAGCTGGCAATATGTAGCACCCATCTTTCTAAAAGATGTATGACCTGCTTGCCTGGCTGCCTCCTTTGTTTTGTGTCTATGACCAGCAGAGACAAACTTTGCTTGAGCTGGGAAGCCATCCCAAGATAGAGACACATTCCTCTTCGAAGCTGATACTGGGAGCTGATACACATCCAGCCTTAGTCCATATGTGCCTGTGTGCAGGTATACAAAGAGGCACAGCAACAAATATCAGCCAAAAACAGAGAAAAGAGGCCTACATACAGCTGTGGTTCAGGGATTATTACTTAAAGACTTCAATGGTTGACCTGGAGATCCTATGTGCTACCAACTTTCCATGTTTGTGGCCAAGTCACATACTTCCAGTGAAACAAGTTTGTTACTTGTAGAGAAAGGCTTTACTTTGCTTCTCTTCACAACCTTTTTTTTGTTTTGGTTTGGGTTTTTTTGATTTTACCATGTGCTTGAATATTGTGGTTGCTCAAGCTCAATGAATTTTATGTCAATACAGATATAACACAGGATTAATTATACATATCATCTAATTGCTTTAGACTATGAAGCTTTCATGAAAATACAGCACCATCCTAACTGCAAAATTAAAGAAAATTCCTAAATCAGGTGTAATTTATAGGGTTTTTTTCCTTTCTATTTGTCACCACTTGATTTGTATAATTACAGTACAGGAATCTGATTGGGGGGGAAATACAGGGAATGTCATGCCCCCAAAGCAATGTGTTGACTCTGCTTGATCATTTACTGACAACTATAACATTTCTAGTGAATAATATAAATCCAGTTGCAAAGGCTGCAAAAGAACTTAGAAAGAAATGTTTGGTTGTCTTGAAAACCAAAATGTTAGGTTTATAGTCATACTTTTCTTCTAGAAACATTGAAGCATAACTAAAACTGTTGAGTATTTGTCTTTCAGTTTGTTAATATTTTGTCAGATAAAGTCTTACAGCCTTCAGTGTTTCTGAACACACTGTAAAATAGAAAGCATTTGAAAATACTAAGAAACATTGTTCTTATTCTAAAGTAATATTTTACAATTTAAATTTGGTTAAATTAGAATTCAGTTAAACTTCATTAATTCAAGTAATAGTAATTTTGATTACACAAAATAATGTCTGTTCTTGTTTATGCTTCCACAATAGGTAGTATGTGCTTATGGTAAGACAAAGTCAAAGAACTGGCCCAGTCTGTGCCAAATTTGAGGTATTGTCAAACTGGTGTTTTCTAGACAACTCTTGCAAATGTTCTGAGTCTAACACTGAAATCTAGGGATATTCATTCTGGTAGGTTGCTCTTAGTGGTTTAATTTTTAGGTCCCTAGTACACCTCAGCAGCATACTCCTGAAAATCAGGAAACATGTTTTTTAATTAAATAGTGACTGAGCACTGGCACAGAGAGTTCTTGGAGTTGCCATCCTTGGAGATACTCAAAAGCTGTCTGGACACGGTCCTGAGTAGCCAGGCCTGAGCTGGGTTCTGAGTGATCTCCAGAGGTGCTTTCCAACCTCAGTCATTCTGTGGGTCTGTGACTCTGCTCCAAATTGGAAACGGTTTGTGCTTGTTCATATTTAGCAAGACTTGAAGAACTTCCCCTAATTTTTAAGCACATCTGTCATTCACATAAAAAGCAGTAACTAAAGGAATGAAAATTGTTTTCTAGGAATAGATGAGTCCTCAAGATACTTCAGCCTGTTGATCTACCCTCTGTGATGTTGCTGCCTGGTTTTGATTTGCTCAGGATTAGTGGCACAAGGATTATTCATGTGGAAGTTGCTGTTGCTCTCCATCTAGCAGAGCTGTGCCTCAGCACACATTTCCTAGGGCCTGGTGTAAGCTACTTTCTACTGACTTCTTAATTATCTTAGCAAGGCATGCCTTGAATTTGATATAGCTCAGCCATCCACTTGGGTGACTCACAGAGTTGAATTTGCTGAATTGAAAAGGAATGTGAAGCACCCAAATGACACTGGCACGGCACAGTGGGGGGGGAAGAGCTCCACTAGGACAGGAAACCAATCCATCTGGTGCTTTTCATCTTGGTCTGCAAATAATCTGCATGGTCTCATTGCTTGTCCCTGTTCCTGAGAACCTGTGATCCTCAAGTCTTTATCCCAACTGTGTTAGTACTATTTGGCCCCTTTGAATTCTCTATACAAATTTGTGAGTTGGAAAGCATCTGGGAATGTCCTGGGGCAGAGGAATTTTCAAGATGTGCTAAGAGTAGTACGTCCTCCTCACTCCAGAATCAAAAGAAAGCAGGGGATCTCTGCAATAGGAACCTGGAGGAGTTGGAGACCACCCTGGCACTGGAAGCCAAGTGGCAGTGCTGGCAGGGGTTTGTGCATCTCCTGGGGCTGTCATTCTTGTTCCCTTCTCACCTCTCTGCTCTGCTGCCATCTCTCTGGCTGGGAAATATCACAACACTCAGGCTCATGCAGCTCAATGGAGGTATGAATTAGGGCAGAAACCTTCTTTCCATGTACATGTATTGCATCCTGAGGTCCAAATCAGGATGAGTAGTGCAATCCCATGGCAGATTAAGCCACAGCTCTGCTTTCCCAAGATTTAAGAAAAAGTGTAAGACGGTCTAGCAGTATTTGCTGGAGAGCAATCTTGTGAAGCCTGTGGCTTGCAGTACACAGCTGATTCATAAGACCCAGTAAAGTGATAGCAGATATGATGTCAACAAAACATCCTACCCTCTGGTCGTGGTGACAGAAACATAATTTTCCTGACAGGCACTGCCCAGGTGAAAGTGGAGTTTTGCAAAGATGTTATCATTTTGCTTCCTTAGTACTAGGAATGTCATTTCATTCTTGCACCCTCAGCCTCCAAAAGTACAGAAAGCAAACCACTCTCGTCTTGCCCTACAAAGTTAGGCTGTGCTTTGCTTTTAAAATGGCTGAGAAACACTGCTTTTAAGCATTCAGGCTGCTAGCAGGGATTGATTCTGTGGGAAATAACTGATGGAAAGCATAAACAAGTTTTGAAAACATATTGGCTAAGACTGACCAACTGATACATACAAGTGAGCATTATTTGATATTTTTAAATAGTGTTTAATTCAAACAGGTTTGCTACTGCTCTTGACTCTGTGGTTGCAACAAAGCCCAAGACAGATGGGCTGGGAGAGCCATTCCTGCAGCTATTAGAGGTGCTGTTTTCAGCAGTGCTTGTAGGAATCTGCTTTGCCTCTGTGTGGTATCTATCCAGTCAGCTTATGTTTTGAATGAGAGCACAAGTCTTCTGGCAGGTGTGTGGTTGAAGTTACATGGCTGGGGACCACAGGGAAGGCTTGGGCTGGGAAGGGCTCCTTCCCCCAAGTCAACACCAGGGCTGCTCTGCAGCTGAAAAAACGCAAGGGCACATCTAAGAGAGATAGAGCTGAGAGGGATTCTGGTTTTCAGTTTTTTTCCCAGCCAAGCCCCAAAATATTTCTGTTTGCAGCACTTCAAAGAGAAAGGGAGGAAGAGGTTTGGGAATGCGTCCTCTTTGCTGAATGGTGGAGCATTTTAAGGATCTTGTCCAGGTCTCCTGTCACTACTTTGCCCAAGGAGGAGGCAGTCAGGAAGACCTCAGCTTCTCCTCTTGAAGCTGTTCCACTTTGGAGAAACTGTTAGCATTTACTAGAAGAGGGACTGATGCTCAGGAAGTCTCATCTCTCAAAAGCAGACCCACCAGGCTACTGACTCCTGCACACATATGTGCTCTCTCTCTCAATGAATAGTTAATGTTTTATTAGGAGTGGAGCAGATCCAAGGGGATGATTCAAATCTCCTTCTTGGATCCAATACTTGGCTTTCAGCTAGTATACTTTTTGTTCCATCAAAAATGTCATTGCTTTTACACAGGTCCTCCCTCCTCTCCTCATCTAAAGGCCTGTCTTTGTTTCAGTTGATTTTTGCTTTGTTATTTGCCCAGACCCTGCCCTCTCATTTCCTCCTTGACCCTCAGAGTATGAACTCTGTGGCTCCATTATACTTGAGATTAGCTGAATCTATGGAGGGCCAAAGGAAGGTTTTCTTTTGAGCCACACTGAGGGGTAAATTGACTCTTGCCTGCTCCACGTGCCCTTGACAAGCTTGAGGATACTTGGTGTTTCCCAGCCTCCTACTTTGGAAATTAGTAGAAGTTGAAGGGTCCATTCAACCCTCATCAGACCAATTTTCACCAAGACTACATTCTGCTCCTCTCAGGGTGGTTTCAAAGTCAGGGATGGCAAATCCCCATAGGGAAACACAAATTACCAAGTGTAACCAGCATGTGCAGGCTGTAAGGTCACCCCACATCACTTTGCAAGGGGAGAAACCCTGAGAGAAATCCCAGACTGAGAGCCACAGATAACCTTGACTCTGCAGATTATAATCCCATTTTAAATCTGAACCTAACCTGAAATATATGTATGAATTGCCTGGGATTTCCAACTGCTTTTCATGACTCTGAGCTGTAATTTGGGCTGCAATGTTTCAACCCGAGGTTTTGTGCTGAGGTTGTAGACACATTTCTCTGCTCACATGGTGACATTAGCATGTATGTTGTTGTATAGCTTATCGTGATCTCTGGGGCTGGAGGTGGGTGGAGAAAGTGGAAGTAGAGCTGGAGCAGCTGAAGGGGAGATAAGGCCATTTTCTTTGCACTGACTATTTTATTGGCCTGATTGGTTGAATCAGTCACAACTTGAAGAAGAATTAGTTGCTACGCCATGGCTAATAGTTAGATCAGAGGCTAAGTAGCACTTACAGGGCTGGTCACTAATTGAAAATCCAACTTAACCATGAACATTATACCATTATTTGTTAAGCCTCTGCTTTTCTTCATTCTCTCTTTTTTTTTTTTTGTCCAACATGTCCCTTCTAGCCAGCCTCTACATCCCTGAAGACATCACTTGTCTGCTTTTACCTCCACATGGTGATAGGCGAGCTGTTTAAAGCAATAGTAAAAACACTCACTCTAACTGACTCCTTGTCTAACCAAGTCCCATCTGCTGCAGACCACAGTGATAACATTGATATCCCAGAGCCATTAAACCATTCCATATGGGAAGCTTTGCCATGTACATAACCTTGTCCACAACAAAGCCTAGTGAAGGAGATGTGATGTTAGGAAAAAAAACAATACAAATCAAGACAACAGTTAACATATTGGGAGAACATGTATGCAGCCTGCCAGTTGTAAATTGTAAATTTCAGTTGCCCCCTGGGTGGTACAGGGAGAGAGGAATGTGATTAATGCCAGCACCAGAACTGGTGTCCCAGACCATTATCACTGACTGCTTTGATTCATCCTGGAAAAAAGGGGCTTCATGTTACCTGCTCTTCTTTGGGTGGAGAAAGTTGATTTTAGTGATTCAAAATAACGTAGGGATGTAGATTTCTTACCTAGCTTTACAAACTTGAGGTGCCTGCTGCCTCCTGTATATGGTTTTGCAAATTCACCTCAAGTCTAGATTTCTGTGTTTTTTACAACCCAAACTTTATATCCTTAGAGTGCTTCTTCTTTTCTATTGTGTCCACCCCCTTCCCACCAGGGTGGGCTCTACTTCTTCACTCACTGAACAAAATCCCTCCCAGGAAAATCTGTGACACACCCTACTGCAGTTTCCAGTATTTCATATGGCTTTCTTTTACCCCAAGTAACATTTGAGCTAACTTGGGCGATGTAAAATAAATTCAGGTTATGCTATCCAAGCCATTTTAAGGGAAGTTTTGCCATGATAGGAAGAAAAAAAGATGATGTAATTACACTGAGATTTAGTGCATGGTTAAAGGGCAGGATCTCACAGGAAATGCAGTAAGAAGGAAAAGTCGTTCCACTTTTGAAAACTGTAGCCAGTGTTCCCTCCCAGACTTGCTGGCTGCCATTTGCCTTCTGTTTTGCCAATGCTTTTATTAGTTACTTTATAAAGGTGCCAAAGGAGTTTTAATTACAAGTGTCTTTTAAGTCTCTCGTAGGTGTCATGGTTTTGCAAAGACTATTCTGTAAGAAAAGCCAAGCAATGCCACCTCAAAGTCTATTTTGGGATAGGAAAGTGACAGCCCAGTAGCCCCCCCATAAGGGGAGAGATACCTGATCTACATTGTTTATTTTAGAGAGGTGAAGGTCTCTCTGAGAGAGAATGGAGAAAGCAATCAAACTGAAACAAGCTCTGATGATTTTTCCTCTTCCAACCCATGCTGTACTGCCTCGATGGTCTTTGTTTGGTCTGTGCAAAACACACCCTGCCTGGGGTTTTTGCACATCTGGACCCTGCTGTGGCTTGACTAACCTGGTGGGAGTGGGGATGTGCAGCCTTTCTCCCACTGCTGGCCTCACATCCTGCCTCTGTGTGCAACACAGCCAGGAGTCTGGACACTGAGTTGAAACCCAGGTCCCTTTATGTGTCGTGGGTTTGGGCCACTGAGCCTGCAGTTTCCACTCTGATTTGACTCACAAAATTCTCTGTCTCCTCTGAGCACTGCTGTCTTGTTTGTATCTTTACAGAAGTCTTGTCCTCACTTTTTCTAACAGTATCATTTCCTTATGCTGGATCAGGGCAAGCTGAAATGATTATGCCACCAGCAGGGTATAAAATTCCCATTTTTCATTAGAGGACTAGAAAATATTATGTAAAATAAAACACCTAATAACACAAAAAACACAAAACCAACAAAACATCCAGTGAAGGAAACATACTGGGAGAAATGGTGGTTTTCATGCATGGGCCAAACACAACCCTTCTCCTTCAATAACTGAAATGCAATGAGAGACACAGTTGTGACTCATTCAGACTTTCCTCTGATGATCTGTGAGCCAGGGGCTGGACAGGAGACCACTCTGCACCAGCTATGCTGGATGTATAATTTGCAGCTGCTTTCAGGATACTTCCTAGTCTTAACTTAAAGACTTTTCAAGTAGGATATATTTTAGCATTTTTATGAGAAAAAAATCCTTCGTGTTCTTTTCACTTTTAAGGATTTTTTTTTTTTTAATCTTTTTCTGCTTTTTCCAGATATGAAGAGGTCTTGGCATTTTCTTTCCTGCTGTAACTGTCACACTTTAGCTCTTTTTAAAGTCTTAGTTAATGACCACATTTTTACAAGCCTGTGGGACACCTTCCATGAGTACTTTCCTGCTTCTTCTGAACAAGTAACTTGTTTTCAAGTTATTGTCTTCAGCACACCAAGGTACTCTGAAGAGGATTTTTCCTGTGTTTCATGACAGCAGTGAACAGGCAAACCAAAATGCTGGGTTTAAAGCAAATAAGATACCTCTTACAGGAAAAGACTCTCATTTAAGAGACTTTTTCCTGTTAAGAATGGAAGCCACACGTTTCATCAACTTCATTTTCCCTGACAGGTGAAGGAAGTTTTGGCCACTGCTTATTCTGGTGCTTATTCTGCATGGATGTAGTCCTGAGTGTTTGGAGATCTGTCTTGATCCACACCATCAGCAGTAAGAGCAGTTCTATCAGAGCTGAAGGACAGTGACAGCCACCACTGCAGGAGCATTTGTGTTCCAACAGGACAATGCTGCAGGGAATGTGGGAGAGCACTGTAGCAAATCCTGTCCTTCCCTTCTCAATGAGGTTAACAAAAGGCAACTTTCCACTTTTTCCCGAAAGCCTTTTAATCTGGAGGTCCACAGGTTTTGCTTTTTATATATTTTTTTTTTCTCTCCAATAACTGGAAGAGACATCTAGAATAATTGGAGGTCCCACAGAATTCACAGCCAGTAATATGTCAGCAATTCTTTCCATGTGCCTACTTCTGTATGAATGCAGTCTGCCAGCCTGGAGGTGTTTCCCTGTCTTAACAAGCAGTGATCAGCAAGGAGCAGAGCCCCTGCCCCTGGTTCAACTAATACATGGCTGAAGTTCCACCAACAGCAGGAGAGAAAGGCTGGCAGGGTTGCTGCTGACCTTCTTATCCTCCTCTGTTGAGGAAACACTGACCAGCAGTCCCATTTCAGCTGTTTCAGGACCAATTCCAAAGAGTGGGACCCCTTCCTTCAACTGCAGCCACTCAATTCAGATTGCAATGTGGGATGGAAAAGACCTAAAGTGAATCTTTCATTATTTAAAACAAGTTATTACAGCAAAATCAATCAGGTTTTCTGACAAAAAAAACCCCAAACAAACAAAAAAAGCAGAAAGGTGGTTATAGCAATTGCTATCCAGATAAAGAATGTCTGGTAATCCACCATTCTGGCTGACAGATCAGCCAAAAACCAGCCTGTTACTGCCTTGAGCTAAGGCTTGGGTTAGAAACTTGTGGATTTTTTCCATACAGCCACTCGGGATTATTTTAAACAGATTTTTGGCAACTCTAATGATAGAATGTCAGAAATATTTAATCTCCATGTGACTTACCTCTTGCTGACTTTGAATTAGTACTCTGTGAAGCAGTGACTGAAAGATAGTAGTCAAAGTAAGACAAAATCAACATCGATGGAAAAATAACACTATACAGTATAAAGCAGGTTACAGATCAAGTGTGCTCTCTAAAAATGAAAGAAAAAACAAAACTTCCATTAAAAAAAGACAAATACTTTGTTATGCTTTCAATGTGTGAGCCAGAATAGTTTCTAAAATGATGTTTCAATTAGCTATTTTTTATTTTCTGCTGTTACATATTTTCCTTTTCCACAGTTTCCACTATATCCTATAGTTGCATTCTAATGATATTTCAGCCTGGGTTGTGAGTCTGCAGCTCTGCTGCATCTTCCCACCTGTGGTGAGAACGACACTGCGAGGCCATGCAGCACAATCTCTGCTTGGTCTCTAGGAACCTTTCTGAATCAATGATTTTGGCCTCGAGAAGGGAGATCTGTGAAATGAAACTAAGGAGAGTTGTTCTCATTCAGAAGACCTCTCTTGCCTTTCCAGGCAGACCTTTGTGCCCAGTTTTATTATTAAGCTTATTTCCTATCAATGTTTTTTCACAGAAAGCTGACCACCACCTTCTCTGAACTCTCATAAATGAGCAGGAACAGGCAGTGCAATTCCAGCTGGCCAGTAAATGGAGTGTGGAAAAAAAAGCTTTACCTTTCCATTTAAAAACAGAGAAGGCTTTAAACTGATGTACATAGAGATTGTGGGCACTGAAACAGTATAATAACATATACCCTGTGCAGCAGATGGCGGGAGATGAATATTTCAGCCTTTCACAATTTTTACTCCATTTTCCTCAAGTCCTTTATATAACTCCATTGAGACACCTGAATTGCTATAAGATACTCTCTCACAGCAAAGATTTCCAAGAGTATTGCCAGTTTGCAATACAGGGAAAGGCAATACTTAAGAAAAAGCAACCTCCTGAAAACAAAGCCCCTCTTTCCATGTAAGAGTTTGATTGCACTCCAGTAAAGGAATAAAGTTAGGGTACAGTGAGACATTTTTGAATGTCTCATTTTTGAAGACAATTTTGAAAATATAGTTTTGGACATGAATAATGCTGCAGAATCCTGTCAGGTATCCCTTAGTAACAACTGAAAATATTTAATGTTTCTAGTTGTCTGGAGAAGTGCCAGTTCAGCAAGTGAAAAGGGAGAGAATGACAAGGGGAGTGGGAAGCAGGAGCAGCTGTATTCACAGTACTTGGTTCTGAATATGTAAATTTAGTAACTCAGACTGATACTTCCAGCCTCTGTTGATAAGTCACTGGAAGGTTTGCAATAAAGTCAGTGGCACTGGAGAATTCCTCCCTACGTCAAATAAGATGAAGGAAAGAGAAAAAAATAATTTAGTAGTGACCTGAATGTATAGGGCATGTTTGAGTGGTGCTTTCTTTCTTTTGTTTTTTTCTTTTGTAAAAAAAAATCTTGAAACGTAGTATCCAGCCTCTTTCCTCACAAAGTTAAGATACTCAGAAATACAAAGAGAAAACTTCTTCCTACTGAAGGCATATGAAAGATTGCCAGGCTTGTGTTGCTGTTTTTCTAACATCAATGCTGAGCAGGTAGCTGCTGCTCCAGGTATGGCTAAAAAAACATAGGAAGAAGTAAACTTGTTTTTGGGGGGGAGACCTTGCAAGCTTCTGGAGTAGAAAAAGGGATCTCTCTGAGATGAGTGGTGCAAAACCTTTCTGCTTCTATTGAGAAGGAGGCATGGTAAACATTTGACATGCAGATCTGTCACTTGATGATTATACAGAAGACATAGTTTTGACCAAGAGCCAAGTCAAATCCTGTTGTCATCACTACAAAGTGTTGTGCAGGGTCTGTATGAAAGTGGAACAAATGGGTTTATTTTTCAGGAAAAACAAATACCCCCTAAAATACAGCAGTTTTATTATCTTGCCTTTACTTACCTTTTTTTCATGCAGTCCCCACGGGTAAGCTTTGTAATGCCATTGGGAACTCAGCCCACCTCTAAGGTTAGTGACTACTTATGATGTGTAGAAAGCACTTAGAGGAGAGGCTGGGGAGGTATCAGGCCTGTTTGTGCAAAAAGGAACTGTAATCTGGAGACTGTTGCTCTCAGAAAAAATCTGCATTTCTAGCCCCACTATCCTTTTAAAGGGTCATTGGCTGTAAAATGGAATCTGTGCCTAACTTTCCACCTGGAGTGAGGGTGCTGCTGTAGCATCCTTGAAGGATATACATTGCGAAGGGAGACAGAAGCCTGCAGTATGAAATGATCAAACTCCAAACTAAACCTGCAAAATACAAAATTTCATTAAGCACATAGCTAATTAAACAGCAACATCACAACATCTTATAATTTCAGATTGAAGCCAGTTATTAGTCAACTATTTGTCTTTTACATCCCTGACTTTCCTAAAAACCTATCAGCACCACAAATCAGCATTATTCCTCTAGGTGCAGGTTCCCAAAGTCCTTTTAGCCTTGGTTGTAGTTGAATTTTCTGAAGGACTATTTTTTCTCAGAGCATTAAGGAGACAAGTATCTTATTTGCTCAGTTTTTCCTTACTGTCCTTAACAGAACTACGTTTCTTATGCATTGCTTTACAGTGCTGGTTTTACTGGAGATTATTCTCTCTCCCCCCTAACTATGTAGTCACTTGAGCTACTGGTGTGGGAGCATGTGGCTTTTCTATCTGTCTATCTACAATGCTGAAGTTATGCAGATACAAGTTTTGCTGCAAAACCAGTCCCACAGTGTTTAGCACAAGTGTGCCATTTCCCCCTCTCAGGCCATCACAGGGACATGGTATTTCATATGTCACAACTGCAATCATTTGAGGGTTTCAATAGGACAAATTTTATGTGTCCCTTGCAGGTGGCACTGCTGTAGCACAGGGAACTTAGTCTTTCCGTTTCCCTTCACTTCTAATCCACGTGTGAGGGCCAGGTAGGGTTGCTCTTTGGCATAATCTTGAAGGAGCCTGAATAATGCATGTGCACACACAGTGCTCTGCAGAGGTGTGCCTGGTTAACATTAATGCTGCTGTCAGTGATGAGCTTTCTGGAAGGCTCAGACATGCTCAGAGGCACTGCAGAGGCCATGCCTGGTGACACCCCTGGGGCATTAGTCCTGTGGCAACCATGTGGGTGAAGTCTGCCTTGCTTTGTGTCCTGGTGGTTTTCTATGGAAACTGAGCAAAGTATCATTCAGAGTGCAAATGTTTGGCCTGCTAGTGCACTTGGTTTGGCAACTGGGATGACACCCACGTGTGCTTGTTCCCATCATAGGGTGCACCCGGGGAGTGCAAGCAGGTACATGATCTTGGACTTAAATGAGGATGCTGGAACAGAGAACACAGCCTCTGCAGGGTAACTCCTGCAATCCCATGAAGCTGCTTAAATTTAGGCATCCAGTGCTAACTGAGCTGTCCCAGAATATCTGAGACATCCACACAGAACTGGCAGCAGTGATGCTGGAACTGCAGGAGGTCTGTGTCATGCTGGAGGCCAGGCAATCTTCAGTGTTGGAGAGACTGAAAGAGCACAAGAAGCCCAGCAGCTGAGTGGCACACCTACCCTGGGAGGGGATGTTGAAAATATGATTCAGTCCTTGGCAAGCTGTTTTCTGTAGATGAACAATTTATTAATGGGAACAGAGCTCAGCCTCAATCCGGCATTATTTCAGTATTTTTGTTTCCTTTCTGCCTTCTGCTGTGGAAAGAAACAACTCAACTATGTATTTACAAGAGCCATCAGGGATAAGGCAATATTCAAGCCCAGGTGACAGGACACCTATATTACCTTAATGCCTCAGTAACAATGCAAATGTTGCAAAGAGGCTTCCTGCAATACACTGATTTGAAATAATAATAATAGGGATTTGTCTTGCTGATTTGCAGAAGAACTGTGTTCCCAGCTAGTTTAAAGGCTGTGGCCCCTTAGGGATAGCCATTGGGATTCTGCTGGTGAAGATGGATGGTCCTGGTTCTCCCTAGGTGACATTGAGAGCTGAGCCCTCTGAGCCTACACAGTCGATAGCCTCTTTCAGGCTGTTCCTTCTCTATGGATCAATACTACCTCTCACAGCCCCTCCTATTTTAGCTTTTCTCATCCCTGTCCCCCTTGATGTCTTCATAAATATGACAAATTATGCTGCATTACACTCTTCTGCTACAATGGAAACATCTGTACATAGCCTCAACCCTCCTGAACAAATGTCACTTAGGGGAATGGCTCTTCATTTTATGAGAAAAATCTCAAGCCCTCAGAGAGGCCGGGGAGGGAGGGGATGCTGGTTTTGACACTAGTTCTGTGTTGTTTTGCAGGGATTTTGCAGAAGAATGTTGTGTCTGATTTTGTGGATTGTCAAAATGAAGCCAGATGGCAGTGGATTAAGTGTAATGCTGCTTTGTTGTTCTTGGGTTCACGACTGCATTTCCCCTTGAGCAAGGGAGCCCTCCCCGTGCAGCCCCGGCCTCCTGTGCCCCCAGCCACCGACCACCCCTTCCCATGGGCTCCCAAAAATGCTGCCCAGGAGGCAGGGAGAGAGGAGCCTTTATTTTGGTGAGGACTGCTAATTGGAAACTGCTTACTCGACATTTTTCATGCCTGGATTATTCACCCGGAGCCTGCTTGCTCTGCTCTCTGTCTGATGAAATACCTAGTTTGCAATTGTAGTAATCCATGTGCTTGCTGCAGTGAAGCTGCTGGGTGAGCAGCTGGGCTAGTGAAGCCTGGTTTCTTGTAGATTTGTGACTGGTAGCTGGATTTCCTGATGTTTAGAAAGATGTGAGTTCATTTGAAGTGTTTCCCGTGAGGCATTCAAGTATTTCAAGCCTTTTGTTGCTTCTTCAGTGTCTAATAAAGGATGTATTTATGCCTCAGCCTTCCTCTCCATGTGAATGCTTGATGGGATCTCTTTCCTCCACCACTCTCCTTTTTTTTCTTTATACTTAGAGGCACATAATATCTTTGAGATTGTTATCCTTTGTCAAAGTTAAGGTACTGAAAACACATCTGAAGATACGAGAGAGCCAGGCAAGAAGAGAGAGATGTGTGATTGCCTCAACTTTTTTTCTCTCTGAAACTGAGTTAAGGGTAAATTATTAATTAGGGAGAAGGTGAATATAAAATTTTAATGCTGAGTATCTTCTAGTTTCTTAATTAAACACAGACAAATTAATTTCCTCTTAAAAGGAATGTTCTTCCCTATACCGACTCCTCCCTGCATGAACACCTTTTTTCCAGGACAGAAAAGAGTTTGGGTTACAGAATGCTGTCCTGTCACTCACCCAGAACTTCACCAGACGTGCAGAAACTCTGCCCCATTTGCTTAACACTTACAGACCACTGCAGTTCCACTCAGCTTACCTAAAGACCAGCAAAAGATGCTGTACATTTCCCCTTTCAGATGGCATCATCATTTCAACCATAAACTTAATACTTTCCATTTAATTTACTCCTTCGTGCTCTTTTAGTTTAAACCAGCAAATTTTATTTTGTAACAAATCTGCCTCCTTTTCATGTGGAAAACCAAAGGTCTGCCTTGAGTTTGTTGTGAAGTCCTTGGGCCTGGAAAGAATTCTAACAAAAACCTGCTGCCTTAATGCACTGTTATTGCTTTGTTGTGCTCTGTCCTTCTCTAGGGTAAAGTCTCATCTGCTCATTTGAAATTTGGCTGTACTTCACACCAGTTCAGAGCTTTTTAGCCTCCTTCAGCAAGTCACCATTCCCCTATCTTTGTCAAAAGTCAGCCTTTCCAGCATGACTTTCATGTCATGCTCAAAGCCCTGTGCAGATCCCTGTACAGTTGAGTAGTTCTGGATTCCCTTGTGTGGAGCTGCTGTCCTGATCTCAGCTGCTTAGCTTGCAAATTATTTGATGTGCAGGCTGTCTGCATGGCTTGCACAGCACAGTCTATCCTGACAGTGCTTAGCAAAAGAAACTGGGGGAAGGAAGGGGCTGCAATTAGGGTAATGTTTGTTTTTGTAATATACGTTGTTATAGTGTAGAATATAGATAGCCTTAAGCTAGCACTGTCTCCAAAACATAATAAGACCTGACAAGTTTATAGTCACCAGCTATTACTAAGATGATGAGAGAGATCGGAGTTTCCTAATTTCAGTTCAGTGACTTTAGAGAGAAGTTTTTCCTGATTCTTAAGGAGACACCCTGGTGATGCAAAGGAAGTTTTTCAAAGAATTTGCATCCTAATACTCAGCTTATAACCTCTGCATTTCACCTTCTGCCTTGGTGGTCCAGTGGGGTGGACCCAGCATCAGTTCTGCCTGTACTTTCATCTTCCTTGTACTACACTGCACAGCCTGGAAGGTATAAATTAGACATATTCAAATATTCCACTAATATGCTGAGTCTAGTTAAAGCGGAAAATTTACTAATATATTTTTTGTTAAGTAGAAGTTTGGATGTGTTTTTGTTTATTCTCAGAAGTATTTTTCATTTCTAGTGTGAGCTTCTCCCCCTCAAATTCTTCTCCTGTTTTTCTTTACTGTATCCTGTTGTAATATTCCCTTTGGAAGGTCTTTCAGAGAGTATTTTTTTACAGATTCTAAAAACTTCCTTCCTGGCATTTGCATTCACTCTTCAGATGTCAAAATCAAAGATAATGGTCCATTGCTGGTGTTTTGGGAAGGGAGGGGTAGGCAAGGGAGTTCGCAGTCTCCACACACTCAGCAACTCAACACACTTCACGTGCAGTGTGAGGGACTTAGTGTGTACCAACAGTAGTTCACTGTTAGCCAGTACAACGAGGCGACATTGACATTCAAAGCAAGCATTTTGAAAATTGTCAGTATTTTCTGATCCATTTCCCCCCATACAAAGCGAACAGTTCTCCCAAGCAACTTTGTGAACATGGTGCAAATCTAAATACGAATGGCAATTTTTGTCTTTGGGGCATGAATATAGACTTGTTCTGTCAGCAGCAGGGAGACGTGTCAGGGATGCTCTGAATGACTGCTTCAGTCTGAAGTCTTTGAAAATAGCATCCCTGTGCATATACACTTAGTAAGTACCTCATATAGTGTAAGCTCTTAGCACTGGTTCCTGGCAAAGAAGTGAGAGGGAAGGTTGGTAACATCAAGAACAGGTACATCAGCATTGAGCCTGTGGAGAACTGTGTTTAGTTCCTGCCATTATATCACATACAGAAATAGTTTGGTGGCTTTGCTTCAGCAGGGTGCTGAGATGTATCATATGAACAATAATGTTAGGAGGCTTGGACCAGATGATCCTTGAGGTCCCTTCCAACCTGGCATTCTATGATTCGCTGTCCCAAGTTTGGAACATATCTTCAGATGAAGTCTATAGAGGCCTAAAACCACAACAAAAGTTTTTCTTACCAGTGTCATCAACTGAGATAAAAACAGCACAGCTGTGGTGAACGTGCTTTTCAAAATCTTCAGAAGGCCAGGCTTTCATTTTTACCTTTTTAGGGTGTTAGAGGTGTTCAATACAGATTAGCGGGGTATAATTTTGCCAGAAAAATAATGAAAAACATTTGCTGAAAAGATCAGCAGGCACTGAAAGCTGAATTTAAGGCTTTGCAATGTCAAATGAGTCTTATCTCTGAAAGAAGCACACTGCAACACTTGGACAATAATATGAGTTTTGTAAATCAGCTAAATGGACATTCTTAACTTATTTTAATCAATATCAATGGAGCTGTTACGTCTAAGGCATTTTGTAGTGCAATAAATAAATGTTATCTCAATCAGCTCTTGCTTGAAATTTTACTTAAGCATTCACATTGTAGGCTGCAAACAAAATAATAATAGTCTTTACATTAGCAACTGTTGACATTTCATTCACTTTTTGATGAATTTCATATGTAAATAGGCAATATATATATTTTACAATTATATGCTTATTTTGTGAAAACATGCAAGATCTGAATTTTCACAGTGTGGAAAACAAACATAGTTAAGCAAACAAATTCTTAAGCATCAACTCTAAAAAATTGTTGTAGATTCATGAGTACTGTGAGCTCAAATGGAAGACTTTCCTTTTGTTTGGATATTTAAGAATTCTTTCGTGCTCTGAGAATGGGAACTTTGCATTTTAGTAAGACATCCTTGCAAGAGTTTTCTCCCAGTGAAAATGCTATCAATCTTTCATCTCTGCCTGATTACCTGCTTTCACCAAACTTGTTTAATTGCTGTTGAAAGCCCTTCTCATCTCTCAGAAGTGGTTGAAACTGTTCCTTGAATCCAAAAGTCACTGTGGGCTCCGGGAGATCGATAGACAAGTTCAGTTACATTAAAATACGTTTTTGGTATTACAGAGCAAGGGAAGAAGCTCATGAAAGGCCAGGGCTTGCACTACATGGGGGAAGGTCAGCAAACCAGCTGTTTTACTGTCTATTCTTTTTATCACTTTGGCTTTGTAAGTAGATCACTTTGGAAAAAGTAGAACTTATTCATTTTAGTTTCAGGTTACAGCTCCATGGTAAAAATGCCTGCGCTTATCACCATGTCCCCGTTTGAAATGGTTTGAAATGGTTCCCTGTGTGTGTAACATATTCTGTGTGTCATTTGACCCTATGCAAATACGGTCTTGATGCGATCTGTACTCAGTGCATAGCACTTGGCAATAGAAATTTAGGCAATTGGCATGTAAAAGGAGTTGTGCTTATACTGGTGCTTAGTTTATTTAATAAAACAAAGAGGTTATTAGCAAGATGTGTGCTGTCCCCTGTTTGCTGAGCTTGCTGGGTCAGCAACACTGTGCTTCTGTCTCCAAATGAAAACATTGTCAGACTAAAGGGGCAGGGATGCTCAGCAACTGGTGCATTAAAAACATCTCCCCTTCTTCAAAGGAAGTGGCCCCTTCCTATGTGCTCTGTCCCACCAGCTAATACCCATTGTGGGTTTTTGTGTGGATGTACTAGAACTTGCAAAGTGAGTGTGACCAAAGGAATGCTCCTGAAATATCTGAAAGCACATAATTTTTCCAGTTGTAGCAATTTGCCTAAAAAAGAAGATACAACCTTTCCAAACAAGGAAAAGATCCCTGACCTCTCTGAGATGAGCAGAGGGCTATTAGCATCCTGACGGAGAATTCCATCTTCACAAGTTCTATGGTATGCATGGAAGTAACATACTTCATAAAACAGACCTGGGTTTTCTTCAGCTGGATTGCACAGGGTTTAAACAGTTTAAGGGAGAATCCAGTGTTTGGTGTGGTCAGTGGGGGCTGAGTGAAAGCTGCTTCCCCACAGAGTTTCATCCTCTTACAGGTAGGCAGGTACCAATGTGGTGACCATGCATGTCTGAGGTGGCCGTGGGCACTGGCATGGCCCCTGCCTGTTCCCAGCAAGGCTCTGCAGAGCATTGTAGTTTGTGCTGTATGGAAAAAATGTTGCTGTGGGTGGGCAACAGCCTGACATGTGCAGATATTAATGCATTTCTTCCTCCCGTGTAAAACACAGATGTGTCTCTTCAGAGAGTTTCTGTGACTGTCTCAGGCCAGAACTGAGCCCTGTGAATGAAAGGTGCTGCAAGTGCTGCAGCAGACTGAGAGCACTTGGTAAATTGTGCCTGTGTGACCTAAGCAGAGCACTTGTGCTGATAGAATCATAGAATTGGCTGGGTTGGAAGGGACCTCAGAGATCATCAAGTCCAACCCTTGATCCACTACCGCTGTGGTTCCCAGCCCATGGCACCGAGTGCCACATCCAGTCTCTTTTTAAATATCTCCAGGGACGGAGAATCCACTACTTCCCTGGGCAGCCCATTCCAATGTCTGATCACCCTCTCCGTGAAGAAATTCTTTCTAATATCTAACCTAAACCTCCCCTAGCACAACCTGAGACCATGCCCTCTTGTCTTGTTGAAAGTTGCCTGGGAAAAGAGCCCAACCCCCCCCTGGCTCCAGCCTCCTTTCAGGGAGTTGTAGAGAGCGATGAGGTCTCCCCTGAGCCTCCTCTTCTCCAGGCTGAACACCCCCAGCTCCCTCAGCCTCTCCTCACAGGACTTGTGCTGGAGTCCCTTCACCAGCCTGGTTGCCCTCCTTTGGACCTGCTCCAGGACCTCAATCTCCTTCCTGAACTGAGGGGCCCAGAACTGGACACAGGACTCGAGCTGTGGCCTCACCAGGGCTGAGTACAGGGGCAGAATCACTTCCCTGGACCTGCTGGCCACGCTGTTCCTGATACAGGCCAGGATGTTGCAAAGCCACCTGCAAAACCAGGATGCTCCAGTGCAGAAAGAATGATGCTGAATGCCATTATTTAAATAGTGTTGCAGGTACAGTATGCCAACCAGCCTGTGTCAGCACCCAGTAGGTCAGCACAATATCTCTGCTGGTTTTGGACCAATGACATATCATGGAGAAAAAACTGTGTACTGGCTTCTAATGTCTGAAGTACTAAATCATGTAGGGATTGAATAGGTGTGGCAGAGGACAAAAAAATATCTTGGCTTTTAGGAGCTACCACATCTGTATTTAAAGTAAAAACATGCAGAAAGGGGTTAAGAAAGTAAATGTGGTTCAAACTTGCCATGTTAGAAACAAATTAAATCAGCATGGTAGAGGATCCAAAGAGAGATGCATTTGGAAACGCTTATATGCTGAATCTGGGACTCTGGGTAATAAATAAGAGGGACTGGAATTTCTCAATAATCAAGATAAATTCCACTTAATTAATTATCTCATCGGGTTTCAGTGCTAGGGGGATTGTAGTATATAGTGCTAGGGTATATTGGTGCCATATAAGCTGTTTAAGCAGGCTAACTGAGATAAAAGAACTTATGTGAGAGGAATGACTGTGTATGACCCAGTGACACATATATGCATAACTTAGAACTGTGAAGTGCAGAATCTTAAAAAACACAGTGCAATATGCTGATTATCAAAGCCCAGGAGCAAACAGGGGTGAGCAGAGGTGGTGTTGTAAGTCACTGAACTAAAATAATCTGAAGATAGGGTGAACTGCTACTGCCTGTGGGAAGAAGACTGTGGAGTTATGGGGAACTTTATTGTGGAGACTTGCTGAATATTTATTTTAGCTACCTGTAAAACATCCCTAGAGTAGTGTTACACACTGGATAATAGTTCTATGAAGCAAAGTATGTCAAACCTGGCGTGGAAGAATTCTGCTTTCAGACAGTCTGATAATAGATAAAATTTAATTTACTTACTAGACTGGAAATCAGGAGTTTTGTCAGGAAAAAGTAGTCATGACCTGATTACATTCAATACAGGTGGGAACGGTCCCAAACAGCAGTATCTATATTTGCTGTTTTGAAAAGGCCAGTTTTCCAAAGCCAGAGACAGCCCTTAATAAAATGACAGGGAAGAGAAAGGTATCAATGAAAAAAGCAAGTTTTTAAAAAGAGCTTGCTAACATTGTTAAGAGAATATGTGTGGAAAAAAAAAAAAAAAAAAGTAGAAATGTGTTTACATATGTGTACACAAGTGTTGAAATAGGCACATATTTGCCTACACATGTGTATATGGGGCTATGTATATGTCTGTAGATGTGTGTGAGCATGAATATACATAGTATTTACATATTTAAATGAAGTGCGTGACTATACATTGGAAAAAAAAGGCTTAGAAAAAGGGAGCTACACATCTGTTGATATTTATATGTTATGAAGTATGAAAGTTGCTAGCAAAGCCTAAAACAAAATCTGCTCTTGGCAAGAAAATGGTGCTCTGAAGGAGTTTTTAATTTTCATAAGGAAAAAATATGTAGCAATAGTGTAGGCCCAGCAAGGGTTGAAGGTACTAAAGTTGTTAATAAGTAACATGTAGGTCGTTGCAATGTGACATAAATATTTCTTGTTTATGTTTGAAAAAAACCAAGCTGATGTACATATTTAATGTGAAGATAACTTCTTTTCCAGCCTATCTGTAATTAAGAGAATGTTAGATAACATCTATTTTGGGAAGAAGTTTAAACCATGTATAACCTGCAGTTATTGCATCCTTAAAATTCAAAAAGATTGGTTGAGTAACTGTCTGGTCCACTGATATTAATTTTTAATAATTGTGGGGATATTGGAGAAATTTGCCAAGTCTTGAAAGCATGCTTATTTTTTTGACAGTGTTCTCACAGCACAAACAGGCTAATTCTGATAATGGCCTGACCTCACTTCCAGTAAAATAATAGACATAGTGATATAGGAATTCAAGTAATAAAGAACAGGAATATTTTTAATGGCAGCAAATGATGTTTTCATTGAACATGGGTCTTGTCAGGTAAGCTTGGCTGTCTTTTTTATGTAAGATTACCTGCTTGAATAATAAAGTAACTGTGTGGGCATAATAGACCCTGAAAGGTGTTCAGCTCAAGACCATAAAATATTTTGATCAAAAATGAACCATTTTACATTCTGGTGTAAGCACAAGTCAAGTGAATAAGAACTGATGTATCAGAACAGTTGATGCAGTACCATGCTAAAAATTATATTTCTGGTGAGATTCCAGGGCCAGTTGGAATTAGCCCACTTCTGGTAACGCTTACTTTTTGCTCTTGAAGGAAAAATACTGGCTCGCTGATCATCCATAATGCTACAGAAAAGGAAATCTGAATTGCCTAAAAAGTGGAGTTTAAACTGGAAAATGAGTGCTTCAATAGAGCCAAATGCAAAATTACAAACATGAAAACAGTGATCATGTAGCATATCCACAGAAATGGAGGGCACAGCTTAAGAAAAAAACAAAAACCAGAGACTTTGGAAAGACTTTGGAGATCTTAAGGGACAGCCTCAGAATGTAGACCTAACCCAACAGCAGAGTAAAATGTGTAGTGTGATCCTTGACTGTCCACACAGAAGGGAGCCAAGTCAGAGAAAAGATCTGATTTTGTCTGTGTTTATAGTATGTATGTATATGGGGGGACTCATCCAGAGTAGCATCAAGTACTTCACATTCAGCACTTTAAAAAAATGTTTATAAGTTGGAGGAAAATGAAGGAAATAGCAAAGCTCTTACCAAAGGGGTAGGAAATATACCTGCTAGTTGGAGCACAATCTTTTTGCTCCACATGAAAAATACATTGGGATGTTAGTGCAAGAGTAACACAGGTTACAGTGCAGACACCATTTTGGAAAGAGCTCTTTCAGCCACCTAGGAAATTCATAGCATAGCCTGATGATAACCTGAAGCAATGTCATCAAATTAATGATAAATTATCCATGTGTTTTTACAAGTATGAATGATTAATTCCCAGAACAAACTATGAGAGACCAGTGAGCTACCTGGCTCTTCTTTTTTCAAGCCACAACAGGAGGCTTTCCTAGAAAGACTCCTGATGGGGCCAAACCCAAAGCATCAGGGTCTGTACAGTGCACAGTGCAGGGGATGTGGTAGCATGTGACATGCAGTAAGTCAGGTAGGATGACCTCCTCCTCTCTTCTAATCTTGAACTCTGTGAACTGCTTCCAGGTTATAAACATGGCAGTGATGGTTAATTCAAGGATGGGCTGCTCACACTAATTATTTGTACATGCTTTTAGTATAAGTATTTTACTCCAGCTTAAACAAATCCTTTCACTGTGTATAACAAAGTATGGGGGAACTAGTGAGATGCTCTTCATGCCACAGATTTCCTTGGTAACTCCTGAGCAAGGCACTTAATTTCTGTTCCTCGATCTGCCCACTTCTAGAGAGTGAATTAATCTTTTTTTGGTACCTCCCACAGTGCTGGAGAGACCTTTGGGAGGGAGGTGCTAGACAAATATATTTTTCCATAAAGGCACAGGCAACCTGAAAACTGGGGTAGGGCACAGGGTTGATGTTTCTAATGGCTCTGAGAGCTTCCATCACCCAGAAGGTATTTGTGTTACCTTGGTCAGCAATCCACCCGAACTGTGAACCTTGATGCAATAAATATTATTGCCCTGGGATTGGTTATGTAACGAGCTTGCTTTGCAATTTAACTAATGAATGTGCTGAGAGCCCAGATTAATCTTTTCACTTCAACAGTTTCTCCCAAGGGAAAACATATAGAGCCTGCCTATCTATAATACTATCGTCTCCCAAAAGCCAGAGTGATTTGGCCACTTGAATGTTTGTTTTGCTTATGTACGTGTAGCTCATGTGCTCCCAGATTATTTTTTTTTTGTTTTGGAGGAGGTGGAAGGACCCCAAGCTTTTCTTGACGTTGCACAGCTGGATCTGCAGGTCTCTCCTAGCAGGAGTCCTTCCTGATGGATGCCACGTGACCTCTTTGGCAGGATGATTTAACTTGCTGGTACGGCATAAGTAGCTTGGTTTCATTGTTTTGTTTTGTTTTTTTCCCAGTAGGGCTATTTTTAATTTTGTGCTCTCTCAGGCCATGAAAGCTGTCCATTTCAAAAAATAGTAGTTTGTAAGTCTGATACTCTTATTGGTTCATTAATCTAGGACAAGAGATTGTTTTAAACACTGTGGTTTAAATTTCTTCTTTATGCTCCTGTTCTCTTCCTTGGGAGTCTTCTAGAAAATTTGAAGGTACAGGACACAAAAGATACAGTAAATTTTTATGACAAATGAAATATGACTTTCCAGAGTAAGATACACCACCTAAGATCCTCACCATCTGTGAATTGCACCAAGTAGGTCAACTTTGGAAGTCAACATCCCATTTAAGCTGTCACACCATAGGGAACTGCTAGTTTAACATTGGTGATAAATGACTGCAGGGTCCATAGTCTAATATCCAAGCAGGCTGTCAGTGGCACTCAGTAGTCCCATGAGATTCCACAGTATAAGTGCTTGGCAATCTTTCCTTTTATGTTTTGAGATCCAACTCAGACTGCTTACTTTCCACACAGAGGAAGCAACGAGAGAGAACTGACATGAAAACACCAGCCTTCATTTTGGAGTATTTTCTAAAACTGATTTTTCTCCCCTGGAGTTTGTTCTTATTCTCTGATATGCCTCTAAAAGACAAGGTATATATTTGGTGCAATCCCACATGAGAACATTGAATCAAATGCCCATGTGAGATGTGGATGAGGCCTGCTGTTAGTGGGGAGTGATGACAGTTTCATCTCAGGACTCCATTTCCTACTGGATGGGCTGTCCCCACTGCCCTGAGCCTTGGCCCATGATGCTTCTTCCTCGGCTCCCCTTTGTCACTGCTTTTCCATCCAGGCAGAATGCCAGCCAGGCCACCTCCTGGTCCCCATCCTGCTGTCCATCCATGGTGGGCAGGGATAAGGGTATATTTTGTTGTTACAGAGATGTCACTGAAATACTCACCGGCACTGGAGATTCCTTGTGTGCTTGAAAAAAGACAGCACAGCTCAGCCCTGTGCCAAATCTGTGCAGAGAGGAATGTGACATGTGCCAGAGACTGGTCTTCTGTTTCCTTTATTGCAAGCTGTCTGCTGGCTGGCCCAGACCGGGGGCTGGAAAAGAGGGGTCAGTGACAGGCAAAGAGCTGACCTGCTCCCTGCCCTTGCTACAGCTTCAGAGGAGCCTCCATAGGCAGTATGTTTGCAGGATATGGTGATCTTTTCAGCCCAACACAGATGGCATCCATTACAATATTATCACCTAATATTTGATTTTTATAATTTTCTGTAATTTAACTTGACTAATCTTTTAACTTAACTGGCACAGCATCTACTGCCAGTGGTTACAATATAGACTGAAATAATTTAGCTGAAGTAAATAAATAAGTCTAATACAATAAAATTTTTTTTGTCCTCCTGGAAATGATTTCAACAGCAGTAAAGTACGGGCTATCTGCAACTGGAAAGCCCTTATGCCCTTATTTGCATTGGCTGAGATAAACTGTATAAATTTGTTTGAAAATCAGACCTAAATATTTAATATTTTTCATCTCCAATATATGAACCTAAGCCAGGAAATTAAAAGTTTATCAAGCAGGTGTCATTGCACCAGCCAGATCTATGAAGTGCTGCCATCATTTCAATGCAAAGTAATGAACTGTTGTAGGAAAATACTCTCACTTTATGCTGTTGATGAGGAAACTCTGCGAGAGCCTTTAGACAACTGCAGGCAAAGGAGAGTACTTGTGAATAATGCAGCTCTAGTTCAGAGGACATCCTTCTGTGTTCTCCATGAGCAGATGAAAGACAGGTTCAGGATAGGATCTTCCACCAACAAGTACAGCTCACCAGCTCTTTGGTTCAGAGCCAACAAATAACTTGCCTTCTGGGGAAATAATGTGCCTGATATGCATAAGGAAGCATAATTTCCAAATTCCAGGGTGAAGAATTTGGGCAGGAATGGGTGCCCAAGAGGGCTGTTTAGGAGAGCAGGAGTGTGGAGAGCCTTTCTTCTGAGCAGAGACTTGAAGAGTTTGAGTGGGAAGAAAAATAGGAAAACATGTCATGAGATGGGAAAGGCTATTTAAGCAATCCAGAAATGTTGGCATGAGAACAAATGAGTTTGAACTGGCCCTTAGTCTGGAAACTTAGAAAAGCCTCCCAGCAGTGGGAGGGGGTGAAAACTTGGCTACTTCTAAAATGAAAATTAAGTCTGTAACTAAGAGTGTGTGATGTCGTCACCTGTGACAGCAGGGCTTTGGGCTTTCTGTTCTAGGGCGATCAGCCTGGGAGAGACCTCCCTGGTGAGGAAGGGTTTAAACACATGCTTTGCTCTGTGAGGATGTATTTGCTAATGTTTCAGCTTCTGTAGCTTAAGCACTTTTTTAAAAGTGCATTGCATATGCACAGCTCAGTTTTGCGGACAGCTGTCACGTGAGCCTTGCGTATCTGGCCTTGTCTTGGCTGCAGACATCTGGTCCCATGCGGGCTGTGTCTCTCCGTGTTTCAGCTATCAGAAGGGAAGAGCAGCAGCACTTCAGCCCTGCACAGTGCCACAGCTCTAGCATGGCACCATTAGCACACACCAGGCTGTCTTGGCCGAGACCCATCCCAGCTCTCTTGGAGCAACTGGGAGCAGAGGTCCCATGCCCTCAGGCAGGAGAGGCAAATACTATAGCAAACAAGTACCCATCAGGCTAAGAGTGTGATTGTCACACTTGCTGGTACAACTTGACAGGTCCCTTGATGATTTCTTAAAATAAATATTTAACAAGGGATTTTGTAATCACAAGTAGCAAGTAAAGCATGCTTTAAAAATGTTTGAAGGGAAGCAAACTTGCGTAAGAATGAATTGGAGGCCAAGACCTGTTATCCATAGATGTTTATATCAGAAGCAGGGAATTTCTTTCTGCCTGTTGTCAGCATATACTGCTCTTGCTTGCTTTAAGTCCACCTCCAAAGCTGCCTTGCTTCCTGAATAACACTTCCTTCCTCAGGAGCAAATACTTCTGATGGCTGAAATTGCATTTATTAGTGATTCATCTAGTTGTACGATCAGGGTTTCTTTTCCTCCACTGAAAATACTTTTTTCAGCAGAAGACCTTTTTTCTGCTGCTGCCGCCTTCATAATTAATAGTCCCACTCAGCTGCTGCATTACAGTTCAGCAATACAGCATCTGCAGTACAACATCTTACTCCTTTCTTGGGTGCTTTTTTCAACTGAAAATTATTGGATAAGTGGTTTTAAAATAGTATGTATGTTTCAATGTTCAACAAATTGTCAGCACTTGATTTTTCAGCCACTTTATTCTGGAGCTTACAAATATACATGTTTCAGGTCTTCACCACAAACTTCAAGCATGCAGGAAGAAGATGAATATCCAAAGCATTGACTCAAGGTTAGAGCTTGCAGGCCTCATCTTCCTTTTCCATAGAGAAAGCCAACATCAATCTCCTGCCTAGAAACAATTTTTAAGCTTGCTCACTGGACTTTATTAAACTTGAACCGTGATGATTGCAAGGCTGAAAGAAGAAATGCAAGGAAGAACCAGACTGAAAATGGACTTTGGCTTATGCCAGAAAGCAAAGTAAAAGCTTCAAATTACACTGTTGCCTGAGAAGCCTGCACATGCTTATCTGCCTGCAGGAGAAATGACCGGGAGGGTGTGGTTTTCTAAACCTTAAATTGTTCAGGTTTATGCAATTCAGCTTTTCCTTGTACCTCATGCCATAGGCTTCCCCGCCTGACCCTGCTGCCGGCTGCTCGCTGCCTGCACAGACGGGGCTGAGAGCTGAGCACGATGCCCCTGCCCAGCAGAGCCTGCCCAAACCCAGGGATCTTACATCTGCAGGACCCCACCAGCAGTGGACCAGAAACAGAGTAACACCAGACACGTGAGTTTAAATTCTTGTATTGTTTTTTGTGCTGTTCCAACTTTTACCCTTCAGTCGGGTGCGAGCTTCCCAAGGAGCAAAGGTGGAAGGAAACGCTCCAGCAAACAAACCAGCCCCAGGTTGTGGCATGGGGGAGCAGGTCTGACCCTCAGCCTGCACACTTGAGACTGCCACACAGCAAGGCAGTGACAAATATTTATTGTGTCTGTCATTAGTGATTCAATCTCCCCATAATCTAATGCAGGGATTATTTTCCTAATCCCAGATAGAAGACCATACATATAATGTACCTGTAGGTTGCTGTGTTTCTTAGTGGATGGTGTAAAAATACTACTTGCATAAATGCTGTATGCTGTTATGCAAGGGTGCCATGCTTAGTTCATTATCTTTTGTGATAGATAAATGGGTTTAGTTTTATGTCTTCTTTTTCCTAAGATCTACTTATTCAGTAAAGTGTGTTAAAATCCAACTGATTATCTGTGAAGAGGTGCCATTTGTTCTGCAGCTGCTTTACCCCATCATTTTATTAATCCTCTGGAAACCCATTTCTTCCCCTCCCCCAGGTTAAAACCCACAAAATCTCGCTGCCGCTGTAGGAGGTAAATCAAGGCTACATCGCTCTTGCTGTATCTTGCAGCTTGATTTTAAGCATATAACTGCATCTGAGGTGAGGAGAGAAAGAGAACATGCTTTAGTTTTCGTCTTTGGTTCATGTTTTCCTCCCCTTACTTAAACATGCCAGCATGGAACTCAGGACTACAGTCCTGGACAGCCTTGCAGACTGGAGCACACACTTAAAGTACTGGGTAGGGTAGAGGTCTGAGTACATAAATCAGCAGGGCCCATTCACATTTTGAAAGCCAAGCACATTTTGGGGTGCTTCTCATGAATAGGGATGGCCTGCTTCCATCAAGATCTCTGATGCTTTGACATCTACCAAGGAATACAAACAAAAACAATAGGAAAGGTGTGCATATTAAACTTGTCATTCATGCTTTCCCCAGGTGCTTGATGGTTAGGAAAGGCAAGAATACCTTTGGTCACTGGACTGGGCATTACACATGGGAGTTGTTTTCCCAGTCTCCTGTAGAAACAGACCTAGCTCTTCATCCCACTCTTGACAGCACTTTTCTTTTCTTCATTCATGTTCATGCAGAACAATATGGAGGCAGCTCCACCGCTTTATTGATACTGTCTATTGTCTGCTGTTAGGAAAGCAAAATGCTGACTGTAAATAAAAGCCAGGAGTCTCTGTCTGGCATTTGGAAAGCTGTTGCCTTGTGAGGAGTTGTATCCTCAATACTCCCATATACTTGCCTGAGACTGAAAATTCCCCTGAAAGGAATACTCCTAAGGAGCTAATCCATTACTGATTTACTGTTTTATACTCCTCTACTTCAGATCTCAGAAACCATGTATACTTTCCAAAAATATAAATTGAATCAATCTGGGGGAGCTTGTCTCTTTGTTATCTTTGCTTGCTACCTGAAAATACTCTTTCTCCTGCTGCTAATTTCTATTACTTTCTTCTGGTCTTGTAGAAGTGTCCTTTTCTCAGACGAGTTCTGCTTTTTGGAAGCCTGTTCCAAGCCCACGTATTTGGACACTAATTGCACCAGGGCTTCATTGTAGCACAGAGTTGGAAGCAGGAATGTTCCTGGCTGTGGATCGTGATTGTCTATCAGAAGAGAAAATTGAATTGTCTTTTGGAAGAAGTTGGAAGGCACTGGTGTACTTCTCCAGCATAGCTTTTTCTTTGCAAAACACAAATAAATCTTCCACACAGGATGAAGTGATAGATCAGCTTCATTTCACTACAAAATGGGAAATCAGTTTTTTCCAACAGGAATGTAAATTAGTAAAGGCTTTCCAATGCAAAGAGTTTCCTCCAGGCTGTCTGCTGCAGGGAAGCTGCCCAATGTTTTTTGAGCTGTTAGTCTTGTCTGCACAGAACCCTGCAGCTTGTTTTGGGGACTCTATGGACAGGGGATTTCTGGGGAGAGAATGAGACCCCTCTGTGTTTAAAATAGCCAGACACTGGCTATTGTCTTGCACTTGTCTGCAGTGCAAGTCCAGTTCTTCCACTGAAATTCCCATTCCCTAGAAACTGGGATACACAAAGATGCAGTTCAGTTTCCTGAGGCTTTTCCCAAAGGTTCAAGCTGAATAGGTAGAAAAGATTCATTGCCTGAATCATGTGATTCAAGGAAACTCAATGCAAGCAGAGAATTTCATATTTGACAGATATTCAGGGAACAGTTCATAGGCAGATTCTGTCAGGTACAGCTGCCTCTGACTGCATGCTGTCCCATCCCTCTGAATAAACATCAAATACAATTATCAATTTTACAAGGAAATCAGGGAGCTAAGTGCCCTGAAAACCTCCTACCTGTCTAGAGGCTTCTGGCAACCATCTCCTTGCTCTTCCAGTTTTACTTTAACACACCTGCAACATTCTTACTAAAACATAGAGCCTGAATAAAACAATGGTTTCCATATGCCAGTGATTTCTTACTAAGGGATGATGGCTACTTCTCTGTCTGGGCTGATGCATCTTTTCAGAAAATGGCTCCTCTGAAAGCAGGTGAATCTCGATGTGGATTTTAGTCTTCCTCCTGGTCTTTCACTTGCCATGCTTACAGTTACATGGTATAGAGATTGTTGAGGTATTGATGCTAAAAAATATGGGTGATGTTATTCTATTTGGTGTTCTCCTTCAAAGCTGATTTCTGTTTGTAGCTGTTTGTACTATCCATTTAACAGTACCAGTTCACACAAGATTTTTCAAGTAGAACTCAGTGCTGGAAATTACCTTGTACCATAGCTTTGGATTTAATAGCTTCAGCCTGAGGAGTCATCTAATCATACCACTGCTATTTAAAAGAATATCGCAATTTAGATCCAGTCAAAAGAATCTGAGGCACTGACATAACTATTATTTGGAGGAGGATTTTCTAATAATTAAAAATCCCCTTGCCTTTGTGCATGGAGCAGATCACATCTGAATATGTGGAAGGATGCAGGAAGAGGGACAGTTTGAGCAGGTAATTCCTAATTGGTTTCTCATCATGAGATTAAGCAGCACCCGACTGGCCTCCACACCCACAGAACAGGTTCTAGAAGCAGATGTTAATTCAGCCACAGCCTTAACTATCTTTCCCAGGCTGGTGTCACTCGTGTATCCTGGCTGACAAAACCTTAGTAAGCCTCTTTGTTTTAAGGAGAATGCTACAAGGCCACCAGCAGCACATGCATGTTAGTGAGCAATGGACTTTATCAAGGAGTTCCCACAAAGCCCCAATTAAAGCAGTGATGAATCAAGCCCAGTGAGTAGTATCATACTCAGGGATGCTGTTTCCCAGCCCTGAGCAGACAAGAGCAGAACCAGGCTCTAGAGGATGTGTTTTAGTAGCTGAGTGCTCACTCACTGTAATAAAGAAAATTTATTTGTTGGCATTTGTTGAATGGGGATCTTAATCATCATCTTGGAATGGAAACTATTGCACAGCCTTAGCTAGAGAGCTGCTTCCACTCCTCCTCAAGCACTTCATGTTTCACTAGTCCTTTCCATTTGAGAGATGTTTATAAGCTCTACTGCACAGCTCTCTCCCAGATGAGCCATAGGCATTATCAGCAGACAGAAACGGGCACTGTCGGCACCACTTCGTTAGAGAGATAACTGAGTGAAAGGCTTTCTGCTGTTTGTTAAAGACCCAAAAAGTAACCATTGTTAGGACCAGAAAACCTGACAGTCAGACCAGAGTGGTTGGGCTGCTGGATCAGCCTCTTCAGCGTGCAGTACATTTCCCTCTTTCAAACAGTGCATTTTTCTTAAATGTGGAACTTGGTACACATCACTGCAAAATTACCTCTAAGATCATCCAAACTTCCTCCCCTCTCACTCTGAAATTTTTGTTCCCAGCTGCATTGGTGAAAACTACTTGCTGACTACACTGCCTGGGCTTGTGCCCTCTTTTTCCAGTTTCTGAGTGGGACAGGACCTAAGGAGCTTTCACCCTGGGACTGGGTGGCAGGAAATGCTTTTGGATTGTGTTATTCTAAGGAACACAATGTCACTCCTTCATGTAGTTCTTGAAGAGAGAGACTGTTTTTTCTGGTTAGAATTTTTTATTCAGGCTTTTTTTTTGTGTGTGTGTGTGGATTCAGGTGGCAGGAGAAGTAAATAGTAAGATACAGATGTAAGCTATAGATATTTACAGACCTGTAACTTAAATTATAGATTATATAAACAATATTTAATAATAATTATTATTATTATATAAAATTTTTAGTGCTGGAGTTAGGTGCAACATAAGTAGAATTGAGATACAGACTTCTAAATCCTTGCTGCATTGTTTTTGCTTAATTTTGGTACTGAGTGCAATGGACCAGAGGTTTTACCTAAAGCACTTGCTCTTGTTGCTTAGAAGAATCACACTGGGAGCAGGCTGCTGCAAGTTGCTGCTGTCCCACCACAGGTGCATGTTTGTAAAGCAGAGGATGCAGTCCTAGAGGTCCAGTTTGTGAGGCCTCAGGTCAAGTGTAAGAGCATCTCTGTGGCCACAGGGCTGCACAAGGACTCCTGTGGCAGCTGGGCATCAGTATCACAGGAGCCCAGCCCCACGGTGTAGGAGCAGCCAGACCCCCCTTCCCCCACTGTCACCTGAGCATGCTGCAGGCTGCTCCTAAAAAAGGTCCCCACAGGGTGTTGTGAGAACTCATTAAGTAGTTTGTCAAGCATTAAGAGACTCCTGGATCAGAGAAGAAGCTGTAAAGGCACGGTGTAATTAAAGCACAAGCTTACTTCATCAGGTGTTATTGGCAGGGTTCTCCATCACATGTTCTGCACTTTGTAGCTATTAAATGTTATTTCATCGACACGTGTGAGCAGATGCTGAGTGGTGTCCAGGCAGCAGGCACCATGGCTGTGGGAGGCAGGGTGAGATGTAAGCCTCAGTGTCCCCCGGGGCAGAAGTCCTCTGCCACACTTTCTGCTTCTGCCCTTTTGCTCCCTCTGCAGCAGCTCCTCCTGCCCCTGATGCTGGGGGGGAGTAGAGAGGTAGCATCACCCACTTGCCCTGCCTGCCCACTTGGGACCCTGGGAGAGGATTGAAAAGAGAGATTAAGACTGACTGTAAGGCTGTATTAAGATTTTTGCATTTCCATGCATTTATCTTTGCCTGTTGCATTATTATTTTCAAGTTAAGTAGGGCAGGCCTGCACAGAGGACACGTGGCCAGCATGTTGGGTTGCTTGTGTGGATGCTGCAGCTCTTGCAGCTGTTTAGTGTTGCTTTGTGTCTGTCTGTGCAGAGCAAACACCTAACATGGGATGTACAGGTGTTCTTGAGATGTGTTTGTGATGATTGATCCACTCTCACGTTATGAAGATGAGAGTGTGTCGGGCAGGTAGTTCTTAATCCTACCAATATAAATATCATACTGCAAAACCACAGTGGAGTTTGCACCACAAAGAAGATAAAAGCTTCTTTTAAGAGTTTTTGAGAGCATGAGGGTGGGGAGGTTTTTTTTCTGGTAAATGTTTCTGGTCCCACAAATGGGGAAATCAATGTGATTATTTACCTGCTGTCTGAAGACACAGAATCTTCAAAGTGTGGGGAGCAAAACATTTTAATCAGGATGAGCAATTTGAAACTGAATGGGCAACCATGGCAACCAGGGTGCCACCACCTAGCCCTGCCTTCCATCTATGCCAAGCATGACCATACACTTTTCCCTACTCCCCAGTAAACCCAGGCCTTTAACCCTTGCATACTGGCAGCAGCTTGCAGTTACACTGAGGGGTGGACAAGGGTCACAGGGAGGTTTGCTGGGTTCTTTCATCTAGATCAGCTTGGAGAGTAGCTGAAAGATCCACGGAAAGGGGTATCTTTCTCTTCTCAAAGACACTGGGCATATTTGTCCTTTGGAATGCAGTAAAAAGGTGCACCCATTCATTAGGAAAATAGAAAGCAAGGGCCATGCCTAGGGAAAAACCTTTTTGTGCAGGTAGGTTCCTCTCTTGACTTTATGGGGCCTGCTCAGTGCCTGTGCTGCTATGCCTAGCAGGGCAAGGAAGCTGTAAGTGGGGAAGAAACAAGTGTTTTGGGTTGTATGTCAGGGTTCAGAGGGCAGAAGAATTAGAGAACAATATTTTCCTGTGTCTTTGTTTAATATGGTGTAGGTCCAGCATTACTTTTTCTTGAGGGTTGGCTATGCACAGTTTTCTTTTCCTACCAGTCTATGCTAATATCCAATATGATTTGGGTTCACTCTGCAGCCTTCCTTTCAGTGGGAACATCATGTTTTTTTCTCTCTCCTTACCCAGCCACCTATTTGCATGGTGATTGTGGTAACATATGTAGAGGCTTCTGCTATTCTGTCAGATTGGAATGAAATAGAAAAATTGATCCAAAAGGTGTTGGGGAGTAAAAGTGGGGGTAAGCAAAGAAACTCATAGGGAGAGAAAAATTGCAGAACTGCCCTGTTTCTTTAGGGAGCAGGGTAGAAGCAGCATCACGTATTTAATATCAGGAACCAAATTTGTGCTGAAGGTATAAATAATTTTATTTATTTTAAAACCAATGCAGTGTATTCCAAGTTTTTTACCTTGCTCTCGAGCAGCAAGGTTTTTGTGTAAATTCACACTATGTCTGGGTCTGTATGTGTCTGGGGGCTAGGCTGTCTGGATTGAGGACCCTATAGCTCGAGCATCTCTGCAGGTTCACGCTTCCTTGCTCTGAAACACAGGTGGAAGGTGGGCAGATACATCCCCCACAACAGAAACACAGCAGACACACACCTGGAGCAGGGACCAGAAATTCACTCTCTCACACAGTTTCCATGAACCTTTGTACCTATTCCAACCTACCGGCACCATGAAAGGCAGCTGGGTCATGCAGTTATCTAGCCACACAAATACAGGTTTTGTCATTTGGTCAAATGGCTGAAAGCATTCTTTCACTGGGATTTGTGAGGCTGCCAGCCTTGCCAAAGGCAGACAGAGCAATCAGCCAAATCAGAGCAGGAGCCCACCTTTTCTTACATAACTAGCAAGGCAATTTGATAATTTAGAATGTTAAATGCCGATGGCATTTATTATGGTAATTAGGATGAGCACATGTTTAGGAAGCACTTTAGGAGTCAATCATAATTGCCCACATAGTCTGGCTTTGGCCACATGATTGACTTCCTTTGAACAGGTAGACTGTGTGCCTTTGAGGAGCAGTTACCCACAGCCTGCCCAGTTTGCCACCACTCGCCTTTGTGCTTGGAGCCTGGACTTGTAGTTCTGGCATAAGCTGTTGATCCAAGTCTGGGTTACTGAACTTTGGAAAAAGCAAGGAACAGGAATATTTGCCTTAACCAACGTAATACCTGACAACTAGGGGCATGCCAACAACAAGTCTTCTCAGAAATCCTACCTTCTGCTAAGGTGAGTTCATTCACAGGACATGTTCCTTGTAATGCGGGCAGGTTAACCTGAGGATATGTACTCTTTTATTTCAATCTTCTTTTCACTCAAATCTGGCCCAGCTGTTTCTAATATTCTCAAATTACTTTTGAGCTGATTTTTTTCTTTCATTTTAACATGCTGAGTAAAGCTTTGTATCTGTGAAAAAGTCAGAGCAATTCAGGTTTGTATGGGCATGTGAGAGGAGACAGACAAAAAACCAGAATATGTTTCCATACATTCCTAACAGACATTTCAGATACATAATTCCACAACAAAAAACTTCTCCAACATTGGTTTATTCTGTAAATTCCAACATAAGCCACAGAGAAAACTGTTTTTTTCAAACAATCTGGTTCTGGTTTTTGAAGTTACTGTGCATGAAGGCACAGTATGAGGTTTCTGTTCGGTTTCACAGCTTGAGCTACAACTTAAAAAGTCAGGGTTATTCACCTATTGTATAGTACTGCTATTTTTTTTTTATTCAGTTGGAAATGTCTTTCATCACTAGAAGCTTTCCAAAATGCTTTGATTGTTATAAGCTCTGAGATGGACTTTTTCTCTAATGATAGCTTTGAAAAACCAACTCTCTTAAATCTGGGGCCAGGCAGAGAAGAGGTTTTGGAGCTCCTGTTTGTTGTCTCAGAGACATTTTGTATTGATGTGCTGAGCTCTTGAATACTATTCTTTCCTGTAAGAGCCAGCACTAACAGTCTTTCTTATAATCTCAAAAGTCAAGCTGAATTGTTACCTGCTAAATCAAGATCTCCAGGATTCCCAGCTCTTCAGCTACCAACTTTTTACCTGGAGGTATACATCTCACCTCTGCCCAAAACAAATCTGTATTGGAGATGGTCTGCTACTGATAATGCCTCAGGCAGAAAGAAAATGTTACTTTTCTATAGGTAAATCGGATATATAAAGATAAGGTTTCAGGATATGTAGTGTTTTATAACCTTCCTTTGAACAAAGTTTCAAATCTAGGCAGACTGCCTCAGCTCTTTGGACTTAAGTGCAGTTATGCCAGGGTTGGTACAAGTTATTAGTTGGTATATTTTTAGCCAGGTCTTTGGAAAGAGAATCACTATTTTTTTGGATGGAAAATGCTGTATGATAGGCATCACTAGAGAATGGGTCAGTCTCTAATGTTTTCCACAACTGTTGTCTAGTATTGTGAAACAAACAGCCTGCCCAATGGTCTCCAAAATAAGTGCTACCTTGAACAATAAAGTCAGCATAATCTATAAAAAACAAAATCAGTCAGAGAGGTTACTTAGCAGTACAAAACATGATAGCAGTAAAGCTTGGAGGCCTGCTACCCAGGAAAAAAAAAACAAATTGATGAAAGATGATAAAGTAAAACAGTATTAAAATTTCTTTAACAAACGGCAAGTAATTTTCTGTGAGCCTTTGATCTGATAACTCATTATAAAATCCTGAATATTAAATAGGTGAGATGATTTTGTAACCTGGATTCTTGCAGGAGTTCTATGGACTGTGCTTACCTGTGATTATGGTCACAACTAAGCCCTGCATAACCTGAGGGGTCTGAGCTTTTGCTAGAGGTGAAGGAGGACCTCTGCTCCCTCCTGGCTGTGATCCACTCCCTGGTGCAGGTGAGCCACTAGGTGGGGACAATGCCCACATCTCCTGACCTGCCCACATCCAGCCACTGGCAACTGGGCTAAAGCCTTCTTAAAGATTTAAAAGTGCCAACTTTCCTGGCTATTTTGACCATATAGGCCATGCTGAGCCGCATGAAAGGATGACCATGACTCGTTTGGAAGTTCATTCTGTATTACATGACAGCCCATGCAGGCGCTGGGGAAGAATGGCAATGTGACTTTGTTGTCACAGTCCAGCTAAGAAGAGCACGACAGCTCTGTTGGCAGTACCTCTACCTCTTACCAGGTTCTGTAGCAGAGAAATAGGGCATGAAAATGCCTTCCCATTTTAATCAGCTGATGCAGGATTGGTTATGCACATGCTTAGCATGAAAAAAAAAACAGAATGGGAGCATTAATAAACTGTGTTACTTAAGCACACAGAAAGGGAAGAAAAGAAAAAACCTCCAAAACTATTATTTAGTGATCTTACTGTGCTATTCAGAACCCATTTTCCCTTTGCATGCTGGCCACCCTTTCCCTTGACTCTGAGGATTTTATAATCTCCAGGCCATGCTACTTCAGAGCTACTAGAGCTAAATTCCTTTACCTGTTTTACAGTTCATCTGTGTCCTTCCTTTTTCAGTGACATCTGTTCACTGGCTTGTCTTCCACCCTTTTGGATTTAAGCCAGTTACTTGAGCCCTCCAGGCTCCACGTCACTGTTTCACTGGCCATCTATTTATTCCTTCCCGTGCTAGCTGCTTCCTCAATACCTTTCATCACTTAATTCTTTCTCTTTTAGCCTTGGCTGCTCATTTTGTGCTGCCTGAAGTTTCTTCCATTTTGTGCCATGCTACTTCCAAGTGCAGCCTGCCGAGCTGCTGTGTTAATATTTGACGGTGCAGCAGGGTGGAGGCAGTGGGGCTTTGCCACTCTGCTCAGCAAGCTCTGCTCTTGCTATGCTGCTGCCAGTCTAACTGTGATGGTAAGTCAGGATTTAAGCTTAAAGTTGCTTAATGCTTCACTGGGGTGGGACAACTACAGGTGTGTCTGTGCAAGGAGATGAGAGGGATTCTCTCTGCCTACACTCTGTATTTAGTGCCGATCCTTTTGGTCTGCAATTGCTTTGTTAATTCTCTTAAATGCTTCTGTTGGCTGCAAATTCCTAAGCAGGGAAGACCATAAGATGCAAACGCCTTCAAATCAGTGCAGTCTGCTGGGTAACTTTATACACAAATATATTATTATGATACTAGCTTTCACTGTGGATGCAGCCCTGCGAAGTAATTCTTGCTTTGATTTGACCATTCTCATTTCATCGTGTGGCTGAAAGCTTGGCAATATGGATAACTACCATGACAGTGTTCTGCCTTCATCATTTGCACCATGTTCCTGTGCTTCAGACCTCTGCCCTGGGTTGGAGCTCGATTTACTGCAGTGTTACAATACTATGAAATTCTTAAAAATCATGATTTAATTCCATTTATCTAAGCCAAGCTGTGCTCAGCACTCTACAACTATTCTAAATCTGGAGCACAAGCTGTTGAAAATTTCTTCCATAGCAGCAAAGTGGCAATGCTGGCATTGTCGTCTTGGGCATGGCACCACCAAACACTTCTAAAAGCTCTTTCTGCCAGGCATCCATGTAGCAGCCACTTCCTGTAAATACATCTCTCATTGTAAACCAGAGTGAGACTCAAGGTGACATCTTTACCCCCTGACATTGCCAGTGGTGTTGACACTGACTGCAGATGGATGTAGGATTCCTTCCCCATCCTTTCCCGTCTCAGCCTTCCCCAAGCATAGGCCTCAAAGAAAAGACTTTCAGCCAGGTAATAATTACCTTTTTTCACCTGCCTGTGGTTTACCATTTACCTGTACAGGGTTCCTTATTTTATTATTCTCAGTTAACACAAGCAGTAGTAATATGCACTGGTATCAGCAGGTCATTTTAAATCCCTCTTTCCTTCTCTTCTACATTGTTCAGGAGGAACCGCTAACACAGCTTAACACGAAGGCTTTAAGCTTCCTAAAAGGACATGAAATTAATTATGTAGCTTGTTATGAGAACACATGAATGTCATAAATACAAAAGATTGCAAACAATGTTTGCTCCTGACCAATTCTGTGAAATAACTCCATTGTATGTCCTCCATGCTAACTCCTGTGGGTGAACATGGACCAGAGTAGCCAGAAGAGGCTGATAGATTATTTTTTCTCCAAAATTTATGTTACCTAGTCTATATTTTCTAAATAACAGAGGCTATAGGACTTCAATTAGATCCTTTTGAAAATTCAATGCCTGTTCCTAATTTACCCGGGTATTTTTGTTTCCCTGTGCTGTAGCATGGATTTGTAATTCGTGTAAGCATTGTAAAATTCAGGTACAGCTTCTTGCACCTGAATTTTATTTCACTAGCAATGCATTACTAGCACGTCAGGTTCATAAAGAGCATCTGTAATGTGACCAGAACAGTCTGGCTTTGAATCCACTGGGGTTTCTCTCGTCAGTTTTGCTGCAGCTGAGAATGGCCTCAGGGCAGTGATGCCTCTCTCTCCACTGTCATTGTGGAAATACTTGTAGTTGCTTTGGAGCTGTAGCACCATTTCCAGTTGGACCTAATTAACTCAGGAGAGTCAATACATTGTACATGTAGGAACAGAGGAGCAATACTTTCAAGGTTATGGTACAAGGGTGGGAGGAGCTTTTAGAATGACCACACTCCCAATCTCATGGGCAGCTCCTGCCTCAGAGCAGGGTTTGGGTCCAGCTTTCAGCAGGTTCACTGGTGGGAACTCTGCATAGGGTCTTCTGCCAGGAGGAAGCAAGAATTTCTGTCCTTGGGAACATCCATAAGATGGCAAAATTTAAGGATTGGTCATATTCTTGTGGTTGGTGCATAGCGAGAGCACCCACACGGGTCCACTTGTATGGACAGGTCCAAGAGGATGTGGTAGGAGAGCAGAGAAACAGCATGATAATGCCTGCTGTCATGGTGGCACTGGTGCAAGGCATTTCAGAAACATAGGAAAGAGCAAACTTCATAACGCATTGCTATTTTTGTCATGCATTATTGTTTTCTAATGAATTTCATGGTTATTTTTAAAGCCATAATCCTGCAAATTCCCAAACTGAGTATTTCCATTCTTGCATACATCCTGGTTGACACCGGATGGGCTCCCTCCGTAAGTGAGGAATGTGGAGATCAGCTGAATTCTCTGCTTCTCACTCAGAGGAACACAGCTATTGGTAGATCAAACACCAGCTTGTGGTCACCCCAGTTCACTGAGGAGCTGCCTAAGACCTGCCTGCCAGTACCCAGCTGCAGTGCCCAAACACTCCCACCACAGCCTCCTGGGCATCTTTTGTCTTGTTTCATTTTCCTCTGTGCCATCTTACTGTCACCAAATAACACCGATTTTAATTCCTACATTAAGATAGCAAGTAAAGATGTTTTCTGCACTATAAAAAGATGTTCTTTTTTTTCCCAAAGAACTGTTTGTAAAGCTCTGTTGACTATTTGTACAAAAGAAAACATTTGTTTCAGTAGAGAGTATTTTTAAAAATTGCAATAATTCAAACAAGCAATTATTTTAACTTAAACAAAGCTACTGCTAATCGGGAAACAAAACTTATGCAGAATTTAGACTTGCAAGCAAAAAATATTATACAGCCACTTAGCATAAATGCTACATAAGAATAGGATCTGGCAAAACATTAAAGTGAATGTTTGACATTTAAGCATCTGATTAGACTTAGCGGTACTATCATTTTACCTTTACGTCAGAAAAATCCCTGCCACGTTAAAGTTCAATTTATCAGGTTTAGAGCCAATGAGCTTTGCATAAAAATAAGGTTTTCTTTATCGGAAAACATGCTCTGTCATAGTGAGATAATTTTTCTTAATTCTTTCCCTCATTTGCCCTCAGACGTGTGTCTGAAGCTGACACATTGTCTCGGCAAATTAAATTAAACTGGAAGCAAGGGTACAGTGTTATGGTAAAGTAGCAAATAAGATTTACATTTTCAAGCAAGAGTAGTAATTAGGCCATCACGTATTTTATATCTTCATGTTTATTTTCAAAGTGATATATCAAAATAAACATAAATGTAACGAGACATAAGTGCTTCAAGAAACAGTCAGGGTTCATCAAGTAAAAACTACAAATTACTCTTTGGTTTTGCTGCCACCCCCAGAGTTTACATCTTTGAAATACCAGCAGGCAGGTGCTCTGGCCACAGCTAATTGAGTTTGTAGTCAGGGACATGCTGGGTTTCTGTAGCACAGATTATTAAGGGAATAGGCCTAATTTTGAGTGATACAGTACTTGGCATTGTGTTGTGGACTTCACTTCAGTGCATGAGGTATTTTGTGTTTTGGGAAGTAAAATGGCATCCTGAGCAGCACCATGGGGGGGTTAGAAGACAAGGTTTGAATTAAATGTGCCAGGGTGGCCCTGGACAAGACTGTAAAGATCCGAACTCTCCCCAGAGTACATTCTTGTTTTCTGTAATGCATAAGATGGGGTCTTGCCTTCAATGGCTTTGAAAGTCAGAGAGTTTAATTGCTGCTGTGGGAAGAGGATGGTCTAGAGGATCCCAAGCTCAAAATCCTCATGATCCCCAGAGTTTCTTCTCTCTGACTGTGTGTGCAGAGTTTGTACACTGATATGTTGCTAGGTCTTGTGTTGCAGCTCACTGGGCTGAGGGGGCAGCTTGGGCAATAACCATTATTCCTGCCTATATTTCTGCACACAGACTTGCAATGTTTGCCTATATATGATGCTGATTTTCCAGCAGAAGTAATGTGACCCCAGAATCAGCTGACTGGAACTGTAATTAAATGCTAATTCAAGGTTTTTCAACCATTAAATGCCTGCAGTATTTCTTCTGATTTTGATAGCTTTGCCTCACCCTCTTATCCCAAAAATGCAACCTTTCCCTAAAACCTGCTGGAGTACTTAATACCCAGATACACACTGTAAGTCTGGTAAGAGAAAACAATCCAGAATGTAACCCTGTGCCTTTCTTCCCCACAGATCAGATGGCACACAAGCCTTGCTGAGGCTCTCACAAATAGAAAACAGGCCAGCTATCTCCTTCTACCCTCTTTTGAATTGCATCAATTCTGATTATGAGCCAGAAAGGAGAAGAAATGGAGGATAGCTCCCCACCACTCTGTGTCACCTGTGGCCAAGCGCATTTACCTGAAGAAAACCACTTGTACAGCTACACAGAAGAAGTAGATGATGAGCTGATATGCCACATTTGCCTGCAACCTTTGCTTCAACCATTAGACACACTCTGTGGTCACACCTTCTGCACAGCCTGCCTTACAAACTTCCTCGTGGAGAAAGACTTCTGTCCCATGGACCGCAAGCTTGTGATTCTGCAGACATGCAGGAAGTCCAGCATACTAGTGAATAACCTTCTGGACAAGCTAATGGTTAGCTGCCCTTTCACAGAACACTGCTCAGAGGTCATGCAACGTGGTCACCTCGAACAGCATTTCCAAACACAGTAAGTTTTTGTTGATAGATTTTTATTTTATTTTTATTTTTTTAAGGTTGGGGAAAAAATATCTTCAATTAATGCTGATTAAAATAGACAATTAATGTCAAGAAAGATTTGCAGATTTCAGTCCCAATAAACACCCACAGTGTCATCAATTTAGAGATTAATTTAGTCCATTTATATGACAGTATCTCACTCCTTTTACAGAATCAAATGCATTCAAGGTACTTCATGCTATCATTAGCAGTTCTGGGTTATTACCTTGTGGTTAGCTGCATAATGGAATTGTGTATTTAGTCATCCAAAAAGATCTGTGAGTTTTGGGAAGCTGAGCTATCATAAATGTTTTAGTAGTACATTAAGGGTTTTATAATTGCCCTTTCCTCAATCCTTTTTTTGAATCACAAATGACCTATATGAGAAGTAGAGCAGAAAATATTCTGATTTGGTATTGGTCTTTGGAGCTGACTGCTCCTTTCTTCCAGGTGAGCACTTACCCATGCTCTGCACCATGGGGCTCACAAAGCCCCTGCTTCTCTGATGTGGTTTGAGAGGATCTCCCTGGCTGCTCTCCCTCTCCAAACTTACCTGTCCTGGTGGCCAGGACGCCCTCTTTCCTTCCTCTTGGAGAGACATCTCCAGGGAACAGTTTAGTTCCTCTGTGAGGAGAGAACTGGTGATGAATGATCTTCTGTTTTGCTGGGTAAAAGCACATGCTGCTACTTCTGTTTTGCATCTTCTGCCTGTCAAAAGTAAGGCAGAAGAGTCAAGAGATACGTTCAGGGATGTGATTTCTGGTGGCAGGCAAGTCCTTCCACATATCCTTCCACATATCCTATCCACATATCCCAGGCTCTTGCCCGCCTGGGTAAGAGCGCCTTGGATTTGAGGAGAGGTGAGGTCTAAGAGATGCCCTTTTTTGTGGCCTGTTTCTGTTGTCCACTCAAATTACTTCCCCTATGGTCTGCAGACCATCATGCTCCTAGGTGTGCACACTGTCTGAGGAAGCCCTGGGCAACCAGCACAGGACTCCAGACTGCTGTGGGCACAATCCTGCACAGACATGGTAATGCTGAGGGTGGGAGCATCCCTGGTGAGCAGGCTGGTGAGCCAGAGCATGGAGGTGTCTTCACATGGCTACAGGCCTCTGGGTCTTGAAGCCTGTAACTGGAAATGGCTGTGCAGCCTGCCATTCAATTATGTCCCTGTTTGGACTGGAGATGACATTTCCTTAAGTATCTGGATTCTCACATAGAATTAATGCAACCTATTCATTGAAATTACTGTGGTTTAACCACCACCAACAACAACAAAAAAATTGGCTGTTTTGCATTACTAAAACTTAAAAAAAAAAAAAACAAACTCCAACAACCTCTAGAATTAAACCCCTTGCAAAGAGCAAGAGCCCACTTTTCACATGCTTGTGTATTTGGGTGCCTCTGGCTCACCCAGTTCTGGACCCGATTGAGGGTGCTGCTGTCTCAGTAGCACAGGAGCTGAGCCTCTCCAGTCCAGGCCAGAAGTGCTCTGTAAGGTTAGCTTTCTGCTACTACAGGGAACAATTAGCAAAGTTACTTACAATTTTTTTGCCTTTGGTTAGTATTTGTCTGACAGGTCTCAAATACATATTTCAATAGTCATGCAGGCAAAGGGACTGAGTCTGCTGTGAGCTGCTGCCACTGAGATGGTTTCTCTACAGATTCCAGACACAAAATCTGGAACCCCTAGTGCAAATACTCTTTCCTTTTGCTGTACATATAGCAGACCTTAATGTATGTTAGATCCTCCTTTTTGTCTTAATTTCTTTTTGAGATGATGGAGCTGTGCCCCCTCTCCTTCCAGTAAACAAATAAATTGGAATTGTGGTTTTTACACAGAAAGCACCAAAAAAAGTAGCACAATTCCTGTTTCCTAGTGTCGACCCTCCTACATGGACACCCCAGTGTCTCTGTTTCTTCTCTTTGAGGTGAGGGAAATATTTCACAAATGTATATGCCTTGCAGAATTGCAGTGTTGTAAACCATGATTTAATCCTGTAAAAGCCTGGTAAATTCTGTTTCAGTGCTTATTACTGAATGTCCACAGCCTGGGTTTTCCCCTCAGGGTCCCCTTTCAGATCCTGTGCCTTTGGTTCACTTGGCCTGAGCCCAATCAGAGTTAGGAGGAATTGGTATAGTAACATGTTCCCACAGCCTGTTGTTGTCCCTACTCCCCTGTGTCAGGCTCTCACCACCAAGTCCTGGTTTGGAAAATCCAGAGAGGAGGGAACCAGAGAAGTAGAGCCATGAACTCCCTTCCTATCAAACCCTAAAGCCTCTAAGGTAGTGAGTATAACATGAGGATGTGCTACATAGGCTGGGTGCTTGCCTCTTTGCCACTCAGGAGACCGATTTTCCTTCCTCACTGTAGAAAGCTGATCTGAATTAAGGTGGAAGAGCAGAGGCAGGGGAATAGGAAATTATGGGGAACTTTTGCTGCTGGAGGGGGACAGCTTTCCAGGGGGTGGATAGTGTAGCCTCACTGGCTTTCCTACCCAAGGAAAGAATTAGAAGCTTGTCTTATTAGGAGGCGACTTTCTGACTGACCCCTAAATGGCAACTTCTGCAACCTTGGGCTTGTGGAGACTGTGCAGTACCTTTTTTTTTTTTTTTTTTCCAACCACATCATTAATTATCACCACAGATATACCTCTACCTAATTTAATTCTCAGAAATGCAGAAACCTCCCTTGCCATCCCACCTCCGACTCATGGCAAGGCAGGAGAGGAGAAGGGCATTGAGCTTTTCAGGCACCAGCTCCAGCATGCCCAAGCACAGACTGAGCAGACTGAGCTGATGCTGTTCTCCCTAACTCTGGTGAATCAATAGAGGAGAGAGAAAGCATGGGACTTTGCTAAAAATAATAATAAAAAAAAGATCATAAACAATCCAATGCCTGCAGTGGGAACAGTGAACGTGATCTGTGTTCTCAGTGAATACATTAAAGTAGACACTGCTAGAGTCACCAGGGCAGGCAGCAGTCCTTGCATTTCTTGCATGATTCAAGCTCAGACCAGTTCTGGTTCTCAGAGAGAAAATGAAAGCTTGCCCAGATCAAACATGAGGTCATTGATGAGGACAAGGTGAGTTTGGTGTTTTATGCTTTGTAATTGATGAGAGAACTTTTTTTTTTGTTGTTTCATTTAAAGGCTGGTTACCATGGAGTAATCCATTATAAGCATGCTTATTTAAAATGTTTGCTCTTGCATCCTTCAAAAAAAAAATAAATTACCGACCCTGAGAAGGACACGTCCTTGGATTATTATATGATTTATGTCTGCACAAAAGCATCTGACTGGATTTGAGAAATTCAGACTGAGATGCACACAGCTAGCAGTTGGCTGTGATCTTTTGTGGTGTTTTACTTTAAAAAGGTGTGGTCTTCCAATATCGCCTGTTTCAAAACTCCACGGGGGACATTTTTTTTCCCCCTTGTCAGACAGCAACACCCTTCCGTGATGCAGTCTAGCTCGTAACCCATCTGCTTGTGGGCAGTGATGTAAATGTACCAGCTGCCTCTGAAGAACCACTCTGAATCCTGCAGGAGGCAGGTCTCTTCCCTGAGCATCGCTCTCCTCTGCAGCATAAGTCACTGTCTCGCCAACCACGCTGTGCTGTCCCTAAACCCTCACATCTACCCATCTGAGAATCACATCAAGTAATCCTCTTACAGGTCAATGATTTTTTCAGTGTAGCTTCGTTTAAGGGATTTAAGCTTGATTCATAATGTGCTACCATTGCGTTGAAATGGAAAGGCTCGCTTAGAAGGGGCTTGGCTGGCACAAAAGCTTCACGTTGTGTGTCCCACCAGCACGGAGAGAGAGTGGGAAGGAGGAAACCTAGCAGCAGTGCCAGCCCTGCACTGAAAATGAAGGCTCTCCTGTTACTGGTCCTACCTTGGCTAAGTCCTGCAAACTACATAGACAATGTGGGCAACCTGCACTTCTTGTACTCTGAGCTGTGAGTACGCACAGTCGCGCCGGTGTCGTGCTCTCTGTTTGTCTGTCTGTCTCACCCGAGTGGTGGGAAGGGGCTTGCCACGAGGGTTTTGGGGGGTCTGTCTGTCTGCCTGTGTGTCTATGAGTTTGTATGTGCAAAGAAAATCCTGCAACACCTTGCCAACAGCTTCAAACCGTGCTGCAAACTAGCTGCTTCCCATCCAGAGGGCTAATAATAGCAGTGTGTCCCCATTGCGTTCTGCTTTGGAAGCAGCTGAGACACACTGAGTGAGGCTGCCTTTTTCCTTATCAACTTGCTTTTCTGGTGTTTTTGGTGGTTGATAGGTTTGTTTGTTCTCGTTGCTTTTCATTTCCAAATCTGTATCTTGACTTTACTTCCAATCAATAGCTTTGTAGGGGAGATGGGCATCAGGATAGACGCCCCCGTAGAGCGCTCTCTGTGTGTACATACACAGTGTTCTGTGGGTAAAGCTGCATGCCTGTAGCAATACTCTGAGAAGCCTTTCACCAGAAATAATTCACTTGAGACAGGAAAGAAATTTCCCATATTTGTGTTTTTGCCTGCAGCGGAATGTTATTTTCTCTAAATGCAAACTTAGATGTAGTAATCCACGCATATATCTTTGTCGTTAAAAAAGCACCAAACAACCGCTAACAACCCCATAGCTGATCTCTCCAACCCATAAAACAAATATTCTATCATCTCTAAATGATACTAGTTTAATTTGTGCTTGAATGTTTTTGGTCTAATTAATATTGCTTTTAAGAATAGATATTTGTTCCAGTATGTTTTAATTAATTAAGTTCTGTTTGTGTTTTAATATATGATATACTACAAGATCTTCCTGGAGATAATGAATGAAATGGCTAATTCTGCTCAAAAATGAAAAATGACTGCATTGTGCCTACAGTAGGCATCTTTTTAGTAACAGTTGTAATTAGTCCCAATGAGACAAATTTCCAAATTATTTTGTCTCTACTGTCAGACAAAAATAGCAGTGTTTTGCAGAAAAACAAAGTCTCCTTTTGAGATCCCTTTGTGATTCACATGGCAGCTATTAATAATTTAGTCACACTGCCTACAACCACTCAGGATTCCTGTATGCCATAGGTGTTTTTAAAACATTTAATAAATCTGGCACTGAGGGTTGCAGCTATGCCCTCATTTTAATTTACTGGCGTTTTATTTAAACACATTACACACATTTTATTTTAAAAAAAAAAAAAAAAAAAAAAAAAGGAGAAGCAGCTAAACCAAGCAGGCTACAGGAGCAATCAAGCTCAAAACCGAGCAGATGAACACTTATAATGGAAACAATGGCATCTGGAACATCTAGTTTCCACGAAAACAAACTGATGAGATTAATCAGAGCACAGGCACAGATGCAGCCTACTTGCACTTCTTGGGTAATTCAGGTTCACTGATTCTCCCAGGGTAAAGAGCTACAATGAGCGGTAGCGATTATTTACCCTTCTAACCCACAGAGATGCTGCTCTCACTAATGTCAGCAGTCGCTCCTAACTGAGAGGGTGTGGGTTGGGGCTTGGACGTGCATCTTCAGTTGTCAGCAATGGGAGGTGAATTTCCTGCTGCCCAGCTCTGGATGTTACCTGGTGCTGGGAGCCAGTGCTCAGGACCTCACACACTGCTCCATCTCTGGCTGGGGCAGTGAGAAGCAGGATTTGCTGTGGCTGACATAATCCAAAAGGAGGCCAGGCAGTTTGATCTCATTTCAGGATTTCTGTTCCACATATATTCAGCACTTCTGGATGCTGCTGGATGCTGAAGAAGGCACTGAGGTATTAATTTGTAGGGCGGATTCAAGGTTCTTTCTAATAGCAGTACCTGAAAGAGAAAGATACTATTTTCATTTCTGTTTAATCAGTTTATACATGTTGCAACCTACATGTTGCTATTGTGGTTGCTGAGGGACTTTATTTGGGATGTTTTTCACATAAAGTTTTATGAGTGGGACAGCATGGGCACTGGTGTCCAGGACAGCCTTGCACCTGGGAGCGGAGGTTTACCACACCAGCCCTTTTGTGCCCCAAAGCCCACAGAAGTAGCTTCATAAATCCATTCCCACATGCAACTGAAAAGACACCGCCGTGTATAGCGTATCTGACAGCTTGCTCCATGGCTTGAGACTCATAGTAAGGGGAAAATTTCTTTTCTCGTTATCACACTATCTTTGATTGGTGGCCAGTACAAATACTCAGTCTGAACTCATTATTTTGTTGGCTGGCAAACACCAGAGATGCCAGCCAAGGAGGAGGATGGGGATGGCGAAGTGTGAGTGGCAAAGGAAAAGCTGGAGGAGCACTGGGGACGTGGTTACCATCTCTGTTGCAGGCACAAGAGAAAGCATGAGTGCTGGGATTCACACTGCCCTCCTGCTCATACAGCCCATCTCTTCCCTCCTACCCATTCAAACAAAATTAGTTTATTTGTGTTGCCCTAAAGGAGTTTACTTTAGTTTGAGGGCATTTTTTCTCACGAGTATGGAACATGGGACTTGGGGAGTAGAGATTACAGTATAGCCCAAAGCTCATCCGGGGATGCAGGCCCTGGCATCTGTCTGAGAAATTAAGAGGAGACCTTAGGAGTCTGGAAGAAAGAAATGAAGTTGAGGAAAGTCTGTGTCAGACATTTACACTTCAGCTGGGAGCCACATGGGTAGGAAGGAGAGGCATGTGGATGTGTTGCAGTGGCATTTGATGGGACAGTTGTTAGCATGCTGCTATTTTTAGTTTTCTATTAGAGGCCTGATAATTATAGGTATTCTCATCAAGCAAATATCTATCTCTTGATGCACTCTGATGCCTGCACTAAAACCACTTCCTTGGTCAGTGTCTGTTGTTCCTCCCTTGCCTTCAGCAAAGATCTCAGTACAGATGCTCTTCTTGTCCTTCCTCTTAGCGAGCTCCCGAGGAACAGCCAGTTGTGAACTGGTGTGCTCACTCCTGAGGGGAAGCACGTGGAAACACCTGGCAGAAGGACAAGAGGAATCTGTGAACCTCTGGGAGAGAGTGGGGTGCAGCCATCCCAACCCAGTGGCTCTCAGTGTCGTAAATGTCTGCATGGGTCTGGAGAAGACCCCAGTCCAGGGTCTATGCTTTCTCTTTTATATCCCAGTAAAGCTTCTTCAAAAGTCACCTGCTCTCTCTCTTTCTCATCTAAAATCTCTTCAGAAAGGAAATACTTGCCCAAGCATTCTTTTGAGTCAGTGCATGTTATTCCCCCTGGCTAAAAACAAATTGTGTGGTTAGAGAGGCAGCCCTTGGCCACTGCCGAAAGTTCTCTTGGGGGTGAAGACCTGATGGGACTGCTCATACTGAGGGACACCAGTCTCCATTACTAACCCTGTCACTTCAAAGCAGGACCTGTATAGTGGAGTATTTCTCCACAGAAGGATTTTCTGCACTTGGGGCTCAATAAGCCACTTAGAAATAAAATTGTGAGGGGAAGGAGAACGCAAGACGTGACTGTGTATGGCCTCACCTTTTCCCTCTGAGGACCTCAGCCACGTGGAAAGTGTGTGGTGGTTTCCAACCTAATCCACCTTCAGCACATGGCTGTGCTGACCGAGCCAGCGCCCGGGAGGGTGCCGGGCACCGCATGTGCTCAGCACGGTGCCAGTGCTGGGCAGCCCGTGGCTCCAAGGAGTAAACACCTCCTGGCCTCAGTTGGTGCTGGTAATACAGTAACTAGATACACCCCAATAATTTAAATCAAGCCATGTTTTAAGAAAAAAACCTACTGTTTATAAGAAGGAAATGCACAACCTGCTCCTGCATGTGAAAGATTACTTCATTTTCTCTTATCCCTCTTGGGTTTCATGTGAAACTGTCAAAGGGAACGCACCAAATTAACTGGATCAAGTTTCTATATTTAACTTCTATATGATAACTACTCAAATTTCAAACCAGCATGTTGGGCTGGAATAGCCAGTAAAATATTGTTTCTCTGTTCATTCAATTTACAAAGAAGAGAAGCAAGCACCAGCTGTGTCCCAGTGTCCTTGGGCACATCTTTTTTTTTTCCTTTTCTTTTTTCTTTTTTTTTTTTTTTATTACAGTAAGCACAGTTTAGGTCAAGATATTAGATGTGTCCTCCCAGCCCCCTACCAGAACTGAGCTTAACTCTGTGGCCAACTTACTGAATTTCTGTTCAAATCTGTGGATACTTTGGTCTGTTTTCAGGTCTGTACTTGTGAAATTAGCACAGTTTGTGAGAATTTATGTGTTAAAAGCAAAAGGTCATCTCCTTACTCTCATCTTTATATTTTATGTGTCTTAGAATTGTAGAGTAATGCTTGAAATTTTAGTACAAATATGGCCTGAAAGCCACCAAGCAGAAGCCCATGCAGGTGAACTGCAAATACACTGTGTTATTCTTAAAAGTACAGGAAGAGTTGTAGTCTAAACTCATGGTGCTGACGTGACCCATATGAATTTCCTGAATCCATTAGATGTTGTTATTCGGGAGTGTTTGATACAGACTGCTGGCACAGGAGGTGCAGCAGAAGGCAGTTGTTTCTACTGACTGTGACCATTCTGGGTCTGGTCACGTTTTGGCCAAGGACTCATTTGCACTCTGCCAAATAGGTGGTGTTTTCCCTTTAGCAGCACACGGTGAGGGGGGAGCCTCTCCCCTGCCTTCTGCCACCTCTCCCTTTCCCCACTTGCACATCCCACCTAGTTCCACAACCCAGGCCTGAGAGTGCTGCATTTTCATGGCATGAGTAAGTGTTACTGGTTAGCATCATTTTCCCCAGCACTGTGATTCTAGGTGCAGAAATAGATTTTTCTGGTACCGCTCCAGAAACTAAAAAACCTTTGAGAGCTTTAAGAATTTGTTGATTCTGCCTGGGAGTGTTGTGTGCATTTCAGTTACACTTTGAGTAAGATCCTGGGTTTTTTCCTTCTGTGCGTGCACGAAACTCTCCACTCCATTCACAGCTACCTACACACACTTGAGATCAGAATTAGACTATTTCCTCTGCTGGCACGTTTTGTCATTACTGGAGCCTTCTCACACCTTTGGAAAAGGCTGGTGCTGGCCAGTGTCAGTCTCAACAAACACAATTTGTTGCCAAGAGTGAAACTTGAGCCAGACATAAAAAGTGAAAGCCAGCCAAGCTGGAAAGGTAATGCAATAATTATGGTTAGTAGAAAGATTTCTTTTCATGAATGAATTATATATCAGTTACATTTGATTTTTTTGTAGGGTGCTCATCAGAAGTTTTCCCCCATGCCTTGCCCGTGTAACAGGAGCACAGATGGGGCAACCCTTATCCCTATTAGAGGCTGATTCAGGGTTTGGAACAGAGAGAGAGAAGCACCAAGGGAAACCTGGAGGGCCAGTGGGGTAGGAGGAAGGTTTGAGGTGCTGGGAGTTGCTGGAGGTCGGTGGTTACTCACAAGCAACAAACTCCCATTTCTTGTCTGCCATGAGGCCACGCAGGCTGTGTGCTGCAAATCTGGCCGACCTCTGCATCTCTCTGACAATTAACCTAGTTTAGCACTGGCACTGGCAGTATGACAAGGATATTTTTCCTTCAGCTATTTCTCTGACAAATCTGGCAGGACTGGGCTGTCCAGTAACACGAGGATAAACACTTCTCTTGTAGAGCTCTTAATGCTTGTCATAGCTTAAATCCTGCTCCGAATACTGGTTCAGCTGCAGTGCAGCTCCTTTCACTGTAGGGAAGCAGAGTAGTAGGTCTGAGGACCTTCTCGGGTTTTTTTAAGACACTTGACCTTTTGGGGAAATATGCTTTCAAGATTCTTTAACTACAGAGCAGCCAACTATGTTCCATGACCTTCTCCATAAACAGAGCTATCATTCAGGAATTAGGACAGATTTTCTGCATCTTGGCATGTGACTTGTGTCCAGAGTTCTCCCTGCACCCTTCAACTCCAAACCATTTTGTGACTGGGTGCACAAGGATGTCAGCAGCTTAGGGCACAAAAGCACAGGTTTTATAGTAAGACCACTGATAATCTTGGACTAATAGCATGAGCTGGGTAACAGTATAGGTGTCGTTTCTCAGGACCTTCTGTTTCAAAAGCACAGCCCAGGCTGGTCCATCTGTGAACTGGTACCTCAGTGGAGGTATTTGTTAGTCATATGGCATGACTAAAACCCCACTGCCACAGAAGGATTCCTGGCTTGAAGATGAACTCTATTTTGGGCTTAAGAATATAAACTTTTTAAAAAAACATCTTAGGAAGCTGAATTCACCCCTAGGCCCCAGCAGAGTTGCAGCTGGTGAGCACTGGATTTAGCCAGTGTATACTTGGGATTTCTCTAGAACACGCTTTTTCTATTCATACAGTTTATTAATTAACAGCAGATTCTGAATACAGGTTGAAGCAAGTTCAGAAGAAACATAGTGAAATGGCAGGATATTGCTACAGATGCTGTACAACTTTTGCACAAAAAAAATAACCTGTGAAGTATTCATACCTTCTACATATTCATAGAATCCTAGAATGGTTTGGGTTGGAAGGCACCTTAAAGATTATCTAGTTCAAAGCTCTTTGCCATGGGCAGGGACAATTCCACTAGACCAGTCTACTTGAAGCTCCAGGAAGTCTGTTATTGAACACTTCCAGGGATGGGGCACCTAAAACTTCCTTGGACAACTTGTACCAGTGTTTCACCACCACATTAAAGAATTTCTGCCTAATATCTAATCTAAATCTACCCTCTTTCATCTTGAAACCATTCCCTCATACTGTCCCTACACGCCCATGTAAAAAGTCCCTCCCCAGCTTTCCTGTAGGCCCCCTTCAATTACTGAAAGGCCTCTAGATGATTGTCCCAGAGCCTTTTCTTCTCTAGGCTGAACAGCTCTGACTTTCTCTGTCTGTCTTCATAGTCAAGGTGCTCCATCTGATCATCATGGCCCTCCTCTATACTCACTCCAAAAGCTTCATGTTCTTCTTATGTTGGGGGGTCAAGAAATGGACACAGAACTCTGGGGAGGATGTCACAAGAGTGGAGCAGAGGGGAGGAATCACCTCCCTTGTCATGCTGGCTATGCTTCTTTTAATGCATCCCAGGATACTGTTGGCTTTCTGGGCTGCCAGGGCACACTGCAGGCTCATATTGAGCTTCTTAGCAACCAACAGTCCTAAGTCCTTTTCTTCAGGGCTGGTCTCAATCCATTCTCTATCCAGCCTATATTTGTGCTTGTGATTGCCCTGACCCATGTGCAGGACCTTGCACTTGGCCTTATTGAACTTCATGCTGTTTGCATGGGCCCTACTCTCAAGCCCGTATTATACAACATGTCCTTCCTAAAGGAAAGAGACTGGCTAACAGTGAGTAAGTTAAGCCATATTTCTCGGATTTTTGTGTCTCCTTTTTGTTGACAGCACCATCAACCTTTATCAATAAAGTCTTGTTTTTAGCAGTGCAGGCAGACAATCAGATTTGTAATGATCACACACAGACAGCATCTGCTCTGTCATTCATTCTCTCTCCTTTTTATGAAGACACTGAATTCAGTATAATGGATACCTAGGAGAGGAGGAAATAATCACTATTGGCTCTTCTGTCCTTGTGGAGTTGTCTTGCTTCGTAACACTGCTGTGACACATTGCACTAAGTTAGGCTAAGGCAAGATATTTGCAGTTACTGGAACTATGCTAATTTTCTATTTGCCCTTCTACTAACCCACAGCATATTATTTGCCTAGATAATGAAAAATAAATTAATAAAATGTCTTTAGTAGTATAAATTTCAAATGAAAAATTTGATAATCAGTGTATCGCTTTGGGTTTTATTTCTTCCTCCTTGACTGTCTTGAAATTATGTTGTCAGGATACAAGTACTTTAGGTCAGCAAGTCATCTCATTCACATGTTGTAAAACTTACATCTCACTATATATCAGGTACTGCAGTTTCATAATTCACTAGACAGTGTGTAATATTCTAAATATAGAATATAAATAATTTAGTAACATCTTAAGTAGAGTATGAGAGGAAGCTGACGTGCTCTAAGGATTGTATTTTCCTCTCTCCTCTGCAAAACTTAGTGAACTGATAAGATTAGTAGACTGATGGTCTTGTTATGTTTTCTGTGTTATTAAGAACAGACAGTATAATTTTTGCAAACATGATTCAGGTATTTTCTTCTCTCCTCCCATATGTAATAAGCATTACTGTTATATGTTATTTTTAACTTTCAGTTAGCACTGGTGACGTCCTTGTGTTTTTAACTTTCCTTCCCATGTAAAATGAGTAGGGGAATGGTTTCACAGAAGCATCTGCAGAGTCCACTTCACTTGTGGATTTTATAACACCAAAAAAACCCAAAAAATGACCCTTGTGGAGCTGGATTTTGTAGAGAGGAGATGGATATGATTAACCAAACCTGCCCTGTGACCCACAGGAGACCACTGGAAGCAGAACATACTGTGCTGCTGCTACTATATGAGGATGTGTAGGGTAATATGGATGAGCAAGGCTGTTTTTGCTTGATATGTGTGAGCATCTCCTGCCAAGAGGCTAAATTACAGTCAGAAACAAGCCCCCTGTAGGAGGAGCACATGTTGCAAAACAGCCCTTTGCCAAACAGGTTTTGCAGTGGGAGCAGGAATCCCAGAAGGTGATTGTGACTTGCCCTTGTCAGCTCTCAAAGAAGCTTCACCACTAGTTCTAGTATAAACATTTGGCACATCTCTCCTTCAAGCATAACTACCTGGTTTTTCATTACAGCAGGAAGAGGGCACTGCTGAAGGATGAACACAATTGTTTTCCAAATGCAGTGTGTATGTGCTCGTGTTTCTTGGCACTGCTGCAGTTATGGGGCTCTGTTTTGGGGATGAGTATAGTTGAAAGTGCCAATTGCTGTTACTTTGCCCCAGTCCAGACTTTAATGGAAATACTGATAATAGTAATATTAGTAAATCATCAATCAGTCTAAAAATGCCAAGAAGATCATGCTGAGTACTTCATGGTAGCTACTGCAGTCCATGTCATCCTCATGCTCCCCTGCTATGACCTTGACCCTGCCATAGGACTGGCAGAGTCCTGCACATCCTGCACTACGTCCAGTTTTGGGAACATGCTGTGTTCTCTGCATCTGCCTTCCACCTGCTCTGTGCTGTTGTAGGTCAAGGGTATGGCCATACAAATAGCCTTGGTGGTGTGTCTATAAATTTCCTCAGTGTCCATTTTTAACTTGCATTTAAATTTTGCATACCTTGATGAGATTTAGTGGACAGTGTGCGTAGTTTCTAGCAAAGATTCTGCTCCCAGTTTCTTCCCTCAGAGGAGATTAAATTCTGGTACATTTTTTTTCTTTATTCTTCCAATGAATGAATGTAATGAAGTTGGACAGTAATGGTTGCTTCATTTCAATTTTTTCCTGCTCTTTTCCCAGTGGTCTAAGCATCTGCAGGTTTGAAGACACTTAAAGTCACAGTTTTTATGTTCAAAATATATAATAAGAGAATAGACTAAAACAGGACAGAACATTTAATAATAAGATATTGAATGTACATATAAACTTGCACTTAATATATTGAGTTGATGAAGAAAATAAATGCAAAGTCCCACAGATCAGCCTTTTTTAAATCTATGTTTGAATAATAGTAACATAACCTAAGTGAACAAAAGACATTTATAAAAGGAAGCTGGGACCAAGAAACCCTCTTCTAGAGCTGATGAATTGTAATTCATATCAGATACTTCCAAATTGCATTTGCTCTTGTTTCACCCACCTCACAACACAATCTGCTTGTCTTCCTTTTTCCCTTCCCTTCCCATCTTCAGCAGATACTTAGTTATATCCCTCATATTTTTGCTACATCAGTATTGCAGAGAGGTTAACAGTCTTTCTTAGAGAGAAAATGCATTTCACAGGTTTCTGCTGGCTTCCTTGTTTTTTGTTAAGTTCTGATAATCGTTGCTCAGATCTTCCTGTGCTTCATGTCTCCTCGGCTTTTCAAATCCCCAGCAAATAGTGGCTGACAACCAAAGCAAAAAATACCATAGTGAATTTGTGCCCTGTGGTGCTTTACAACACCAAGAAAACTCACAGCTGACAGCATGAAGGTTTCTTCATCTGTGATGAGAGAGCTCAGTTTGCTTGCTCGTTGGGTAAAAATAACAGTTTGCTTTTAAAGAGGTGCTTATCTTTTTGCAGTGTTACATAAACTCTCCTGACGCTACCTGCCAAGTGTGAATTTGCTGCTCCTGCTCTATGTATGTTTTGAGAGAAGATGTGGCTTTGAAATTCTTTAAATAGTAATCTTTCTGTTGGTTCCCTTGACATGACTTGTAATGCTCAGTCAGTCTCTGTCAACTTCTGTTTTCTTTACACCTCTGCTCTCACCTCTCCCACACTTCTGCTCCCCTCAGTACAGAAGTAACCAGGGAAGCATGGCCTCAAACATTGCACAGCACGACAGCAGCATGTTTCTCCTGTCTGGTGGAGGAGAACTGAACTGGTTTAAAAATACAGGGTGTTCTTGGACACAGACTCCATTGTAACCACTACAGTAAATTCACTGTGTCAAGATCAAATAAGCACTGAGCATGCAGGATGGAGATCACCCATCCATAATTTCAAAGTCACTTGAAACTGTTAAGTTCAGTCAGTCCATGAAGACACACTTCTCCCAGGGCTGCACAAGCCCTGTCCTCCTTGTTGTAGTGGTGGTGAGACCCTGTCTGCTTTCTTCTCTTGTCTCCAAGCACCTCTCTGGTCTGTGAAATAGACTATTTCCTTGAGTGTCTTGTCTTGTTCCAGGAGAGTAAGGAGGAAAGGGAACGAGAGAAAATGGTTGACTTGATTGGTCAAGGACCCTTGTGTTTAACTCCAATGGTACTGTGCACACCAAGCCTTACACTACTGCAGCACTGCAAAAATCTGAGCTGGTTATGCTTCTTATTTTACATTTATGGATTAATGTATGAGTAAAATGAGAATTTAAGCTTAGAGCTTAACTTGAGCAAAACATGAAATGCTGAAAGCTAAAACCAGAGAAAGCTTTATGGATTGACCAGGTTTGCTGAGAATCTCTTTATATTCACTTCAGCAGCCTTGGTGAGCTCTAAACATTTATCTTTTAGACTAAACATAGGTTAAACCAGGCCATGAAAGAGCTCAATTGTAGAATTGACAGCTAGTTAGAATTTTATCAATGGATCCTTTACCTACTTAAATTTCTAGCTGGAGTGAAGTCCTTAAAAGAGCAAACTCTCCCACAAAACCCACTGCAAACTGTGAAAATAAAATTAGCCAACAAAATTGGGGTTGTAAGTTCTCCTCCCTCCTATACTGTTCAATTCCTCTTACCTAGTTGATTTGCTTTGTTCAAGGACCTTGTCTCTAGCTGTTATTCAGTCTGACATTTCAGTACTCAGAGGAAGCTATGGAAGATGGAAGAAGTAATGAAAAGAGTAGTATCAACATGCTCAGTTTTTTCCTCACTTAGATTAGTTCTATACAAGTATTTTCCCCCGGCTTCAACAAATTACTCTCTTGAATCTCCTTGGAATGAACTGAGAACAAATTGAGGTTTTGTTTACATGGGGAAACTTCTATGACACCTAGATAGCACAGAGATGGAATAGTAGAGATCAAAAAAATATTTTGGGGGAAAGGAGTGTCTAACCACAGTGATTTGCACAAGAGTTTTTAGCAGAAACAGCAATTTTAAAAATCAAAACATCCCTTGAGGGTATGTGAGTTGAAACAATACAAATAAAATGTCATGGACTCCAGCTTCTGCAATCTTCTGTGACAACTCCCCCCTCCCTCCAAAAAGCCATGCCTCTCTGTGAGAGCCTTGTGAAACCTCAGACTCCACTTCTCTCCCTTGTGACAGTGGTAGCTGTGTGATGACAGATCTTTGAAAACCGTGACTTCTGTGTTTTTTTGTTGAAATTCATCTCCTTGCATTGACTGGCACAAGCTCTATTACTTACACTGACCAAAAAGTCTCTTCTTGGCAGGCTGTTTTCAGGAGAGTAGCAGCACTGGTGATAAAGCAGAACCTGGTGATAAAAATCTCACTAAATGCTGAGATCTACAGCTAAAGGGCAAGGGTGTGGATAGGTCCCCATCTGTCTCCAGCCTTGAGGCTAGTGCTTGTAAAGGTCATCCCCATCACCACAGAAGGCCCCAAGGATTCTACAGGATGAATAGACTTGCTACCCGACTCAGAAGATGTTGAAGAATCTGAACTGTATAGCTACAGGCTGAGGATGGATGCTGGTCCCCTCTCACCACAGCTCTGGTTGAGCACTTGAATGGAGAGATGTAGGAATTGTTCTGGATCTCCATTTCACCTCAGTGACCTTGGCACAAGGAAGTGGAGGGCTTTTTCTGTTGACTGTAGAGAAATCCAGAGCTTGCATTTTCAGCCTTCTTCACTGAAAAAAGCTTCTGTGTGGTTTTTTTCCTCCATCTCTTTCTCACAGTGCTCAAGACTGGAATAGTCCTGGCACTGAATGACACTCCTCCCTTCCTCCCACCCTCACTCCCTCTCTCCCTCTGTTCCCATCCTCCCACCTGGGGAGGCCCTGGGCACCAAGGAGAACAGGAGGCAGCCCTGTGTCCACCTGAGAGCTGCCATGGCTTGCTGCGTGGGCAAACATCAGCAGAATTTCAAAATGACCTTGAGATGGTCCGTGAAGGTTTTGCCTCTGAAGGTGCATGAGCTCCTGCAGAGCCCAGGTACAGCATTTTGCTATTTTCTGTGGGCACTGATGGGGTGATTGGCTCTGCACAGACCTTCCCTGAGGTGAGTGGCTTGCAAAGTGGGTCCACAAAGGTAGTAAAGTGGAGCAATGGGTATAGCCTAAAACCCTCCCACTGACATTCTCTGGACATGGCTGTGACCAGGCAGGAGAGGGCTGATACGGGGCTATCTCATCTGCAGCAGCTCCTTTGTCAGAGACGAACGAGGAAACTGGATCCTAAGTGATTTTGTAATTTACATGTTTGTTTTTCAAGCAGTGTTTGCAGTTTGTAAAGGTATAGTCAGACTTGGGCTGCCTGAGCAATGTTTTCAAGAAAAGATTATGACTGTGTGAAGTATTATTCTGGAATCATATATTGTACCATCTGCTCATGACAACTCCCTCAGCACTTTTCTTTTTTTTTCTCTCTGACATTTCAAAAAAGAGCAGCTGTGCTGACTGTGGTCCCCTGTGCCAGGGAAGCAGTTGCTGATATTACCCTCCCTTCTGATTGCTTTGCAAAGAATGATTCTTTGAGGTCTTCTGAACCAGCCACACTGAAGAAAATCGTCCTTGCCCTTGCAAGCCAGTGGTGAGTTGTCAGGCCCAGAGCTGAGCACAGAAATTCAGGTGATCCACAATTCTACATCTTTATCAACACCTCAATACAGCTCCACAGCTCTGTTTTGAGTTCTTCTGGACCTTCAGAAGGTGTCTGGCTGGTTGTTACTTTCACTCCTCTCCTTTTTGCCAGAGATGTCAGGTATCTGACAGGGAATGGAAGGGGCATTTCAACAGTTAGGGGTCTATGGAGCTGCTTTTATTCTTATTGCTTTCTTGTTCTATGGTGTCTTAAAGAACTCACAAAAGAGACAAATCTGTGTTGTGGGAGGCACTGAACAAAACATAGCAAGTCCTAAGGACCTTTTATTACACATGAAATAAAGTGATCCTGTAACTTGTTTTCAAGATGTGGCATGTTGAGGGGTCAACCCTGGATTTCACAGAGCTCCAGAGCTTGAAGTGCAGACAGTATCATCTCTATATCATCACATCTGATCCTGAGCCACAGCTAGACATGGCTGATCAGATGAATCACTTTTTATGTAACTAGATTCTTTTAGACAGGATGCTGCCAGAAAAGGTCTGCCTACTGAGTAGGGGAGATCTTTTTTTAACCCTAAATTTTTATTTGTGGAAAAATATATATATATGTAAAATATATATATATCATATATATATATGTAAAATATATATATATATCATATATATTATATATATAATTATATATAAAAATTATATTTTAACATGTTAGTTAACAGAAATACTTTATCCAAAGAAAGAAAAAAATATCTTTTTCCCCCAACAGAAGGATGTCTTGATTCACTTCCCTTTGTTATTGATTTCCATTGGTGTGAATGTTACGCCTGACTCTGAGGACTAAAGGAACAAACAGATAGATTTGTAGACTTAAAAACAAGTTGTAATTTTAGAGATACCTTGTTTATGTATTGCCACTTCCTAGTGTGAAGAAAGGCTCTTGCGATGCAGAGCCTGGAATTACAGATATCCCGAAAAAGACGGTCTGAGTGCACAGGGAAGCTAATCCATAATAAATCTGGGTGTGGAGTGACAGTACTGTTCTTACTCTAGGGTAGCTTCTCTCCTGAATGCTCTTTCTCTGGAACAGGGATATCTCCAGGGAAGCTGTTCTCTGATGTGATCCTTCACATGTCAAATCCATGGTGTGGCTAAGGTAACATTGCACAGCCTGCACAGGAATCATGGATGTCCTTGTTGCTGACAACAATAGGAAGCAGTGCTGTCTCTGAAGGCTGGTGTGGTTACTTGTTGCAGAAGAGTTTGTGTTCAGCTTTGGAAAGTCTCCTAATGCCAGTTTCTAGGTACTCAGCAAACCTTCCTTCATGATGCTGTGTCATTTTCAATTAGCTTTTAAAGAAATAAGAAAATAATTTGCCACAAGGCTGTTCTGTTTAGTCACTAAATTATTAGCTATTACTTTATCTTTCTCCTCCTCCTTTTCATTCTGTGTTGCACTATTATAAACAAACATTCCTGAGTGTATGGTTTTTCCCTTCAGGAAGAAAACTTGTTTCAGGGCAGGTAATGAAGTCTGTCAGAAAGTACAAGCAGCTGAAGATAGGTAAACCATCAACCACTGGTCCAAAGCATTGCAGAAATACTAAAATATAGATCCATATCTCTATTGCCAATATAAATATTTAAATGCATTACCAGTTTGTTTAGTCTGTCTACTCTCTCTTTTTTTTTTTTTCCTATCCTTAATGTCCATGTCAGGCTGGGGGGCATATTTTGGAACCAGAGAAAATTTTCTCATTGTAAGCGTAAGATTATTTTGTGTTATAAAGCTGTTCAGTTTGGCTCGATGAGGCATCTGCATTGACAGGCTGTTGCAGTAATATTTACATGAAGCAAACTGGATTTGTTTTATGTATGTCTGAATCTGGGCCTCCCTAATGTCCAATGCCCCCAGCATGCTGCTGCCCACTGGACAGGGGTGTGGATGTCCAGCTGGACATCCTGTCTGGTGCTGATGGCTCAGGTCACCATGCTTCATGATGTGGGTCATGCCTTTACTGTGAAAATTATCAGGTGAGGAGGCATGGCATGAGCATGCTGCTGGAGATCAGATTGCCAGCTGCCTTCTGAAAGACCAGGGTAATCAGTTTGAAAAAGGCAGATGTAATTATCACCCTTTCGGAGCTGATAATGAAGTGACATCATTTCTTATGTCACCTTGGTTTTCCTTCAGGGGGTCCATCATCACTGTTAACAAGACCCCAGTCTACTTAAATTGTGACGTTAACAAAATCACAGCCAGGACTGGAACAGCCTCAGGCACAGAGCCTGGCTGAGTCACCCAGATGCCACAACCTGTCACAGAGAATTCGTGGTTTGGGTTCATTTCAAGGCAGCCTCTCGCACAGCAGCCCTCACCCATTTTGTGGGAGTAGCAAGGTCAAGCAGGATGTGCCCTCTCCTAGGACAGCAGGGGCAAAGATTACCCTTGGATTACCTGGAGGAATATAATTGCAGTTCATACTCAAGGCTGAGGTCTCCAAACCTGCTGCCCAGGTTTGCCCGCAGCATTCTGGGTGTCCAGCTGCATGCATACTGTTTATCTTTTAATTCTGAAAGCAAAAATAGTTATTAGGGATTGAATATTGGAATCCTTATGGCTGCAGTAGCATAAAGGGAGAATAAAGAAGCAGCTTCCTAAAGAACATTTGAAGACCTTTTCTCTTTCCTGTATTTTACTATGATGAGTAGGTAAATTAATGTGTTCCACAACAGGAGAATATGAAATGACTGCCTCTTGCCCTGTATTTTTAAATTAATTGAATAACTACAGAAAAAAATGGAGTGAAAACTTTTTTCATGCAAAACTAGCATGAAATCTAAGAAAGTAGAAGTGACTAAGAAAACCTGAAGAAACCTATAGCATCTGCAAGCTAAAGAATATGGAGCAGCAGTAATCTGAGCAACTTGGGCTTCAAGTAACATATATGCAAAAGCTACTTTCTCCTACTTTTTTACCATGAAAACAATCATTCACTGAAACAACCTCCCCAGGGAGGTGACAGATTTCCCATCATTGGACGTTTTCAAGATGCGACTGGAGAGGGTGCTAGATAATTCTAGGATTCTATAATCTGATTTAGGCTCCCTTTCCCGTGAAAGGTTAGATCAGATGATCTTCTGAGGCCCCTTCCAGACCAGGCTGTTTTCTGATTCTGTGAGATTTTGTCAGGAAAATCCACTTGGTGTTGGTAATATAGTACCCACTTCTGAAGGCATCTTCTGTAATTAAGGGGTTAGATTCCTGCTTCAATCCTAATTTATTCATTTTATCCCTTTTTTCATGAGTTTTAAATCCTGGTGGTTTAAGAATACATTTTTAGGGAAAGATTGTCAACCTATATTTAATGCCTCAAAGGTCACTTCTTCAGCTTCAGACTGAAGAAGGGCTTATGTGTCAGGATGGTATAAGCAGTTTTTCCTTGACATGGGTCAGACTAACAGAAAACATTGCCTTTCTTTCAAGCCTCTTCCAACCTCTGTTAAAAAGCCCCAGCAGCCTTTGAAGCAGGACTCAGATTCTCCTTCCCCAGGCACCAGTTTTTTCATTTGGTGATAACATCGCATTTCCTCTTGCTCAGTCCTCCTCTCAGGAGGAGGAGAGTTCAGCCTTACCCCAATCTGTCCTGAGCTTTAGTGTTTAAAGCACTCCCAAAGCTGAGGTGTTGAGGGTATGAGGTCTGTCCGCCTCCCTTGCCAAGCCAGTGCTGACAGTGGTCCATGTACAACAGGAGGGAAACCTCAGCGTTGCATTTTTGGATGCTTACCATGGTATTGAGCACAGCACTGCATAAGGGTAGCTACTTGGGGAGCTGGCTGAGAAGACTGGGTTTTTTCAGACCTGGATAAAAGAATGCAGGTTAAAAGTATTTTTGTTAGTTCTGTTCAGAAAAAAAAAAAAAAAAAAAAAAAAGCTGATTCAAAACAAAAGTATTTTTCACAATTTTTACAGCATAAGTGGGCATTTCCTACCATGTGAGATTTCGGAAGCCTGTAAACAACATTCCATCCATACTTGTGCTTTGGCTAGATACGGACTTTCTGGAGCCTTTAACTGTTTTTACAGCATGTGTTTATTTAAATGGGAGGGTAAAATATCTCACTGAGGTATCTCATATTTAGCTGGGTGGAACCCATAAAGCAGGTTTGCATAAGATTTTTGCAAATCCAGTGAGTCTGGGGAGTTCTGTTTTGAAAATGGACTCATAACATCCTTCTCCTCTATGCTCTTCCAGCAAAGGATAAGACTGCTGAGACCCCAGAAGCAGAAGCCAGAACAATGTTTCTATAGCAAAATGTACTGTCAGCTATGTTAACTTCACAAAAACTAGTGTAATGGGATGTGTAGTCAATGATGTGACTTACATACTTCTTATACCAGTGTCAATACTCATTTAAGATGGAACTTGGAAAACAAGCTTGGATTCAGCAGGAAATGTTGTACTCCTCCTTTCCTAGCCCTTCAATGAGCCCCTGTTGTTTTAAGTTTAAGAGACTGTGATTCATAGGTCACACACAGTTGACTGTTATAGTATTGTTTTGGGGTCTTTGTTGAATAAGACATTGGATTTGGTAAGATCAAATGGGAAACGGTTTTAAAATGGGAAACATTTGTGACATCTTAAAACACTACCTAGTCATGGTGGTGAAGACGCTTGCTCAACTCTCATGTGGGTATCTGACAGGGATCTCTGTGGGTTTTCAACTTCTGGAGAAGGTCTGCTGCAGCTGGGCTTTTTCTGATGTTCCCAATGAGGAATCAAGTGTCTGTTCAGAGCCTGATGTTACCAAGATGTGTCAGTGATGTAACTGAGATACCTGTGCTGACCTGAAAGGGATCTTATGTCACTCTTGGGCCACAGAGGTCAGAGGCAAGTGCCATCATTGCTCGAGCTGTGGGTGGCTCTCCATAGCATGCTCTGTCAGTAAGAGGGTACAAAGACAGCATTTGGTACTTACTGGGTGCAGCCCCATTGTTTTCTGTAGTTTTGAATGCCAGTGGAGAACACATCAGTAATCCCAAGCCTAGGGTTGAACACATCCTGAAACTGAACTCATTGTTCCCCTTATATTATTTTACATCTCGAGACTCCTGTCTGTATCGTTGCTTTGTGCCAACAGAGGGCCCAAACCTGCTCTCAGTAGCACTTCTTTGTCCTGTCTGTGACATAGCAGATCCTGCAATTAGGCTCATCCTCTGCTAAGTTTGTGTAAATACCAAGTTTCTGTCTGGCAGGCTCTTCTCTCTGTAGCTTCAAGAATCGGGCTACACTGATGCTGTCACTCTTGTTAAAAATCCAAAACCCCTTGCTCCCATTGCAAGCATATTTTGCTCACTGCATCATAAAGTTTTTATAGTATAGGTGGGGATAGTAGGAAGGGAAGACAATGCTGAGATACTAAGTTCCAGGAGACTAGTTATACCTGCTGAATATAACCTGGTGAGCAAATCACTTAAAGATAAATGTGAAAAACACATGAATCAGAAGATAAATGCTCACTCTTAACATTAATTATGTATGTATCCACATAATTTGAAAAATGCAGTATATTGGATTGAGCAGTGTTATTTAGGTATAATCTTAAGAATTTCTTTGTCTTTGGACTTGTATTTGTCACAGATAACTTGGTTTTAGCAGTATTCATGTTTTTGAGCTTTTGTATATATCTGCTGGGATTTTTCTTAGGCTTATTTTTCAGTTAAGGTTCTAAGTGAGGAAGATATTTAATGATTCTGCTGCAGTGAATCTGAATTTCTACTGTAAAAAGATTATATTAATTTTTTATTCTTATATGGTGAAATCAGAGGTGAAGATGTCCTGCGCAGTACTAGTACTGTTCTTTGAGCAATCTTAGATGGGCTTGAAAACCAGATGTGAAGCTGACAGCTGTCTTACCAATTTTTCCAAATACCCAACTGACACACATTGCCTGTGATTGCCCCCTTGTGCACACCATCTGTAGATAAAATAACATAGAGGTCTTGGTAAGTACACAAGTTTTCCACGAGGGGACATCTCTGGGGTCCTTCTAATTTGTGTTCTCCCACTTTCATTTGAAACAATGTTCAAGTTTCCTTCAAGAGTGAAGGAGGTTGAAGTTTTAAGTGTGTTGTATAGAAAATGGTGCAATTCTGGAAGGCGATGAAAACACTTGGTAAAGTTTTCAAGCTCCACCTTTGCTAGAGTCAAGAGTTTTTGGTACTTTAGGACTTTAATAGAGCACTTGAACAGGATTAGTGGGTTTAAATGATGTATTATGTTGAATGCTAGACGTACCAGAATGCAAGTTTTACAGGCTCTCTCATGATCTCAAAAGTGCTGTTCCCATTATTTTGCTCTGAATCTCCTACCCAGGTATTCATAGGCTCCTTGCTGTGTCAGTACCTGAGCACCCATCACGAGTTAGAGACAGTGTGCTTGCTGCTCCTCTGTTTTCCTTGCTTGTGTCAGCTGGTGTAAGTAGATTGCATGAAATATGCAGATTACTCTTGGAGAACTTCAGTATTTGATTGAGTTAATTATAAATACTGTTGTTGTCTTGCCTCAGGCAGGATCCCTCTGGTTCTGTACTTCTGGCCAGTAACTTTCCTGTGATTAAAAATATTGTTTACAGTAATCTAGGAGCAAATAATGATTAATAGACTGATTAAAAGATTGCAGTCTTTCACTCTGGTTAGTTCATAATTTTTGTTTCTCAAGGTCTACTTGAGGCAGTGCTGAAAAGGTAGAAGCCACAGCCACAACCCTAGGCCATGCCTTATGGGAGCAGTGGTGGCTCAGGCACCAGGTGGGGAAGGGACAGCAGAAGGGACAGGACTTCATGGCTGTGAAGTCAGCTGTGCATGTTACCTTCCATAAAGTAGTAGTTGTGTTAGGCACAATAAAGCAGCAGTGCTAATATGTGAATAAGTTGGCATTCCTAGTTTGAATGTTGACTTGCCCATTTCAGCTGTCTCTAGCAATTTACAGCTCTGTTCTCCTGTATGTGAGACAGCTGCAATTTGTTGTAATGGTTTAAGACTAGAACTTGAAACAATGCTTGAACTTTGCAAAGAAATCAGTACAGTTGTAGTTTCAAAATCATCAGTGACAGAGTAGTGGCCTGGAAGAAGTGTCAGGGGAGGGAGAAATTATGATCTGGACCAATAATTTGTACACAGTCCCAACAACTGGGATTATTGCATAATAATTCCAGTCATGATTTTTGCCCACAACTGCAGGCAACTAGTATTGTTTCCCTATTTCTTCCAGTTCCCTGTTCCCACGATAGAGGGTAACGGGCCTTTTAAAAACCTTCATATTAGAAGCTGATAATGGTTGTTGAAATAAAACATTTTGGTTTTTAAAGAGAAGGGAAAAAAAAACCTTAAACATGACCACATTTTATCATTCTTTGGTAGCATGTACACGAAGTTTAATCTCTATGGTTTATTTAAGAAGAAAATGTGTTCCAAGTTCTTTCAACTCTTCTGAAAACTAGTAGGAAGTCTGAAGATTCCACCCTTCTCTCTGTACCAGCAGTCTGTTAAAAATGGGGATTTGTTTTCCATTGAATGCTTGTTCAGTTTGCATCTGGCACTGACTGTCTGCCCGTGAGTAGTTTTGGGAACTATGGGAACAGAACTCTGAACTGCAATTCCATTCTTCACCATTGCAAAATCATTTCAAGAGCCTGTACCAAAAGTAATGGCTGTGCTTGCTCCCCCTTCTCAGCAACCAAATCACAGGAATAGGAGTATGTCACTGTAGTTGATGACTAACATAGTAATTGAAAAAAAACACTCACTATATATTTTCCTCATATGCCTAGAAAACACTTTTCCTTATTCCATGGGAATTTTTACTCCTTTTTCTGGTGGTGCACCCAAATTCATACAGAGTAGCTGACATCAAGTTTAAGTATACAGATACTCCTGCACACGTTACTTATGTAATATACAAATATATTTTGTTTGACAGCATCATAGTGCAAAAGCATTGTAAACATGACAGCCCTTCCCTGGGGTTAGATCTTTAAAGATAGGACACAGCACAACTTTAGGCTTTGCTAGTAAGGTAGTTACAGAGTTTGTTGACTTACGATGGCTTCATTAAAACAAAAAGCATGAAAAGAACTTAGAAAACTGTAATAGAATTTAAAATTTAAAAAATTTATATTTAGGAGCTTTTTCCAGTCTCGTGGGAAAATGTTTAAGCTAATAACTTTAGCTTAAAGAAATAAATGTTATGAGGAACTTCACAAATATTTATAGAATAGTAATGCAGAAATATAGAAACACTAAATCTACTATGTGTTTATACTTTAGCAAAGGCCTCTGGCTGAAAACAGGGAGCAAATAGTATGAGAAAATGCATGAGAGCTAGACAGAGAAGCAATTTGCCTCGTCTGAACCCTTTTTTGTAGCTGTATCAGTGCTGACAAAGAGAAGAATGGAGGTGTAGAATGGAATCACTCATCCTCAGCAGATCAAGCTGCTGTCCTATACCTCCCTCCCAGCCAGTTCTGATGCCTCAAGTGTCAGGAAGCTGTTTATAAAAGGCTCTTTTTTTCTTTCTTTTTTTTTTTAAGATTCTTTAAATTAAAGAGTAATAGTAACTAGGACAATTTCCAACTTAAGTTAGGTGAAATATAATCTCTAACACTGGGAGAGTGTTAGAAGGGCACCAATGCTAGGGTACAGAGCACACAGACCAGCAGTGGTGAGCATCCAGGAATGTTGCTGACATGAAATCCCAGCACAGGTGCAGAGAACAGACTGTTTCTGATTGCATGTTTAGACAAGGTTTTTGCAGCATGACTTTCAGTGAAAGTTCATAGGAAGCTGTAATGTAGGAGTTTAATCTTTGCTTTTTAGATGTCTCATCCCCCTCTTTGTGAATGTTAAAGAAAGTTTAATATAAGCAGGAGCTTCCTAGCCATAGCTAGTGATTCCAGTAGCTTGAGAAATGATCTTGACATGACACAATCCTTTATAAAAAGCAGAAAAGGCGGCACCCAGTTCTAGGATTGATTTTCACACACAGCAAAAAAGAGGAATTTTGCACTTAGAACCAGGATTAGCAGAAGCCAGATTTCTGAGCTAGGATGATACAACATCATTTGGTATAAAGAGCAGAAGGGTATTGGTCATCTTCACTGCTGAAGATGTGGATGTCTGAGTCCTCTTGAGCACTGGTATGGTTTATCTGGAGGGAGATTGTGCACTTGCTGCATTTTGGCTTAGATCTGTAACAGGGGATTTGGTTGGAGTTAGGTGCCTCACTCTTTTTTTGGTTTTGGCTCCAATTCCTCGTGCATCGCTGGCAAAAGTAAGATCAGAAGAGTTGGTATCATCTCTGCCTCAGAACTGATCAGGTCAGTTCACTCTCTTATGATAGTTTCAGAAGATTTTAGAGTTGGGATGTTTGACCTGAAATCCATACAATTGGTGTTTGACCTGCAGTCACTGCTGATGCACACATGGTGCCAGTGGTTCTCATGGGACAGGAACTGCCAACATCTTCTTCTGAGTCAACCTCTTACAACTCAAAACCACCTCTTCCTTCACAGATGTGGCAGGAGCCTTGTGCCCCAGGTCTCACACGTGAATTTATCAGCTCCAAGATATCCACAAAACTTCTTGTTGGTCACCATCTGTTCCTCCATCAGCCTTTCCACCAGATCAGTTCAAGGATTTTATGCAGTTGGGAGAGTTTTATGTGATGGGGTCAGGGTGTGATACACACTGTTGGTACTTCTGTTCCTGGCCTGTGTCAAATCCAAATTACACAGGGATAAGACTGCTTGCAGTGAGGCCATATCTGAAACATACTTGTCTAATCTGATCAGAATTTAGCTTTGGACCAGCAATGACAGCCCATTATGCAGTATTTTCTTCTGTTGGGCAATTCTGAGAGCATTGTATATATTATTTTTAATTGCACTTAGACAATGTGTCCATTGCTGCAGCCCTAAAGCAAAACAGCACCAAAATATGAGTGCTCTGGAAGTGATGCTGAGAAAGTACTGCTGGAACTGAGCAGGGAGAGCTTCTGCTCTGTGTATTTGTGCCAGACCTGGATCACAAGCACTGTCACTTTCTAGATTCACTTACTTTCCCTGTTTCCTGCCCAAGAGGTCACATGTGAGGCAGGGAAAATGAGGGGCAGCCTGTGATGTGACACAGAAAGCAGGGCATTTTTAAAAGAGTAAATGCATCATAAATATATATTTTATTTAATTTTTATCATGATTCTGTTTCACTTAGATTGACATAAGTTAAGTGAAAGAATCCATGCTGCTGTCCTTGTTTATGTTTTGCCTTTATATTTTGCCCCTGTGTCAGCCTGAGTAGTGGAAAACTTTGAGGTCAACCTCACTTTCAGGCTCCCCTTTGCTTTGAAACTTAGGGATGCTGTAAGGAAAACACATCTCTCTTTTGAAACTCCTGTTTTCATTTGACTTTGAGAATGATGTGGAAGTATTTCTGTTGGCTTTGAGCTTTTACAAATGGTAGGACCAAGTGAAGGCAACTACTAAGTTTTGGATCTCCTGGATTTAGTGCTTAGGATGTGTTATTCCTGAAGCCTGAAGGGCAGAGCTTCTCTCACATGAGGAGCAGGGAGCAATGTTTGCCCTAAGGTTGCTGTAGTTGATGCCAGTCAGAACTGCAGCCCTGGGCAAAATTCCAGCAGCCATCACTGTCTCGTTACTACCTGGTGGTTAGCTTATGGTCAGGATTTAGGACAGCACATTTCTGCTTCATAAAAGAGGCTGTGAAAGCAGAAGAAACTTGTTTCTGAGTTTTTAATATGCACCTAGTGACTCCTTTAGTGTCATGAACTGTACAAAACACATTATTCATGTGTGTTTATCTCTGTTTTGGCTTTCAAATTGTTTTGGTATCATACAACCACATGGATGTACTCACTGTCCAGCATGACTGAGAAGAAACATAAATCTGCAGTTCACTTTGGCCACCAGAGAGTGTTTGCTTTGCTTTCTGACTGGCCTATGTTAACCAGGTATCCCACTCTTCCAGCTGTAAATCAGGCAGCTGATTAATAATCACAGTGAGAGAAATAATTAGTACTGGCATGTAGATGTTTTATGGATCTATCTTTTTTGAGAGCCAGATCCAGCCATATGGAATAATGTAGCTGAGAGACTATAAATATGATTCGACTTAGACAGTCATCTCTTCTGTTTTCTGTTATCACAGCAGTGTCAGCACGAGGAAAACAATGAAAGTGAGGAGAGGCTGTTGCAGATTTTATTACAAGTTTGAGGGCTTGGAATTTTTTTTTCTTCTTCAAGGACACTGTGCTAATCTGAAGAAAGGGGTCTTGATTTGTGTTCATTTATGCCTGCCACAATTATTTAAGAAATAGCTTCAGTGTACATACTTGAAGAGCTTTGGTTCTCTTTTAACTATTTCTGGCAGAGTTAGAAAGCTATGCCTTGTGCTTTGTATCATGAAAACTTGTCTTCTCCAATAAGCCACATCTTAAACTGTGTCAGCCCTCTTTACATTCAAAGTAACTGTTTTCTGTTTGTTGCTGTTGGATTGATGCTGTTAACTGTGTGTCTGCAGTGCAGCCAGCAGCAGAGAGTGAGGATTTCCACAGAAAGTGAAGGCTTTAGTAGTAAAGTCCAGATGGGCACCAAGGTGCAGTTGAGTCCATGTAGTTAGGCATTTTTGGGCAGAACCAGTTCTGATCTTCATGCTGATCTTCATGTAACTCACCAAAAATAAAAAAGATCTGAGTTTGAGGACCATTCACAAGGCTGATGCTCCTAAAATCAGCTACTGATACTTTATCAGCACAGTAAAAACAGGAAAATAAAAAAAAATGTGGAACAGGAATATCTCATTGTATTCTGAATCTTTGCAGGGTCTCTGTAAGGCAGAGTAAGTCTTTTGAGAAAAGCAAACAGTTCACCATGAAGCTATTTATTTATATTAATTTAATGAGGTAGGCTATTTTTAAACTATTTTGTTGAGCTTTTATATGTTGGATTAGCAAATGTGACCCTACTGAAACCAGGAGAGGTAAAGGACAGGTTCCCAAAATGCTGTATTGGAGAATTTTAGGTAGTCTGCAAGAGGGGAAGGTCTTTATGATTCTGTTCCCTATGCAATGCAAAGGAAAGCATCATGCCATAGTGTGGGATGCTGGAGCTGTATGGAAGTCACACCTCATTTTTTTGGGAAGGAATAAGAAAATGCCTGCTGCACTAGAGGCAGGAGAGCTTGCTCTTTCTGCTCTAAATGATGATTGTTTCATTCTTGTATTGTAATAGCTTTTCCAAATACCTTTTTGTTGGTCTTCTGAAATAGTTTACTTGCCATAGGAGTATTTTCTTTTGAGGTGCCTCATTTTGCTTCTGAAAGTTTTTAGAAGTGACATCTGACACAGCTATTCCCGTCCAACACTTAAAGCATATACAGTTCCATCAATACATACACAGTCACATCAGTATGATACAGGTTGGGTTGTTTGATTCTTTTCCCTCTCAGAGACAAAAGTTGCTAGAAGTGGTATGAGGTAAATGATGGTCAATCATAATTCAGTGCTAAAATTTTTCATTCAATTTGTCTCTCATAAAATACAATAGCATAAGAAAATTTAAACTGCTTCAAAGATGATAGAGCAATCTCTGTGATTCATCCTCATCTTATCTTTCCATCCCAGGAAATGCTTTCTCAGATAATTTCTCTTCCAAGGCCTCTATTCAGTGCACTACTTCTTTTTCTGACACTTAACCCACTAGTGTTGTGTACTGTATGTATTATGCATTGCCTTTTGTGTATGCCTTATATTACAAAGAGCTTTATATCCCTAAGGGTTTCTGCAGCTATTTCTGTGAGTTTGTCCTACAGGGCACTTTTGTGAAAGTCATCAGCTAGCCTTTGCTATGAAGAAAGAGATAATAGTAACCGAAAGTAGGCCAAGCTCATTAGATTATGATTAAAAGGCAGATTTATTTTTTTTTAATCTAGTGAATGAGGTTCTGGTGGGCGGGCACTGGGCAGAAGTGGTGCTGGAGAAAAGTCGCAGGTGCTGTGTCCTTGGGCCACTCTGTCTCTTCAGCTATTTTATAGCTTTAATTAAATACTGACTCATGAAGAGCACAGAGACCTTTAATTTCACCCAAGTGACTTTCTTTAACAAATATTAAGAAAGAAATTCCAAGTGTGGTCCTGCCTTTGCTGTGTAGGATGAAGCTAGAGCAGACAGTTGGGCCCAGAAGCAAGTTGTTTCAGAGCAGGATTGTAATTTGCCTTTTACCATGCTGTATCCTTAGATCTTCTGTGAACATGCATGTTTCCATCAGAAACAGTGGATTGTTGTCACCGCAGAGGTAGAGTAAGGATTTAGGATTTGGATTTTCCTCCAGAATTATTTAAGAACCAGCTCTGAGCTCTTCAAACTGGTGAAGCCCTAAGGTAACCCAAGGCCCCTGATCTGAGGTTTGAGGACCTGTGCTCAGTCAGCCAGTGGGACCCCTGTACTTCCTCCTTGTCTCTGGTGGGGCTGGGGGTCAGTGGGACCTCACAAACACCTCTTGCACCTCTTCCACTGTCAAGTCAATGACCCCTCTATTTAAGTCTCTCAGCTGAGCTGGCTCAAAACTTCATTTCTGAGGATGAATTTGAAAACAATCCATCAGTTGCAGTTCAAGTAATGGTTTGTAGAGGAACACATGAACTATCAGGCATTCAAGTCCCACCTGCAGCCCCCTCTTTGTTGATTGCACTGGCCTGTCCCTGAAGGGCAGACCCTGCCTCCTGCCTGGCAGACCAAGAGCTGTGGCCACATTGGTGACCAGGAAAGCTTTTCAGGTCATGGGGCTGGGTAAGGCTTCTTTTGTTTCACCAGCAAACCTGGAGAAGCTGTCAGACCTCACCCTGCTGACCTTCAGTGACCCCTTCATTGAGACAAGGGGGAAATTACAAACTGTAACCTTCTGGCTTAATTAGCCACCTGCTCTTCCTGCCCTCTTGCATCTGCAGTAACTATTTATACACAGGAGACTACACAATAGGCTGTGGCTCTCAAAGTTTTCTTGACCAGTAGTAGTCTTTCCATGTCAGGTGGTAGCTCAGCTACTCTGAATGACATTTTTCCTTCTTTTTGATTCTGTGTGATGTGACAGGACTGGCATTTTTCCCACTTGCTAAGCATCCATATTTCATCAGCCACCATGATCCTCACCGTTTGTACTCGAAGTGATTACTTGACACCAGGTAATTTCAATAAGTAATCAGCATTTAAATACAACTTATCATGTCACCCTTTCCCTCTCCTATCCTTAGATGTAAAGGGGCATCCCACTATGGCCTTACCAAGGAACGGAAGAGGCGTTCCCAAGACTGCTCTCCGGACCATGGCTCCAGCTTAGCAGTAGCTGCCCTGGGTCCCGAGCTCTCAGCAGCTGCAGCCATTGCCTTAATGACAGATGAGCCAGGGCTGGTGAACCCGGCCTTCAGCCCCACCTCGGAGGACAGCCAGTCAAGCAGCAGCCCTGGAGACTTGCATCGCAGCAACAGAAACAGAAGTAAGAACTGGAAGTGATGGTTTCAGAGCCTGGTGACCTCTTTCAGCTTTTGTTTTCTGTGAAGCATGTGTTGCTGGAGTCTTAAAAAAAAAAAAAAGGGGGGGTGGGAGGGGGGTGGGAGAGTGAAATTTTTAACTTCATATGGCTTATCAAACTGCACACTCAGTGACCCAATAGACTTGTGGTAAAAAACAAATTTGCTTGCCACAGGCAACAGTCAAGCTGAAGATGGACTTCATGCACACATGCTAACCACAGGTTTCAAGAAAGATTATTCAAGCCAAGTCAGCTCAGTGGGAAAAGCAAATGGCATGTGTGATGTGCTGACAAGATGGGGGACATGGCTTCACCAAAACATAGTGGTCTAAATAACTCCCACAGAAAGTGCCAAAGGCACCTACCCAAAAGCCAATTGGGAACTGTGTTTGGCTGTTGCCAAATATTTGAAGGAAAACAAACCTTAAGAGCCTGAGGATGTTTGCCAGCCTTCCAGGGAGGTACAGCTCAGAGGAGCTGCTCCTGCTAAAATAACTATAGTCAGAGACAAGTTGCACTGAGAACTTTGCCTTGATCCCTCACCGTCTCACTGTGCCTGGTTCTGATGAGTGTCACATTTGAAAAACATAGCTGGGCCAGAAGCAGACTCAGAAGCATTAATGGTGAGTTCAAAGCTTGCCTTTGAGGACTGAAGCAAAAATTAATAGCTCACTTTGTGTTGTATCAGCTGTGTGTTGGGAGGATGGATGAAGAGCTGGAGGAAGACTAGAAAATGAGCAGCTCTATCCTCTTGTGTGTGTAGGGCTAGAGAAGCAAGGAAAGGGAGGGGGCATGCAGTCCCCTGATGAAATTAAGCCTGCAGTGTGGTTTGAGGGCATGTTGTATTATTAGATTATAACATTTGGCTAGCATGCAGAGCTTGAACAGACAGAATGGCAACAACCAAGAATATATATTGGTTGGAAAAGATGGAAAGAATGGAAAAAGAGAGTGACATGTTTCAAAAATATTATGACTTTTTTTCAGTATTGCCTTACCCAGGTTGGATGATGTAATTTAATTGGTCCCTCCCACCTGATAATCTGCATTTTTGACATGAAATTTTTGCCTATCATTGGCTGCTTTGGAAGCATTGCAGGATTTTGAGGCAGTTGTGTGGTGGTCTTTTTTTGAGAAGAGTTTTTAACAACACCTTCCAGCTTTTTACTTTTTTTGTGTGTGTGTCAAACTTACATAGCTCGGGAAAGGCAGTACTTCCTTTATATGTGTTTTTCACAGAATTGCTGCTGATTCTGCCTCATTCTGATAATTTGAGGATTATTCTCTCCCAGGCTACTACACTTGCAGGAGACTGCTGTGTGTGACTGGTATAACAGTGAGGGAAGGCAATTTCAGGGTGTGAAACAGAAGCAGAGCAATTGTACCTAGATTCAAGAGGGTTCAGCCTTGGAATATCATCTGGAGTTGGGTGCAAAGGTGAAATGCAGGAGGCCTCATCTGCTAATGTTGTACCTCAACATAATCTGAGGCTGCAGAAAAGATGTAGTTTTAGCCCAGGAGTGCTGAACTGTATTGATTTGTGTTTTTCCTGCTGTTGCAGCTCGGCACTTTGAACGCTCCACTATAAGAAGCAGATCTTTTAAAAAAATAAACAAGGCCTTCAGTGTTCTTCGAAGGACAAAAAGTGGCAGCGCCGTTTCCAACCAGGCTGACAGGGAGAGGGAGGTTGTTGGAAATTCTACTGCTGGAGAGGAAGGTAAAGCTTTGTTCTCCTTGTGTTAAAGCTTAAAATGGGGTAGGAGACCCTATCCACATGGGGCTGGACATCCATGACGGACATGCCTTTCATGTGGTAGGCAATGCATGATTGAAAACCAGAAAACTCAATCTTTCCTTATTTTCTTCTTTAAAATGTTGTTAGTGACTGTCAGGCAAGAATATTGCTGGGTTGTGAGGGACCCCACATAGGGCTGCTCTGGTAAAAACCTGTGTACCACAGGCAGCCCAGTGTCTAGCATGTGGGATGTGGGGTCTGAGTGTCTGGGATCCATTACTGGAGCTGTCATTGATTTTCTATATAATTTTATTCAAGAGACTTCATCGGCATGTGTCTGTCTGCCTAAAGCAAACAGATCACAGTGATCATGCATCACAGGAAATCGTGAGTTTTGGCTAATGTTTATGAAGCAGTGGAAATTTACAGTGGGAAGGTGGTATGAAAGTGCAAATACTGTAACTCTTCTAGCACTTCTGTGGGATCCTTGGTGATAGACTTGTATTACCTCAACCAGGCAGGTGATGAGGTAAGAATACTCTGCTCTTAAACAGGGGGGAGAGGCAAATTTGTTTGATGTATGTCAAGGATGAGGGGTCCAGCAGGCATTTGACGTTCTCAAAGCAATAAGCAAATGTTACTAATTGCTTTGGACTGTAATTATGAAGCAAACATTAGCATTCATGCATCAAGAGGAAGTGATGATAGAGCGGGAATCATTGTCTTAATCAAGGTCATCATGGAGCTTATTATTCCTGTGCTTGATGCCTCAGCACTTCATGTCTCTTCCCAGATCAAATGTCCAGGAAAAGGGCTATAAGAAGACAAAATATCTAACTTCCCTCTGTAGTATTCCCTAGTATTTCAAGCTAGCATTGAAACTCACACAAAATAAAGACAAAAGGCTGCCAAATGCTGTGTTTAGGCATCATTATTCTTTAAGCAATGAATTGGAGAACAGTGTTCAATATTTCTTCTGCTTTATTTGCTTATACCTTAAGAAGAGTTTCACTACATTAATGTGTTTGTGGTACTTACTCTCCTAAACCACATACTTGCTGATGTAGGCAAAATGAAACCTTTTAGTTCAAAATTATAAACCTTTTCCATAAAAATAATGTGGATCTGCTCCTTGGCCTGGAAGCATCATTAATAGCTTTACTGTCCCAAATATTTTATTATTTTTCTTCAACTAAAATATTGTAAATAAGATGTCTATGGCTCTCTTTGAGCAGACAGATAAGTTCCTTATGCCCTAGCAATTGTTAAATACATTGCAAGCAAAAACTTATCCTTCTTCAACTGGAGTGAAATTCTGCATGTCTCAAATTCATACTTTTCAAAAAGCACCTCTTCAGAGTAGGACACAGACATTTTTATGACTGCTTTCTACCTAGGCTGATAGTTGACATTAGTAATTGTTCCCCTGAAAGCTTGGCTTCATGTCCAGAACTTGTGGATGTTCTGGATGCCAACAGTTCCTACCCAGCAACCCAGTGCAGCACAGATGTTAACAGAAGGAGGTGCGAACATGACACTGGCCTTTACATTTCCAGCAGAATGAAAAGTGCTGCTGTCTCCTTTTTGAGGGACATATAATGGGGCCCTGAAGTGGCAGTCACTCTGGGGCCCTGTTGACAGTGTTGAGATTGTCATTTTCTCCTTGACTCTGCTTGTGGTTTCAATCCTCTGCACCAAGCATGCCTGTAAACTTGCGAATACTGCACTGGAAAAAACAGGTAGGTACTTAATTACTTAATGAGCAGTTACTCTGACGTATGAGATCACAGAAGCTGGGTGCTTAAATTACAGTATTAATTATACATGCAAATAATGCATTTTGATTGCACAGTTCTGGAATTTGGTCTTTAAATAAATGCAAGCAAAGGACTTGAACCAATACAAATACAACTTCAACAAAGATCTCTACTCAGTCCTTTGCAACAGGTGCTTTGTACAATGGCCTCTCTCAAAGGCTCTCTGTTTCTTCCTATTGGAGAAGGAAATGAATATACTTCTTTCTGTAGCAGTTGCCATCCTGCCAGCTGGAGGCTTGTTTTCTTCTCCAGTTCTATGTGTTTTCTTTTTTTTTTTTTTAAACACTCAGCTGTTCTGAGCAGTCTGCAGTTGTACTCCTTGTTAGAGCTGCTGGTCAATCTTTAGGGATAGTTGTGGTATGCTGCATGCTGTGCTTGCTAAAGGTCCAGCTCAAACCTATTGGGAAAAGGCAGCCCCATGTGTCTGCCTCCCCATTGCCACTCCGCTTTCCTGTGTGGGGTGGTCCTGGCCTCCAAAGACCCCATACCCAGTGTGAAAGCTGCTGCTGCTTTGACGCAAATTTCTCAGGTTCATGTCAGTAACCACCACACCTCAGCCATGCCTCATTGCTCCAGGAGATTGGATAGCACTTCACCCATCTCTCTGGTGGCTCCTTTCCTCCTTGGTCAGTGAGTGAGCAGAAACAACCTGAGACCACGGCAGACTCACAGTGGGCATAGAGTGAAAAAACCCCTTCTTGCAGATAACCTCTTGTTGATAAAAGGTGCTGTCATGTCATCTGGTGAAGTTCAACATATTATAGACCATTTGTCCCCAGTTTTTAGAATTCCCTCATCTTAGTTCAAATGTCTCTGTTTATACTGTGTTTCGCCTGTATTTTAGTCAAGGGAGCTGTGAGAACAAAACCCATAGTGCCTATCTATGTATTTGCCCTCAACATCAGCAGCACTGATGTCAAATTAGCTATTTGCCCACTGCAGAGTATGTAAGTGTCTTTAAGCTGAAGCTGATACATCTGTTGGGGCAACACTCAGTTGCAATATGATTGTGAGGGTGCAAGACACAACAATCATTCCTGATGTCAGAGAAAAAATATGCAAATAACCACAAAGCTGCATAACTCGAAGCTGAAAGCAGTATTGGTTTTGGAAAATTCCTTTTCTAGTGAAAAAAAAAAATGTATAATGACAATTGTGGTTCTGTTACAATTTCAGCAGTGAAATAGTGACAGTCTAATGCTACCTTATACCTGGAACTGGTAGCAGACCTGTTAATGATTTCCATTTGCAGCATAATGTTTGATTTGTCATATGCACACACTTTGGCTTTACATGATCCAGGCTTTCTTTCTTACTCTCTTTAAATGTTTCAGTGGCATTTTCAGCAGAGAAGAGTTCATTGTGCAAACAAAAGAAAACGTTAGAAGTTAATGAAAAGTGCATTGATGAGAAAACATTTGAATGAGAGAAGTGTTAAGTTTTTCTCATCTTTTAATAATTTGATAATTTTTTAAATCACCTGTGCAAAGAAGTATTTGTCTGTAGTGCTGCACTCAATTTTGTGATAGAGTAATCTCATTAGCAGCATTAACAGCTACAAATAGCTTTTCAGGTCTGAAGTAGAAGTTAGGGAAGTTTAAAAGGGAGGGTTTAATCTGAGACTTGAGGGAAGGTGACAGGGACACCCTTCTGGCACTGGTGCATTTAAGATGTAATAACTTCTGACTGGTTCTACTAGTGTAAATGACCTTGACAATCTACTTAAATGATAAAATATCTCTGAACAAAGGCTGATCCAGCACCGCTATGCTTATTTGTATCACTGTGCTCTTAGTTTGACATCATATTCTTTAAATTCACTTCCAAGAAAGGAGACATATATAGAGAGATATATACACACACACACTCTTTATTCAAACTGAGCTACAAAGTCCTAAACCAGCTAATGCTTTAGGATGAAAGAATTTGGGAATGCAATTGCAAAAACTTCTTTGCGGTTTTAAAGTAAAAGGGAGCCCTGCTTCTGGTTTTCAGAAACATTCATCAGTTCCATTTTGCAGTTAAGCCATTGTAAAATAAATTACTTGAGGGTGTCAAAGTCGAACTCATTCTTCTTAGTCTCATGGTAGGTGCAGATCTAGCATCTGTTACTGCTTTGCAGCAGTCAAGACCAAGGCAGCCCTGGCCGGCCCTGGCAGGATCACAGAACAGACTCTCCTGTTGTATGGGTGTATCTCACTCCTACTGTTCAGTCTGAACTCTGTCATAATTTTTATATATATATATGTATATATACACACGTATATGAAATAGGCATTATAAATACTTTAATGTTTGGGAAAGGTACATGAAGAAAAATAAGGTAAGTAAAACACACAGGTGGCTCTAAGGCTCACTGCATGCAGAAAAGAAAGTGGTTTATCCAGCCCCAGGACAAGACAGCACAGTCCAACTTCTCTCTCAGGAAGGCTGCACCCTGCAGGAATCCCCCACTGTTCCTGTTTTCCCCATATTCAATTCAATTGCAGTTCCAACTTCCCAAAACAGCTGTTGGAAATCTTACAGAGCTGGTTCAAAGCACTCTGCTCTAGGATGATGAGCCAGGCCATTTCCAGAAGAAAAAGGCTGGCTCTGTAGCATTTCCTTCATTGCAGACAGATAAACTCTGCTGGAAATAAGATAGCCACAACTCTTTTGAGACATGCTGCAAGAGTCATTTTAGTTCTTTTGGGACTCTCTTAGTAAGAGGAATATGCAGAAGCAAGAAGAGACATTAAAGCTGGCATTGCCTTCTACCTGCCCCTTGCATTGGATCAGCATCCCTGGAGAACTGATGGAAGATATCAGGCCAGAATGATGGCAAACGGCTGGGAGGATGAACTGCTACATGAGAACAAATTGGAAAGAAAAGGTTGCAGAATGAAGTCCCACACCAGCACAAGTGCACACGACATTCACAGACACAAGAATGTTCCAAGAATAGGTTACACAAGCTTCGTTTAAATTCTGTTGATCAGGTGCTGGGAGGCATGAGTGTGTGTCCCTGCAGATAGCTGCGCTGGCAATTCACATCACTCAGACTTTCTGATCGAAATAAGGACTTGGAACCTGAGACACAAGTCTTTTTTACTCTGATTTTTGATTAGTCTGGACTTGAGTCCTAGCAAATATTACCCAGTATTTTGTCACACTGGATACTGAGAATGAAGGCAGAAGTTATCCTGATGGCAGCACTGAGGAGGGGCATGGTGCACATAGAAGTCAGCTGAAACCAGAGCACTGGAGGAACACTACCATTAAGTAGTATAAACTGTGGAGATAAAATATTAAGCATACTTAAATTTTGTCTTGCAGTCTCATGGCCACTATATTAACAAGTGTTCATGTCCTACATTGTACCAAACATGCAGAGTTTACTGTGTAAAGCTGGTCTCTCCTATGTTGTTTGTTACTATAATGGGATGTGTGGAAGTATCCATAAAATTGCACACTAATGTAAGGAAAACATTGCTTAAGAAAAAAACACACAATCTTTCTGAATGCAGATGACATTTTATTATATTAACAGATTCAGAATGCTCCATACAACCCCCGCTGACAATACCACAACAATCTGTGGGAAAACCTGCAAGAATCACCAAAAACAAGACAGAAAGTTTACTTCTTTCTAGATTCAGCAGCTCTTCGGTATTTAAGGACTGGAAATATAAAATGGTAAAGAAAGGTATGCAATATTCTTGGGTTTTCCTGCTCTGGAAAACCTGGTCAAACAAAATGGAGAATTCTAATTATGAGTGTAAGAACTGGAAACTGGGGTCTATGCAAACTGATGCTCCAGCCTCACAACCTGTTGTATATATGTGAATGGTACAACCCCTCAGCTCAGCTGGAGTCCCTTAAATCGGGCTGCTGAGGCCCCGTTGACTGTACACAACCAGATGCTGGAGCAGGGTTCACCTCTTCTGGGTATGGTATATATACTAGAAAAATTCAAGTTGAAGACTTTGCTTTCCAGACACAGCATCATCTTGAAATAGGCACGGTAGGTTTTGATCATACTGTACACAGTTAATGCAGACTGTTTGGTGAACAGGTGATTGTGAATTTTCTTATATAAAAAAAAAAATGTGTATTTTATAGATTTATTTTTTCATATTTAATGTTATTTTATCCAAATAGACATTGACCTTTCATTTATGGAAGTCTATATTGCTGGTAATACAATCGTCCATGTAAATGGCTGGGATGAAAACAGAGGCAAGACTTCAATGAAAAGGGCAGAAATTAAAGGAGCACTGAGGGTTTTTGGATGCTTGGCCCATCTGAGAAGAAAATGCTGCAGATTAAAAAATATATTTATTAAAAGCATAGCAAATGAAGACATAAGGTGAGGCAGTACATCCTGCTAGCTATGAAAAGAGAAGCCTTAGGGACTTGCAGACTGGCAAGAAAAATATCTTTGGAAGATCTGTACTCTCCAGAAGGAAGTTAGATATTAAAAATTCCTCTAGAAGAATCTGCATAAATTCACATTGAAAGTCAGCCAACTGCCACTGCAAGACTTAGTAAAACAGTTAAGTCATTGTTCAAAATGCAAAGAAACTTAAATAAGGTCATAAAAATATATGTGTATATTATGTAAGTGTAGAGACTTTTTCACTGCCGATTTGCTGTGATTTTGTTCTGGGATAATTACAAACTGAAATAATGTAAGTGTGTCAATAGTTTTTTCAGTCCACAATTCTCCATGGCCAAGTAATGTAACTGGGTAATTTCTTTAGAGAAGTTTTAGGAATGCAGAATGAAAGAATTAGTATTTGAGAAACAACAGTTTGTTAGGACCTGAGATGAATCATCATCCAGTGAGAAATGGAAATTTTTCTGCTATAGGACTACTTTGGTAGTCTGCAAAATATGCAGAGATACTTATTTATGCTATTTCCTTACAGAGAAGATGTGGGGATGCAGACTGTAATTTGCATTTTTACGTATAAACACCCTTATGGCCACACTGAGACTGTAAAATGTGCACACTAATCCTGAAGCAGGGATCAGGCCTTGAGTAATCTTTGAGTATTTGTATCATCTGACTTTAAGCACCCCACTGAGATGCCAGAGTTAATTGTCTCTTTCTTCTTACATAGCAGTGGAGAGAGTTTAGCACCTCCAGGGGTGGTTTAGCAGTGAAGTGGCTATGGCTCCCTTTGGGTGCACATGCACTATAAAGGAAATCAGAGCAAATAGATCAGCATATTATGCATTTGGTTTATAGGCCTGGGTTTAGATGGAGTGAATCTACCCTTCAGGCTAGAGAGAAGAGAACAAGTTACAAGCTGAGCAAATATTGTCCAGAAAGGAGAAGAGTATGGGGAATATAAAGCAACTTCTATTCCTGACACATTAAAGTTGTGTGCATAACCAAAATAAAAACATATTAGAGCAGAAACTGATACTATGAGAGTATAAATTAAATAAATACTTGGATATTAGGTTGATGGAGTCTGCACTGTTATCTAGATAGACTTTTATTGCCTGTCAGCTCTGTGTAAAACCACAAAGTTGAAGTCTGTGCTACCAGTAGGTGCTTTTTACAGACGTGGAGGAAGACAGCTTCCCACCTCGAAGAGCATATGATCAAAGAAGTGGTAAGGGATGCAACGTGGTGTTTCTTAATACTTTTTTCCTGCTTGCTCTTTCTCCTTGATCTGTCTCAAAACGTTTTGGTGCCTTGCTGGTTTGTTGCCTGCTAATTCTGTGGTAGAAAATGTTTATTCTATCTCAGATTCTGCTGTGTTAATTTTCATGTAACATTTTACTACTATTCAGTAACAGTCACTGCACTTTCATTTCTAAAATAGGCAATTGAAAAAACATTAGCATTTAATTTTTTAACTTACAGGTTTTTTCATGTGAGACACAGACAAAAAAATTCAAAAGCTTTCTCTCACCTATGGGGGATTAAAAATAATTGGAAGGCTGACATGCCTGTGCTAAAAAAGTCACTGATGCTTTTAGTTCAACTTTGCTCACTGATGAATGTAGATTAAGAGTTTGAATTGACCTAGAAGGAAAGACAGTATTAGTGACATGCTGTGAAAGCAAACACGCCAGTTGAAAAGTAGGGTTTGGAAGAGGAGATGATTATCCAGTGCATTATAAATACAACACAGACCCCTGCCCACCACTAGTCCCTCTTCCCCAGACCCAGACTGACAGGAACAGCAGATTTTTCCCTTCAGACACCTTGATCTCACTTTGATTTTAATACAGACATGTGGCAGTGAGAGCCAGTCACTCCTCCTTGTTGGAATTCAAGCACTGATGGAAAGAGAGGGGTCTGGTAGAGAAACTGCTGTGTGCCTTGGGTTGCCTTTCTTTTAGCTGAAGGTAAAAAATACTTTCTTGTATTGCATGAGTTGAGTACCTCAGCTATGGCACCAAAAATGGAGGAAAAGGGCAGCCTGGGAAGCTACCACTGAGGCAGGGTTCTCAGCCCACCACAGTGGGAATGGATGTTTGTCAAGGTGTCTGTACCCATCTACTCTAGAAGGAGTAGAACAAGGAACCGTGGCCTGGTTCAGAGGGGTCTCTGGTGATTAAACCCATATTTTGTTCCCTTATTAGTAATACATGTATCTGTTTCAAAGTACGTTTCATCTGTCTGAATTACATCAAAGTTGTAGGCCTGTGTTTCATAGGGGAAAAAGGAAGCCTGAATGTGGCATTAAACATTAAAAACATTAAAAAACATTAAAACATTAAAAAAAGATCCCTTTAAGTCCACTCAGCAGGCATAGGTATCCTTTTCTCACCACTTACTGTAAATCACATCTACGCATAAAACCTTGTTTGGATAACTGTCAGGTACTTGATGTTGTGTGGTGCATCTTTTAACAAAGCAAATCTGTGAAGTCAAATAAATACCTTACAATGTGCATTTCCAGGTTTTCCCAGATTGTATCACCTGATTCCAGATGGGGAAATTACCTGCATTAAGATCAACCGAACAGATCCTCATGAAAACCTAGCCATTAGGATTGTGGGAGGCAGTGAGACTCCTTTGGTTCACATTATTATACAGCATATTTATCGAGATGGGGTAATTGCCAGAGATGGAAGACTGCTGCCTGGAGACATGATACTGAAGGTACAGTACTGTGGAGACACAAGATAAAAGTATCCTAACAAAGAATAAGACAGAATAAAAGTCAGTCATGAGATAAGATTTGAAGAGTTGCTGGTTTGTGCAGGTAGAATAATGCATGCAGAAAGGTATTCAGTTCCTCTGGATGCTGTGATGATTTAATTTATTTCAGTAGTTTCTGAGGCTCGTATATTTGCTTATTTCTACTGCTCACTAGTAGGCTTCTCTGATTTCTGCTCACACATGGTAGAGGTGAAATGCAGCGTAGCATAGTGGACTGTTGGCTTTTCTGACCCAGTGGTGCAAAAGTTTTTTTTCTGAAAGCAGAGGCTGAGCTTTTTGTCCACTTTGTTTATGCTGAACTGTGGGCTCAACTCTCAGTTAGTGAAGTTTCCAGTGCCTTACATCCCACTTACACCATGACAGGTGATCAGGATTACTCTATTTCACCATCTAGCTCCTCTGTATGATGTGTTCTGCACTGCAGAGCATGAGATGTTGCCCACTGTACTTTGTGAGTGTTGTTCCACCAGCAGCCACAGGTGAAATCTCTAAGAACAAATGTGAGCATCATTCAGGCACTAGCTGTTGGCTACTACTTCTGCTCCTGTTTCTATTTCTACAGAAATGTATAACAGCTGAACCAGAATTAGGCCAAATGGTTAAAGTTCAGGTATCTTGTAAACTGTGCCTTCAGATTAGCTTTTGAGTAATCTCTTTTGAACCAATCTCTCAGTTACCCCAGCAGCTTGGAGCTCTGCAAGGATGCCAAATTAAATTAATGCCTCAGTCCTTAGAGTGATGACTGAAAAGGCAAGTTTCCTTGTTTTGCTGGTGTGCAGTTGGAGTGTACAGGTAAATTCCTATTCCAAGCCAATGGTACAACCACAGCTCACCCAGTAAGGCTACAGGAGCTGGAAGTGGGGTGAACTGCGAAGTCTGGAATACATATCTGAGGGTCATCTTTCAGGTAGGACTCTGGATTCTACGTATCTACATATCTTATTCTACATATGTGAGTAATTATTAAGATGTCCTGGTTTAGGAACACTGTCATTTGAAGTTCAGAGTACCACCTGTAATCCATCTCTTCCTAGCATTTGGGGACGCCAGTGGTAGCTGAAGACACTTGAGGCACGCCAAGGTTGTAACTTCATGGCTGACAGCCTGTGGCCAACGGGATTTCTCATGATCGTGATGTGGGCATACTTCACTCTGGCACTGTTTAAATGTGCCTATGGATTGTGTTTCCATGTGGATGAGTGTCACCTGGTCCTATGGTTTGAGGAGGCTTGCTGTCCCAGCACAGAGTGGCAGAGTTAAAGGCACCACTGAGCCAAAACAGTCCTGGAGGGCACATCCATCCACACGTCAGTGGGAAGTTGTGATTGCAGCACAGATGGGCCCATCTGTGGCTGACTGCCCAGGGATTTACCAAGGATTCCCAGCACTTTCAGACCCATGCCAGTGGAGCTCATCCTTGTCATGGTACCCAAGCTGGCAACTTAAAATTAGTTGGGATGTATCTCTTAGGGGTGCAGTCCCCACATGTCCCCACATCAGACCGTGGTGGGGAGAGCCCCATTGTGTCCACATGGGCCATCTGCAAAAAACACCTGCCAGTCAAATGCATTTGCTGTTGCTGGGGGACAGTTCTGTTGCAGTTCAGAGATATTTTGCAGTCTTTAAATGGTTCAACCTGTGCAGTGTAAAACTACACAGAAATAACTTGTCTGACTCAGGGTTTCCAGCCAGCAATGGCTTACAACCTTGCAACTGTTTCTCATTTAGCTGTGATAAAGAGCAATGCCTAGTCATTATTACGCACACGAATATGACAGAACTGAATGGAAGCTCTTTTTTTCCTTATTCTTTTCCCCAGCCAAATTACAGAAGTGGCAGTTAAGCAATTTTACCACCAACTGAGCTACATCTTACCTGGAAATGCCTTACACCACAAAATGTAAAAAGCTTGAGTCTCTAGTGCGGTATATCAGCATAATTGTTAGTAAATATCCAGGCTGTTTAAGCTACTACTTGGGGCTCTTTTCTTCATTCTAATTAGAGATTCTTTAGCAAGGAACTTTTTTTTTTTTTTTTTTTTTTTAAGTTACCTAGAGCAGCTGGGAGATAATGAAGCAGAGAAACAGCAGGAAAGTGGTGGGAGTGAAAGGAAAGGCTGGCAAGCCAATTCCAAATCAGAAGCTAGTGAAATAAAACTAAGATATATGAAAGGATATTGGAGCTTGGGAAAGAACAGTAATAAAGCTAAAAAATAACATGTATGTCTGGAGACTATCAGGGAAAAAGGAAAAAAAAAAATAAGGCAGAAATTGTCTGTACAGCATGTCCTTTCCTTGGGGGGAAGACTGTTCTGCTCTGCAAACTTGGCCTCCTGCATGCCATGGTTTGAAATAGTCACTTTGTATGAAGACATCTGTGTTAATAGATCTGCCCCGTCTGTTGCCAATTCAGATTAGATGGTCTTTCTGCTGCTGATTTATGCTTCTCTCTTCCAGGTAAATGGCATGGACATAAAAAACGTGCCTCACAACTATGCCCTATCAATTCTGAAGCAACCCTGCCACGTGCTCCGACTGACAGTGCTGCGAGAGCAGAGGTACCGATGCCGAGGACTCTCCTTTGATGCTCACTGCAACAGGGACAACAGTTTCCATGTTGTGCTGAACAAAAGGAGTCCGGATGAGCAGCTGGGAATAAAGCTCGTCCGCAAGGCCGACGAACCGGGAGTATTTGTTTTCAACTTGCTAGAAGGTGGTGTGGCTGCCCGTGATGGACAACTTCAGGAGAATGACCGGGTGTTGGCCATCAATGGACACGACCATCGGTACGGCAGTCCTGAGAGTGCAGCCCAGCTGATACAGGTTTGTCACCACCACTTAGACTCTGGTTTCTGAACTTTGCAAAAACCCAGTGGTATATTTTCAGTGTCCATTGCAAAGCAGGGCCCAAATTCAATATGTGTGTGACTGGGGGGAAGGAGATATGTCAAGATGGGTTGATCAGTTTACACCTATGAAAGCTCCTTGGTTTCACTGTGAGTACAAGGGTGAATACGGGCAGACTCATGGAGTGATGCCATTTACCATCAGGCTTTGTGTTGTACAGACCATTGTAAACATCCCCTTAGTCTGTGCATCACCAAAAAGTGATGGCATTTGCCAAAAGGCAGGCCAGCCTGCACCGTTGGAGTACTGAGTCCATCTAGGTCCTGACTCGGCCATCTCAGAAGGAGCCACAGTGCTCCCTGGTGCAAACCAGAGCAGCCTAAAGCAATGGATGGCATGTTTCAGGATGAATACCAATCAGTGTTTTATGACTGAAGGTACTCCATACCTTGTAGATATTTCTTACCTAAATCTAGCATATGGATATCCAGATGCTTTGGAAAAAATGGATCTTCAGCAGTGGAGGTTTTTTTAATCTCTCTTTAAACTTGTGTGGAGAAATAACAGGATGCCTCTGCAATGCACTGAACAGTTTTACCAGAAAACTGTTGGAAAAAAAATACACTGTGGCATTCTCAGCAAAGAAATCAGTCAGCTTCTGCCTAATTTCCCCTCCACAACCAATTTAATTTCTTTTCTTTCTTTACAGCCTATGTTTTTAGAAAACTTCAACATAAAAAGCAAAGACAAGAATCTTTTGTTGCTTTTATCTTGTATTTATATCAGTTATTATACTTGTGCAATTTTACATTTCATTTGGAGTCATGCAGTGCTCACATATTGAAAAATTTCATGTGCCTCAATAACAAGATGTCAAATCAGGCCAACTGCTTCCTCTTTCAGACAAGTATCATCAGGGTAACATGAACTGGGCCACACGAAGCATCCAAATCCATTCATTTTGTGGAAAGGATTCCTCCTTTAGACTAGGTTCACAGTTACATGTAATACACTTTTACTGAGAAGTTTATAGCACAGGTAAAAAGAAAACAGTATCCCCTTAAATAATGGGAGTCATCGAAATTCTGGTCCAGCGTTTTTCTGGATTACTTTATGTAGCTTACTAACTGGGAGCAGAAGGCGGCAAAGGGGGAGGTTTAAATTCTCCAAGGGAAACAAGTCTGGAATGAAAACCTTTCTAAAAAGTTGGTATTCTTGGAACAGTTCTTTATGGTTACAAAAGAAGGCAGTGCTTCATAAGCAAAAAAACCCATTCAGCCTAGAGATGAAATGGAAAAAATTACTAATGAGACCATTCACACATAAGTGTTTAAAAACGCAACTAAAGCTCTTACTGGGTTCCAAAGAGTGGATGTTATTTATAATAATGCTTGAAATGAACACCAGTCCCCCGGAATTTAAACAACATGCCCATCAAAGGGGGGACTCAGGTTTCTGAACAGCCAGGATTACATTGCATTAATGTGAACTCCATGAATCACATTTGCCTAATTCGAAATTCCCGAAACCTATGTCTTTTTTGTCATGTTGTTTCATCAATTATCATTTGCCTTTCCTGTTTCCATGTTACGCCAGAGAAAAATCATTATTCTGAAACCACAAATGTTTTGGATTTGCTTCTTACACGAAGGGATGTTTTGCTGTGTCCTATGATTTCTCAACAGTATCCTGCCTGTTGAGGTCTCAGCGTGTGTCACTCACAGTACATGGAAGTCTTCAAATGAATGGTGGTGCAAGCTTCAAATACACCACTGGTTTCTTTAAAAACAGATTTAATATTCACTAAAAGTGGTGGTGGTTTGTTAGGCCAAGCACATCTGGGAGAACATCAGGTTTCTGTGGAATCTGATGCATTTTGACCTCTAAATAATGAATAATTGAGACAAATCTGATTCTTTGGGCCTTTAGCAGTTACACATTAGCATATGTGGAGCAGTTGTTAATCAGTAGATTAGGTGTCTGGCTGTTTATAAGCTCAGTCACGAGACCCGAAATGAAGAAAACACGTAAGTGCTAATTAGGAACGCGCACACATCGTAACACTTGGGAGTTTGCTGATTCCCATTTGTCACGTCATCTTTAGTCATGGCTTTGTGTCAGATGTGGCACTTTTAATCTAAATAACGTGACATTCCGCATCTGTTTTCCATGGGAGTGACAGGAAAAGGAGCAAGGTAACAGATCAGTGAGCGCTCATGTGAGCACATGAAGCGGAGCTGCACGGGTTGAGCCAGACTCTACTGATCCCAGATGTTCGCCTTCCTCTCTCCCTCTTTCCACTGACACAGTTTAGAGCAGCTGTGACAGGCACGTGACCCCCTCTCCATCACGACAACCACCAGCAGCAGAAAGCAGGTCAGGATGTAGCATGCAGCCATGCTCCATTGTCCCTGCAAGAAATGGGGCAGCTTCTGCTGAGAACAGCATTGCCTTCTTTTAAGAAGCAATTGCCGATTAGACGCTCAGCAGTTGCCACAATGTCTCTTACACCCTGCTTGATTTACTTTGTCTGTCACACTAATTTTAATTCTGGTAGATTGTTTCAGCTACTAACTTGCATTCAGCCCCAAAGCTCACCTCATTCCTTTAATTTTTGCTTCAGCACAAAAAACTGGCAAGGGGTTGTGGGAAAAGCAAGTGATAAGAAGGAGGGGAAGAGGGATCAGAATGAAGCAGTAACTAATATTCTGATCATCAGAAACATTTGTGGTTTTTTACATGGATGTATGTAAATACAAAAACTGGTCTTGTTTGGATAACTTTTCAAAACACTCTGGACTTCTTAGAAATTACTCAGCTTGACTGACCTGGAGACAAATGTGACTGCAATAGAGACTCTTGTTGAACTTTTGCTAGTTATTCTATGAGAATCAATCACATTTACAACTTTACTCTAAATAACCAACTTTGAGACTAACCATGTGGCAGCAGATGAGTTTTGAACTGAGGTTGCGTAAGCTGAAGTTGTTTGTTTTAGAGAAAACTGGATTCTTGTGGGGCCACATGCCCTTAGGACGTTGAATATTGTACTGTTCAGCTCACTCTCAATAATATTACATACAGACTAGCAACCAGGGTGGTTTCCTTTCTCCCACGATGTATCAGCTGATATTTTGTGTATCAACTGAGTCCAGAGTTCTGGGATTAATATACCAGAAAAAAATATATATTAAAAATACCTAGAAAGTAATTTTGAAATCCAGATGTATCTACCAAATGATATATTATGAAGCTGTGAAAAAACTAAAATCCCCCAAGATGTTAGGAAAGTAACAAACAAGTGCAGACTTTTTTACTGAGATGTCACCTTCCCTGGAAATAGCTCATCCTGAAGATAGAGATTTCAGTCTTGAAGATGGAGGTTTAAGACAGGTAGGTTGCTTTTTTAAAAATGTAATGACATTTTTCAAAAGCAATTTTTTACTCCCAGCTGCTATTATTGAATCCAGCTTCAGAAAAGACAAACCAGACTATAAAAACAAAAATCCCAGGGGCCTCCTCTGGCTTCTGTTAATTGTCTGCAGGAGATTTGATTTCAATAGCACGACTGGATCTGGGTTTGGTTTCCAGCTGCTTGTTCAATGCCAGCTTCCCTTGGAGCTTCTTTCCAGCAAGCAGGGCATGTCAGTGTGTCAACAAGCCAGTCTGGAGGTCTGATGCCCCTGGAGCTGTGGGACAGTACCAACAAACATCACTACTGCAGCCCCAGACCTCCAGACATGCTTGCAGGGAGCTCCATGTCAGATACTGGTTGGTTCCTTGGTAATAACCTTCAAGCAAGCAGGCAGGAATTGCTCTGGAGATTGGCCCCTAAGAGTCCTTCCTGCCTCCCACAATACTGGGGTCTTTGACCTGGAAAGGAGATTGTAGGAATAATTTTTTATCTTCTGATATGCTTCTATAGCATCAAGGCTATTTCTACACTTCAGAATGTTGGTTTGCCCTTATGACAGATGATTTTCCTAGCTAAACTCTCTCAGCATTGCCTTTGCATCACTGTTGTCCAGAAAACCCTCATATGAGCCTCACTGAGGGAAGAATGAAGCCGCTTGTTTCTAGGGATACAGTGAATCAGAACTTCACAGAAGAAATTCACCTGTACACTGAATTCATAACACTGCTATCACTCACATGTGGAACACCTTGAAAATAATAAGCAAATATAATTCAGTAGAAGCTTTGCAGCATCTCTCGAGCACATTCTGTGATTGTGTTGTGCAAAAAGGCCCAGAAGCATTTGAAGCTTATTTTGGGTTAATTGTTTTTGCAGTTCCTGTTCCTAGAGTGAGAGTTTGGGCTAGTTTCCCACCCCAAGCTCTGTGTTCTTCCTTGTGCCCTTTGTCTGTGCTCCAGTTCAGGAGGATTTGACTTCTCTAAATGGTTGCACAACTCTTTCATTAGCAGGTCTACATTTGTCACGCTTGTTACCTGCAGTGGACTCAGTTACATCATTTACCCTCCTACTTTCACCACTCAAGACTTGAGTACATCCCTCATTACAGGGGTAATTGCATCTTTTTTAGGGTTCACTGTGGCAAGCGCCACAGTGCACTACAGAGCCCCACTGCTTTGTAGTGGTGTAGGTTGGTGTGTGTCAGCTGATCAGCATTCAATGTGGTAGATCACTGCTCACAGGCAAATTTGGGGCAGATAGGAAGGGTCTTTTGTAGTAAAACTCCAAATCTTCAAGAGAAGTATAAATTGACTGACAGGAAATTTTGATGAACCCTCATCACCTGAATTGATGCTGCTGCTTTATGTCATCACCACCACGTTAGCGGGAAATCCAAACCACACTAAAAATCACATTTTGTCAGTCCTCTGAGGCTGCAGCACAGAGGTTTCTTGCTCCAGGGTGGTGGAATTCACTCTGTACTTCCTCCTGCAGGCCAGTGAGAAGCAGGTTCACTTCATCGTGTCTCGGCAGACCAGGCAGCAGACCCCTGACATCTTGCAGGAGACGGGCTGGAGTTACGGCAGTGGCAGCCAGCAGCCTTGTCCCACTGAGAGAAACAACCCTGGCAAGGTGAGGGCACAAATAAATGTGTGGTTTCTCTGCTCTCTGTGGGACAGGGGACTGAGAGAGCAGCGAGCATTTTACTGTCTTGGGCTGTTATCTCTGGTTTCTGTCACCAGCAGAATGTCTTATTTTGCAATGGAAATGTAAAAGCTGCTTCTGCCCAGACTCTCTCTGGGGTGGGAAGGAGAAGGCAAAGGGCAGTGCTGGGGCAGGGGGCTGGGGTGAATACAGCATCCTGGCCGTGGGCATGGATCTGGCCAGTGGATTTTGATTAACATTATTCAGTGTTTTTATGTGTGAAAAATATGCTAGTGTCTGTTTACCTATTTTTAGATTTCCTTTTCCACAAAATCACCATCACAGCCCTTGTTAGGTGAGACTTGGATTGGCAGGAGTTAAACCAGAGAGCAGAGTCAATGCTTGGCAGCCACTACCCAGTAGCAAATAATGTCCAACTAATCGTGCATCTGCAAGGCATTATTTCTTACTGAGGTAATGATTTCCTTAGGCAGAGATGTGTAGGACAGCAATCAGCTTGTGTTGCTACTGTACAATTTCTAATGAAGCTCCAGGCACCTGCTCTCTCTGCCACATTGATTTGATTACTTGGCACCACACAGAATTACTTGGGAACATGACTTTTCTTCTGTGAACTGCCCTAGATCCTCATTTTCTCCTCCCATATTGAGAGGTGTTAGATGGGAGTTCTTGGTAAATCCAACGTTACTATGTGTATCCATGAGATGGAAGGGCCAATTTTGAGCTTGCAACAGTCCTTTTAAAGACCACTGAATCATCTTTTCTTGGAAGGGTCACAGCTTTTAGGGGGATTTCCAGTTTATCACAAGAGATAGGAGCTACATAGATGCATGTGTAGGCAAGCTGCAGTCGGCTTCTGCCCAGTGGTACCATTTAGGCACTTTCTAGGGAAGATCACAGACAAAAAAGAAAATTTGAAGCTTTTCCTAAATCCCTCTAGCTTTGCATGCTCTGGAAATAGATCAGGAGATCAGTACAGCCAGTGGACACAATAAGCATCAGGCACTGTGGGCTTTTGGTTTGGTTCAATGATTACTGGAGAGTTATTTGCCCTTTTATAGGGTATATGAACGTATCAGTTTTAATTTCTCCTGCTTTTTTTGTTGAAAGTTTAACTAAACTCTAGTCTTCGGCAGAATTAAAGTGTTATTTGTTTTTAAGTAGACATTAGTGCAGGAGTAATGCTTGCAAATCTAGGGGCTGTACTTTGTCCAAATGCAGTGCAGCAGTGCACACTCCTGCTCAAAACCATGACAGTGCTTGTTGGTTGGATTTTACTGTCAAGGAAGTTTCCATTGTGTGGGTGGTTTGATGTGTCTGCTACCTGCTGCCATCAGCAGGATTGCTTTAGTATGTGTGATTGACAGAGAGATTACTAGCTGACTTGAACTCAGAATAATGTTAAGGTGTTTTTTGTCCCCTAAGCTTACCGTGGGAGGTGGTTTTAACAGGTCAGGAATGCTCTCTTTGAGGGAAGTAGTTCTCATTGTAGGGCATGTATGTAAACATGGGCTGAAATCTGCTCTCAAGCCTTGGCTGTATTCATCACCAAAAATAAACTGTAACTTCCAGCAGCTGTCTTACTCGTTTGATGGCTCAGGAACCACTTTTGGCCAAGCTGTTGCCCTCGTAACAGCCTGAATCCATCTGGAAAACACAAGAAGGCAGCTCACTTTAAGGCCAATGCCAATGGCAACCAGCCATGCAGCCAACAAGGTGCTGGAGAAAGAAGAGGACAGGTTGCAGTGACCAAGTCCTCCTCTGGCAGCAGTGATGCTGGGTGCATGGTGTGCCTGGCCCTGCACAGGCTCTCGCTGAGCTGTTTTGCTGCATACAGAGATAGGGGAGGCACAGCCCCAACTGCTCTGACTGCTGCCTGGATTCAGAAAAGAAGATGTCAGAAACACTTTCTTGTGCAGCCGAAGTTGTTAAACTGGGCTGTAACCCATAAAAGGGCCAGATTTGATTTCTTTGAAGTCATTGGGAGCTTTGCCATTAATTAAATAGCACTTGTTTTTAATTGAAACTGTTTTCTTCCTCATTTCTAACAAATTGTCTAGTAGTTAAAACAAATCTGTCTCCCTGTTGCTTGAGCAGGCAAGGTTTTCCCACTGTAGAAACAGGTTAGCCTTCAGGTGAAGTACATTTTCGAAACAAACACAGCTATGTCTTTTGTCTTTTGCGTGTAAGACACGTGTCATGGCTTTGATGTTGTGATAATCTGCTGTAAATATTTATTTTTCAGTAAATATACAGATGAGAAAAAAATTCAAAAGAGGAGGAGATGAACTGTTATGTTTTTCTTCTCCTGACCCCCAAGGTCAATTCAAAATGACAAAAAGGGGCAATTGTTTAAAAGAGAATGCATTGAAATGCAGTCACTGATAAACATTGCCTTTAACTAGTTTACTCATTATCAGTTGTACCTCCAAGCAAGTTCCACGTGTGTTTACTAAGAAAGGCTTTACTTTCCTTTCATCACTGCCTTTGTCTCAGCTGAATCACCCCAATTCCTTTTGCAACTGTGTAAAAGAGGACATGTGGAAGAGTAGCTTCAAAGAAAAACTGCTCCTACATGGTTGAGTATACAAGTACCAATACTTTATTATTTTACTCTGAAACACAACAGGACGATTTGTTACCAGCGACTGCTTTGGGATCTGCTTCTCTCGGTGTTGATCCTTCAAAAATAGAGCATTAACTATTTTATCATGCAAAAATCCTGTCTGAGACATGGTGGACACTGCATACGTAATGTGACTGCTCTGAATAGCTGGAGCTGCAAGTCTAATTCCAACTTCATGTTGTCTTACAAGATTTCAGACTGCATTTTTCTAGAAATTAGTAGTGCCCATGTCTCATATGCTTCAGGTTGATGGAAAGTCATGCCTTTCCAAGGGGAAAAGGTTAGAATTTTTTATACAAACACGAATGAAGCATTTAGTCTGCACAAAGATACAATTACTAGGTTTAAAACGTTTACACCCTAAAGACAGAAGTGAGAGGTTAAAATTATTCGGACTAGAACATTTATACTTTTAAAAAAGAGAATATAATAAAACCTTCAGAAATTTTTAGATTCATTTGCAAACCATTAGAATTTCTCTGTCACAGTGCCTGTGTTCTGCATGGATCACATGGAATATGACCAAACAACTATATCAGCTTGGGGTTTTGTCCCAGTGACTAGGAGAAGACCTCCTTCACTGAGCTCCTTGTCTTTTTGTTCCTGGAGCCCTGAGGCTGCCACCATTGTTCCATTCAAGCATCTAGAGATCCTTTCCCAAGCTGCTAAAAGGTCTGGGGTTTTTTTTTGTCAATGTCACATGACAGACATTCTGGCATGGAATTAATTCCACCAAATATACCTTTAAAAAACCCCACAAAATACAGATCTATCCTGCCCTACTCTCATAAAAACTTCTTGCCACTGTCTCATGTCATCCACCATTGTCACTACAGGAGCAGCTATGGACTCCCCTGCTCCAGTTTCTGTGCTGCTGACCCAGGAATCAAAGTTAAATGTCTTTGTGGGATCATAGATATCTGAGCTATAAATGTGTTTTTAGATTAGTTTTACAGATTATTTTTTTAATATTATAAATGTGAGGTCACACTTGTGAATAAGAAGGTTGTTGGGGTTTTTTTAATATGCATTTGAAATGCATTTACCAGCATGATATTTACTTATGGGCCTGGAATGGGTGGTGTTGTTCCTGTAAGAGGGGGTGGGATCTTCAGGAGTTGATGCCAGGAACACAGCTTATGAAATATTTAAGGAAATCAGAGCAATTAGCATTCAAATCCAGATTTTCTGGTGAAGCATCCTTGTCTCTCAAACTCTTCTGTAAGAGCTGGATGCACTGTAAATGTGACATTTGGTTCACAGGGGGTTTTTTGAGCTTGTGTTTCTTATCCATCCTGAGGCCACTTGTGAGTTTGTTTCACCTTCATCTGCACACAGCCAGTGGTGTGTATGCAACTTTTCTTCTTCTAAAGAGGAGTAAGGGAATGGCTGTCCTCAGGCAGCTGAGGAATCTGTCCCAAAGTGACCCTTGGGAATCTGTCCCAAAGTGAATAATAAGCACTAGGAAGAGCACCATTGAAGGCAATGGCTTTTCACCCTGTTAGTGTCCTTCTTTTTTCCTGAGGAGAAACAGAAATCTGGAAGAGCAAATGAAGTGTCTCTCTTCGAATCTGTCCCCAAGAATTTTATTACTTTGACCCAGGTGGACCATTTCTCATCATGCAGATGATGTTCAGACTGCAAGCAGCAAGATAAGAACTGTGATCTGATAGTCAAAGATATGATGACCACTAGGAATATTAATATCAAGAACATTTTTTTTAATATTCTCAACATTTAAAACACTTCAGATTTTGGTGGGAACAGTGCTTGACCTCAACTATGAAAGCACAAACTATCTTGGTGGTTGCTCTGAGTCCTCAGATTCTGAAGCCCTGGAGAGTCCAAAGCCCTGCCCAGGCCTGGCAGGTGGTTATCCAGTGCTTTGCTATTCTCTCAACAAATATTCATTATAGTAGAAAATGCCAAAGCTGTCAGGGAGGTCTCCATGCTCACTGTGTTTGTTATTGCTGTTTTCTCCATCACAGAGCACCCTTCACGCTGTCACCTGTCATGAGAAGGTGGTGGCTGTCTGGAAAGATCACACAGAATCACTGGGAATGACTGTAGCAGGAGGAGCATCTAACAGAGAGTGGGATTTGCCTATCTATGTGATAAGTGTTGAACCTGGAGGAGTTATCAGCAGAGACAGCAGGATAAAAACAGGTAAAATGAGGGGATTTTGAAACCCTTCTTTAATCCAAAGGTTGCCTTTGAAAATCAGATAGTGAACGACCATCACACATATTCAGCCATCCCATAGATTTTGGTATGTGTCAGATTAGAGGGTCTCAAGTCAGCTACAAGAAAAGGTATAATAGGCAGCAGTAATTCCCTCTGTGAAGTATGACATAGGCATATTCTAGTAAAAAAAAAGATAAATGTTTTTTATGGAAAATGAGTGTGCACCACCATCTCCTGTTACTAAAATTTTCATTATGCAAACTTCATGGATTTTGTAATGTAACCTTTTGTGCTTGTTTGTCATATATTCATGGATCTGAAAGGAACATAAAGGAGTGGGATTCCTGTCATGTATGAAGCAATGCTAGTACCTTGTGGCTCAATATCATCTCTGGAAAAATTGGCTTCATAACTTCATTTGACTCATGTTGTAAGAGGGATAAAATTCATAGCATCTCCCCCTCTGCATGAATAATACTTTAGAGTATGATGAATATCAGTGAGTTTTGAGGGAATAGGTAGGCAGTAGAGGAATGGTGAAATTCTCAGATTTCAGGATGTTCCATCCCCAAGAGCCAAGCACTTTATTACTACACATTCAGCAACCACACAGCTTCCCACCACTTTGCCCCGATCCCCTTGTGCTTCATTCTTCATGCTCAACTTTAGCCCAGTCACTTCTCTGAAGCTGGAGGGAAATCCTGAGTGTGAGAGAAGTGAAGGCACCCAAAAGTAGAGCTCCACTAGCCTGGGTCACAACACCCAGAACAAGCACATATGGGAACCTCCCCTTTGAGGGAGCTATGGCTGCACATCAAAATCCATGTAAGAACATGACAACAGGAGCAAACCAGCAGGTTTCCACTTTCCTCCTGCTGGGAAATGACTGCATCTCAGTGGGACACATTTTCCAAAAAATAGTCATGATGAGACAGCATGGAAAATTCAGCCTAGTTAATTTGATAAAATTAGAAACAAATGAATACATAATGTTATAACAGCACCATAAGCCTCCAAGGGTTAGAGCAGCCCTGGGGCTGTTGTCTGTCTCATCTGGGCAGACCACCAGAACAGGTTAATGTTCATGTCATGCTGCTGGGACTGTGGATGAATACAGCCCCTGCCTGGAGGAGAGTGCAAGCAAAATGCAGAGGGCACCTAAGGAAGCCCTGAAGTGCTGTGGGGGGTAGTGGAGCACTTGGCTTCATGGCCACTTGCATGACATTAATGATGTCTTCATTGCTCTTCCTGTAGTAATTGAGGTCATCTTCGCATTTTTCTCTGAAGCTGCTGTGCCTATAGTATAAGTAAGGCATACAAAAAGATGTTTTGGCTTGTGGCCATTCGAACAGGCATTAACATTAAAATAATAATATGTTACTCCCCAAAGCAAACTTTACAAAGAGCCATCTGGAGCAGCAGGTCCCCAGCTTAGGGAGCACTGGAAGAAAACCACCTTTGAGCTTTCAGATTTCAAGCTGAGTCTGAGCACTAAAAGTTGTTAGCTGGAAGTGGGCTTCAGAGACCTGGACTAGCACCAAGTGCCCCTACCAAATCTTGTTGGTACAGCAGGACCCCAGCTGTGCTGTTTGGCTCCTGAGGCAGGACGTGACGTGGCCTGGACCAAAGCCTCCATCCATCCCGGCGATGCTCCTTTGTATGGGGATGTAGCCCCTTCCCTCATGCCTGTGGCATGTTTACTACCATATGCTTCACATCCACGTTAAATGAGTGGATTAACAAAGAGCCTCATCAGGCAGCAAGTTCCTGGCCATGGTTTTGACTTGCTTATTTGTGGAGGTGGGGAGGGGAGACTGGAAATGCTCGCAGCGTTTTTTATCATCTCTTTTATGTGTCTCAGGTGACATTCTCCTGAACGTGAATGGGATTGACTTAACGGGGGTCAGCCGAAGCGAGGCAGTCGCCCTGCTGAAAAACACCAACTCATCAGTGGTGCTCAAAGCCCTGGAGATGAGAGCGTGTGAAGCCCAGGAGGAGCAGGGCCACTTGTCACCCCCCCAGGCCACACAGGAGACCTCTGAGAGAAGCGAGTGGTCACCTTCCTGGATTATGTGGCTGGGGCTGCCACGGTAAGTCCACAGATTGCATCTTCTTGCTGAAGGGGAGTGGGAGGAAAGATTTGTATTTTCTGGCATTTTTTCTTTTGGCTTGATTCATTGCAATGACATCTTAATTAAATCCAGACTGTGTCACAGGCTTGACTCTAAATACCTCCCTTTTGTAAACAGGGATGTGTACATTGAAAAATAGACACGCAGATCCCCTTGCAAGGGAGGAAATAATCCTGGATTGTTCCAGACTTGAAAACGTATCTGGCACTTAGGGAGAGAAAAGAAAAGTTTGCAGGGAACCAGGATCTTGCTGAACCAGGGTCTGGGCTTGACCACCCTGCAGAAAGCAGAGCTCTACCCCTCCTGCAGCTCTCAAAACTGCACAGCCCTTCTCCTTAGCCAAATCCAGCTGAATTGTTTGACTTTGCCCAGATGTTGCAAAGTGCGTGCAGTTGGCCGGTATCTCTGAATCACCTCTTTTAACCCCACCCCCGACCGAAAGGAGGAGATTTGTCATCCACAGGAAGCAGCTGTGTTGTCATTTCAGTATGGCTAATAAAAGCCACCTCGCATGTTGTTCTCTCAAACACTTGGAGTGTAGGCTGTATTACCTGCTGCTTCAGTGAAGCATTAAATACGTTGCGAATCTGTGAAAACGTGAAGCTAGGCTCTTACACTTGAAATTTGTTTTCGGTTTCATGGAATGAGGAATTTAATTTATAAGTTACTTTTGCCTATGCTCCTACCCCTGGCAGAAGTTCAGAGTGTCTTTCTGTCTCTTATGGGTGGGTATGAAAAGATGGTCTGCAGAACAGGTGGGCTTTTGTTCTAGGCACAATTTTGGGAGGCCTCTTTATGTCTGAGTCTCACATAGCAGGTTAGATGCTTTCCCTCCTCCTGGTTTGAACTATTTTGAGCTCATTCACCTTGCAACAAGGTCTGCTGTGCGGGCCAGATGTGTTTCAGGGCTCGGTATGAGGCTGTGTAACACGTGTTGAGGTACTGCAAGAGCAGAAGGCAGGCTGTGTGTCTGTTACCCACAGATGAAAGGTTCCTCCAACAGTGGAGAAAACTACATCCTTATTCCTGTGAAAGAAAAGCAGTAAAAAACAAAAGCAGTAACTGGATGGCCGAGAACTTGCTACCCCAGGCAATAGTAAACTTTTCTCACCCAGTTTCACTGCAGACAGGCAGCCCCAGGGAAGTCCTCACTTCTGCACCTCTGAGCTTGACCCAGCTGTTAACCAACGAGAAGGTTGGAGCAGAGCAAACACTTTCAGCAGAGAGGGACCAAGCAGGCTAAAGGCCTTAGAGATACACGATCTGCAATGCTGTCTTGCCTCCCACCCCCATCTATGTGCTAGCTGGGCTGGCACAATTGCACCCTGCCTGTGCCTGGCCTAACCCCACCTTTGCTGTGTACAAATCCTGAGCTGCCTGGTCATCATTTTGTACTCACAGCTGCCTGAAGTCCCCATGTCCTCAGTGAGGTGACAGAGATGAAGGACAGAGCTCCACAGTACCGCAGGATAGCACCGAGGGTTCACATCCGCCAGTTCTGCTTTGAAGCTTGGGAAGAAAAGGTGTTTCTTCCCATTTTAAAAGAGGTCTCTAAGCTCAGTCTATGCCCCCCCTCCCTCTAAAGGCTGTATGTGTGGAGCCATTCGCACCCCTTGGGTCGGAAAGAAAACCAGCCCCAGTTTCAGCAGGGCTGAAGACAGGAGCTCATTGTAACTCTCTCCCCAGCTGTGACCCCGTGCACAGAGCACAGCAAGGCCCTTTGCTGCCAAGGAAAAGTGTGGGGATTGGTGTGCTGGGCTGGCAGCTGCTCTCAGCAGCAGACTAAGACAGGGACCAACACTGATTAGATGTGGCAGTACCAAAGGTGCACTGTATCCTCATTAGTAGCTGGTTGGTTGATTAGGGGCACCAGGATCAGGTTTGGATTTGCTCATTAGGTCTTATCAGCTCCTTCTCTACTCCCTGACATGAGTGTGCTTACCCTCTTACTCTTAGTGCTGATTCTCCAGAGCCCACATCAGATATCTGGAAGGCCTTCAACAAGTTGTCTCACCAAGACGTGTATCACATAAACTAATTTCCCTCCTGTCTGACCATTTAACCTTCCCCTATCTGGCTTTCAGTTTGCTTTTGGCAAGGATCACATCCCACTGGATCTCAAGGTACAGCCAGCCATCTCATGCTTTCTAAGATGCTACAGAAAAGTATTCTCTGGTCAAATATACATCTGACAGGTCCATCTTGCTAAAAGTGCCTGATGTGTAATTATGGGGCTAGATAGGGAGGATTCATTTACCTTAATTAAAATTGTGATGACATTAGTGAAGCCATATCATTTACCAGAGGGACTGCTCCAAGGCATATAAGGCTAAGAAAGTTTGGTACAGCTGATGGAAAAATAGAAATGTCAATATCACAACTAAACAGAATCATGCAAGGTATTTGGGAAAATGGGCAGGGCATGCAAAACCCACATAAGGGAAAATGAGCAAACAGAAAAGGTGGTAACACTGGTAAGCTAGCAACAACCATGATTTAAAAAAAAAAAAAAAAAAAGGCTGGACGGCGAATTCTTTAAAGTCTGTAGAGCAGGGAAAGATGTCTCTCTAGAGAAGCCTTGTCAGTGCAGCCACAGTATCTGTTAACAGCAAAGAAGGTGGGGAGTGCAGAAGCAGCCTGAGATGGCAGCTAAGAGCTGGACACCTGGGCTCAAGAAACAGAGAGAGAGAAGTGCTTTTCCTTCCATATTCAAAAAACATGGAGTTCTGATGAAAATCCTGTGAAGGATAGTCCCATAAAGTGTGCTGAGTTGAGCTAAACACTAGGGGATGTCTACTGACCTCTATTCATTACTTATGAAGTAGAAAACAGGCAAACATTAATAATAGCTACATGATTAAGCATGCCTTTCTCACTTCTGAGGCTCGTGTATTGTAAACACTTAATTCTCAGTGCTAGGGCAGAACTTGGCCCTTTCCCAAGGACTGCACGTATATTATAGTGATGGGCACAGACAGGAGGCACAAATATGGAGCTAGGAAATTACTCTACTTTTCTGGATCAAGTTAGTAGCAGCAGAAATCAGACAGGTTATCTGACTACTTGCTCCAAAGCTCAAAGCCTTGGAAAAGCTGTCTTGCATAATTTAACATTTGTGTCTCTCACTTAAATGTCAGCCTTTTTCTTGTGAGATCCTAAAATTGGCCTCAGTCACTTTTTACATGATTTGATAGTACATAAACAACTCCTCTGTTCTTTCTGTAGTACAATCCAATATGTGTTGGTTATAAAATAGCCTCACATGTGCATCTGACATCTGTCAAAACTTGGACTGCATGCGAGCAGAGGGGCTGTGGGCTGGGCGTGGGGAGGAAGCAGTGATGCAGGACCTTAAGTATTCCTGCCCCAAGCTTTATTTCAGGGTAGCCAATTTAATTGTTTATTTTTGAGGAACACAGGTCTCTTTCATTGTTGGAGGGAAATGTTTTTGTGAAGCATGCACAAAGAAAATAATGTGGAGCAGCTGGTGGAAAGTGTTTTCCCCAGCTTCATGATGTTTCTTCTATTCTTGCTTGCTTTCCTGCTCTCCTTTCTTTGCTCTCCTCACATCTCCTTCCCCCAGCTAGTACTTTAAAATACTTTATAGATTATCTTGTCATAACATTTACAAACATTAGTACTTCACACGAGTGCTTCTCTTCATCTACAAAGTGAGATGAGAAAGACAGGAGGTAGCCTAAGTTGTTCTGCAAACAAAGAGTAGAACTGGATGTAAAACATGGAACTAGGAGAGAAACTCCCCCAGATTTACTCCATCCAGACTGCAGGGCTCTGATGGGAGTAATTTTCAAATATCATTGTACTCCACTTCAAGTCATCTACTGTAACAAGGCAGGGGGAGGGAGTCACACTTTTCATACCTGTTATTGCTGAAGTCCTCCTGAAGTTGGGCTGGTTTTGATTCCCAGAGCATAAGGCTATTCACCCTTCATAAAAAGCAGCTGGGAACTGTACATTTAACTGCCTGAAAACAGGCACTTTGAAATTCCTCTTGCATCAGTAACTGATGCTCAATTTTAGTATCTCTTCTGATAGGACACTGTGTCTAGACACTGTTTATCCTCAAGACTTGCAGTTGAGGCAAGTTCACACATAAATTACTCCTTATCCTCAGCTTTTGGAGTATTTACAGAGATTTGCAGAAGACACTGAGCAGCTCTCTTCCAAGGTAGAAGCAGGTTCTCCTTGGACTGGTTGCAGTTTAGTGGGTTATGGCAGTTTAGCTGTGTCAAACACACACAGGCTGGGGCTTTTGTTACTGCAGAGAAGTAATCTACTCGAACACACTAAGCATCTTCAGATGACTTAAGTACTTGTTTCATTTTCTCTCTGTGGAGCTGTCTTGCTCAGGCTGGGCAGACTTCTCTGCTATGTACTATATTGTTTGGAACAAGCAGTACCGAGGCTATACGTGGCTCAGCTTTGCTCATCCAGCCTCCCAGCATCCTCTTTGCACATCTGACAGCACTAATGAAGAGCTGATAGATGGTGGACTGCCATGTTTATATCCTCTGTCCCATGGGATGAAGATAAGGAAACATCAGCTTAAAGGCATAAACACCACCCAGCCACTCCTGTTATGTCAGGAGCTGATCCCTAGCTATGGCCCGTGTGATGGGTTGGATCCAGCCTGCACCAAGCACATGCACAACTCAACGCCCCCAGCAGGAAGGGAGAAAATGAGAGAAATCTCATGGGTCAAAGACAAGACAGGGAAATCACTCACCTATTACTGCTATGGGCAAAGCAGATTAGGCTTGAGGAATTTAATTTAAAACATTACTAGTTTGGTTATTGGGAAGATAACAAATGTAGTTTAGGAAAACTCCTCTCCTCCCCTTTTCCCATAATCAGCTTTGCTGCAGAACCTCTCCTCCCACTTTCCTGGTCCCCACTCCCCTGTCACAGCAGATTATCCCCTGTCCCTTCCATGAGGTGACAGGCAGCATGGGGGGGTGGAGTCAGGACAAAGTAATTACTCTCTGCTGCTCCTTTGCTTCCCATGTGTTTTCTCTACTCTGACAGAGAGGACAATCCTAACACTAGTATGCTGTGTGTATTTACCTAAACTTAGCATACACTTCCACAGCATACATGTATTTGTGCTTTCTGGACTGATAAAGATTGTGGAACTGATAAACTTACAGACTCTACGTACAATAAGCATGTAAGCCTTGTTTGTTTCTGCTGCATTTTCTTCTTGTGTTTGTACCTACTCAACTATTTCTTTTCTATGGTGTTAGGATTTAGCTGATCACCTTTCAGTATCATCAATGTCTTCCTTAAGGCAGTGGCATCGGAGAGCCCTACCCAAAAAATCAACACTAGGTAATAGCATTAATGTCTGAACCCTGGTATCATTTGGTCGGGACCTTGATAAATACCATCAAACATTGAGGGTTTAAGTGATTTTTCAGATTGAAGAAGTCCACAGATGGTAAAGTAGTAACGCCTGGCTGCTGAGGAAAGAAGGAAATGTCACCTGTTTCTTACATTAACAACCAGTGAATTCTTGTGCAAATATTATATACCCACCATCCTGGCAGCAGGTGAATATTTGTAGATCCTGGGGGACTAATCTCGTATTACTATAAAATTCTGCTGTGAAACAGAGCAAAATAATTGTTTGACAAATAAATTTTTTTAAAAAGCTAGAGATATTGGTCTTTTAATATAGTTATTTAACCTTCTACAGAAGTGTAAGCTGTTTCTTAAAAACCTTAAGGAGTCTCTGAGTAGAGCTTGTAACAGTTGCTTGTGGTAGAGCAGCCTGTAATTTCAGATTTGGAATAGCAAGAGGATTTTCAGGCTCTCCAGTCATTCCTGGGTACACCACTAATGATGAGTGGGCTAACTACAAAGGAGAGGCATTTCTGTTGCTCTCTAACTAATTTAATTCATGGGTCTTTTCCTGCTTAGTTTTAAAAAAGCAAAACAAACAGAAACAAAACAGGTATTTACATCAACTGACAGAGAATAGGCAAAGTTTAGAGACTCACATAACCTTATTACTCTTGCTTTCTCCTGTTCCTTGTTTCAGCTAAGCTTTGGCTCAACACGACTTACAACTCACAATCACTAAAAACATTCTTACCAGAAATCTTGTGTTATTCATTATAGTGAGGAAAAGCTATTTTCCTGACAGCAGTGTCAGTACTCCAAAGCACTGACTGACATGGATAGGCTTCTCCTGTCTCCTGTGCTGTGACTTTTCACCTGACTTGACAGGAAAAGCACAAAATCTCGTCTTCCTGGTACCCTTTGTGCCATCTCTGTGATTTTTGTAATTTAGCTCATTTAATTGGCCTTGAAACTTTTTACCTTTGATGTTCACCACCATTATAAACGCCAAACCACTTTTGACACAGTTAATCACATCCAGGCTCTTACCTGGAAGATAAAACAAGTCACAGGACTGTACAAGGTAAGTGAAATAGTTTCTAGAATGAAGTTTTATAAATATTAAATCCCTATGAAACAACTGATTTAATATTTTAACCCCAAGATTACTTAGTAATTTTACTGTCAGGATAACTGGTTGAGGACAGCAGAGCTACAAAACCAGAGGAGAAGTGTAGGTGCCTAATACAGTGGAACTTTGGTGCTATTTTGCGTCTTCAAAACACTATATGGGTGTATGAAATGGGAGATTCATCAGAATATAAAGTTAATCACAAAACATTTAATTAGCCTGGTTTGTTTCAGGTATTTGTACAGCTGCAAAGAAATCGTATTACGAAGAAATACATCTGGAAGTCTCGGCTTCAGCATTGTAGGAGGTTATGAAGAACATACTGGGAACAAGCCATTCTTCATCAAATCCATTGTTGGGGGAACACCAGCATATAATGATGGCAGAATTAGGTAATGATAACTATCTAATGAAAAGTAGCATATAATGATGTCTTTAATTTAGTTCATTTCTTTGGTGGAGAGGGGGGAAAAGGACTCAGTGATACAGAACTATGACAGACCTGGAAATAGGACCAAAGCATCCTGAACTTTAATAGATTTGTCTACATAGTAGAATGTTTTCAGCTGTCTAGCAATCATTAGTATATGAATAAGTATGAAGGTCAGTTTGATCTCTGGGATCGTACAGAGACACCCACACCCTCAGCTCAAAATAATCCCCAACCAAAAACCTCTCCTGCAAAAAACACCAATAGAACTTAAGAGTAGAGTTACAGAATAAACTTCAATCAAATAAAAAGCCTCCAGACGTAGTTTGTTCAGAACACGGATCATTCTCACTTGAAAAAAAACCTGTAACCTATTTTCTTTTAATTATCTGTAATTAATTATCAAGTTGCAAGAAAAAAGTAAAGTATTTTTACCTGCTTTATTTCCTTATTCATGAAGATTAGTTAGCCAGAGAAGGAACAGTAATACTAATTTCTTCCTACCAGTTAAGGAGATGCTTTGGCATTTGCAAACATTTAAGATGTCACCTTGTTTAATTGTTCTCTCATATTTGCCTTTGGTTTTTCAGATGTGGTGACATCCTCCTTGCTGTCAATGGCAGGAACACATCAGGAATGATGCATGCCTGCTTGGCAAGGATGCTCAAAGAACTGAAAGGAAAAATTACTCTCACAATCGTGTCCTGGCCTGGCACTCTTTTATAAAACAAGTCTTCATGGAGAGTATGACAAGTAATTTAACACAGAAAAAAAGGAACACCAGACTTTGCTTTTTTGGGGGAGGGTCAAATATGTGTTTAAAAAGAAAAGGCTTGTGAAATTGCAACCTGCATGACAAGAAAAGTCAAGTTTAGCCAAAGCAGGGATGCCAGTCAGAAAAATCACTTGAGTGATGTAAGCTACAGACTTAAGTCTTTCCTTCCCCTTGTTCTTAAGGTTTTTTTGTTGGTTTTTTAAATATATGTATATTTAATGCATTATAGTAACAATGAAATTTAAGGAGCAGCAGCTCCCACTCACCCACTTTATTCTGATTTATGAAAACAAATCCTCGAATAACTAATGGAAAAATTTCTTACAGTTTTTCCAGTTGCAAAAATCAGGTGAAGGTTTTTATTCAACATGTTAATAGCACTTTGATTATGTGTACCTTTTCATGGTCAGCATGAAGCTGGTATTTTCAAGACTTTCAAGTACTGTTTGTTAAGTCTGTAAAACTGTGAATTTAATTTCTACAAGAATTAAAATAACTGTAACTGTGTACTTGTACAGACATCATTTTAATCCAAAATGAAATAACCTTGTTTCCCTTGTATGTTTTGATTAATACTATTAAATATAGGATTTTTTTATATAGACATATTGTTTTTAAGGAAGTACACTGCACCCTGCTAATACCATCAAGGAAGTCTTCTAAATAGCACCCTGACAGGGCAGTACAATTTTTGCAGGACTGCCACGCCAATTGCACTTTGTACTGCTCTGGATGGAGTAAATCCGAAAGTGATGACAGTCTTACATTTTTCTTAAAATAGGCCTTTGCCTTTCTCTGCAAATAGCCCATGTTCCAAAGTCTTACTTTTTTCCTCACAAGCCAGCACTGGGAAGAGGATATGTTTGTTAATCTTCATCACATTAAGGACAGCTCTTACCCTAGAACAAAGAATAAAGTGAACTTTCTCTTAAGCCACTGAAAAGCAGCAGGGATGATTATCCAGCTTAATTCACTCTGCTTTGTGTGGGTGCATAATTAGCAAGTGTATGATCACCACACTTAGTGTTCCATCAGACTGAAAACGATCAGCATTTTTCCCTGTTTCATTTTCCTTTCACCTTCGTACAAGGTTCTTGAAGAGCTTGCAGTTCCTGCCTGCTCCTAACTGGACTAAAGAATGACCTTTGCACATATGAACTCTAAAAGCTATACTAAACCCACACTGTTCCAGATGTTGGTATATAATAAAGTGAATGTGCACTATTTCTCAAGTCAGTAAAAGAATGACCTTCCCAGCAGCTTATGAAAAAAGGAAATAATTTAGTGGAAAGAATTTAAGCCCTATGTATATTGTAAGAGCATAACGCTCTAACTGTAAGATGTTTTCTCACTGTTTCTTAAAAGACAAAGTCAGTTCAGGAATTTTAACATGAAAAATTCATTCTTTTATTTCAAAAAAACCAAAGTAACCTTTGATTTCAAACTAACAGAACAAGATTAAGAGAAAATTATTTTAATACCCAGAAAAATAACAAGATTTATAGTAATCTATTTCTGGCACTAATATATATGCAAGTAGGCAAAAATCACACAAGCCTATTCTGCAGGGGCAGCTTCAGTGTTTTCCTGTTCAGGAGCTGGTTCACCACTGGCTTCTTTTCCTTCTTTGCTTCTTTTGGATTTTTTATGTTTGTGCCTTCTGTGGCTGTCCCCTTCTTCACTGTCGTGACGGCGTCGGCTGTTACTAAATAGAGAAAAAGATACCTCAAATAATTGCATGACATTTGATGTTCCATTTAATTACTGAGTACCAAAACACTGGCCTTTACATGTGTACTGGAAAACTGATACCTGCTCCTGTTCCAAACAATCCTGTACTTTTAGTTGGGAAATGGGAATGACTTTTCACACTTGTAACACTTACTCTATTAGCAATTCTTTTAATAATGGCATCACTTAATGGTTTAGCATTCTTATTAACCCCTTCCCTGGACTTAAAATTTATTTCTAATTTTAAAATAATCAAGTTGAACAATTTTTATCAAGTGACCATGATAATTATTTTACTTACTAAGAATCACTATTAAGTTCTTTAAGTAATGCTGCTGAATGTCAGCTTCACTCCACCTCTTTTTGACCCACCATTTTTACCCTTCATTTCACAAATTCCTAATTTATGTTCACAAGCAAAGACTGTCGCATACATAATTCAGTATGAAGTTACCCAGGGCCAGAATTTTTTTGTGTCTGTTCACATTTTATACAGCAGACTTGTTCCAAGTAGTACATCTAAGTGTTTACAGTCTTTCCACAGAACTCCAGTTTGTTTGGGGTTCTTTTAGAAGTTTATTTTTTTAAGCTGGTCAAGTCTTTCATATCCTATTAAAAAAAATAAAAATCAAACCTTCGAGATGACTTGTGTCTAGTCTCTTCTTTCTCTCTGTGTCTCCTATCTCTGTGTCGGTCTTCTTTCTCTCTACTTGTTCTGTGGCGGTCATAGCCTCTTTCTGCATAGTCTCTGTATCTGTATCGTTCTTCATCACTGATTAAAAAATATTTTCAGGAAAGTAAAAAGATTAATCTTCAGAGTGTATAGTAAAGTGTTTAAGTAAAAGTGTTTAAGTAAAGAAATATCTTAATGTTCCTTCAGGGTTTCTAAATGAGATCCACCATGTATGCCAAAAGGACATTAAAACTCTCCACTTCACACACTGGAGTGCTGTGGTTGATGGAATTTTGAAAGGGGATTGCTCAGTAAAAGTGGAAAGAATACAAAAATGCCACAAAAATTTGCCAAATCCAAATTTATATTGGAGTTATCAAGAAGTTAGGTTAAACCTGAATCTAGGCATGAATGAAGTGCAATTCTACGTAGACTTTAGTAGTGTTCCCAAATCAGTGTGTGTTACACTCAACATTTAGCAGCACACTTTTTGATTATTACACCATTTGAGTAAATTAAATGAAAATTCAGTAGTTGGTCTATTTCCTCATATCATCTTCAAGAAAGGAAAAGCTAGGTGCAAAGGAACTGACAGTAAAATATATTCTTTTAAAATGGATTTCTCTCTAGTGTCAGTTCTGTCTCTACTTGCATTCCTCTCTTGGATTACCATGAATGCAGCCCTACCACAATGCTGGTAAAACCCCCCTAGGTATTATTATACAAGAATGCAAAGGCTTTACTTCAGAACATATTTTCATATTTTGACTTGATGAAAACAACAGTTCTAAAAGTTTAATGAAAATTTAAAAAGCAAAAGCAAAAAAACAAGCACTGTATCTACAGTTAGTGAACACCACTCAAATGCTCCATTAGCATAGCTTACTTCCTTAAATGCTACATTTTTGAAGGTTTGCAGAGACAGGAAAAAGTAGAAACAATTCAACTGTAGTTTACTGCCAATATCCAATATTACTTCCCAGAACTAACATTTTGATGACGAGTATCGAATTAAAAAGTTAAAATCTGAATGTCTAATACTGCCTTCTGATGAGTTTCTGATGAGCCATCTGAGAAATCAGACAGACTTGCAGACATAATGGTTTGCTTTCAAAGCTGAGATCCAAAACCCTTAATGTTAACCCATAGTCTGTATTTGACCTCTTAGACTATTTTAAAGAACACTAGAAAAGGTTAAAAATGTTATTGATGCTCCTTTACAAACTGCATTTTGCTAAACTAATAAGGAACCACAACAGCTTGTATGTGTGTCTGAAAATAATGAACCTCTCTATAAGTAAAGCAAAAAATCAGTTTGCCAAGTCCAGTATGTTGGGACCATTCAGGAACAGGAAGAAATGCCTTGTACCCAATATTACACCAGTGATCTACACATTTTATATCTGGGCTTACATTACAGTTATTAAAGACCTCCAGGGACAGCTAGCAAAGAAGTCTCAAACCACACCAACCCATAAAACCCTTGCTCTCTATACCTTGATTGCTTTTTCAAAACAGGCTAAAAGCTATTAACTTCACAAAACAGGAGATCTCACTTGGGTAGAAAAGTCTGACTTCTGATACATGTATTCAAAAACTGTCCCATGTATTAAAATATCCTTCAACAAAGAATCACAGGACTGAGGATTTACACACACACACCCCAATATCTAACTGGGATTTCTCTTGTTGTGACTTTCAACTATTGCCTCTTGTCCTTTCCCTGTGCAGCCTGAAAAAGATCCTATCTCTATTTCCTCTATAACCATCCCCTAGGTTGTTGAAAGTAGCCTCTAAGAGCCATCTTCATCATTCTCTTTTCAAGCTAAATAAACTCCATCCCCTTAGCCCTACTAACTACCTTGTCTGACATTCACTGGACTCTCCAGTCCATCCACATCTTCTTTTTCACATGAAAGGTTCAAAAACTGGGCACGGTACTTTGCATGTTGTATGAAGTGACAAATAAGAGGGGAATAATGGCACTCTTCACCTGCAGGCTACACTCTAAATACAGGTCAACGAGGTTTTGACCTTTATCACACACTGAGTGCTGAGTCCTGTTCAATTTGTTGTCAACCAGGACACTAACTCCTTTCCTGAAAGGCTGTTTTCTAGCCAGACAGAACCTCATCTACTCAGCTGTATGGAATTACAGGGCACCAGGACCTCAGAAATACAGTTGCTGGGTTTTGCTTTTGTTTTTTGGATTGCTAAAAAAGAAGCACAAGATTGTATCAATCAAATTCCAAAGCTTACATTTTTAGTGGTAACTAATTGACTTTAAAAAACCCACAACCAAACAAAAATAGTCTTTGCAGAAGAGACAACAGTCCAAAAAGAATGGCATCTGATTAAGGGGGCAGAGTGAGATTTGTTGTAAAAAGTGTACAATTTCATATCTCAGGATAGCAGGATAAAGATGGAACAGAATATATAGACACCTGAAGGTTAAGTTTTCATTTACGTTTTGGTTATATTAGTGGAATAAAAATGATTATTTATTTTCTTACAATTTTAAGAAATACTATAGCACAAATACAGGCTATTTATCTGGAAAAGACCTGCTAAAAACATTGAAAGCAGCATAAAGCACAGAATACTCCAAATCCCATCACAGTGTTGCTTGAACAAAGTTTAATTTTATTTAAATTCTCTTTGTTTAAGGCATCTATGCAGTCTCTAAAGTAATTCACGTTCTCTTCCTGGTTTCATTTTATTTTCTTAAGTGCATATAAAGTGAAAATAAACCTTCTTAAGTGTTATGTCTGCTTGTTCTGTCTTAAGCCTCTCCCACCTTCTCTGTGACTCCCAAACCAACTTACGCTAGTTAAGGGCCTCCCGTTATTTTTACACAGCCATGTGGCAACAGCTTTGCTACAGATGGTGGATAATTTAGTCACATTAAAAAGTGGAGGCCTGCTCTTCCCCCTCCTTTACAGATAACTCTGGCAGCAGCACAGAGATTTCTCGAGGCCTGGAAGCTATTAAGGTTCATTTCAAGCACCCCTGAATGACCAGGCTTCTTTCTGGCCTTCAATCAATCTGTCTGAGAAACAGATGTTTAGATTGGTCTGGAGTTCTCAGAAACTGACCCTGGAACATAGCATATGTGCACAGGAGAGGACATCACCACATCAGCATACATGGAAAACCCCCGTATCTTGCACCCAGTCTGGGTCTTCAGCGAACAATCATCAAGCAAAAAATGTCACCTCTCAACTGAAGTAATGTTGACTCTAAGTGCTCTCACTCCCCACAGCATAAAACCACTGCTAAAACAATTTCCCTAATTGCAAACATAAATATTCTGCAAAAATTGAAACTTAACAAAAACAAAACAAACTGAGGAAAGTGTCAGGATGCTTACCCCAAAATACTTAGCAAATAATGGCTAGCCAATAAACCTCTGCTCTAGGGAGTCATTGCAAGCTCAACATTCAATGCTTTGTGCTTTCTACTGGGGCTCAAGAACTACACAACAATTGGAGCTTTTTTCTTTTTTTTTTTTTTTTTTTTTTAAAGCCATTAGGGAGTTGAAAGCCAAATAAAGCTATCTGCCATTATTTTCATCATCTGCCTGAAAAGAAAGACCTTGAAATACCAGTTTTAGAGAAAACTGGGCAGATTATTATCCAGACAGTGCTATTGACCAAACGAACCATCTTAGCAGCTAATAACATCGTTAATTAATGTCAAACCCAGCACCACATTGCTCCTAGCACTGAAATGGCAACTAAGATACATTTAGCACTTCTGTAGGTTATTCTAGAACTACCAATGTCGAAGACAGATGGATATCTCACTCATACACTGGGTTTAAATCACACCATTAACCTGTAAAGCACTATACGACCAGTTTGGACATGAACTGTCACTTTTACACTTCTGTTTTACATTTGGAAATTTAATAATGGTTTCCAAGAGAAAAGAGCTGTGATGGGGGAGGAAGCCACGCCCTCTAGCTCTTAGGAATACACAAGTGAATGCTCTATGTTGAAATACATTATTTAACCCAGACAGAGGACTTGGAGCAGAGTTACAGCATGCTTGAGACATTTCACTGACCTGTTGAAGACGCTTGGAGTTGGACTGTGATCTCGGTCCCTTTCCCTCTCTCTGGTGCGGTCTCGGTCTCGGTCTCTGTCTCGCTCCCGGTCCCGATCCCGATCTCGGGATCGCTCTCTCTCACGCTCCCTCTCCTTCTCTCTCCGCCCATAATAATCCCACTGTTTGCTGGTGTCCATCAGGCTAGACCAGGAAGGAGCAGAACCTGCAAGGTGCGGAAAGGTGACTAAAGAAAAAGATGTGGGTATTAGAAAGAACAACATCAGATACCATACGAAAACTGTAATACTACTCATGCATGAAAACAGATACATCTGTCAGCCTCCTCTAATAATACTTTTCAACCTTCCCCTTCCACATAAAAGTTAATTCTGAGCAAACTCTGCATTTTTTCGATGATGCTAATAAAGGCCTCTGGGACTCATGTAAATACTCGTTGCAAAGATGTACAGAAAGAGGATGTACACCACAAAGACTGCCTAACTCCTTTTGAAAAAAAAATTGTGCAAAGATTTGCTGACAGAATTTGATTTTACGTGGTAAAATGGTTTTGTTTAGGGGAAACAACAAAACCAAAACAAGCAAAAAATAAATCTGCCTTTGAAACTCAGTAGCTCTGAAATTACAGTTCAGAAAAACAAGGAAAAATGATGCATCCAACTTCATATCTAGATGCTACTAGTGTTCGATTTTGCTTTTTAAAGTAGTGTTATTTAAAATATAGTGTTATTTACAAAGCTCTCATTCACTAATTTATATTCTATACTGTGCTTGTCCATACTTTTCTGTCTAGAGATGTAACAGCAGCTTTAGAAATAAATTCCATAAATTCATTCTGGGGAGAAGAAATAACGTTTCTACTCATGCTTTGGTAAGACACTGTTTTGAATGCATACTCAGCACACCCATCACTGCATCTAAAATTTAATGGTTTCAGAAAATTAAGCATATTAATCTAAAAGATGATATGCTTAAGAATTAGAAAAGGAACACTGCCTCACAATGTTTTTAGGTAGACAGCAAAGAGAAGAGAGAAAGGACATGCTTCTCTATTGCTTCCTGCCAACTCTGATGTAATAAATAACTACTCCTCTTATGCCCCAGTTGTTCTGATCTACCCTCCCTCTCCAGAAGTCCCGTGAAAGCATCCTGCAAATGAAAAATAAGGGCTGTAGTATTTAATGGAAACAGCACTCTCTAGTGGACTTACAGTACAGAGGACTTCTCACTTTCTGCTTATCTGCTTTGCTAGCCAATGATAACATAGCCTTCAATAAATCGTTTGTTTTGAGCTCCACTTCATTATCTATAATATGAGAACAATATTCACTTGACTCCACGGGGTCACATAGAGACATTAATAGCATAATTGACATAAATACCCACTGAACAATGTACAGTGTGTTACTGATGCTGTATTTAATATTGTGGTTATAAAACCAGTGGCTTCTCCTGACAGCTATGTTCAGACTGCCTTTCCTACATCGTCTGGGCTTATGCCTGCCCCAGAAAGCTTTGGCAGAAGCTTAAGCCAGGAGTTTGCCAAGTGTCCAAAGGAGGAATACAAAAGACCTTTTGAGCAGCCAGTGGGGCAGGAAAAATACACTTCATTGTTAAAATACATTTGCAATGAAAAACATTATAATTCTTAAAAAAAAAACATTTATATGAGGTTTTGTCTCTAACAAAATGCTTGACACTGTTTCACTTCAGGGCTACAGATAAAATGAGCCGTTAACAGAAAAAAATACCCTAATACAATAGCATGTTGTTCATTATACTGCCAAAATCTGAAATGCTTCTATGGAAAGTAGCCAGAAATAGCAAAAAAACAGCTGGACTTTAAAGTCGGTTAATTTCCTTGACTGGCCACTCTTTCAACAACATACCTATGGTCTATGAGGCATTTGCTGCCAAAATATTCTGATCTAAAATGTAAACTTTATTTTAATTTTAAATGTATACTACACAAGAATTATGAACAGTAGTATCAACTTTTACAATACTTCTTCACATCTGCAGCAATCCTCATCAGACAGAAGCATGTCCTTTGCACCCCAATAATTTCAGATAAATAAGTTATCTGCTAGTCTGCATTTTTATATCTAGATTTTCAGCAGTAATTATTCACAACACACAGGGCTTATTTCCTAATATGAACTGGTGTTTTGTGTTTACTGCTTAGAATGAAGTAATGTGTCACTTTTTCTACTTCTTCATGGATTATTTTAGTAATTTCTACGAAAGTAATTTCTACAAAAAGAAAGACACTTTCAAAGTTTAATTCTGAAATTATTTTTAAAATAGGAAAAGAGGGAGCTTTGAACAGTAACCAGTTTGGGACACTTAAGCTAGTTTTTGAGTTTTGGTTTAAAAATTTAAAGTTGCATGGTACAAACTATTAATACACCTTCTTTATAACTCAGAAAATACTGGCTCTCAAATTGTTTCTATAATGCTAAATTTCTTGCAAGTTCATGAGATATAAAGAACATTTAGATAGACAGAGCAAAGGACAGGAAGGCAGAAAAATTCAGGTGGAAAAAAACCCTTTAGGAATGGGGTTGGATGGCAGATGCCTTGAAGGCAGAGGTGGTGACTGGCACTGTGCAAGGTCCTACGCCTGGGCCAGGGCAATCCTTGTATCAGTACAGACTGAGTGATGAATGTGGCCAGAAAGCTAAGGGAGGTGATTCTCCCTTTCTGCACTCTGGTGAGCACTGCTTCCATCCAGCTCTAGGGCCTCCAGTACAAGAAAGACAAATTAGAGAAGGTGAAGAGGAGAGCCACAAAAAATAACTGGCAAGCTGGAACACCTTTCCTAGCTTGTTAGGGTTGTTCAGCCTGGAGAAGACACTGGGGAGACCTTGCTGTAGATTTTCGATACTTGAAGGGGACTTAAAAGAAAAATGGAGAAAGACTTTTTATCAGGGCCTGCAATGACAGAACCAGGGGCAACAGTTTTAAACTGAAAAAGGGTAAGTTTCAACTGGACATAAGCAAAAAATTCTTTATGATGAGGGTGGTGGTACCCTGGAACAAGCTGCCCAGAAAAGTTGTGGATATCCTGTCTGAAGTGTTCAGGGTCAGAGTGGACCAGACACTGAGCAACCTCATCTAATTAAAGATGTCCCTGCCCAAAACAAGGGGCGTGTTAGACTAGATGGTCTTTAAAGGTCCCTTCCAACCCAAACCATTCTGTGGAAAGGTATCCAGCATACAAATAAGTAAGCAAAACAATAGTTTTTACCAAGAGCTGTTGAATTTGCAACAGCGTGTATCCCTTTGCGATGGTAGGCAATGAGTTTTCACAATTAATTGCTAAAATGACCTGGTTAGTCTCTTAGTTAAAATCCTGGCAAGTGTATCATACAATTTGATATATTACTAGTGAAAATTTTCAAAGCTACAAGCTCACTCACCACTGCCATATGAAAACGCACGAACAGAACGACCATCATAGCCAGAAGAATGTCCACTGTTGAAAAGAAGATGGATGTTAACGTCCAGTTTTACCAAAGCTACCTTCATCAATAAATATATACTGTGAATATTATTCCTCTGAATTCTTACCACCATTTAGACTAAAAGAAGGTGTTTGCTAATCATTAATTAAGGAAGCTGTCTATAAACAAATTTCATATTTTACTACAGGAGATGAAAACAGCATTCTCTGTTCTTTTAATGCCAAAAATATCCATACCAAAGCTGTTATTTTGTATTTTTAAAGAATTTTCTGTTTCAAATGTTTCATCTATCATGTTTCTGCAGATATGGAATTTAACCTCCAGTTGCTTGAAAGTACTTCATCCATGAATGATGACATTCTCATTCTTTCTGTTGAAAACTAGATATGTGAGCATATAACAACAGGTGGGCACAAATGCATAGTTCTATAAGTAAGCTAATAAATTAGCTACACATTTCCTATGCTGACTTCTTACACTGGCAGCCAGCTCAAGTATGTAACCAAAGAGGTTAAAAAGGATGATATGTGCACAAGATGTAATTTATTCATATGTAGTTCTTTCATGACTTTTAGCACTTCCTACATTACTTGAATGAATTATCTTTGCAGTAATTAACCTAAGTGCTATTTCTGTTCTTGAAATCACTTTAAGACTAAGAAATAAGTTTTGGGTTACCTTAGTTTAAATACAAAACCAAACCAATGATAATGAAAGACCAGTACAACACCTTAATGTGTAGATGTATGAGATTTATCTCCTAGGTTCCAAAACCCCTTGATTTTTTACATTGTATTTCTGAAACTATATAAACAGTCACTACAAGTACATGGAACCACCACTGTTCCACAGTCTGAAACTGCAGCCACGCACAGCAACTGTCAGCACGAAATAATAAATTTACTTCCATGCACATTCAATGCATCCAGTTAAGGTTTTTTCTAAATTAAATCACATTAGGTCTTCTTGGAGATTTATTGTCATCCTGCAGCATATATGTTAATAGAATTTTTAATTTCAAAGGAACAGATGGTGCACCTTCCCTTAGTGAAATCCAAAGGACTGGCAAGAGGCTTGTAACATTTTCTTAAATGAGCTCTGTACAGAACATGGTTTTGACTCTAGCAAAATACAAACACTTTTCAAGAACTGTATAGGTCAATGTTTTTTTTTCTTCCTTTGCTTATATATATATATATATATGCACACGTCTATTTTAAGTCTATTGTAGGTATTGAAAAAAAAATAGTTCAGCTTATTAAAGATGTACACTTAGAACACAACAGAAATACAAATTTAGAATCTATGGAACTCTGGCACTTCCTATAGATTATTAGGTCTTTAATCTTTGTCCAAATTGTTTATTTGCATTTACAGGATACTGTAGGTGGTTGACAAGTATACGGTTCACTTAAATAAGCCTTCAGACTACTGAAGAATAATCATTATTTTACCTTTTTTATTAAGTCTCACATTGATATAGTGTCATAACTCAGCTAAACTACTAAGTGGTCAAGGAACCTACTCAAAAGAATAGTCAGATGAGACTAGTAACATCTCTGTACAAATACAGTAAAAGCCTAAAACTGTCTTCCCATTTTGAAGTAAAATCCATAAAACACTAGGTAGTGTAAAAGAATCCTTACTAATTTTTTTCAGTTACCAAATACTGATACAATCCCTTGTAAGATTTCAAGCAGATAATCACCTTTCTATTGTGGGTATGAGTGAAGGTGGAGGACCGCCAGGCGGTGGTGGAAAGCCTGTAGTAAAAAATTAGGTGAAGGGGGGAAAAGAAAAAAAAAGACAACACAACAGAAACACATAAAAGAATTTAGCTATGCATACAGTGGCAAACATTTTCCAGAGAATACAATGCAAAAACTCTCACTGTGTAAATGAGTTTTATTTTGTAAGACTGAGAACTACATTCCAGCTTAACAATGGCAAATTATTCAACATATATTAGCAATTCTTTAAACTAAATACCTTTTCATTCTTAGAAATATAATTATTTCACAAGCATAGGAAAATGCCTAAATATCTAACTATACTTAATGAACAACAATTAAAAGTATTTTCTGCATAGCTGAAAAAAATTGAATGGAAAAGAAGAAGCACACATCTAAGAAACTGGCTGATTAGGTCCTCTAGTCAACAGCATTTCCACACATTTTCTGTTCTTCCTGCCATCAAAATAATCCTACATCTATATAGATTGTTTTGTATTTACTCAGTTGGTAAGTTGCACATCAGTTAAGTTTTCATTTGTTAAACCAAACGTGGAAAAAAAATTCTAATCAAGTTTACCTGGTGGTGGTACTGTTATTGGTATACCTAAAAAGACAACAAATACATCAGTTACAGTAATAGTTTATTAGGTGTAGATCTAGAATTAGATTGAGCTACTAACATGTACACAATCAAGAAGAACGATAATTTATTTTCTGTGTGCTCAGATAAAGATCTGACATCAATACCAAGTGTTAAGATTTCATGCAAGCCTTATGAAATCTGTCTTTTAATTTTAATTCCTATTCTTCAGGATTTTATTTAATTAGAGACAAAAATTATGACAATCACTCTGTGTATCAAGATCAGAATTAAATCCATAACCCTAAAATGTTTAGTATCTGGAAGGCAAAGGAACACCCAACAGAATATATTTGCATTATTTTGTATTCCATAGATGGATGAATGGAAACACAACTGGCCTTTGCCCTTTAGTAGCTTAGTATAGGAAACAGTAGGTCCACACAGACAAAATATGCTAGTAACAGTAAACATCACAGACTTTTTAGTCAATTCTGTGCCACAGTGCAATTAATCATTTGATTGCTACTTGGCAAAAAATTGTTTGGTACTCAATTTTCTTATAAACATATGAGAAAAGAACATCCTTTAACCCAAAGACATTCAAAAACTGTCTAACTTTTCTGGATTTCAGATCTAGGTTAGCTCTTACAAATCCAACCAAAAGCTGAGAAATAGTTCACTATTAAATTAGCTGATCTAACAAAACATACTGCCTCTACATATAAACCTGCCTTACTTGGTTATAAAAGGAATTATTACAAGGTAAAAATCATTCATACACTTTGAAGGACATTATCTCTTCATACTTTGCAAAATACCTAGCTCTACCTCAACTAAACACACTGAACACTGTACATAAAAATAATAAACTGGGCCAAAACAATATCACCAGAAAGCAGACTACTTTACCAGGCATAAAGTTCTTTCAATTGTGAACAACTCTGTTTCCACTAACAAATAAATACTTTCAATATGACAACCCACTGCAAGACTTACTGGGAGAGAGAACTGAAAACTTTGCCAAGTGCCTTCATCAGTTTTGCCCTAACTGCATAAGCATCCAGGCAGAACAGTGGCCAGTCCCCCTTAAATTAAAACCTCTCTCATTCAAGTACCAGAATCAACATTCAGAAAATTTCCTGGATGTACTGGCTACTGCATGATTAATTTTATGTATATATCATTAGTTCAACTATAGGAATAAAAGGCTATTGTATGGCAGTAACATGTAACTACATCTACATATTATTACGTCTAGAAATGCCAACTGCTCCCAAACTGCCTTGGCAGAAGGACAGAATGCAGGAATTTGCAAGCTGAGGAAGAGTAATCAGTATCCATTTTCACTAACTGCTGATGATTTCAATGACATGAATTCTTTCCAGCATTAATCTTAAATCATTTAAAAAAATGAAGTTGCTGTCCAATCCTAGAGTTTTGAAATCTTATCAATCAGCAAAATGAAAGTCAGAAGACAGTGAATCCCAAACACCAAACTTCTAAACTGCATAATGCGCATTCTCTTAACCAGTCCCCAAGCTTTCCCATGTACACTATCATTATTAACACTGGAAACCACACCATAAGAAGTTTGACAATGTGACAGTTAAAAGACCAAACACTCCTAATGAAAATTTCTGAATGAAAAAGACTGGGAACTCAAACTATTCCATAGCTTAAGTATTTTCTATTCATCTTTTCTGGCTAATTTTCCATCTTAGCAGATTCTTCATAAGCTTTCCAAATTAAAAAAAAAAAAACAACCAAAACAACAACCCTAAAAAAAAAAACACACCAAAAACCCCAAACCAACCAACCAACCAAATAAAAAAGTAAAAAAAAAAAGCCTCAACAGTAATGTTAAGAACATAAGTTAGGAAAATACCAGAAGTTCTCTCAAACTGATTTATTAGCTCTACCTTATACTTAAAACAATTTCCATCACTGCACTAAAACCAGTACGTTGGCAGTAAGCATGGCTCTCACAACTGCACACAGAATTAACTGGAATGCCATCAGCTAATAGTCTTTATCAAAAAGGAAGAAATTCTTAATAAATTATTAATATATTCCTCAGAATTACAGCCTGCGCAGAAACGCAAATCAAAATCTCACAAGATTAAAAGTCAAATGAAAAATTTCACTTGAGAGCCATTCAAAGAAAATTAGGACAGACTCAATACAACAAATATCCAGAGATGAAATGGTCAAATAATTTAAATAAAATGGGTAACATAAGGTATATTACTAGAAAAAGAACACATGGGTGCTTTTTCCTCAAAAAAGCTTTAAGAACATTAAAAAGTAATGATTAATGATTACACCATTTTAAGACACTAATTCACTTGCTCATATCACAATGGAAGAAACATTCTTCTACATCCCAAGTTAGCAAGTATCACTAAAAAGATATAAACAAAGCTTTTCCCTCATCTTAACACATTAATGTGATACAAGACAATAAGCAAAACCCCCTATAAACTTCAGTTAATGGAAAATAAGGAATATTTTAGCTCTTCACTCCTGCACCTTCTTCTAATGCTGTGTATGAAAATATACTTGAAGCATGATCAACCAATTACTTCTTTTTAGAAAGAAAAGACCGAAATACTGAGTCAACTCTTGCAATAGAAGGATTAAACTTGATTACCAGTGCAAGAAGGTGATTTAGCATAGAACATGTCACATCTCTACAACGCATTGTATTGCCACAAAGATATAACTGGCCTAACTCGAAATATTCAGACTGCATCAAAAGTAACCCAAATGGCATTACTGCACTATTTTACCTAATAGTACTATTAGCTGCTATTTTGTGCTAATATGCTCTAAATACCATCCTACTAATTCAAAGCTGGTAAATATTTACAGAAAATCAAGTAAAGAAAAGCAATGCCACATGTGCTCCACTTGCAGAGTAAGGAATCAAACTGATAATGCTGCCACAGCTTAACAACATACTGCAGATTAGCTGAACTGTGTAATAGCCCACAGTAATGCAATGTAACTCAGTCTAAAAACTTCTTTTGCCACAGGCTAAACTAACTTAAATCCCCTCTCTTTTATCACAAGCTAAGAAGTACACACTTTGATTCCCAGGGCTGAGCAGATGTAGTTATTGCTAAGCTTTGGTTTAACTCCAGACCATCAAACTTCCCAAAGTTATGCAACAGAAGTTCAATACTTCAGAGTAATGTTTTGTTCATTTTTTTTAATATCACAAATATATGTCACATTTTAACTACACTCTTAAACAAATAGAAGAACTTTTAAAGCCTGTTAAACAGAAACATCCATGTTCTTCTTTAGATTTAAATTACTCCAACATAGCAATAAACCAAGAAAACAAAAAAACAACACATTTTTTGCCACAGCCAGTGATCTCCTAGGAGTATTTGAGAATTTTCTGCATTTGGCCCTTTGAGTTGTTCCAGGACTCGTTCCTCAAAAAAGATTTGAATCACAAGAGTGAATGAATTCAGAACAAGAGATCTAACTTCAAAGCAAGATCCTTTTTCAAAGGGGCTTTTGGAGGATGTTTTATATTTGGAATACTTAAATTTTCTGGCAAGTAGTCCCAGTTTAATATTGGGTAAGAGTAGTTTTTTTCCTCCTCCACTGAACCTAGGATGGATGGCAGATTCTATTTTAGGAACAGCTTTGAAGATAAAGAGCTGGCAAGAGCACAATTAAAACACAGGCCTGAATAAACCAAATCCACAGCTCTTAATCATTATTTTCAAATCTACTCGAAGCACGGAAGGATGTTGAAGGAGACCTTCTCAACAAGTGTATGTCATAAACCTGTCTGTAAACCACAAGACTAAAGCCAAACCTGCTTGCTCAATTTGTAACACGTGCATTTCTTTCACCTTGAGAAGCTCAACAGGTGAAGGGTTTCATAAGAACAGTCCAGTACACCTAAATGATGTCCCTGACCAAGTGTGTTCGGGGTGTCTGTGAGAGTTCCTCTCACACTTTTAATATACAACTTAGATCACCTTTTCTGTACCACAATTACAATTAAAACAATGATTTAGTAAAACTTGCAATTCATTACCTAATTATATCAGAAAGGTTTTAATGCAGCTTAAAATTGTAGTTAGCATTAATGTCATGTTGTTCTCTCTTCTGCAGCCCCTGCAGTAAGGAAACAACATAAATTGCCAGAGCAATAGCACATCCTTTCTTCAGACACTCTATTTTTTATATTTGTGCACAACAACCTGGAAAAGGGCACAGAATGAGTTAATCTTTAAATCTCTTCTGTTCTCAATGTTACACCATTTTGTGCATGACAACCGCTGATGAAAGACAGAGCTTACTGGGCTGCAGAAGTTAATAGCAGCAGCAGCAACTAAAGAAAGTAACACTGTCTGTGGGGATTTAAACCCCACAAAGCCCTGCACAAAGTTGCTGGGCTTTGTGAGAAATAGTAATGTTACTTCCTTGCTCATATGTAGGAGTATTATCAGAGAAATTTTTAAAAGACTCCCTATGCAAACAGAATGGCAAAGATACTGCTCAGTATTATTTCAGAACAAGGCAAGCAAAACAATGCAAAGAACAACAGAAAGTAAGGAAAGGGGATCCAGCTTCAACAGTCTCTCCTATAAACAAACCCTTCACTTTCCTACTTAACACTTCCCAAAGTTTCTCCATCTATTTTAATTTCTCATTGACCATTCCTAGATCCTTGCTAAGTCCTTTTGAATCTAATACCTTAAAAAGGCAATGCTCACAGTAATAGAACTATTAGTGCAAATGCCCAGCACACCCTCTGCTACATCCTCCCTTTCCCAGTACATTTCCATAAATATCAAATTTCAGTAAATACTCAGTATAAATGTGTAAATTTCAAACCAGACTGAAAGTTCCTCTACAATTCACAAACACAGAATGCTGGGTAAAAATATCAGATGCTAGTAATACCTCTAACTGAAAGGAAGGATACAGATCAAACACAACTGTTATCAGACTTTTGGGAATTCATTTATACTGTGAGGGAAAGGGGGAATTAAACCTTCTGGTGCTGCTCTGACCTTGCCCATCAGAGAATCCAACTTCTAACACAAATTCATTGTACTTTTAGTTCAAAAGTTTGTAGAATGATTTGTTCACATGTACCTTTCAACAGCATTAACAGTAGCTGAATTACAGAAAACAGCTTTTCACTTCAAACATTTTCAAAGATGCAAGATCCAGCATTTAGTCTTTAGGCAATTATTTACTACTCCTAATTACTATTACTGAGAAAATAAAGACAAGAGTTTCTGCTTTGCAGATACATTTAAAAGTAGAATACAATTTTTGAAAATTACATATGTATAGGCATCTCAGTGCATGAGATGCACTGTCTTTAATTCATTATCATTGAGAATTTGATGGTAATGCATTTCTTCTTTTTCACATCCTTTAAAGCACAGGATATTTACCTGGTGGGGGAATGAGAGGTGGAGCAGTACTGACTGTTGGAGGGGGTGGGAGGAAAGGAGGTGGTGGAAGGTGGGTAGGTGGAGCTCCTGGAGGGAAAAATGGAGGTGGCTTGGTAAAATTGTCTACTTCAGGATTAGATCGTTCTGAAAGAACCTGTAAAATATCAAATTATAATTACAATTGCTATGTCGAAAGGGTAGAAGATAGGTTTCCTCTCTTTCCAGTTACTACAACAGGAAAGTATCACTTATGCACCTCAAGTGACATATTTTTAAAGGTCTAAGAGCAGCCAAACAGGGAAAAGCAAATGTCATGTGAGAGAGAATATAAGCCATACGAACATGGCCCCAAACCCTCACCATCTTAAATTTATGCATGTAAAGAAAAATCTCTTAAAATCAACAAAAAAGCATGAAAGAAACACAAAACTTTAAGATCTAATTTAACACTGTGAAATCAGCTGAAAACATATGTCAATGTTTTCAATACAAGCACTACAATCCATTATTAATTTCATTGTTTAACCTTAATCTAAGTCATCATGGAAAGATAGCTAGGGCACCAAGCAACTTCAGTTCTTCTCCATAGGCAAGTCAGGAGAATCTTAATGCTTTTAGTTGTTATCTTCAGATAATCCAAGCCCATAAGGATTAAAATCATAAAGACTAACCTTACAATTTATGGCAAAAATAATACAATATTAATAAAATAAAAATACTATCAACTATTCATGCCTCCACATGTTATTTTTAAAACATTGCATTTCTTAAAATGCATACGGAGAAGCTTTCACTTTCAGCTTTAGTGTCTGGCAGGAACAGGGGAAAAATGGACATTCAGTTAAAAAAATTATCCTTGTCACTTAGTAAACAAAATAATATCCCATGAAGACCTGGCAGAGCCACTGTTGCATTACACACTTCCTTTCAATAAGAAATAGACCAAAGCATTTATCTTTTAAAATACAAAGATTTAGTCTTAATATATATTTCAATTAACTACCACAACTTTCTTGCTGAACTTAAAGCTACTTCCCTATTACTCATTGACATGCTCTGAAATGTTTCAATCAAAAATTATGGAGAAAGCAAAAATGTCTTTTAATCAAAGATAGTGTGCAAATCTGCAGAATGAAACCTGTATGTTGCTGTTTTCATTAGCACGCCGTCGTCCTTCTACCCTGCTGATAGTGATGGTCTGTCCAATCACATCTATTGCACCAGGTAATCGCCTGCAACACAGGACAAACCAGAATCAACACACAGAATTAGAAAAGAAGGAAAAGAAGAGGTAGAGAAGAAGACGTTACAGGTTTCTCTCGTTCCAAATGCCACAAGTTCCTTCTGCTGTATAAAACAAAGATTGTTTCTGATAAATTGCATTCTGTTCATTGCGGTAATTTGCTGAACTATGCAAATGTGTAGAACAATGCAGCAATAAAGACTCCTGCAGGGCAAAGGCTGATGCTCCACTTCTGCTTCCACCCCCTACAAGGTAATAAATCTACAATTCTGTTACTGATAAAATTTTTTTTAAAAGGAACAATACAGTGATATTGCAAAACAACTCAGAAAAAAATAAACAGAACTTTAACAATAATCGAAAGTAAAACAGTTACAAACTAATAATTGGAAATAAATTCCAAACGGCAAGAAACCCTAATGGATGATTCCATGAAGGATCAAATGAAATGAGGTTAGGGACATAAACATAAAGCACAACCTGCCATGCATAATATTGATACTATAGGAAGTGCCTTGTATCAAACTGAAGGAATACAGTATACACTAACTCTCAAATTAAAGCTTGCATGAAACTCAAAAGACCCTTTGACCAGACATTCATACTTCTTCAGTTTTCCAAAAGCAAAATGTCTCTATCTCAAACACCTCTAAAACATTTGCATATCTAAGTACTATATTCACCATCTTCAAAAAAGCAGGCAACAGGCTAGCACAAGACCCGCCTCAGTCTCTCTTACAACCCTATCAGAAAACATCAGAAGAAATAAATTCAAAAGACCTACCTTAGAAGTAGTTAGTAATGAATTTTTACAGAAAGATGACAAAAAAGTGACATGCAGATACAAATTCTTTCCCTCCAAGTTTCTGCCAATCATAAATGTAAGGACTTCTTCTGCAACTCTAATTAATAGCCCCTGATTAATTTGTAAACTCACAATGTCTTTCGAACACAATTTTACTTTGTCTCCAGTAATGAAATCTATTTCAGCTATTTTTTTGCCTGACAGTAGTATTTGGTGCCCTACAGTCCTTGTGTTAAAAAAACAAAACCAAATCCCTCTTCTCTGACAGCACAGTATTCATGGTACCTCTGTTGTTTCTCTTCTCAGTTGCCTCCTTCACAAATTCAACTACTCCACATTGCTCCTCATATAGAAGAGTTCTATAACTCTCACTATTTCCTTCATCTTTCTGTGGACCCTTCCTACCACTACTATTCTTGTATGATATAAAAAGAACCACATATAATATCCAGCTTTCAATTGAGCTCTCAGCTCAGTTTAGCTCTCACTGCTTTACATGCTACCATAATGACTTTTCCATTTGTTCCCACTGCTTATGATGACTACCATTCCATTTTCTTATTTTGACTAACACTGGAAATTGAACTAACATTTTGGGAAGAAGCAGCAGCAATTCCCAGACCACTTTCTCAGCAGGTACGACTATTAATTACTAAGTATTAATTTGAAGAAGTGCATCCAACAAAATACAATCTAAGACGTAAATTTTCAGTGATTTTCATTAAGTTCCATTGAGTATCAGCAAGTTTCTCCAGTCCACAGTTGAGTCTATGTGTGAATTTTAAACACAAATGTATCTCACTTGAGTTTCCAAACCAGTCAATCTGTTAAGCTTATCCCTTAGACTTATTTTTTTCCTTCTATAAAATTCTTAACTCACATATTCTTATGTGAGTTGCACATACAAGTCTCACGCTCACTCTTAATTCACATACCCTATTAACAGAGGTATCTTTAAGCAGCCCAAACCACCTGATACTGTGACCACAAAGCTGCCATTGCAACCTTTTAACTTTTCAAAGTGGATTAAAAATGCTACACTGAAGGTAAGATGGCATTCCAGTGGACAAAAAATTTAAAAATTTTAATAAAAAAAAAAAATCAAAGCATAACTGATCTTTCAAAATCTTTAGTAAATCAAACACATGGGAATATGCTGATGGTAAAGGACTCCAGGCACATGACCAGAAAATAATATGGCAAGGATCTGAATAAATAATATGAATTATTATTAATATAAATAAATAAAGAATATATTAATATAAATAAATAAGGATCCAAATGTCATCTACTAGAACTGAAAACTTTTCAGTCTGAAGACCTAAAACAAACAAAACCCAACCCCCTAGCTTTACAGAGAATTCATAGCTATCATTCTTACTCAGGCAGAACAAAACCTGCTTTGCAGACCAGTTACCTTCTAAAAGAGGTTAAAAAGCAGGATTCACTTTGGTCAACTCTGTTAGAAAAAAGGATGCAAAATTACATTGCTAATGAACGAGAGAAACAAAGGTAAATCTATGCCACACAGCTAAAGGAAACCATAGCAGAGAAAACTGACAGTGTTTAGCAATAGCATAATACATAACAAAGTAAAACTGGGAAAAAACTTCCAGGAAATTTCAGAAAATAAATCCATAGAAAGAAGAAGTAATATTTCCACTTTCTGAAGTTCATGTATTTTTTGTATCTAGTGGATTACTAACCCAAATAATTAAAACGACAGGGAAAACAGCTGGAAATTGGGATTTCAGGCTCAAAGTTCTGCTGGACTGGTTGCTCTCACCCCAATTGCTCAAATATCTAGATTCCAATGCAGCTGAAAAAGATGCAGCAGACACCAGAGCATGAAGGATTAATTAGATCTCCCAGAGATAACATAAAGTTCCTTGGCAGACTGCATTCTAAGGATCATCCAAATGCCTGTACTATGAGCTTTTTAGTATCTGGGTTTAAAGCTTCCTCCAGGATTTCAAAGCAAGCTCATTAAGCACAACAGTTCAGAGGAGGAAAAGCAGTCCAGTGGTACTACAGCCTGAGAACACATCTGCAAACTAAACCAGTATACATTATACAGCAGCCTCTCCAAAGACAACACAAGTTGAAGAAACCCTCTTATCTTCCAGCATCCCATCCTAAAATTCAGATTGTTTCAGCCTAAATCTTGAGATAATCAACACCAGCTTTCCTAATCATCTCCACTGATCTTGCATGGTATTCCAGCACTGCTGTACTTTGTATTATTATTATTATTGTTATTATTATTAATTTTGTTTTCAGTAACAAAACTGGAAACATAAGCATTGACTAACTAAACCCACCGTTTCACTATGGGAAAAAAAAAAAAAAAGAAAGAAAAAAAGAGAAGAGAAAAAAAAAAAGAGAGAAAAAGAACAAAAAGCAAGACAGAAAAAAGTGAATTTTTGTAAAACACCAAAACTTAGCCTTGCTCTTCAGTCTGACAGCTCATTTGATTTCAGAGTTCTAAGACACTGGTTCTCTGGTATCTTCTCTCAATTATCTAAAACCATACCCTGTAACACTGATTTTATCTAGCATTAGTTCTTGTGTATACGATAGATGAAGATTCTCTTCTACAGCAAGAAGATCCTCCCCTCAGGTCCTTCCCCTGCTTGGCTCACTCCACTGTTTTACTGAGTTTCCACTAGGAAGTGATGTACTTTTAATTAAGACCCTTCCTCTCTTGCACTGTTAGCACACTGCCAGCAACTCCTGGAATCAGCACTGAAAATACTGGCAATGAACACCAACACAGGGGTACTGGGCATTAAGGTAGCATGTGCATCAACAATACTACAATAATGCCAACTTTGGCTCAGGAAGCAGCCCAAATGTAATACTGCATTATCACAGGAAGCAAGTCTGGACTACCAGCTGTCTTCTAGGCACCAACTTTAGAAAAATTACATGAAAATCTGTTTCAATAATCTGAATAGTATATCTATGCTCTCTCATTCTCACAGTGATAGTGCTTTATAATTTTTTTTAATAGTGCTTTATAGTGATATGTCTAGTCTTCTTCCCAAGAGCTGCCAAGAGATAGTTTTTGTAATGACAGATGAGTTCAGGAATCTGCCATCATACCCTGAAACTGACAAATTCTCTATTTCCAAGACTGCAATAATGATTTCATTAAGTAGTCCACTAAAAGAGTTTGAAATTGAACATGAGAAAGCATATATTCAATTGCAAATGGAGAAGCATGGTCAGAAACATAACCTGATAGCTTAAAGAGGCATCTGAAGTGTCCAGAATTTAAGAGTTCAGCAGTATTGCAAAAGGGGCAAATTTGAAGCCTTGGATTTTTGATTGAGTCATAGCAAGTTGGCAACAGGGAAATTTTAAAGACTCCTCAGCCATCATCTAGCTTAATGGTAAATTGTTAGGCCAACATTACTAGTTTCTGTCTCAGTGCTGTATGCAAAGAAAAGGCTTGGTTTGTCCCTTGCATGATCAGGGCACCTGGGATACAGATGCATTCCCAGTGGATACACTCAAACATAAGAAGACAATCCACACGTGTGGGATGCACATGAACCACAGCAGAGTTCACACAAAGTGTAACTTAAAAAGGAACATTCCAACAACTCAGTCAGTGATTTCACTCTAATTAGAGAATGGTTATTTATGAGGTATTTGCACTATGAATACCAGCCTCCGTGGAGATTTACTTCAGAAAGATAACTCAACCTCATTTGGAAAGCTGAGCGAAGAGAAAGGGGGAAAAAAAGGATTAAAAAAATAAACCAAACCAAAACAACAACTATTTTACAAATTCGTAGCTTCAGAAATTGCTTGTCCCCACCAAAAATAGTATAAAAAATTTTCTCCTTTATGGACAACCCCACCCCTTTGCAGAACTCCAATCAATCTAATTACCGGATGCCACATTTAGTCATCAGACTGATAGTATAATCTAAGAATTACAGAAAACTTTAAAAACTGCATTTAGTACGATCTTGTGTTCCTTCTTGTCTTGCTTGTGTGTTTTATGCTTTATTTTCGTGCTCTTGAGAATATCCTCAACTTTGCTGAGCTTACTTAACCACAGACTAATATAATTAAGAAGCACATAGATTTAATTCAGAAATAATTGATACACGAAAATCATTTTTTTTCAAGATAACATCTGAGTTTTCATCATTTAGACTTGCAATGCAAGGCTAGTTCATGAAACACCAGAAGTGTATTTTTCACATACATATCATAAATCCATTTCCTATAAAAATACTGTTCACAGAAAGGCCCAGGAAGACTTTCTGTAAGCTGACAGAAAGCTGACAAATAGCCCATCACATTGACAGACTAAATGCTCTGAAAGTAAAATTCATTTAAATGTAACGTACTCTTTAATAATGACCCAAAAAGCATAAACACGAGCTAAAAAACTAAATGCTTCTGACAGAACAAAAAGTACTGGTATGAAAAACATTAATTTATCTCTATGACCTGGATGGTTAGGACAGGTTCAAAATATGTCAAATCCTCTTCATTTTCTAGAAAACACTATATTCAAAAGAGATTCCTTCAGGTTTTCACCTAGACTGTGACTGTGCACACAATTCATCTTTGATTAACTACCTCTGAAGAACAAATATTCTATTTTATACCATACCATACTCCATACTGTTTGTATAAGATGTGCATTTTCATTATGTTCTAATTTTTCCTTCAGAGTTGCATAACACTATTACTCAGCAGCCCTAAATATCACAGAATCAAAACAAGAGGTTGTGGTGTCATTTCTGAACAACTAATAATTATAGTTGAGCTAAGACAACAATTGTTTACAAATTCAAGCACAATTTCTCACAGGCACATTGTACGAGCAAGCACGGAATTTTTTTTTAATTAAACATATAGGATGCAATTCTATTGAAGTAGTAACTTTTATTTGCTAGAGAGCAATAGTTCTGTTTCTCCTTTATAAACTACAAGCTACATATTGGCTGTAAGGAATACACTTGCTGGACTCTGAGACTTTTCGTTTTTTTAGAATTTCAATTCCAGTCATATGCAAACATCCACTGCACTCAAACTAAAAAGATGAAAACAGCAGGAGCAGAATTGTTTGCTTAAAAACAAAATAAAAAATGATAAACCACTCAGACTTCCCAATAAAGAGAAGTATGTGCTAAATATCCACCTGTAAAATCATCCACAAAGTGATGTTGAAGCCCTGACTAGTAAATGGGGTTTAAATGTTAAATTAGGATAATGACCTGATTTTAATTTTTCCCCCTTACCTTAATTTGTGTGATTTGTTCCCCCTGTAGTGTTTCTGCCACTTTCTAGAAAAATTTTTCAGGAAAAACTCAAACTGCTTTTTCTATATGAGAAATGGTGATGCTTCTGGGGAGAAAAATTGCCTAGGTTTTTCTTTTCTTGTATTCCTGTCTTTTCTGCTCTTTTAGTCCGTCTTCTCATGACCAATCACCCCATAGAAATGCTGCTATATCCAGTTGTATCAGCTTTCTCTCCATTTCACCAAATATATCAACTACTGCTGAAGTAGTTGAAGCCAAGAGAAGTTTTACTGCTATGTCAGAAAGGCTTCCAGCCATTTCACAACAAAGCCACAGCAAATGCCTCATGACATCGAGGCAATCATTTTAAATTATCAAAGGTCTGGGTAGCAAAAAAAATTCTGCCTATCGAAAATTAACTCTTGAATTACTTTTAAAAAATAAAAGGTCCAATCCCATACAACACTGCCTGGTTATAAAGAAATCAGTGATACAGGTTTTTCTATGAGAAAAAATAGTAGCTGTGCTCCAGTGAACTCATGCAAATGAGTATGTATAATCCATACAGTTCAGACATACTTTCATTGGGATATTCTCAGACTTCTGAGCATGCAATTTTCTTTCAAAATCTCTTCTAACCACTTGTTAAAAACAACTTTCTCTTTACACAAGATTTAATTTTAAGCAACTGTATCCAAAGGAGCAGATATTAATGATAGAAATAAATCAGTTTTGCCATTCTAACAATTTACAATACAGTATTCACACTAGATGTATATCAAACAGCCCATTCTAAGCACTGGAATGCACAAATGATAAAACTGGGAATGTAACATTTTGTACCCCTTTTGTACCCAACAGACCAACTGCACTTACTGGCTGCTAGTAAGTAAAACTGCACAGGTTTCCCAACACTGGCTAAGATAAGGTTAGTTCCTGGAGAAAACTGACATATTCTAAGATTCTCAGGAATGTTCTAATTAACAACCAATATACTAACGGTAAGCCTTTAAAAATCAGAAAGATGATAATTTAAACTTGGGATTACTAACATCAGGCAGAATAAAAACAAGTTATCACAAAAAATATGGTATAAAGACATCTATGGAAAATTAGATTTGTCCTAGCTAGGGCATACAACAGAGATTCACTTATGAAGCCAACACTATGCACTTGTATGACCTTATTGTATTAATCTTAACTACATTTTTATATTCTGGCCATTAACAATTTCTGGAAGTATTTTAGATTCTCTGTCCACCAACAGGATGCATAAAGAATTGGAACCCTGTAACAAAACCTGTGCTAAATACAGATTTGTAATCCTTACCCCGTGAATAGTACATTCAACTTTGAGAACTCCATTCCAAGAACATCATGTATCAGAAGTGTGTAAGAAAAGAAAGGTTAAAAAAAAGAATAAATTACAGGGTTGGTACAAAGTCTGAAAGACTTTTACTACTTCTTGGACAAAGAAAAGTGAGGGGGAAAGGACTAATGTATACTGAAACCACAGCAGTATAACCTGATAGCTTGGAGAAGAATTTAGGCTACCAAAAAGAATATACCAGGACCGAAAGGAAAGTGCAAGTAAATGTATCAAGCAAGATTATTTTTTTTTTCCTTCACCCAGGAGAAATATATTTGGGTGTTGAACTGGTCTTAAAGGATGGAAAAAGTGAACACTGGTACCTCTGAATTAGTCAAGGTACTCATGGATGCAGTGCTAAGGACAAGTGATAGATGCTAATCTTCAAATGTTGACGGGAAAAGCCTACAACCTGCTCTCCCCTACTGTCCTTTATACCACAATGGCTTTTGATTTGAACAAAACTAAACCTCCTAAACAAAGTAACTTGATAACTGAAGTAAACAGAAGTGTGGATTCATCTTAAGCCAACTGCCAGGTATCAAACAGCAATTATTAACTTGTTAAAGCCTGGTCCTGGCAGGAGGAGAAGAAATCCTAGCAAGAAAATTATTTTTCTCATTTCGAAGAAAGTGTAGTAAAATATTAAAATATGAAGAAGCTAAAGCTACCTTGCTGGAAAGACTGTGTTCCAGGAATTCCTCTAGTTGTTGAAGTCATAGCTGTCAGATTCCATCTTGTTAAACTGAAAAGGTATGTAAGCTAATACCCAGAGACAGTTGCTAAAAAAATTTTGTTGATCTAAATCAACACAAAACATATGGTGTCACACATCATATGTTCATAGCTGCCTTGGTTTTTGGTCCTGCTGTTCTTTCTCCCTTTTCTTCTACTTCCTCTTTCCTGAATAGCCAAGCAGGTAACACAGTGAAGGCTAAAAGCAATTAGGATTATGTTTCTCCTTATTTCCACTTGTTACAGAAATGTATTTTCTTTTTCTCCTACAAAAATATGAACTTGAAATACATGTAACAATATAAGAACAATATAAGAAGTTCTTATATAACGTAACAATATAAGAAGTTTTTTGGTCTTGAGTTACAACTGTCTAACTGACCTGTTTGTTGGAATTCCTGATTTGAATAAGGCAGGAGGAGATGTGAAATCAGCTTTGGTCGACTGTACTGCCAACTCTTTCTCCAAATTTCCAGTTCTGCCCTGCTGTACCTTCAAAATAATGTTTCATCATTAGTTCAACCTCAGAAGTATAGTAGCCTTAACACTCAAAATACCATATAGCCAACACAAAAAGTAAATATACCTTCAATACTTTTTTTAAAAAAACATCACCTTTACAACAGCTAGTAAAATTCCATATTTTATATGTGTTTAGTACACATATAGAATGTGTACTGTGTTTAATATATAAATAAGAAGCAATATGCCAGAGAACAAATTTTTACAGAAGATTAGACAGTTTCAGTATTTACTTTCCATCTGATTTGGACATTACAGACCAAACTGATTTTCATCTAAAACTTCTGTATGAACAAAAACACATCTTAATTTTAAAAAGAAGCAAATTAATTAAAAGAAATAAAAAACTTGCATGACAGAGATGCTTAACAAGTCTGCTATCCAACAGCAAACTATGAGACAAGAAACTGAGTGGATTGTTCATCTGTCTTACTGACCATGAGATCTAGTAATCACTTCATTTCCAAGTCATACCAGGAAGTCACCTCATACTCTGGGTTATGCAAACTTTAAAAGCCTTTTCATTAGTTCGGATTGAATACTTCAAAAACATACTGCTATTTCTGAAGTACTGCAAAATTCCAGAGACATGTTATTAAGACTGTGCAAGATCCTTGGTGCAAGTTTTTCAAGTATTGTTTGACTTCAGCAGCACATCATACATCATACATGGGTTATCATTAAAGATAAATCTGCACCAATTCAGTAAAGACTGTGGCCACTGTAACAACCACACAGATGCATCACTCTACATAGCCAGCTGACTCATGGTATAACATCATATAGGCTGAGATCTCACTGCTTCTTGTGAGTAAGTGAAGTACTAAGCTTTTGTACAAAAAGATTCTGCAATAACTTAGTAGTTTCCAAACCCAAAAAAGGCACATAAATAGTTATGACTCATTAAAAATTGAATTAAACTTTAGTAGCCAGAAATATAGAAGAAAAAAACACAACATAGTGAATAGATTTAAGTATTTATATGAAAAATCTGTCAAGACAACAGTTCAGTGAAGTTTGACCATGTAGTCAGCTACAAGCTGTAAATCCCACTGCCCATCATTTCCACCATTCTATAACACTATTGTAACTAAGGAAGGAAAAAACACCCAGGGAGTCTCTCATGTCTTCCTGTCAAGATGGAGTCAAAAAGACTGGATACCCTCAAGCAGCATGAGAGTAAGCAAAAACACCTATCTGCCATTGACACTTCTGTCACAGGAGTATATAGAGGAATGTAACAAACCATTCTAAGTCAGTGTAATGATAGCTGCAGAAAAAAAATTACTTCATATTGGTAATAAGCAAAATAACCCTTGTGTTTTAATTTCAACTTTAGTATCAAGTGGAAGAGAAAATGAGAAATTGAAAAAAAATGTTCAATTCTTAAGGTAAAGCCTGTCATAAGATTTTTCTGCTCTCTGAAAAATCAGCACTTTGGAAAGGAAAAATATTACATATAACTTCATGTATTGCCAAAAAGGTAATGTAATGTAATCCCCAAAAGCACAACCAAAAAAAAAAAAAAAAAAAAAAAGAAGATTGATTTTCACATCCCAGAGTTGCCAAGGATAACTGTTATAAAACACAGTAAGAGCTACAAGGCCGCAGGAAAAATAAACATGCCCTAATCTACAAAAGCTTCCCCAGCACATCTGCACGAATTCTTTGTTCTGCATAAACAAATGCACTAAAACTAGAAATAAACCATCACATCAAGAACAGTTAAGTTTCACTGGGAAATCTGTTAGTTCACCAGGCCACTAACTCACGTGCTTGCAGAGGGGTGACGAACAAAGCAATGCTTTTAAACCAGCTTTTTGTGAAATACGCAGAAAGTCCCTGGGGTAAGAGGAGAGTTTGAAATAATGGCTATGTCCATTTCAGTTGTTCTTCTATCAGTCTGTGTCGGCATGGGAAGCAATACTCAACAAAAATGAGAGCAACCAACAAAAGTTTACTAAAATTCACCTTAAAAAGATGGTATCTGCCATCGAGAATCTCTGCACTTGGTCTTACTTCCATAGCATTGTCTTCAGCCTAAGTTAAATAACACATTGCCCATTAAGATACCATACAACTCTTTAAGTGATGGGCCACAATCTGAATAACTGTACAAATGCAATCTAGCTGCAGCTAGTCTGTCACACCATCCACACAGATTGCCAGGAAAGCATCACAGAACACTCTAGGCTAGGGGTGGGGAGTCAAGTGTAACCAGTCAACTGGGCAGAACACGCTTATGACACACAAGCAGCTTCACAGGTAAAAAAGCATGTGGAGTACCACAGAAGTTGTAATAATTACCGTAATTTTATTTGTGGTTGAGGTAACTGGTAAAATTTCAAGACCCATTCGTATTCTCTTTTGTTTTTCACAGTAAGCTTTCCACGTATCTTCATTGAACCCATAGTTGAAATAATCAGAGAGATCAGCCCCTTCAAGCAGAAAAGCACAGTTTTTAGGACAACACAAAGTTCATGTTTCCTTCACTGAACATATATACAGTTCACAGAGTATTCATGGATAAGACTATAAAAACATTTGAAGTTGGTCAGAAAGAGAATCTTTCCTACCATCCTGTCTCAAGTATAGCAGTAGACACAGAATAGCACAGGATATTGCCTCTAGCTTTACAATAGGATAAATGTAATAAATGACTACAGGTTTTTTGTATGTTCAAAGCATCACTCCCTTTTATTTGTTCTGCATCTGACTCCTTATTTCCTTTAGACTCCTAGTTTCATTTGATGCCACAAAGTGATTTTATCATAAGAGAACAGACCAGACAAGGTATTTCAAATAGCTAATAGTTCAAACATGAGAATATTATCAGAGGTTTCTTTTTTCCATTTTGTTGACACTATTCACATTATCAAAGCAACATACAAACACTAGAAAAAAGAACGAACAGCAACAAGATGTACTGCCACAAAAAACCCCCAACCAATGCTGGTAGTACACAAGTCTAGCAGAATCACTTGAGCTAACTAATAGACACAGGAGGCCAATGGAAAGCCCATGTGTACCAGTTTCATCTTCAAAACTTATGGATGTGTATGAGTGAACACAAATAAGCACAAACAACTACATTCACCATTTTTCATTGTCAAACTTGCTACAACATTTTTTTTCTGCACAGACCAATGACACTAATCTCCAGCGAAATACATATTTCCAAGGAGAGTTCCAGATACAAACTGCAACATGTATTAAAAAAAAAAAAAGTCTCTTTAAGTGTAGGATATATACTAGGAAATATGGCATATTCACATAATTCTGTGGCACAGCACAAAGGCAAAGAGAAACTTAGGCGCTCTTCCCAACTAAAACTTTACAATATCTTCTCTCTGTAGGGCAGATAACATGCAGTACATACAGTGCATACATGCAGTAAATAGAAATTATTGTAATAACCATCTGAATACCTACATTTCAGATAACATAAATCAGAGTATTACCTGGCTTTCTCCAGGGTTTATCTTCAAAAGAATCTAAATCTACTTCCAGGAGTGGCACACCATTAATACTCCCCGGGGCATCTAGATCCACCCCTTTAACTTTTGCACCTGTGAAGAGAATTTATCAAGAGGTATGGGAGATAAAAATTATTTCTTTCATCCAAAATGATCAAACATTTTTTTTGCATTTTTATCAATATTGCTGTGTAAATTTTCTTACCAGAAGATCCAAAAGTTCGTCCTCCTGTCTTAATATTGAGATTCACCGGTGCTGCTCCATAACTTAAAGAAATTAACAAAGCTGAGTTAGACAGAGAAAACTCTTAAAACAGAAGAAAACACAAAACAAGAGTTAACTAGATCCAGAAACAAACTGGACCCAGGCTCAAGCGTCATCCTGAATCTCTAGCTTTCCAAGCTGGTAACACTGTAAAAGTAAAGAGATCAGCCTAGGAGGAAGAAGAGTGTACCTTTCCATGCTCAGTAGCAACTTCTCCAACTAATAAACAGTTGTGAAGCAAGTCCCAGTCACTCTTCCTGAGTTGAAAGGATAAAGACCTTGATAGAAACAAGAATGGACAGAACCAGAAGAAAAGAGAAAGGAGAAATGCAATTCATTTAGGGATACAGACACTTTGGGGATTAGAGTAAAAACAAAACAAAATAAAATAAAAAAAAAAAGAAAGGGTTTAGACAGATCCTTTTCTCTTTTCCTAATTACTCCATTTAATCTGTACCTGTACAGAAGTGGAAAATACAAGCATTTCTCTACAATAATTGAAGAGCTGTTTCAGTGTACTTCTAGCAATCACTTATCCTTATGAACAACAGAAAAGTATGTAACATTTCACATCCTAAAATACTTGAGAGCTTTCCTCATAAAAAATCTAGATACTTAACTGATAAAATTACCTTAAAAATGACAGTACTGTTCATATGGAACATTAAGAGCCAACTTTCACTACCGTTTGCGTGCAGTGTACCTTATCCTCTCAGGGGGTATCAACCCATTAACAAAATGAGATTAACATGCAATCAGAAGGCAGAGTATAGTTTACTGAACAATTTCCATGGAGTTTTATTTTTAATTCAAATAACAGACGTAATTCAAATGTACTAGAACAGTACAGAACTGACACAAAACATTTACTCTTCTGATCTGCTGTGCCGTATTTGTGCAAGACTTTGGCAAATAAATCTTACTCTTTTTAAACAGCAGTTGAATACTATATGAAAAATTACTTAGTCCTATAAAAGGAACTTGTTTACTGAAGTTAAAATGTTCAGCAACATTGAGTTGATTTTAGATTACTGCTCTTCCATGAACTTTCTATACAATTTTGCAAGAAAAAGGTTTTTCATAAAACAACTATTTCTACATAAAACTTTATATTCTTATTAGGTTCAGGATCATCTGCTCACTGTTTTCTGTATTCATGGAAAGATCAAGATCAAATCGCCTGAGAATAAAAATCTAGTTTTGCTTTAGTGTCACAAAATTTTAGGTCACTGCCTACATCACAAGTACACTGCAATTTATTGAAAGAAGACAAATAAAGAATTGAAATAATTTCTGGTTTTTTTTAATTACATTGATTTGCACAGTTAGTTTAGAACATGAAATACCGAAAGCTTAAAAATATTATGTTTCAAAAATGGAGTACACCATCTGCAGTCTAACGTTAAGAACATAATGATATACATGGGTCAGACCTACCTGCACACCTGTCATAACTCTATATAGAAATGATGCCCTAGTAACTCTGGTTTTAATAATCAAAAAACATTAGGATAGCCAAGAAAAAACAAATAAACCACTTCCCTCAGAAACTTCCATGTAAGAAAAAAACATATTTCATAATTTGGGGTAAAATTACCCCTGTTCAAAAGTGTTCTGTGAAAAACAAGCCCTTTATCAAGAGAAGGAGGAATATGGGGCAATCAAAATAGCAAAAATTTTTTGTATAGCACAAATGCCTAAACTGTGAGCTTGAGGAATCTCCAGAGACTGGCAGCTCCATTACCAAGTACATTAAAATCTTATCTGAGAACATCAGTAGGAATTGAAACTAAAGAGTTCGTAATGTAAGCATCCAATACAAACAGAACCAAGGATAAATGTTCCTAATGTTTCCCTATGCTCACCACTACCATTTGCAACAAAATGTCACCTTCACAATAAACAACCCAAAAAATTCTCTGCAACAGAATCATTCAACAATAAAAACCATTCTCTACAAAATTAATACAATAATTTCTCAAAATGTGAAAATAAAATTTAACTCATAAAAAAGTTCTTCCGTTAAGATATTTTATTAATTTCATTTCACTTCTACATTTTCAAGTCACTATATAATCAAAACATTGTTAAAGAGCTGGAAAACCCTTAAATTGAGACTAACTATGCATACAAATTAACATTGCCAAGTATTAAAGAGATTGAATTAATAATTAAATGTCATCTTGAAAGTTCCCCCAGTTAATGTTTGCAGATTACTTACCTATACTGTGGAGCTCCTGTTTTAATATCCCCTATGGTGACTTGAACATCATCTTCATCATCATCACTATCACTGTCACTTTCATCCTCAGCCTCTGCCACCTTCTACAAAAGAAAAAGTCACCACTTAGACAAAAGCAGACACTTACCTTAACAATGGGAAAATACTCAAGACAAAACCATCCATTCTAGAAATCTTCAAAAGAAGACAATTCTCTTTTTCCTAGACCTCAGAACTGAGTAGCATTAACAGTAAATTTAGGAGGCTCACCTCCCAAAATGCTGCAAGTATCTGAAATACTAACTTTTGTCTCTGAAATATGACATTTCCTACATGAGCATAAAACAGTTTCCACTATCTAACATCCCTTTACCCTATTATCTAACTCATACATGGCGGTTCTACTCCTATCTTGTCACTCAGGAAAGAACTTAGATACACAAGACTAGCTTCTTGCCATCCTTAACTACTGATCCAAAGTAACTCAAATAAATGTTTTTCCAGTTGTAGAGCAAAACAGCACTTCAGAGAAATCTATTTGATTCCTAACATCAGTAAACTATATAAAATACTTGAGATTTTTCAGCCATCGGGCTGCAAGAACAGATAAAAGAACACACTGCATGCTGTTCTGTCCCACAGCATTCAAGCTTGCTGGCAAATAAAACAGTCATCACAGTTCATACTAAGAGTTCATGTAGTCTAGTGCTTTGGGTTGGTTTGGTGTTTTGTTTTGGCTTTCCCATTCCAGAGTCCACAGGGGAGAGAAAAAACAGGACTAACGCCTATGACGCTCCTCCCTAACACTCTTTCAGCTGCTGATTATTATCAGCTCAGAGCACTTCCTAAGCCAGGTATGGTTTGTCTATTTAGTAGCCCCACAACGCATCTTTCTCTCAAGTACTTGCACAGACTTCACTTGGACTCAAACTCCCAGCAGAAACACTCCATTTGGCAAGAGTTCAATAGCACTGTCCACGGTATGAATATCCAACATCTTCTATTTGTTTTCATCCTGGCTCCTACAACTTTCATTCAGCAGTCCAAGTTCTCATATGGAAAGGATTGTGAGGAGTTAGTCCCCACTTACAGTCTCCATAAATGATTTTGTTAGCCTCCATCATACCTTACATGTGTGTGTCTTCCAGGCTCAGAAGTCTTTGCCTACTCTGGCATTCCTTGTATGAAAGCTACCTCAATTACTCTTGCTGCTCTTCTTCCCTCATTTTTTTTCGGTTAAGTGAAGCCTTTACAGTGTGAGGGAAACAGAACAGCATACAGAAATCAGGGTGCAACTGAACCATAAATTTATGGTATAATGATATCTTCCATTTTGTTCTCTATTCATCTCCTACTACATCCCGAGGTTTAACAGCTTTTTAGACTCTAGACAAGCACTAAACTGTCAGTTTCATGGATCTTTCTACATAACCTTAGTGCATCCCTCCTAAATGGTTACAATTAGCTCAGAGACTGTAACTTTATCTGTAAACCTGTTTTTTGCCTCATGAACTTTCCTCTTTCTTTTTCATACAGAATTTCAGTAACCATTTATTAACAAGACAGCTTTCCACAGACAGTGCTTGCTCTATCTTTAATAAACTTTGTAACACCAGAGAGCTTGAGATCCCACAACTTACCCCTTTGCCAAGTAATTTATGAGCACATTGAACAGCACCGGCTATAAGAACACATTGAACAGCAGACGTTATGCACTCCGTTACAAAAATCCTCCACTGAAGGATCTTGCACTGTGAAAATGAAACTTTTACCTCTACCCTCAGTTCTCTATCAATTATCCATGTTGGACTCATCCTATAGCTGCTTAATTTCCTTAAAATCCATTGGTGAGGAACTTCTTCAAAACTTCATATAACCAAGCGAATTTTATAAAAAATATCACTCTTTTTCACATATTTGTTGAACCCTTCACCAAGAGGCTGAACATACTGCAGACAAGTTGATTCTGCCCAGGTAGCCTGCAGTTAACCAACCACATCTGAGCTCTAGCTTTCATCTATTTTACCACCTACTAACTTGGCTGGTACATAAAGTAGGCAAAAATAAACAGTTGCACAGAAGACATTGGGAATGCAGTTAACCCTTGCCATACAGCACTGATCTAATTTATGTAACTATAATAAAATAAGGTCTAACCATAGTGGTGGGGGAAGCCTAGGTAAGTATAAATATTTTGTAAATAACAGCTGAAGACAGGACAGAATCTTTCAATGTCCCACTGCTGGAAAGTACAAGCTCACCACTCTCTCACAGACCAGGTGGCCCACACAGTAAAGAGCCATTACAAATGCTCTGAAGATAAAGTAACATTTTGTCTGGAGCAACCAACCTATCTTTTCCACCAAAATCAATTTCACTTATTAACACTGATTTCTTAGTTCCTTCCTCACTGAAATAGTCACCTTTTCTTACTCATCCAACTTGAACTCCATCCTTTTCTCTAGATTGCTGCTGACACTTCCTGTTCACAGTTTAGCATGAAGTTCTTAATTTTTAAGGGGTGTTCCAATAAGATCCTAAAGAATGGCAGGCTTTATATAGGTGAAAAACACAATAATATGCAAGTTTGAGGAAACTGCACCAGTGAGGATTATCAGAAACTTTTTTAAATCGAGAAGCCTGGAAAAGTATACTATTGTCTCCTTGTACCTAACATATTAAATCTACTGCCCACTTACAGGATTATAATGTAAAATAAAGAGCTTTCCAGTTAAAACAACTAAAATAAGTTTTTTAAGTTTGTGTAAGTTTTCTCCCCAATTTTAAGTAAGTTGTATCTTTCATAAATAATTGTTGAAAAAATACACTAATTTGAGAGGCCAGTCCTTAAAACTTGCACAAATACAGTAATAATGGTTTCTGCATTACTTAAGAGAATTCTTGCAAGATACAAGCTAAAAAATCCCAATGAAGTAAAATTACAATTTTTTTCACAGAACAGATTTAAACTGTTCCCATTCACAGTAAACTGAGGCCTTTTATCAACATTACAACTGTGTATTTCATTTCCTGGTCCTTTCTTCATCATACTAACACTGAAGTTAAAAGACATACTAAACAAATGTTATGCTGCCTCTGAAAGGCACACGTAATTCCTCTTTTGATCCTGATTTTCACACAGTTCCACAAATGCTGATTGTTTATCACATTCAAAAGAAGAAAATTATCAGAGAATTTTATTTTCCTAGCAATGCAAAAAAATAAGGAGACTATCATTTTGAAATGGATCTTTTCTCAAAGACAGCTGTCTTGAGGTACATCTTTCCCTCAAAAAAACCCCTAAGTACTATTAAATTATTTTCTGTAACTTAGATTTAAAAAGTGGACTGCAGCTAGAAATTAGATTTTCCAAGTTAGTAATTTATAGTTTCTGCAAATAGCATTGAACACCTTTTGGAAAACAAATAAATAAATAAATAGCATACACATAAGCATTAATTCATTTAATTACAAGTTCTAGCCAAATTACAAGTACCCCATAAATAAATATAGCACTATTTCAAAAACACATTTAAAACTACCGTTTTCACAACGCCATTTTCTGCAGCTTCCTCTTCACTTCCAGGTGGGGGTGGAGCACTTAAACAAAAACAAACAGAAAAAGATGAAATCAGGAATTTATGTACATAGTGTTTCACACCTATCAGCTAATGATTTAAAAAGTCTTGCTAGATCATTCTAGAGAAGAGCCAAAGCTCCAGGTTATCTTCTGCATTAACTAAAGAAAAAAAAATTACAAATTTCTAAACAAACATAATTTAATTTGCAGTACAATATTTAGCTATTACAATTCATACTAACTGGATGTGTGTCGAATAGTTGGGAGTAATAAAACACTATGCCTGGATCATTTTTTCAGATCAAAGTGAACATTTCATAGTATATGAAGCGAGAATAACAGGTTTTATTCTTGCTCTTTTTTTTCCCTGCAGACGGACTTTTTCCCTGCAGACTTTTCAAAGACTTAATGGAAGAACCATTTAAACACCCACAGGTAACGTAGCACTGAATCAGAATTCCCACATTCCTGCACTGTGACGTTTTCTTCCACCATATGGGATAGCTACAATTCGATGATGAATTCAATTATATTTTAACTGCTGACAGAAAACTGTAAACATTACTGTCAAATCCATACAAATGAGCTGTTTTACGGGGCTTACCTACTGCTTTTCTTAGGCAGCAATGTTTCAATTTCCACAGTTACATTTAACTGTTAGGATGTTGCGGAGTAAGAAGGGAGCCATTTAGAAATTATGTTCTTTCACTAAAAAGGTATTCCTGAAATGGAGTGAGCAACTGCCAATTTTTATTGAATAGAATGATTTTGATCCCATCTTCTGTTGGCAAAATACCCACTCATGAGCATTGCACCAAAACCAAATACAGCTTAGGCATGGCCCCAGGATTCAAACTTGATCATATTTCACTTCGTCACCCAGTAAATGACAGACCAGGTACAGAACCTCAATAAAACCTCACAATTTTTATGTACACAAATAATGCCACAACTGAGAGATCTGAGACCCAAACTTTTAAAAGGGAAATTGTCACCACACTTCCAGAGTTCCAAACACAACCCCTAAGATGCATGAGCTACCATTTGTTATGCTTTTTAGTCAGTAAGTACACCACGTAAGACCACAGACACCACTACTGATCTAGAATAAAACACCACACTCTTTCTAAAGATCATTTTGGCTGCCATGCAAATAATTTTCTTAAACAAAAGCAATACTGACAAAAGGTGACAGGTCAAGAAACGGTAACTTAACATGAGGAATCAGTTTATATGGAACAGCTGCTAAATGAAGAACAAATGAATATCAGAACTCCTAATTCTGAGAAAGAGATGATTCAAGGCAAATGAGGTCTGGAAAACTGTTAAGTTACATGGAAAAAGTAAGAGCTAGCAACTCTTTCTTATACTACAAGAAGTAGAGGGATCAAATAATTGCATTGCTTCAAAATGGTACTGTAGTCAAGTGCTATAGGCCACTAATGCTATGCCACAGTGCCTGTCAAAAGTTCACATCAGTTAAAAAAAGCAACTGAGCAAACTTACAAGATGTTCACTAAGGGTAACTAAAGTCAAGAGTTCTAACTGAAAAAATCTCCTGACTGAAGCATTTATAGAAAATAACTATGTTTTCTTGCATTGGCTTCCTCTTTATTAGTTTAATTTATTTTGACAGGCAACATTTTCCACAGTTTATCAATAATGAGACTTCTTTCTTTCAATATAACAGACAGATTCTCATTTCCGGACAGTCCTTGCTACCAACCTCCATCAACTCAACTAAAAAGAGCATCTTTGTGCTCTCTCTCATACACCTCCTTAAAAGGCAAGCAGGTTCCCCCAGATACTTCCAAAACTTTTTCTGAATTTCTCTCAAATTCTCTCTTCATAATAAAAACAACCTCAAACCCCTAAGCAGATGTGCTGTGTGACACACACATCAAAATACTTCCTTTCATTTCTCTTTTTGTAACTGCACTGCAAACTCTTTGGGACACAGACTGCCTTTCAATTTCTAAATTACCTAGAACACATGAAGTTCTGATCCATTACTACGACTGCAAAACACAGTGATTATAGAAATAAAACAGCTGTTGGCATTTTGTGAGGGGCTATTGCTGTCCATTCGGTTAAAACTTGAAATAATTTTCATACGACTATGTCCTGATTTCACAGGTAAAACCACATCACAGAAAAGCCAAGCCTTGCTTGTAGACCAAACATACTATTTAAGGGCATTTTCAAAGGTGCCAGAGTGTATCCAGTGTATGCCATGGACTTTCAAGCAGCTGGAAAGAACCTAATTAATACGGATTTTGGGCAGCCAACCTACAAGACTTAAAAACTGTCCACTCACCTAGTTTTTTCTTCATCTGGTCTCTCTGCTTCATTCTCATCTACCACGACAGAAAAGAAACACAGTAGTTATGAATAAAATCCCCTGAATACCAACTGTATCAGGTATCTTGCCATGCAGATTATTAGGCAACTCTTCAGTTTACTTATGAGACAGTTCCATAACGCTTCAGTTATGACATCTACCACACAGACCCACCGAGCCCCCTCAGTGCTCTGTACTGACAGGTCCACCGCTGGGGAAGGTTTTAGTTTAGAGGTTCCATTAGGATTTGAATATAAATAAAGTCCCTAAAGTTGTAAAGAAACTTTATGCGTAGAAAGTTAAGGCTGCTTCACCACTTCAGTGCTAGGTGCCTGGGCAGGGGGTACAGGGGAGAGGTTCGGCCGCCTCAGGAGTGCGTGCGGGACAGGAGCACCAGGCGGGCCTCCAGCCGGCAGGCCCAGCACCTCCTCGGCCTGCGCGGCCGGGGCAGAGGGGCCGGGAAACCTTCGGAGCCTCAGAGAGCGGCGGGGGAGGGGGGAACGCAGCCACCGCGGCGGCGGGGAGGGGGCCGCGCACAGACTGGAGACGGCACGGCCAGGGGCCGGCCGGGAGGAGGGGACTGAGCAGCTGCGGGGGTGGCGGAATGGCGGGGACCCTTTTAAACGGCCGCCGGCCGAGAGCGGCTCGGCGGGCAGGTGTGGGCCGCGCTCGGCCACCGGCCGGCCTGGAGCACGCCGCGGCCTACGCAGCCCTACAGTCCCCCTTCTTCCTCCGCGGCGGGGTAGAACGAGGCGCCGGGTGGGCGTGCGGGGGAGATGGGCAGGGGACGGGGGTATGGGAAGGTCCGTACCGCCATAGAGCCACTCCTCCTCCTCGTCCCCGGCAGCCCCGCCGACGTCCCCCGACAGCCGCTCCACCTCGCCGGTAGACATGGCCGCCTTCCGCGGGACGCGAGGGCCCAGGCCCGGCGGCGCCGGGGCCTTCCGCTGCCCGGCGGTACCGCCGCGCCGCCCCGGGCCTCCGCCGGCGTTTCAGGCCTCAACCGGGCGGCGGGCGGGGGGGTTGCGAGCGAGCGCCTGCCCGGCCCAACGGCACCGCTCGCGGAGGAACCGCCGCCGCCTGCCCGGCGCTTCCCCTCCCCCGCCGAGTGAGTGACACGCACAGGAAGCGGGCCCGGCCCGGCCCCGCGGCGCCCTGGGCACGGGCATGCGGGGGGCGGCCCGGCAGGCGGTGCGGAGATGTGGCCGGGCGCGGCCCGGCGGCCTCGGCTCCCAGAGGGGCCTTCCCGAGCCGGGGGCCGCGAGTGAGGAGAAGCGAAGGAGCCTCCTGGCTGCCCGCGGGAGGAGCGGGCCGGGCCTAGCCCGGGCTCTCCCTGCCGAACCGGTCCCACTACCCGAGCTGGCCTCGCACGGCCGGTCCCTGTCCCCCCCTCCCTGCACTGCCAGTCGCGGGGACTCACCCTCGGCTGTGCCTTCCCCACCCTCCCGAGGCGCGCTGTGCCTGCCAGAACCGCCTTCCCTTCCTCTCGCTGCCCTTTGTCTCCGCCGCTCCCGGCGGCTCTCCTGTTCAGCATCCCCGGACGCCCGTCCGTCTCCTCGGCCGGGATCACCGGCAGCGTGGCCATCTCCGCTCCGACATTCTCGCCCATCTCCAGAAGCAGGATTTGGCCAAAACAGACGGGCAGACCCGCGCCGTGCAGCCACTGGTGGATGATGGCAGCTGCCGGGGGCAGCCTCATCACAGGGTAAACACACTCCTGCTGCTGCTGGTACTGTCCCAGCTCTCAGCTCGGGGTCTCTGTTTTTCCTCCACAAGTTGCCTAATTTTATTTTTAGCTCCAGTAAGAGTTTAACATTCATAGTGTCCTGTGAATGTACCAGAGTGTAGCTATGCGTTTCATGAAGAAATTACTGGTTTGTTTTTTTTTTTTTAATTTTTACTGATGTTTTCTCCCTTTACATCTGTGAATTAGCAACTACAAGATTCATTAGAAAACTTAAGTACCAGCAACCGTCAAAACAATTTTTGACCAGTTGTGTGTCCAAGTGGAGTCTTCAACATAGGATGCTTGTGAAAGCTAGAAAAAAACCAACAAACCAAAACGGACCCCTTTTACACAGCAGGACAGCTTGTGAAAAATCAGACCAGGGGGCTTGACTGCATTATAAACACATCACAACTCTGGGTGAAGGACACTGATTCTTTGAATTGCGTAAAGAACCTTGTTTCAAAGTTTCAATAAGGCATTTCAGTGGAGCATCCATGAACAAACTATTTTGTTTGAAAGCCATTGTTTTTCCTTGAAGGTGGGTGTTTGGGTGTTCTGTGCAGATCATGAATTGTGGTATAACTGAGGTTTTCATCATGTATTTCCATTTTTTTGTACATACAGTACTGGAGTCAGCAAAGGAGTATTTCACTCTAAACTTTGCTAAGCATTTGTTTCTTATAAAACAAATGTGTATCGTAGTACCTCTTACTGAGCACCAGTGTCTTTTTGTTTTCATTCCTTAACACTACTCTGACAGACATTAAAGGATGCAGAACTCTAATAGTTTGCTTTGACTGCAGATAGAAGGAAGATAAAAGGAAATATGTTTCTAGAAAACACCAAAAATAGAAATGGGGAATAGCTGTAGAACATAAAATCTTTAAAAAATGTATTGGTGCAGATCCTCTAAGCAGTTTTCCTCACAGAAGCCTTTAAATAGACATCAGACTGAGCTGATGGTCACATAAAACTTTGAACCTGTCCACTTTGAACAGTTTGAACACTGGAAGCTGGCACAAGAAGTCCAGGTCCCAAACATAGCTTCCAGCCCTCCATTGTTCCCAGGAAGGTCTTTACCCACCTCTGGGTCTGGTTGGGCAGAGAAGTGCTCTGAAACCCATTTCCTGCTTCACTTCTGAGGGCAGAGTGCTCACGGGGCCTGAAAAAAAGACTTCTCACAAGGACCTCAGCAGCTAAAAGGCTGATGACAAAAGACCTTTTTGTGAGCCATATAAACATCTGATTCAGGGGTTGCACTACAGAAGCCCACAATAATACCAAGTTTATGGGAACCCTTTAATACATTCCTCTTTCTACAGCACAATAGTTGTTCATACACTGGATAAACAACATTGTTTAAAACCCATAATTTTATTTTGTAATGTAATTACTGTGCTTCAAATGATTACCTTGTTTTTACATCTGGCTAGTAATCTTTTTTCAGCATTGACAAATGGCAGAATTAGTTGCGATATATACAGTATAAAGTTAAAAAGATACTTGTTTTCTTAAAAAAGCATCTGCTCTTTTGACAATATGTATGAAGAAAAAATCAAAAGCAACCTTTTATAAGCAGTAACAAAAGTTGGTCAAGCCACAATATACCTAGCTTTTGTCCATGGCAGTCACACGTAAAGCAAAAGCTCAGCAATACATAATCTCCAAGGTAGCTCAGTCTGAGAGGAAGACATTCCTAATTGTGGATAAGCCCAGGGGCCTAGTGGTTAGCCATCCCCGGTCCTTTTCCAATCAAAATGGGTGAGAAGGCTCTTAGCTTACGTGTTTTTCTACTATCAAAAAATTAATCGGCCAAATGTTAAAACAATAGATTGGGATTGGAACAGCACAATGACGTAGGTCTGAGCTTGGGAAGAGGGAAGAATGCACCAAGTGCATGGAGCAAACTGGAAGGAGAGAAATTAATTTCATTACTGATCTTGTGATACAGAAAGAGAAACATTATTTCTGTTCTTCAGTGTTCTGAAATCAGCTGAACCTCCAAGCAGCCTAAGAAGAGTAGTTGAGCTGGTCGATGAGCTAAGTGAATATTTTATCTTTTTATTTCCGATAATGGCACTGTCTCAGAAGTCTCCCCTCAGTCTGTACTAAGGAGGTTGCCCAAGTTAGTTGCAATGCTGAATGCAGATTTGCAAGCAAGCCACACATTCTCTGGGGAGAAGAAACTTGTATATGCGTATTATGGCTTTTTCCTTTTTGAAAAGAAGTAAGTTTTGAAACTGATCTTGAGATGAGCTTTTTCAAGCTCTTAACAAATGAATTTGTTATACCTCTTCAGCAGTATATCACAAAACTTGCATTTAATAAAGGAGAGTATTTTTTCTTGGTATCTCATCTGCTACTGGATTTGTTAGCATAACACAAGAAACAGTGTGCTATAGGACAGGGAATGGCAATAGAAATTTGACTTTTCCAGTGATGTGCATTAAAATACCAGAAAAACAATTGTTCTCTCGGTATAACAGAGATACCAATGCGGCATAAAAGCACTAGTGACATAAATAGTGACACTGAATTGTTTTAATATTTACTAATAGCAAGATCAAAGCAGCTCCCAGCCTTTTGGGGAAAATGTCAGGCTAAACTGAACCGTCTGTGCTCAGGTGTGTGTCTCCTGCCACCGGCCAGGGCTAAAGGCTGTAGCAGTTATCTAATACAGAGAGAAACATTTTAATAGGTGTCAGAATTCAGCACTGCCACAAAAAAAAGGAAAAGGAAAAAAAGGAAAAGGAAGAAAAAGGAAAAGGAAGAAAAAGGAAAAGGAAAAAAAAGGAAAAGGAAAAAAAAGGAAAAGGAAAAAAAGGAAAAGGCAAAGGCCGCTCTCCTCTCCTGTGTTCTCCGAGAAGAGCGGTGGGTGTCCCAGCTGCCCCCCTCGCAGGGTAACAGACCCGGGGGGGCGGGAGAACTGTCCAGGACAGAACTCCTGGGGAGGCCACGTCCCGGACCGTGCCACAAGACCCATGTGCGGGGCAGCCTTTCGGCAGCGGGCCCGACTGCAGCGGCTCCCCTGGAGAAGGGCGGCCCCGCCGCCTGGTTCCCCGCAAGCCCCACGGAGCCGGAGCCTAATCCCCCGCAACCCCCTCGGGACACTCTCTCCCCACTGAGGAGGAGGAGAAAGCACCGCAGCACGGGCACGGGCACGGCCCCGGCTCTGTCCCGGGTCAGTCCCGGCCACAGGACAGCCCCGCCCCGCCGGGGAGCCGCCAACCCGGGCCCGCTCCGTCATCCCGCGGCGCCGGTGGCGCGCCGGGCACGTGGGGAGTGTTGTGGCTGTCAGCCATGGCGGTGCCGGAGCCGGAGCTGGATCGGGTGTGCCGGCAGGCCTGGGAGCCCGTGCTGGTCAGGGCACGCCGGGCGGTCATCTTCCTAGACGCGGCGTCCGCCGAGGCGCTGCACTGGGGCGGCGGCGGGGCGGGCGAGCTGCTAGCGGCGGGAGCGCTGGCCGTCAGGGCGCTGGCCGCTGAGGCGGCGGCGTTGGCGTTGGTGAGGGCTGCGGCCCGCGTCATCTTCGTGGTGAGCGGAGCGCTGCGGGGCGGCACCGCCGCGGCCGTGCGCGGTGTGCTGGGCCAGGGCGGCGTGCGGCACTGTGTGCTGCTGACCGGCGGCGAGGCGGAGGGCGGCGGTTCGGCCGAGCTGGAGGAGACGCTGCGGCGGTGGATGGGAGAGGGCGGCTGCGCCGAGGTCGTGCTGCGGGGCCCGCCGCTCCTGGCCCCCGTCTCGGCGGAGCTCTGCTTGCTGCCTGCCTTGGGGACGCTCCTCCCGCCCCTGCCCGGCCTCGGCGGGCCCGGCTCCGTGGAGGTCGGGCTGAGCGCCCTGCCCGCCGAGCTGCGGGCGGCAGTGCGGGGTCTGGTGGGCGACCTCGATGCTCTCTTCGCTGCCCTGGGCCTGCGGGAGGAGAGCTTCGCCGTGGGGACACTCAGCAGAGTCCTCGCAGCTGAGCTGGCAAGCTACGCCCCGGCCAGGAACAGGAGGAAGATGGCCACCAGTAAGGCCTCCATCGTCTTTGTGGACAGGACGCTGGACCTAGCTGGTGAGAACCCGCTGCTGGCAGGGGCTGTCATCCCTGCGGGGCTACATCCACCCGGTTGGGAGGGTTTCAGATACCTGCAGCAGTCCTTGTAGCCTGTGAATATGTGTAGCACCATGGCCACAGGGGTTGTTCACACATCCTTGATCCCTAGCGGGTCATGGAAACCAAGAACGAAGCAGAAGGCTCTGCTAGAAAAGGGTTTATTTCTGGTGCTTTCACTTTGCTGCCCGTCAGAGACCTTGGCAGTACCTCTGTGATCCTGAGGCATGAAGGAAATGGTCTGCTCAGTTCAGACTGTGCCTTCTGGATTACTGTGAAGCATTTCCCAGTGTACCTACTTGTCACCTTTACCATTATACCTGTCTAAACAGACACACATCTATGTATGCACTTAGCTATACCTGTATACCTCAGGGCGTCTCTGTATGTATGTGTGTGTGTGTATATATATGGGGTTTATATGGTATGCATTATACTTAGTTATTGAGTGAAGCAGGTGCACGTGGCTGGTGGTGGTAACTTGGAAAACATGTTTGAGTGAAAACAATACAGAATTGTTCATACAACACTTTCTCAGAAGCAGATGACTCCAAGAATGAACCATATGGTAAATATAACTACTTCATATCAGTTACTTTGATGTTCCTTTGTTTGTCCAGAGGAGAACTTAGATCTGTCTTTTGGCAAGGTAGAAGGATGTTCTAGTTGCCCCCACTAGAAATGAGCTGCATTTGTTGTTGGCAGTGCCTTTGAAGGAGAACTGCTTTTAGCAACATTTAGCACATTTAGCAACTGGTTTTAAAGTCTTCCCATTGCCCAAGCTCTCATGTTGCTTCTGTGATATGCAGTTTCCCCTTATGTCCGCTTTTAAAAATTTGTTTTGGTTTTAAACCAGACAGTAGAACCAGTAGGAGAACATAAGAACTGGAGTACAAATGGTATGATATAGGTCTGGTAGGGTGCTTAGGAAAATGTTTTCTTGCATGTGTGTGTGAGGTATAGTTAATGAGTTCCTGGCTGCTGTTAAAGAATCAGTTTGTTGACTACTAATTGTGCCAGCTATGACCTGTATCAAATATCACATATTTCAGTTTGTAGCTCTTAATGAGAAGACAAAGGAAAATTATAACAGCGTGGTATGTAAGATTTCTAGTATCCTCAAGGCTGTGTATTAGGATGACATGAAGACTCCTGTTTTGTATAGGTCACATATCTTTTCCTTATCACTTTAACACCCAATCCGTGTGCATGTTGGCAGCATTAAAGTTGCCAGATGCCTCGAACACTGTGAGTCTCAAGAAGCTGCTGCACAGCCTGTGTGCTGTCCTTAGTGACAAGTACAGAGGATGGAAACCATTCCCATGCACCCTGCTAAAGTCAGTGAGCTCGAAAAGTGACTACCCCTGCTTTCCTGTCCTCATCTTATGAAGTTTAATTGTCTTTCCAGCCTTGGTTGGTTTGTGTAGCTGGTCAGGGGCAGCAGGGATTTCTAAAACCTCTGGGAAATCTTCTAATTGCTTTGTTGAGGCAGAGCAAAAGCCATCAGTGCTTGTGGACCAGGGGGAGCCTCCAGGAAGTGGCAGCTGTGGGAAGGAGACAGGTGGCACTGAGACTTCTCCTCTGTGCCAAGGAGAAAAGAGGGATATTAATAATTAACATGGGTTTATTTACATTTGAGGTGTTTCCAATTTAACTGAATACCTTGTCTGGCTAAAAGTTGCTCGCTTTCAACAAATTTGGAGAGACAGGCATTGCTTCCAGTATGTGGGGGTAGAAGTTCAGAAGATTACCATCTGTTTTCCATGTTTGTAACTTTGCAAGTGTTGATAACTCCAGTGTGGCTGACAAGTGACTGACCTAGTAAGAAGAATGTAGGGATTTTCAAGAGCAGATGGCTTGGGGAGTTGCAGAGACTGCCCGGCCCATTTCATCTGTACTTCAGTGGTCTGTCAGGGAATGTTAGAAAGTTGCTGTCATTCTGTGACTACTACAATTTGTTGTGAAACAAATTGGTACTTTCAATCCATCTGAGTGGCCAGGTGTCCTCATTGCAGTACAACCACTTGCTGGACATGTGTGCCTTCTTTGTTTTCTATGGACTGAGGCTTTGTCAGCATGGAGGTTGACTTTTCCTTTTTCATCCTTGCATCTCTTGAATTCTCCTACAGTTCAGAATACTTCATGAAATATAAGGTGTTTTTACAACATGGATACATGGCTGCTGTAGACTTGCTAGAGGCAACCTTCTGCTTATACAAGAGCAGTTAATAATCTGACCCTGAGGTAATACTCTTGATGTAAGCACCTTGTTTGGATTTATGGAGCATGTGCAGCAGACTTCACCTGATGAAGCAGATATCTGTCTCTGGAATTTTTCAGAAATGAGAACAGATAGGGAGCCACATGAACAGACTTCGATGGACTGTCACCATCGCCTGAAAGATGGTTTTCCTGCTGCTCAAAGTGACTTCAGAAGTCCCCTTTCTCCTGAGTAAAGCCAGGACAATACTACTAACTAAGATCATCACTGGTGTCCAGCCCTGTGATGATAGTTGAACCGTAGCTACAGTGGTAGGATATAAATTCCTTTGACTTGTTTCTGACTCAGAAACAATAGTTAATAGTTTGTCTCATTTTTTTCTGCTTTGGTTTGGCTCACAGTCTTATATTTTATAAGCTGGTTGTAGTGCCGGTGTTTAGGCTTGGTGAATAGTAAAAAGAGCACCTGTGTTTGAAGTTAGGAGAGTTGAAGAAATCTGCCAACTGGAATTCAGTCTCTTGGAACATGGTCAAAATGACATTTTATACCATGTAACATGGGTTGTTTTAGTCACTTCATACTGCTTTCACCTGTGCTCCCCTCAGTCCATGTAGGAGCAACAATCTTGGCAGTGGCATGTTGTTGGGAATTGTTTATTTTGATACAGTGCCAGCCTATCTAGGTAGCTATGTATGTACCCTGTGAACAGCTCTTTTAAGCACAGTCCTTTTAGTTTAGAAAACTGTAGTTGCATGTATACATAAATGTTTCCCTGTTTTTTTAATAACCATTGCAAGTCTTGTTTAACTAATACCTTTCTTACTGAAAAAGAAATGTTGCATGTTTACATGCAAAACCAGTATTTACTAGCTGTGAAGCTAAGTCTAATTTATGCCTTTCAAATGAATCTTTCTGATACTTTATCAATACTTTTAACTTCAGGCATTCCAGACATTGATTTTACTTCTGTAACAAAATATTTCTGAAAAGCTAATAGTGGTCTTGATATTGTGACTACCAGTGTCCTTCCCAAAACAAGAGGTAGCTATTTTTGTCTCAATTCTTTGTGGATTTGGTTTTTGGTTATTTTTTGTTAGTTTGTCTTCTTTGATTCAGGTTGTTTTGTTTTGTTTTTTTTCCCTTCTTGTTATCTACATAACAGTTTCGTGGGCTGTTTTTCTCTAGGAGCAGTTGGTCATCATGGAGACAATCTTGCAGAGAAGATCCTTTCTGTGCTTCCCAAGCTTCCTGGCCACAAGACTGATGTGATGGTTAACATGGTAGAACTTACAGCACTGCAGACTACAGATGAAACTTGCAATGTTATAGCACCTGGCTGTTTAGCACAACCAAAGTAAGCATTCTTTTTTTTTTTTTTTTTAGATGTTGAATATGCTTGTTATCTTTTTGTGGATAAAAAAAAAGGAACAGAAAACAAGTCTTTTATTTTAAAAACAAACAAAAGAATCTGGCTTCCAGAAAAACCTTATCTGGTCCTGATTCTGCTAGAATGTAAGTGTAAGTGTGCATAAAGTGAACAGACCACGTAAGACTCTCAGAAGTAGAAGATTCTCAGGACCTTTTTAGGTTTAAGTTGTTTAATTGGCTGAAGATTACTGTAATAGAAATCAGTACAGATTAAACACCAAAAATTCTTCCTTGTGACATTTCTTTTTCTGACTAATATGTCATACATGCAGATAGGTCTTATGTGTGGCTTTCTTTTCACATAACCTTCTTTATAAGTGAACTTAATTATAAGTTAGCTTAAGGTTTTATCACTGTTTGCATATATGATATCTGTCGAGAAAGATAATTAGGCATCAATTTAGGTATACAGACAGTTTCATAAGGTCTGTTTTTTGCTTAAACAGTGACAACCTAGACTCGGAACAATTTTACTTAGTTAGGTATAGCTTGCAGCTAAGACATTGCTTGTAAAGTGCATCAGGTTTCCTGTTTGACTTTCTAACTTTAGTTGTCTGAACTGAAATTTCCCTGCAGCTTCTGTTATTATGCATAAACCAGGAAATATACCAGGTGCTGGTTTCACTCCAACAAAATTTAAAAATTTGGTCAGCATTGCTCTAGAAATTCATGCAGTGTAAAGAAGGTGAAAAGTTCTCTTTCTCTCAAGTGTTCCCTCAAAAAATTAAGGGGGTTTTCAAGATGGGCTATCCAACATAGTCTGTTTTTCTGTTTTGATTTCTGTTTTATTTCACACCTGTGCTCTGCTCCCTCTTCTCCTCTCCACAAAGATTTCATGGGAGACTTTTCACTCTTCCAACATCTGGTGTTTATTTTCTGTGAGCCTCCAGATCCTTTGTCATTTTCCGTCTCCCACATGTGCTGTTTCCTGGGTCCACTCTCAAAGTTTCACGTTGCATAATTCTTTTCTTCCTTAGGAGCTGGTGAGGAAACATTTCTTCCTATAGATGGGCTCCATTTTAAATTGCTGCTAGGATGATTGAAATAAAATTTGTTCTGCTTTTCTTCTCATTGGATGCTCTCCAGTGGTCTCTGAGGTAGAAGTGAGATGTCCTTAAAGCTGTCAGAACAGCAAAATGAAGAGGCCGTTGCCCGTGGCAGATATGCTGTGGTAGCTGTTGTTTATATTAACTTTGGTTAGCTACCAGAAATAGTTTCTGGTAGCGTGGACTAGGAAAAAAAATAGATATTTATTGCCTTAAGATTGTTGACTTGTGCTGTTGCTCATTGAGGACACTCAAGCTAGTATGCCTTCTCATGCTAAAACTGACTTCAGTCTTCTCTCTAGTCATGTTTTCAGGAATAGCCTGCAGTGTTCTGCTGTGTTCTGAGGTGGCTCCTGCTATATATACACTGAGGGTCATTTGCCTATTTGCTACTTAGTGGGGAAGGTGCTTCTGTTAGCAGTATAGATAGAATTAATGTATTTTGCAGTCTCCTGAGCACACAGGGTTTAGCTACAGGGTGCTCAGCTGTACTCTGCAAGTGCAGTAAAGTTGGATGACAGTAACTGATGTCTGCTAGCAGGGCAGTGGTGCCATTACCATACCAGTCTGTAACAGCTTCCCAATGTACCCTTCTTCTGCAAAGTCTTCTTACAGAAACTTTTACACTGGAAATTTTTAAGAACAGGTTATGAAAATAGTGGTTTAAATAGGATTGATATTGCCTTGGAGCAGAGCCAAGGGACTATATGACCTCTCAAAATCTTCCTGTGATCATTGTTCACAAGTTTCCAAACTCCAAAGGATGCATCTCTGCAATATTCAACCCCACATCTTTCACTTTTTCTCCAGCTATATAATGATAGTTTCTAACTTAAAGTATCTGTTTCCAAGCAAGCTTAAGAAAATTGCTGAAGAGTACTAGAAAACATAACAGTGTCTGAACTGGTGACTGAAGGTGGTAGCTTCCTTTCTGTTCAACAGGACTGTATTCTTAGTGATGGATTATAAACATCAGCATTAATCATCTTTGATAGTGTAAAATGTTTGAAGTTCTGTGTCAGTTCTGTAAGAGATTCCATACAATGCTCTCAGTTCTTCATTAGCATGGTTATAGCCATTGGTAGCCAGCTCAGAAGTGTTTCTTCTTGTTGAAAATTTGTTCTGATTTATATTTGTAAATGATTCATGGCAAGGAGTGTTCCTCTGTTTTTCTGTTTGCTTGGGAAAGTGAAAATGCTAGCACCTTTCCTGTTGACAGGACCAGTAACTTCAGTTACTTTAGTTACTTCAGTTACACCCAAATGTATGCAATGTGGAGGAGGCTTTTTTACAAAAAAAATTGTGATCAGAATATGGTGTTTCACAGGCTCGCATATTCAGAATATTTTTCAAACATCTTCATTATTTTCTCTCAAATAATATGATGCTGTGGTGGAGGGAGAGAAGAGCCTGCTTCTTCCACACTACTTGGCTATGTTTAACTTTTCTTATGGAATGCCTCTTCAGCAGAAACATCTGGGCTCAGTTACAGAGTGAGCAAACAGAATTAATGAATAATTTATGGTTGGTGTGGTGAAATAAAGAAGGGTTCTTTTCTCAAATGTAGGGATATAACTGGCTTCTTTAAAGATTTAGATGAAAATGTAGATGCCATATGGTGCTGAAGTTACTGTACTTCGAAGGTACTGTCTTAGTGAGGAAGGAAATTTCTTAAAAAATATCTATTCTAGAGTTCTTTAATAATATTAGTATCAGTACCCTTATATCTTTCAGGGTAATAGTTTGCCCTATTGTGGTCACTGACATGTTGCTGCTTCAGTGTGAATACTGCTGATTTACGCTCTTTGAGCACTGTGTCAAAATATTTTACTATTTTTTATACACAAATGAATGTACACAAATTACTGTTTTATATCACAAATGAATGATTTGTACACGAATGAAACTGTTCACAGACATAAAGCTAGGGACAGCCACTCTGGATCAGAACTGTTAGTTTCTATTAAAAAATATGATAGCCACTCTGCCCTTCCAACAAATATTGGATAATAGAAGTGGAATTTGCAGTGAATGCTTAACAGCAGAAGCAATTAAAAAAAACTTACATTGATTGTGCTCTCTTGCTGGTCTTTGTGTTTTGATAATCCACAAGTGTTTTGGGGGGAGTTTCTAACAATTTCAGCCTCTAATTTTAAGCAAACATGCAGTGGCTTCTAGGATTTGTCAGCTTGGTTAAACATCAAGATGTCTGGGTTTTTGAGCCATCTATGTTGTCCATTTGATAACATTTTGGCCACTTGGTTTCTTAAAGCACCTATCTTGTGTTTTTAAGATTTATATTTTATAACATGGAAGCATATTGCTGTCATTAATGGGTTTATCTTGATGGAGCTTTATCATGTAGTGTTTTCCATCTCTGGCAAGCTGAGAGCTGAGCTACATGGAAGCCCCATGGCTTCCTGAAGCCAAGGTTCTGATACCTGCATCCTGGCCACAGGTCTGTGGTGTGTGAAAACAAGAAGTGAAGAGTGATATTGAACTGTGGGCAACTGAAGAAAAATGAATGATCTTTTTTTAATCTGCTCTTTTATTACACAGGAACACTTTTGATATGCTCTTGTATTTTGCTGAATAAATTGAATACTTACGTCATTTATACACGTTTAAAGAATTCACTGAGTAGAGATTTCTTGCCTGGTGTTGCTGCTCTTTCTTACTTTTCACCAATCCTTGGAGTCTGCAAACTCCTTGGAATCATTGTGGTATGAAAATCTCGAAAAAAAAATCTAGGATTTTAAATAATAAGAATAAAAATGGATATCTTTAATGCAATATACAAAGAAGCACTGCATTCTTAGGGCAAGCATTTTTCTATAAAAACATAAAACTGTAATGTAACACACTTCATGTTACGCCTCAAGAAATTGAATAAGCAATATACCTGAGGTGTCCGGGTGCTTTTGACAAAACAGATGGAGCCACTAAATTAACTGAAATTGCATTGGGGGGAGAAAATAACAAGTTCAGAATGAGGTGATCTTGTTGATGAGTGTGATGCAGAAAACCTTGATATTCAGGACAGATGTTCAAAACATGCACTCTCAAAATCTTTGCTTAGTTTTTATATGAGAGGTGGAAGGAGAGATGTGCTGGGGTGTGGAGAGAGAAAGTTGGTTACAAACTAGAACATTCATAGAGATAAAATAGTAAAATATAAATGTCTCATATTGATGGCAGTTGAAATGCATACTTCTTCCAGTAGTCTTTAGTTCTGAGGTTGTTAATTCCTACTTTGGACTGATTGGTGGTTTTGTTTACAAGTGCTAAAAGTGTTACAGTTTGGATGGAGAAAGCCCCAGTCCAGCTGCACCTTTGCTCCTGTGTGTGATGTGGTGATGCAGTGCTCTCCTGGGAGTGGTGGCACTTGGACAACCCAGAGCACAGAGAAAGGCCATGAGGTGAGGGGACTTGTATTCCAGGCCTGGCTCTGCTGCTGGCTTGCAGCATGTTCTTGGACAGGTCATTTAATTTCTTTCTATTCCTGTTTCCTTTTCTAGTCCTTGTCCAGGGAACTTCACATTTAAACCAGTAAGCCAGAGAATCTCTCAGGATACAAGTTTGCAGACTACATGGTGGAAGATCTGTGATGTTATGGTCTTTGGGAGGATATAAATAATGTTGGATATGGTTAAGTTGGAAGTTAAGGTGTATGGACAAGCAAAGGCAGGATCTCCATTTGGTCTTTCTTTGGTACTGTGCCCTTCCCACTCCTACTAGCAGTGTTTTATTTCACTGAGGAGAGGAAACTGCTTCGAGTTGTATCCCCCCTGTCACCCTTTGCTGTGAGCTGGTGGAACAGCAGTTTCAGTTATCTCTGTAAAACACACACTGCAGTGTTCTTTGAACAATACGTATGATGAGAATTTAAAATGAAAATTATTTGTACTTATATAGCAAAGAAAATAGAAGCAAAAATTAAAACTGGAAAGGAGATTAAAGTTTCCTTTAAGATGAGTAATAGACTTTTTTTAATGGTTGATTCTATTTTTTTAACTGGGAAACTGGCATCTGAAGGATATCAGTGATGTTTTTCCTAACACCGAATTAATTACAATCTAAGCTTTGGGGGGATGGTTCTTGGATCTTTGTGGTATTTTAAATTTTATTTTTTAAGTATTGTCTTTATGCCAGCTGTAGGTATTAATGTAAAAAAAAAAACCCACCAAAAATCCCCACTTTTTTCATGTTTATAAAAGCTTGTAATAAGTTGAGACAGTGTTATTCTTTAATGAGCTGGGTATTTATGACATAAATTAGAGTAATTTTCCTTTCTGGAATGTTAATATTAAAGAGGAAACATTAATACTACAGTAAGAAAATCCAGATGCCATAACCATATTGCTTCATAATCCACCGAGGGTCTTGCAAAGGAGGAAGGGTAAAACAAAACAATGGATGTCAGGGCTACTTCAGGCAGGGAAAGGGAAAGCTGCACATTGCAAACTGCTCTTGGAGCTGCTCCAGTATATTGGTGGTGGTTCAGCAGCAGCAAGGGTGCCTGTCCCTGGGGTGCTCCTCCAGTTTTTCTGCTGCTGGATGCTTCCCCCTCCTGGGAGCTGTGAGCTCCTGCTCCCCCTGGCCAGGCCTCAGTGCTCTGCTGAGCTCTACTCGTGAGGATTGCTTTAAACTGAAACTTAGACCCCTAAGACAAAAAAACCCACAACCACCACCAGCAATAAAAATAGCTACCACCCATGTGCAGCATTTTCCTATCTGCCTTGCTGGACCAAGGTATGCAGCAATTTTACAGAATAAAAGGAGGGCTTAGCTGCAGGGCTTGTGAAAAGCAGATGTCACATCACATTAGAAAAACTGACATTTTCCTTTTTCAGTGACAGAAATAACAGCACAGCCCTGTGCTTTTAGGGCTCATGCTGTGCCACTGGGGTCCATTTTCAGGGAAATTAATAAGGCTTTATTTACCAGGTTCTTCTGTTGCTACTTTTTGCCTTCTCAGCAATCCAGCCAGGAGTTGCATTTCTAAGTCATGGACTGAGCCCCAAACACAGCATTCTCCCCCCCTCCTTGTTCTTGGGCTGGCTGTCATCATGTTGACCACTTTATTTTACACATCTGGGATCAGAGCACAGCCCTTAATCAAGGCCTATTCAGAATTTCCTAACTGTTTGAAATTTCTCAAGGCATCTTCTTGTTGGGAATAACATCAGCTTCTGGGGTTTGTCAGTCAAGACAAGCTTTCCAGGAGATGCTTTCTGCTCAGTTTCAAGCCAGTCCAAATCAAACGAATGCAATTGACTGTTGCCACAGGATAAGATGAACAAGCTGATAGGATTTATAATCTCTTACAATAAATGTGTATATTTCTCCTTTCAACAGAGGACTTTCTTGAAATGGAAAAAGGGGAGAGGGATGTGCTGAGGGTGGAAAATTCTGGGAAGAGGTTGAGACCTTTGGCTTGCCTGTGCTGTGTAATATACAGCATTACTGGATGACCTTGCTGCCCATTTGCAGGAGCCCAGCTTGCTGCAGTAGTTTGTTGAAGTAACCAGCAAAGGAATCACACAAGGATTCTTTACCAAACCAGGTTCCTACCTATTAGGTGCCACATTTTTTTTCCATTGCCTGTTACGATGTGTCTCAGAAGCCTTAGAAATTTTCTTCTAGATAAGAGAAAGTTTGAAGCTTATTTTCCTTGAGATAAAGAATGAATTGGGCTGACAAGCTCTTGGCATCAGCTGGGTGGTTCTTCTTTATCTGTGCCTCACAGGCCAGTAAAAGGACTTCTGGGGGTTGTGGGAAGCTGGAGTGCTCAAGACTTCATTCCTTGTATTTTGAGGACCTCTGACTGCACTGTTAGTCTGGGCTGCCCAGGATTACTTAAATGTTTTCAGCCTGAACTCAGGATTTTTTTCCTGGTTCCTCTGACACTCACATAGCAATCCTCAGAGTGCAAGAGAGATCAAGAGGTTCAAGATGCTATTGTCAGTAGAATCTGCTAGCTGAAAATGGGAAAATCCAGAACACTTCATGCTTAATTAGTTAGAGGCATATTTTTAGTTATTCTGGAGAAAGACTCCCTGTGTTTATATCAATCTCAATTTAATTCCTATTTGAGTACTGTCATGAGGTCACAAGATTCTAACTTTTTCTTTTGCCCAGGGAAAGAATGTTACCCACATGCTGTCCAACCATCAGATCTTTGAGTGCATGTATCTTCAGCTGGTTAGCAAAGGAAGGTAACTTACTGTCTGTAAGGAAATTCAGTGAATACAGTCTCTCAGCTAGTTTGTCATCAGACTGTTTTTTTGTTAGCATTACTCTCTGTTAGGCAGATGCATTCCTTGAAAGATGTAAAGATGGACAAATCCCTTTCTGATTAACCACCAGAAAGAGTAACTATTGATACCTGCAGTCACGACAGAAAGGGAAGATTTTTATGTTGCTTAGGGGCAGTGGTGTTTGGTGTTTGTTTTTTTTTTACTGTCTGCAGCATTTCTTTGAAAAGTGACATAGATTTCTTGTTACCTTAATTGTTTAGTGAATTTTTCAAGTTTCTTTTTTCCCCTGTGTAAGTTTGCAAATATTTTTCTCTTGGTGTGGCCATGGTGTATTTTCCTGCAGATGTATTCAGAGTTCAATAGCAGCATAAAGACTCTCTGTTAAAGCAAACTTTGTGAATCTCCAAAGCAAGCTCCAGTCTCCCAGTAAGCGTTGGTTTGGCTGATGTGAGATTTTTCTAAGACTAGCTCTCAATCTGCTTGGCCAATTGTCTTCAAGTTTGCCTCCTGAATGACCTCAGCAATAAGGTTTTTAAATGCAGTGATATGCATTGGCTTTATTACATACTGCAGAATTTCTCATTTGCTGTTCAGCCGTGGTGCCAGAGCAGAGAGTGACTGAGTGACCTGCAAGGGTGCTTTAGTTCATCATAAAGTAAGCCTGCTGTATCTTAAAATGGAGAAAAATGTGCCATAATGGACTGATGAGAAGAACAAATGACAGCTGCTCATTCAGATCATGAACCAATATTTGGGAAGGAAACAATATCATCTGTTGGCAACGGATTTGGTTGCAAGTTTTGACTGTATGATGAGATTCCATCAAGATTCCAAACTTAATGTGAAACAGGAATCAAGCTTACATGGGCTATAATTTATGTGAAGTGAGCTATTTTCCTGGTGGGCCTTAAAGAGACTTCTGCTCTGGAAAGCAGACATTGAAGAAATACTTTATTTTTATGAAGATAGCTACTTACACTACTAATGGGTTTATTTTCATTTATTAAAAAATACAGCTATGTCTTCTTTTATCAAATATGACCACGGCATTATTCAGATGGCAGATCTTAGGATTCTAATTCATAACGCTTAGCTTCAGTGCTTACCTCTGTGCATCCTGTTTTCCTCAAGTATAGCAAAGAGATGCTTAAATGGGTTTTGCTGTTTTAGGGCAGCTTGCATTTTCAAAAATTGTTGTGAAAATTGACCAAGCTGAGCCAGTTTTTATGTCTTGATGAACTGCATCCCAGAATTGTCCTGGCAAGGTCTGGACAACTGTACTACACCAAGAACCACTGAATTTCCATAGATTGTGAATGCACTTTTAAAAATGATCTTTTTTTTGATCTTTTACTGAACTCCCATTCTCTGTGGGAGTGAAGAGTTTTATGACGTTACTTAAGTCTTTTCACAACTATGCTACTTATTTAAATAAGCAACCTGAAAAATCCATATTGAGCCATTTTCAGTTAATGGAAACAGACAAAGAGCACAGAATGAATATGCTGCACATGGATGCTCTAGCTCCAGCTACACCATAGAATAAGGAAATCAACTTTGACAGAAAAAATGCAGGTCTTATTAATGACAGGGAGTATATCATGGCCTCAAACACTGCACAGGTTGGAAAATGCCATCAATGTTGCACTTGGTTTGGATAGTAGGGAGGAAATGTGGAGGAGTGGAATTGGACAAGCACCCAACATGCTTCTTGCACAATCCCTTTTTAGGAGGAGGACACAGTGTTAATACTGGAGACTACAAAAAGCCACTGAGTATTCAGAGATTTTGGATTAGGACAAAATTCTGCTCTCCTTATTCATTCTGTGGTAGGCAGAAGTGTATCAGGAAGGGGTTGTGAGAAGATATCCAGAACACAGGATAAATATATGGAATGTAGACAGCAGTCCTTATCTCATTTTCCATGACAGATCAACCAGAATATGGAAATGGTTATAAAAATGAAAGCCTGAGGCTGGAGCTTTGTTCTTTCTGAGTAGCTGTCAGTTTGGTTTTAAAGGCTAGAATTTGCCATATTAGGTTTGCATGAGATCTGAAGAAGCTAGGGCTCTAGGTTTGCACTAAATATGCAAATATGACAAATATGCTACTTTGAAGTAAGAGAGGGGAATAAGGAATATCTGCAGAGTGAAGTTCTCAAGCTGATTTAAGTTTGCTTTCACAAATGTGCTAGCAGAGATTCTAGCCCTTCATGTTCAAACAACTCGTCTTTAAGACATCAGGTCTGCTTCAGATTATTTTTTTACTATTAATTTTGGGTCTCCATATCTTGAGTACTTGTTCTCACCTCATAAAGAGAGTATCTTTGACTGTTTTAACTACTCTGTGCCATAAGACATCATCAGCAATGATTTTTGGGGTAATTAAATCAGTTATGGAAAGAATTGTCTTTTCTTCTGCGATGAAGACATATTCCTGTCCATTAAGACCTCAGAAAGGCATAGTCAAGACATTGCTTTGGTCACTCCAGGCTTCAGGCCAGCAAATCAGGAAGGGAAGTCAAAGGAGATTACCAAAAAGTGGCCTTGTAAATCAAAAACATTGAGGAGAGGGAATTCCTGGCATTCCATGGTATCCGGGTTTATTTTCTTACATTTCTCTAATAAGAAAAACATACCTCAGATGTGTTCTTGGTAAATGTTTTCACTTGTCTCATCTGTATCTGCTGCCAAAAATGACCCAAAATATATTGGTTTTAGATGCCTGGAGGACATCTATTGGATAACTAGCCAATGCATCTGTAAAAGTGGACTTGGCACTCCAGTGCAATCCCTGAATGTAGATTCAATTGTCAGCACCTCATTACTAACTGTTCTTTCACTGAAATAATTTTTATTAAAATAACCTTATGCAATACCTTTAAAACACAGAACAGAGTGCTCTAAAGTAACCTATTATGTTACATGTAGTATTCCCAAGTAATACCTATGTTGTAAGGATCAGACTTTATTTTTAGCATAATTAATTTGCTTTGTCCAAAAACTAAATTAAAATTCCTGACAAGTAACTCTTTATATACTCATTTTAAAGAGCTGCTTGGCAAGAGTTTTGAAGTACCTTGTAGTGCACAAAGTCTTACTCAGAAGCTTTCAATTAACTTGATTCATACACTCGGTCTGGCATTCTGTGTAAGCTGTCCTTTGGCTTGTAGGAACAAAACATTTTACAGAACCATTTTGTTGGACTAAAAGGCAGGCAGTTGAAACCCAGGACGAAATTAGGGTTATGAATATTAGAATGCCTTAAGAAATTATTTGTGTGCACTTTATTCCTTCTCCCCTGCTGAGCATGGCCACTGCTGGAGGAGCCAGAGTAACTTTTGAGGTAATGATGGAATGAGTAAAGGCTGCTTCATTACAGTGGCCAAAAGGGCCATGGTATATTTGGAAAACTTTCAGGATCAAGCCTTCCCTTTAGCTTGTGAGGTATAGTATATCCATGTCTGCTAACTGGAAAACAGGATGGGTCAGGTTACAGTAAGCAATTCTACTTCAAACAGAAAGAATTTAACTTTTCAGTGGTTCTCAGTGATTTTTCTTTTGTTTGTCCTGAAGGAAGCAAACTGGCTTCAGTGTTCCTCTGAATGGTCATTCTCTGTTTCTGGCAGTCATCACAGCCTGGTTTGGTTCGGAAGGGACCTTAAAAAATTACCTAGTTCCAACACCCCTGCCATGGGCAGAGTAGCTTAGTTCTGAACACCTGGCAAGAAGTGACAACACTATTATGTATTTGGAACTGAAACTTATTTTTTCCAAGTCCCAGTGCAACGCATAGCTGCCTGCTTGGTACTCCAGTGCCACCATAATTGTTGAAGAGATTCTTTATTAGTAGTGTTTAAATAACAGGAAAGTTTTATAGTAACTAAATATTCTGTGGCCTGTAATAAGGGCTCTTTTGCAGAGATGGCTGGTGTGAAAGTATTGTAAAAGGGAGGGAATCCTACAAGTTGGTTAATGAATGAAAATTATAGCAGTATGTGTTATGTATTGTTCAAAACCATAAAATAATAAAAAAAGGAACAGATAGGAGTTAGAAGAAGGATAGGGTTAAAATGTTTTGAGGTGTGCAGACCCCACCTTAGAGCTAGGACTCTTGATAGTTTATCTGTTCTTGTCTTTGCACAGAACATGTTCAGAATCATGTCTGTGTACAAGATGGATCTTAGTGGGATTTACTATTTCAAGTATGAGTAATACTTAAACATCAGTCAGTCTCTGTCAGAACGAATCATGAGATACATCTTGCTTGCTCCTTTCTCTCTCTCAGTAGTCTGCCAGGTCCCTCTGCTTTAGGTAATCAGCAGAAAGCGTTAAAATGACCAAAGCTTGTTTGGTAAATGCACATGTAGAAGATCAAAAAGAAGATTCCTTAGAAAAGATTAGTAGAATCCCTCTTTTATTGGTACACTTGACTTTCAGTAAAGTTTCTGAGTTTATCCAAGTTTGGAAGAAGCACACACTGAAATTCATATTTTTAAAGACAACCAGAGGCATTTGGTTCCAGGATAGTAATCTTCCAAGATTATAGACTTCAGATGTTCTGGAAGTTGAGAAGTAACTGTCATAAAAAGACTTAAGGCAAAGATGATGATCTGTTTCTTGTTGGTGCAGTTGCCAGGCAGCTTCTGTTTAAGGGCTCTTTGCCTGACTAATGCTTCCCTTTCACTCAGCTTCCTCTGGTGAGCAGCAACAGCTCTGCAGGGATTCCTTTTCCTACATCCCTTACCTTCCCAGAAGTGCCTTTGTTTCTTCAAGTCTTGCCTTGGGGTAACATTTTCCACCATTAGCATTACCACAAAAGACATACTGCATTTTGTGCAGTAGTCATATAATGGTGTGAAACAGCAATGGCAGTCTGTTTGGTAGAATGTGAATATGACTGGCTTCAGAAATGTATTTAGGGACAGCCTGGTCCTTTGCCAGCCATTTGGTGCTCCTACTATTACTTCTTCCAGTAGTTCAGCAGGAGCAATCTTACTTGCCTAGAGGAACTCTATTCCCAGCAAAACATTTGATAGCTACTGAAGAAATTCTCTTGTACCAGTATTGGCAGCCACAGTCTGCTTGCACACATGACTCCCAGTTTGTGTGCATTACAGTGTTAATTTAAATTAAAATTTTCCACAGTGAACGAGAGCTTTGGTGTAAGGCTGAGTAATCCAATTCAGAATTCTGCTAATTTTGTAATTTGCACGCAATAAAGTGTTATGGAATTAAGCACCAATTTTCCTCATCACAGCATGGTTTGGAAACTATGAAGGGTCCTGATATAAGTCGTCTGTTCATGCAGTGTCAGTGTCTTCTGGTTGCTCAGCTGATTTTGCAGGTTATGATGGATCCCACAGCAAATGTAGTGGACAGCAGTGTATAGGGGTTTTTTTGGTTGATTGTCCCTCTCCCCCCGATGTGATAAATAGAGCTGGTGTGGTTTATCTGCACGTACAGCTTTGTCAGTGTTGACACAGGTCATCTGCAGAAGGTGGCTGTGTGAGAGGTAATTTAGTCCAGGAGTTCCAAAGATGTGTGTGATGCTTGGTCTACAAGCAGACCCCTCTTGGTCTTGAGACCTATTGTGTGTGTAAAGCTTTTGTCTGTTCTTACTGCTGATATGTGAAATACAATGTATCACTGCTGTAGGGTAACAGCAAGTGTCCTCTCATGTTAGGGGTTTTATGTTGCTTGTGACAGTGGGAAGATATTTATACAATAGTACAGTTTTCGGGTATATTTTTATTCCGCCTGTGAAATGTTTGATGGGTATTTTTCTGCTAATTTTGTTCTGATTGCACAGTATTTTCTAAAACGACAGTTGTTTAATTTTAAAGTTACTCCATAAAAGAAATTAGTGTGAATCCTTCAAATTAAGAAATCTGGCTCAATAGCTATATGTATTTTTTCTTATTATTTCTTCTGTTAGTAAGAAAGAAGAAAAGAAAATGGTTTAAGGAAACTGCCTTAATGTTTCACAATATATAATCCAGTTTAATGCTCCATATTATATTACTTCCTTATGTTTCACCCTTGGTTGACCTTGAAGTTTACAGGTTCAAGTGGTTATTAATGATCTTGAGAATAGCTAAAACAAACAGAACACAAAGGTGATGAGAACCCATAGCTCCCCAAACTAATTGTTGGACAGTAATTTTTTTCTTAACACAGGAAAATGGTGTATTGGCTGTTTATAATCAGATGAAATATTGTAGAAATGGCATTTGTCCAAAGGATTAATGAATGTGACCATATCAGTTAAAATATATATGTGTATATATATATTTATAAACACATATAAAATTGCAAAATCTCTGAATGTTTTCTAAGAAATTTTTCATGAAGCAACTGTTCTAATATTAAGATGATAGAGAAATTCAGTATTACTAGTCTATGCAAATAGAATACAATAGGAGTATTTATAAATTAATTTTCTTTTCAGGTTCAGTATATGCATTTGTTCTGACTTTTATTATGGTAAAATACGATCCACAGCTTACTTTTCTACTGCCTTGATTAATTTCTCTGTTTTGGTTTAATGTACCAAATGGTTCCCTATTACTCTTTGATACTGGAAGTGTCAACGAGAGGAGTTTCATTACTTTTCAATATCATCATTCTGTGTGCAGCTGCATTGTCTCATCTATGTGGGTATTAGCAAGTGAAGTTGTTCTGTGTCATGGATGCTGAAGTGTGTATGTTAAACTTCTTGGCTCTCTGAAGCCAAAATTATTCTTGTATGTGTATCTAAGAATGTATATATATATATATATATATATAAATAGGTCTATATTTAGTTCAACATGAAATAGGACTGTGGTTAAGATGCTTGTCCTTACAAGTTTACATGATGCTTGGAGAGAGGAAATATTTGATAAAGCTTAAGACTCTGGGTTTGGCAAGTGATGGACCTGCCTCAGATGGTGGTTGACCACAGTCATGAGCTGTGTGCACATACTCTATTTTATAAGTACGACCATCTGTAAAGTAGATATACAAGTGAGCCAGAAAAGTACAGTTTATCTTTTTTAAAAAAGGGCAAAATGTAGATTGCTGTGTTCCCATTCACTTTTGTTGGGAGGATTTTTTTTCTCTCTTTTTAATCAGTTATTGATGTGAACTGAATCCTTGCCAACATTTTAATAATTAATTCCTAAATTTTGTTGTAATTCACTTCACCTGTGGGACCAAAAATATGTCACATTTTAAACCTCTGATTTACTGTTCATTATCTGTGAAGTGAATGGAAGGAATTCAGCCCCAAGCAAAGAGTTATAGGTAAACAGAACAGTTGTGGGGCAGTTTGGGGTTGTGGTATTGGTTGTGTTTATAAGAGCCTCCTGAATTGTTTGTTTTTAAGTTCTCCCATGCTCCACTGATAACAAGGAGCATATTTCTTCCTGGTTTGGAATACAGTGGTCATGGTTGCATTGGAACACAATAGTTCATATGAAACACAGTGGTTTTGCAACTTAAAATTAAGATGTTGTTTTAAAAGCTGTTTTAAGAGAATTCTTTCACCATTTTTGTCTGTCTGACAAGAGCTTGTGATTTTTTGTATTCTCAACATTTTTTAGATTTTTGCTACTATGTTCATGAAAATCCTATCCTGTACTTCTTATTCTACATTGTAAAATGAGCCAAAATTTACTCCCTCATGGCACTTAGTAACAAATTCAAAAAATAGTTTCCTATTTCTGTTGTTCTTAGTCATTGGTCCTGTCTGGTGAATCTTATTTTCTCTTTTCCTAGTGGTAATTGACAGCTTGTTTTATCATCCTGAATCTGCAAATGATTGCAGAATTTAAATTAACTTGACCAAGTGTACAGCATTGCCCTGAAGTGTCTGGAGTATGACTGTATGAAGCTAAAATGTAATAACTTGGGTATAGTAACTTGCATATAATAACTGCTCCTGCTTTTCTTGCTGTGCTTTAGCCACCTTTCTCCTGGTTCACTGAACAGCATACCCTTATTATTATGAGATTACCCTAACTATCCCTAATTATTGAATTAGCCTTCATTACCATATTTTTTACTTCTGGTGGCAAGAGATGCCTTTTTGTGAACAGGTCTACTGTATTAGTCCAGTTAATACCATACTTTTTTATGTGTATAGCTGTATATTGAACAACATATGGTGAAATGACCAATCAACTCCTGATAAAAATATGTTGCTTCTAATACTTGATACCAAAAATATTTAAGGTAGTCCTGAAGAAAATCTTATTGTCATTCTCTGATGCTGATCATTGGCTTCCATTTTTGCCCAAAGACTTTAGCTTTGGCAGCTGCAAGCCATCTCAAAACTGCTTTTAAAATGTCTGGCAGCTTCTGTGTTATCTGCTTGCTCTTTTAAAATAAGGGTTTTGTAATTAGCTGGTGACATAAGGCTGTGAAGAGCCTAGACTATTTTTAATGATTTTTTTTTTTTTTTTGCTTTACCTTTTAAAGTGGCTTTTTAATAATAAAATTTATGCTGCTTGTGTCTTGCAGAAAATAAATCTCATAGTATAATTTAATAATGAAATTTGCTAGCATCTAATAATAATTACATCTTATATATAATAATAATTTGGTCTTATAGAGCTGTGTTCCTACAGGGAGTGCTTAACCAGTACAGGAGCATTTATATACTAGGAAATGCATGTAGTTTGGACATAGTAAATAGGAAAGTGTAACACTTAGGCAAGGCATCTAGTTTTCTTGTGGGAAAAGTTCAATAGTTTACAGAACTGACAATAAAGAAAATGTTCCTAAATGACCTGTTCTGTCATAGGACCTCGTTTATTCTTTGCTCAAATGTCTGATGCAGAACTGGACTATCTTTTGAACTTTACTGTGCACTTTTAAATTGATAAATTAATTTCTCATAGCGTCTTCCATGAGTTTTTGTGGTGTGATTATTGCTTTAAAATTGCTATTCACTGTATAGAAAAATGGAAATCTCAGTATCTTAAGCATTGTTGAGGCAGGAAAGTTGGTGTTTCAGCAGCACTCCCCATGACCTTCAGTGAATCAATTGTTTTATCAATCAAATTACGCTAGTATGAGCTAATTAATTAACTTGATGTGACACAGCCTTCCTGGAGTATACACAGAAAACACAGAGAGGAAAGAAGGGTCTGAATAAACACCACATGCAAAGGCTGAAGCTATCAGCCTGCCATTAGCCCTTTATCTAAGAGGCTCTTGGCATATAAATCAAACAATAACCTCTCTGTTTTGACTCAGTGCCAAAGTACACAGCCACAGTTGAGTCTAGAGCAGATTACACTCACCAAGTGGCTTGAGGGCTTGGAGTGAAACTGGGAAATAACCATTAAATTCTTCAGGAACACATTTATGCTCTTTAATGTTGGCTGTTGGACAATTTTAATTTTTTTAAGTACCACTTGCATGTTCTAATCATAAAACCCAATACATTTGAGGGCATTTTAACACACATGCAAGTGAGGAGGTGAGAAAAATGTTCTAAGCTGAATGGCTGCAAAGAGCTTGTTTTGTGTGATTTGCCATGTTGCAATGTTTTTACTAACCTATGGTGAGGGTCCTAGTATCCAATGTTCCTTCTGCAATTTTCTGCAAGCACAATACCAAGATGACATTAGCTTTCTGTTTACCTTTTTTTCTAAGGCTAGGATGGATGGATTGAAAAATCAAGTTTCTATTGTCTGGGAGGCTCATTTCTTTGGTCAGAGTGCCAAAATTTATGCCAATAATATAAAATGACCAGCAGCAAAACTGCAGTCTGCTGCTAAGATCCATTTTAAAACCTCAAAATGTTGAAATAAAGTTATAAATAAGAAGTGTTGGTGTCTCTTCTGGGCATGTGCAGTTTACATTTCTCTGAAAACGAGCATTTTATTTTTTTGTGTTTTTCACTGAAGAAAGTATATTGATGCATCCTCAGATGATCAGACATTGGCCGGGCCGTCCAGTGCGTGCACTCGGGATGTGCAGAAATACTCAGCAATGCCAGAGACTGAAGTCCTGGCCATACTGATAGCTGCATCTATATAGAAAATATTTGGACAAATTATGTTAGAGCTGTTTGGTCACTCTTAGAAGGGTGAAATGAGGAGCAGCTTCTTTCTCCAAGGCCAGCTGTGTCCAGGTGGTGCAGAGTTCAGCTCTTCCCATCCCCAGGGTGCAGAGCTGGAGCTGTTCAGGGGAGGCTGTTCCACGTGTTGCTTGTTCTTTCCAATGGGTGCTGCTGTGCACGGAGTGTGGTGCAGTTGGGAGCTTGGCTGTCCCCCCACAGTGGTCTCCAGGAATTCAGAGTGTATCCGGTGTAGCCTTGGCACAGCCTCTGCTCTCTCTGGAGCAGCGGGGGAATTGGAGGAGGGAAGCTGTCTCTTGATACATGGCCCCTGGCTCCAGGCTCACAGCCAAATCATTGCATCCTATCATGGGCTTGTGCTGCTCTTTGGTTTATTGGTATTCAAATAACATATTGCCAGCAGTGGATTTGTCCTTCATAGTACTGGTCTGTTAACCACCTTGCTGCGTTTTCAAGGGTTGTGCACTTAGTGTGAACTTTGCATCTTCTTTAAATTAGTGTGAGTTACTGCAAAGGCTACCTTGGCAGCACGCTACCTTTTGCAAGCAGTCACTCAGTTTTGGGCAGTATTATTAATGAAGCCCTAATTTAGTTTTTACTGATTTTTTTCCCTCCTCCCGTCCTCTTGCGAAACTGTATAGGCACAGCTGAGATGTAAAGCTGTGCAGACATAAGGTAAAAGTTTTGCTGATGCAATAATGACAGAATCTGTCTCATGTTGAGACTCTTAAAATTTTCCCTGGACAGGAGTGTTTGACTTGTTTTTGTTTGGTTAATTCTGCACACCGATTGGGGAACATGTAGTCATGGAGAGGACATATTTTGTGATATGGAGTTATTGATTCTTGCTTTTGTATTAGTGACCTGGAAGACCATATTTTAATAATTTATCAGTAAAAGACAAGACCTGAAGCAGTGAGGGAAACACATTATCTTTTCTGTACTGCTGGTATGATGCAAGAGGTGTATTGTTTCATTAAACTCTAAATGTGTGCTGTGTTGTTCATTGGAGCCCTCAGAGTAATGTGTCCCCAGGTTTTTGTCTTTGCCTTTAGCTTTACATCTGTTCTGAGAGTTTGTTCTCTGTTGACTAGCCCTTGCTTCCACCTATTTCCAGGCTACTACTTCCAGATTTTAATAGCAGATTCCAGTGCCACCAGCCTCCCCTAAATGGGTTCAGAATGAGTAGCTTTCAGATTAAGCCTACAGATGATCACAAACAGGGGCACTTTCTGTCTGTCAGATAACCTTGGCAGTATTGTCCTTGCAGGACTGGACCAGACCAGATCAAGAGAGTAAGTTACAATTATTTTAACAGATGCTAGATTAGGGATCTGGTTATCAACCTGTAGTTGTCTAAGTAGTTCAGGGATCTGAGCTGTGTTTAAAAATTACCAGATTATTTTTTCTATCTGACTTGATGCATAGCCCCACATGGAAAGTGTTGCCACAGCTGAGAGGGATGCCATGGAAATGAGAACAAGTTCCCCTACAGTGAGTGTTGCTGAAGATATCCCACTGTCACCAAAAGGACTGCTTGCCAGACTGCCCTCTACCTCTGCTCAAGGCCTTGGCCTTTTCACATTGGCATCTTGCTGTCACTCAACAGCAGATTTCATTGAGTGGTCTTTCCTTTGGGTATTGTAAATATAGCAAGCCAGCTAGTTAGCCACTTCATGGCTGACTTGTTCTGTTCTTGAATTTTAGTTTTATTTTCCATCTCTCCAATCTTTAACTGAAGAAAGAATGTTTCTGGAGGCTGCAAGTCAGAGCTGCATGGAATGCCCCCAGTTATCCTTGGTCAGCACACAACATCCTACCCTTTTGTACCTGCTTCTCTTCAGCACCTGCCTCTATTACTAACTGATGTCTCATTTTAGGATTTGTGAAGATTATTTGGTCCTCTTTCCCTTTTTGTCTTCATGATTCTGCTTTGTATACTGGTGTGCCAATACCAGAAACAGGGAAGCTGCATCTTATTTAGGTGTCTGGATTTCTCTTTCTTCTTTTATAACCTTTCATATTTTTGTTTTAGTATCCAGATTATATGCATTTAAATTTTAATTCACTTTAGAACAGAGAATGACTCATCAAAAAAATGCAAAACATGTGAGAGGAAAAGAGAAATTTCCAATTATCAGATGTCTGTCAAAAACCTTGCTTTACTTAAATTGAATGGTATAGCTGTGTCTACCAGGTAATAATAGCACATCCCAGTGCCACCAGCCTCCCCTAAATGTATTCAAAATGCGTAGCTTTTCAAAGACTTCATCAGTATCTCTGTACATAACATGTTTGTTTTTAATAAATGTCTAATTTGTCTACTAGATAACTGCTACACTTGTTTTTGTTATAGTCTGCTTTCTGAGATGGTTGGTTGTTTTGGTAATATGACCATAATAATAAAAGGAAAGGACAGGGTATGTAAACCTGTGAGCAAAACTCTAAGCTTATTGATGAAACTGGTTAATGGCAAAAAGCCCTGAGCTGTAGTACTTTCTTTGTCAAGCTTGCTGTGCCCTGAAAAACATTTTGTAATGGAGATGCACAGAAATGTGCACTCTAATATTTTCCTGTTGTGACATTTAGTTTGAAAAGGCAGTTTAGAGTTCCTGATATGTATTGTAGTGTAACTGTAAAGAATTTATTAGTTCTTAAGAAAACAATGTGATTCAGACATACGTTTAAAGGTTCTGTAATGAATAAAATTATTTTAAATTTACTTAGATTTTTAAATTTAATTAATTTAATTAATTAAAGCTACTTCTTTATAATCTACTTAGTTTCATAAAACTACTTTCAGAGGCAGCAGTTCACTAGATAACAAGTAAAATCAATAAAAAATCCTTGGGAAGTTGAGAAATGCAAGAGGAAGGAGAAATCTGAAGTGGGGTGCTGGATCCCATACAAACTGCTGATTGCAACGTCAGTGTCAGTGCATTAGGGCATTTGGACCCAAGCAGGGGAACTGCAAATGGGAAAAAGAGAAGGGATAGGCACCATGGCAAGAGCTGTAAGGCAATCACAGACAAATGTCTCACCAAAAGGAGAAGATAAGAAGATAACACTGTTTGCAAGTGTTAGAAATCTCTAAAAGGAAAATGTTATAGTAGCTTCTCAGATCAGGCAACACCAGAGCCCTGTACTGCATCCCACTGACTCATTCCCAGCAGCCATTCCTGCCTTGCAATGATGAAGCTAAAGAATGGGCTGTTGTTCAGAGGAAAAGCCCTTCTCTGGAGGTGTAATGGAGGAGAAGTGGGAAAAGTTTCAGCAGGAAAGGTACAAGTACTCTTGTCACTGTTTTCCTTATTATATTTCCCAAAAAATGGCTGAGTGTGGCAACTGTTGCTTTCTGTGGATTGACCTGGTCAGTTGCCTATTTTTGTGTGAACCATTAATTTATATTTACCTCATCCTATTCTATAGATGATACCTAAACCACTATGTATTCTGCAAAGCAATGGGAAGAAAAATGTCTACAGAAACACAGAGTCCCAAGCACAGATCAGTGTGGTTGACCCCCATCTGCTTTTAGGCTATACCACAGTTGTTTTGCTTTTTGCTATTTTTGGTGTGCTAAAGTAACCCTCGGGGATCATGCAAACTTAGGTCCTTGGGATTAAAGGAAACGAACTCTGTCCAAAGGAGGAAGAAAGTTTGCAAAGCAAAAAGCAAGGCTTCCTCCTGCTTCCCCACCCCCCACCTCACCATTTTTTTTGTTTGTTTTAATGCATTACTATGATTAATTAAATTTTTACTTTTTTTTTTTTTTTTTTTTTTTTTAGTTTAAAATAGTTACTCTGTTATTTTGGAGAGCTGTTATTGTTTAAACTAGGAGCAAGTACAAGTAGCAGCTGAAGTTGTACTACCAGTGTAGTGTATGTTGCCTTCAAAGCCCTTGCAGCCTAAACTGACAGGACTGACCACCATGTGGTTGGAAAGGGAAAGCAGCAAGGACAGGCAGACAAATGATACAGCCTTATTATGTATTCTGATTTTTACTGATTGAGGTCTGTAGGTGCTTTTATGATGAATTTTCCACACCCTCACTGTTTGCTAAATATCTTTATGAAGTGTGAGAATGATGAGACTACAAAAAACCTGTGCAAAATTTGGGAGACACTTGTTTTAGCTTGCTCATATTGTTTGTCTTTCTTTGTTCTAAAGTCTTAGCTCCTGGTGTCAGTGTTTATGTGAGACTGTCTGTTCATATTTATGGTGATAAACAGGATTGGGAAAATGCAAACAGAACCCTGGCTTCTCTATCAAATAAGAATCTAGGTCTTTTTAAAGCTAGCTTCCCACTGGTTTAGGCCTGATTCCTGATCCCTCTACATTTGTATTTGGAGCTGCAATTTCAGGAAGGGATTAGTTGCCAGGCAAAATGGTGGCTTCTTGCAATCCAAACCTCAGGTGTGCATGTGGATGAAGGTGAGACATATCCTGTGAATGTGATGTGAACAGGATCAGCACACTGCATTTAAAAGCAGTGCTGACTGGGAGGACTGAATCATAACAACTGAGTAGATAGCCTGAGTAAAGAGCATACCCACGATCCATTGTTAAAGGGATATTGTGTCACAGCATCTAGTTGGTTTGGAAATCTTTCTTATTTCTTGTGCTATGATATATTATAAATTGACGTGCTTTTTCTGGTGAGGAATCCCCTTGGAGATGCTGCCCATGAGCAGTGCTCAGATCACACTTGGTGATGCAGTAGATGGAGGTGTTGTAGATGCCTGGACTGCTTTGGGATGTGCAGCCTCCTGCCTCTGTCACTGGAGGATAGTTGAGTTTCACTAAGGGAAAGAAAGAGGAAAGGCTGTGTCAGGTCATACAATTTGTGGTTTGTTCAGAAAAGTAACTCAACCTTCTTCCCATGGTCCTTCCACCTACTCAGGCTTTGACAGAGGATGTGGGTTCCTGGGGTGACAGGAGTGGGACTTGGTCTTCTTCCCTGCTTGGGAGATAGCACAGATTTGCTAAATACACCCGTGTTGTTGCAGCAGAACTCAAGCACAGCTGCTTTGTAACAGGCATCAAATGAATTGTTGGGGTGGATTTTTCCTCTGAAACAAAGCTTGTTTTGGCATGTTTATAAGCAGGTTGTAAATGACATCAAAACGTATTTAGGAGTTAAATGTCTCCTGAGGAAAGAACAGAGGGGAACCTTTTTCTTTAAAAAAAGAAAATAAATAATAAAATCCAACACAGCTAATCTCAATGTGTGGCTTTAGCCCCAGGCGAGGGTTTTACCTCCTTTCTCCTCCCCCCCTGCACTCAGAAAACTCAGAAATTATGCACAGCAGCAACAAATCAGTGTCTTAGAGGAGAAAAAGAATGACAGGGAGCTCTGTGCAGATGAGCTGCACAAATTCCTAATTTAAGCCTAGCAATAGCAACAATAAAAAGAAATCTGTAAATACAGAAACCATCAGGACAGTTACAGTTCTGCTATGGATTGTTCTTTTCCAGTAAGGACAATCCATGAGACCCAAGGGGATGATAGTTCATCAGATTGTACCAACAGCCTTCAGCATTGGAAATACTGGCTTGGGGATTTAAAAGCTCATGGGGAAGCTAGAGGCCATCCTTTTGCTAGCATATTGGTAACTGAAGAAGTTTGGACTGTTTCTGGTACTCCCGTGGTTGAACAGTAGTGGAGGCGTTGAGGCGGACGTGCTTATTTATTATACATGAATTGTAATACCTTATAATTGTAGCAAAAAAAGTTTGGTTCTTTTTCTGTAAAACTATAGCAACTGTTCTGCTAAGAAAAATCTCAAACTTTTACATGATTTTATTTTTCTTGTATGCTGCTCACCTCAGAGGAGTTACTAAGTAGAAGCACTCATCTTAAAATATAAATGTTGTCTTAAGCTTACTCGATTATTCAAGCTATGTTTAGTGTAACCCTGTCATTTTCTTCTAGTGATCCAGCTGCCAAAGCTCTCTGGGAGTCCTTCATGAACCTCAAACAGAAGGAAGCTGTGATGGAGGCTAGGAGACACCTTGTGGAGGCTGCAAGCAGAGAAAATTTACCGATTAAGATGAGCATGGGTGAGTAGAGCGACATCCCTAGGTAGTGGTAATGTGAAAGATTATATCAACTCCTCTTCTTCCACCTAGCCCTCTCAGGCAAAACTCTCTGGTTCATCCTTGTCAAGTGATTTCAGGTGAGCATCGTGTTTATCATAGGATCTTTCTGGTGTATAGGTGAGAAACAAGTGGGATTTAAAATTCAACAACCTTAAAAAGATTGAAAATGGTGAAGCAATGCTGTTCTCTGACGGTGGGTTTTAAAGGCACACAAGCAGTAATGCTGCTTGTTTTTATTCTGCAAAGCATGAAAATTTGGATATTCTTAAAAAGTCAGTAGGATTTGTGTCCTGAAAGTGGCCATTGGAAATAGCAGCCAATCTGATGGAAACTGTACAGATCTTCCATATGATTACATTATGCAGGTACTGATTGCCTTATGTGAAATAAGGCTGCCTAGCTCAGGAGTGTTTAAGATGCAAACCACATCTGGGCACTCTTTAAGCCTGAATTCTTCAAAATATTAGAGATACAGATTGTAATGTAATGACTTTCAATAGATTTTTCTAGAATGTCATTCTCGTTACCATAACTTAAAAAATGCAGGTTATATAATGTTAGGCCTATAAAAGCTGCTATTGTTCTATATTGCAATAATTTTTTGTATTTTGTGTACTGTAAGACTGCTTTATGCTGAACTTTCCATCAAGACAGAAAGGTCCTTATGGAGTAATAAGACTTTTTATCTGGGACTCCAGAGTAAGCTGCCAAGATACTGTAGAAGAATTAGATGTACAGCCAACTCATGAACACTTTAACAACAGTAATATTTCATATACTGTATGGTTTTTACAAACCTAGACCTAAAGCATGAATCTAGTTAAATATTAATCAGAAATACTAGATCTCTGCAGCAGTAATGTTGTAAGGTGTTTTAAAGAAATGGCGAAGGTGCAGCTGTGAGAAGGCTATTACAAATTTGTTTGAAGGAGGTAAGGCACAGTAAATAATAAAATAATAAAAATGAAAATTGTTCAAGCTTTCACTGATAATGTGTATGTGAGTATTCACCATAAGAACACCAAGAAGGCCCCACTGTTACATGCACTTTAAAAAAGAAGATTGTTGAAATTCATCATTGTTTTTAGAAGTAATTCACATCTTTGAGAGGTGATGATGCATATATCACCTTTGCTGTGTTGTGTGTATTATTAGATCAGTCACCTTTTCCTCTTTTTCCCCTTCCCATGGTATCCAGTGAAGGCTGCAAGGATCTGGTTGTTAATCATAATAGCTGACACTTACAATGGCAGACTAAATGTCTGACATACATGGCCCCAATGCAGTGCTATGTAGAAACATTTAAGAGTTGAGGGGTAAACAAATATACTTCTCAAGACTTGTTTTTTGCTGAAATGTAGCTGTTGTTTTGCTGATGTTTATAGAACTTTTAAATTTATTTTGTGAATTTTTAATTTATCTTGCTGTAATCAGTTGTTAACTTTGTAGTTGTACTTCAAAGGGTGAAACAAAATTTGAGGCCATCTTGTAAATGATAAGCAGGGATAAAATGAGAAAGAAGGAAAGGAGGGCATGAGTAAACAAAATCAAAGATCCTTATTGAACTTAAATGCAGAAAATCTGAAACTCATGCCCAGATGTCACATTGTCCAGTGACACATATTTATTAATGACTTTTCAGAACAGATCTACAACTTTACAGCATACATTGCTTGTTCATCATGCTGCAGAAAATATTACTTCTCGTAGTTCCCTTCTCTGTAGGGAAGCTGGAAATTGTGTTGTTTATCAATTGTTGCTTTTGTTGAGAAGGAAAAATTTAGAGAAGAGAAATGCTTTCACTGTGCTCTGTGCTTAGACCTGAGTTTTTATGATTTTGCCTCAAGTTCTGCCTGGATCACAAATCTTGGTGCATTTCCCAACACTCAAGGTATATTCAGAGTTTTTTATGGTCCTAATATTAAATGTCAGAGTTTTTCTAGCATGAAAGTTGCCTTTTACTCTCTTTACTGAGACCAGCTGTGTTGGTGCTAAGAGTATTTTCCTTACTACTAGATTTTTGCTTTTTTTCCCCTGGGAAGTTAGGAGTGAATTACATTTGAAAGCAAAGTTTGAATTCCATTTGGTGTAGCTGAGCCCTCCCGCAGTGGCCACCTGCTTGAAAAACTGCATCACATGTGACACTGACACATGGGAGCCTTGTGCAGCAACGAGAAACTCAATCCCACCCTGTTTCCATATTTTCAGTGCAAGGAAAATAAATTGTGTTGTTTTCTAGGCTTTGAAAGGCTGCTCATTACTCTGAGGTGTGCCTGTGATTGCCCATGTTTCCCCTACAAGCAATGAGCCTGATGTTCAGCTTTCCCTTTCCTCTGCCTGGCTGTGTGTGGCAGGAGCTCTGGCAGTTCTGGCTTGTGCTTCCTGGCATCCTGAATGTGTCCTCTTCTTCCTGAGAGGGAAGGAGAGTAGGGGAACTTCTCCCATTGAAATCAGCAGGAGTGGTTCTGAGGAAGAAGAAAGAGAAACAAAGGAAATTAACAATTTTGGCCATATTTTTTGAGCTGAGTAGATTAGAGTGCTGCCTTCAGATGGTCTTGATTTGCATCTTTATTTTATTAGTTATAGCAAGGAAAAGGAAAATGGTAGTGGGGATGTCTGAAACAGCCAATAGGACTTCCAGAAGGGATCATTGTAGAAAGAAGGTGGTTGAAGATGAGTGAGCAAATTTTGTTGAAAGTTTTGGTGGATGGGCTCTTGGAGCAAGCGCAGTTTAAAATTTAAGACCATCGCAGTGACATTTGTAAATAGAGCAGAATTCTCTCCTTTTTCTGTAGCTGTCTCATACTCAGGTTTTCAGGTTTTCAGACCATTAAGTGGTCTTATGCAATCTTGAAGGAATAATAATTATTTTTTTTTTAACTTCCATGTATGTTCAACGAAAGTGTATATTTTATCTGTCATTTCCCTTTGTGAGTGAAAGAGCTGTGTTGTTACAAACTTCAGCAAGTGACACAAATAGTAAGTGACTACAGATAGTAAGCTATCCAGAACTGTTCATTGCAAGCATTTCAAAATCTACTCTTGTTTTCTAACAAGGAATTGCAGGTCTTGGGAAACAGTATGTGTTTGGTATTGCTTACTTCTGGCTGACATTGAGGAATTGCAGGATGCTCTAAGTGCACTGAAACCATGTTACTAACATCGTAGTTACATCTCAGTTTTGCCTTTTCACCTGGATACATTTCCCAAAACAGTAAGTGTTGGCATGTAAACAAGTGGAGCTGTCTTTTACTAGATGTCCATTTAAATAAAAAGTCATTAAAATATTCCAATCTATATACACACAAACACACAGTTAAACAAACAAACAAAAAAGATAATGCTTTTTAGGAACTACATAAGCTCCATTTTGCCTCTCAGGTAGTTGTCTTTGTGTTTTGGATATACAAGTGAATGCTGATAAATATCAGGGGAAGATAACAATTTTCCAAGTTCTGGTCAGATATCGCATTGTGTAGGTATAAATTATTTTGACATAGTAAAAATCCTGGAATTTAATTTAATTTATTTAAATAATTAAGTCTCCTTTTGAAAAACTCTTTGGAACAAAGACAGTTTAGAAAATTATCAGAATGGCTTTTTGGTGGGAGTCATTGAATTGTGCTAAATTCAAATGAGACTGTAAATATTGGAAAGGGATTACTTCTGCTCAGCTCTTCAAGTAAGTGACTGCGAGGAGTTCTGCTTTGAAGCAGCACCCGGACATGGACTACAGGAAAGGTTCCTGTTTTTTTCCTTTCTCTACTTCCCCTTCCATTCTTCATAAGTCTGATGCATATCTTAATCATCTTCTGAACGTGGCAGCACATGAATCTCTTGTTAAAAGCTTTGCTATTAGCATAGTATTTGGCAGTGGTAAAAACTTTGCTACAAGTGTTCTTTTGTGGCTTTAGAAACATTCTTGCTCTTCTGTTTGAAAAGAGCACAGTAAACTTTGATCAAGTCTGAATTCCTTTATTGTGTGGAATAAAGGCATGGAGACAGATGGCAATTGAAACACTGGTATAGTGACAGAAACAAAGTGCAATGTGCTGTTACACGAGCACTTGTCAGCAGAATAAAAGCCTTTTGGTTTCTTTCTATTTGAATTGTACAAATACAGCTTTTAAAATCAAGCTTACTGCAAAATTAACAAAACCTGAGGCTTTGTGAAGTAAAGAAGAGTATAGTAATTTTCAGATGGGCTGGTTTATGTGGGTTGAACTGAACACTAAAATTTGTTTAAGTAGAAGTGGGATGATTTGAATTTTTAGCTAGGAGATATGAGTACCATTTTGAGCTAGAAAAGTACCTTAAAATGGATGGGAAAATGTAGATGAATACAGTCTAAAAATATAAGGAATGAAAAAATTATTTTTTTAATTAAAAGTTTCATTGAGCTGTAATGGTGTTTAACATGCTATTCATTCTTGACATGGGTAATGTAAAAATACTCAGTATTCAATACCATCAATTACTGGAATAAACTCTAGGGGAAAGAGCTACTCGCTAAGAAAATGAGCTGTAATAGAGTAGGTAAGTACATACATATCTTTCCAGATAAATCAAGTCTGATCTCAGATTTCTAAAATCCACCCTGGCCAGCCATTAGGACAATTTTGTGATAGTGACAAGTAGTGAGACAGCTGAATTTGTGTTCCTTAGGAAAGAAGAGAAGGCAGATCAGCATTGCAGGGCTCCAAGTAGTCTGTGGGGTGTTCAGATCCCTCCTGCAAGCACATCTCTGAGTACATGATGGGTACCTGTGTAGCAGCTGGGCTTGGGAAACACTGTGGCCCCCCATTACACAGAGGGGACATCACACTGTAGACTGGTTGTTGGGATACTTAGGTACACTTCTCTGTTGCCTGTTAACTGGTCTCCAAACCCATCGGGGTAGTAACCTGCAGAATCAGTGAGGCAGCAGCTAAAGTTGTCCTCCAGTCATCCTTATGAAATGGGAGGCTTCCCATACCAGTACAACTGAGACAGGCCTGGCTTTGCCTGGGCTTCCAAATTCCTGATGGTGGTTTGTACAGTGCTGCTCCAAGGGCTCACTGGTGTGCTCAGGACATTTTTCCAAGGAAAGGAGACGCTGTTTGTCTCAGACCTGAACTTCTTCCACTGCACAGCCTGGATCTTGCATAGGCAATTCCTGGGTTAAATTAATCTGCTCTTTGCTTCATCAAAAGCAACAGAAGTCCTGCAGTGTGGGACTGCCTAGCCAAGTAGATTTGTCTTTTCCAGCCTGTTGCAATACAGAGTTCCTTATTTCTCCCCATAGTGCAACTAAAAATGTAGTCATGACCCAAAGCAAATGTTCCCAGTCTCAGTGATGGTCAATATAGCAGATGCTTTGTTACATCACTCACCACCAGAGGCAGGAAGGCTTTTTGCTTCTCAGAGTGTTTTTGAAGAGTTTCAAGTGTTTCTGAAAGTTCTGGATACTTTGATTTTTGGATGGCTTCTGTATAGACCTTTCCATTCCCAAGGGAATGCTCTTTTGAGTATAGCAGTGTTAGACTCCCTGGTAACTCTTGATGAAGATGAACTTTCTGAGTAGTAGACACAAGCATACTTAGAACTGTAGAAAAACAGTGATATTATGGCTGTTTCACCTTGCAATGTTACACCAGCATGAAGTTCAGGGTCTCAATACTGTTGAGTATGGTCAGCATGTAAAAAGATTCCATTTTCTGATGGTTACCTGTTTTTGCCAGTCTAGGACAAATATGTTTCTCCAAGCCCTAGATGTGCAAAGAGAAGTTAGCCTTCTCTTTTTTCTTAAGGAACTAAACTTCTCAGGTCACCTCTGTAACTCATTAGATGTAAGAGAAATGATGAAGGATACTGATATTCCTGTCAGCACTGTTCTCTGTTTTTCAGGATATGCGACAAAATAGATTTTGTCTGAAATACTTTTGTCTGGTGAGATGTTCAGGAGCAGATCAGTTTGGTCTTCATCAGTAAGTGACACTGCATTTGTGTGTAGTGTTGCTTGGAAGCATCATCAGCTGGGGAACCATCTTTGCACTGATCATTATAGCTTGAATCCTGTGCAGGCTGAGCAGTGAATGGGTTTGGATATTGCTGTCAGTGTGGAGGCAGCAGTATGGCAGGGCTTGGTGTTAGAGAGGAAGACAAGACAGTGGCTGAAGGCTCATTTTGAGAGCACAAGTACACATCCTTTCTTATTAATTCTGTAATAAGAAATTAAATGAAAAGGCTTGGAAGGAAATTTCCTGTTTCTGATGACTGTAGCTTAGCACAAAATGAGAAGTATCAACAAACACTGATAAATCGTACAATAATTTTGGGTTGGAAGGGATCTCTGGAGGTCATCTAGTCTCTGCTCAAAACAAGGACAGCTTAAGAGTTAGACTAGATGTGTTGGACCTCGTTCAGCTGAATTTAGAGTATGCCTAAGAATGGCAATTCCACAGCCTGTCTGGGTACCCTGCACCAGCCTTCACCTCTGTTACAGGGAGAACGTTCTTTGTGCACAGTTTGATTTTTCACTTGCCACTTGTGTGTTGCCATTGCTTCTTGTCCTCTCACTGTGCATCTCCAAGAAGTCTGATTTAGTCTTCTCTGTAGTCACTCATTATGTCTTTGAAGACAGTAAGGAGATCCCCTCCCTGCTTTCATTTCTTGAGTCTAAATAAGCCACTTGTGAATCATTTTCTCTAGCCCCCTAAGCCATTTTAGTGTCCTTCATCGGGCTTGCTCTAGTGTGTATTGTATTGTGGAGCCCCAAGCTCTGTGCACTGCTCCAGATGCTGTCACACAAGTGCTGAGTAGAGGCTTTTAACCACTTCCTCTGCTTGCTGGCTCGGTTTGTGATGATGCCACCTAATACACAGCTTGCTGATGTTTGCTTACCTACAGCTCAACCATGTTCAGCTTGACAAACATATTTCATCCTGACGTTTGGAGAGATTCAGGTCACAGATTCAGCATTAGATTCTTGCAAATGAAAGAAACATAAAAGTCGAAATAAAGGCTTGGGGGTAAAAAAAAAATACTACTATTGCTGCAAAACAGCATGTTGAATGTGGCAAAAGACATGCTAGTGTCTACAGACATCCAGGAAATGTGTTAGTGCTATTGTTTCTGCAGTTTAAAAGAGAACTGGAAACTGCTGTGTCCCAAATGTTGAAATATTGTGCTTGCAAATAATAAATTTTAATCCTTCTTGTTGGTCTTTTGCTCAGACAGTGGAAATACTTAAAAATGAGAGGACTTATGTGCAGTTATTTAAGCTTACTGTTGTTAACTGTTTTTTTTTTTTTTTTAATTGGGGAAGAGCTTGAGGGCTGAAAAGAGTTTCAGGTCCAGACACAGACCAGTGAGTTTATGCCAGTAAGTTTAATGCCAATGAGTTTAAACATGAAGGAACTTTTAACTGATGGAGCAGTGCAGTATATTTCATGAGGAAGAGAAGTCTAAAGCAATAAAGGATGCTGTAGGTACCTGAAGGATCTTACTCAGCTCTGTTGATCTCATAGCAGTTGAACCAATTCTTCTGAATAGCTTACAAGTTTTATTTTTCTTTCCTTCTCTCTTACCTTTCTCTTCTTCCCTTCCATAAATGCTATTTCAGTAGGCTATGCTCCTTTATGACTTGGGGAAAACACCACTTCACACCTACCTGTTATTTCTGCACTGGTTTGTCTATCTTTAATGACAGAGTGTCAATTTAACCCCTGAAGTGCGGATTTTTCTGGAAAAGGTTCACGATAGAATCTGTCTCTTTGCAGAGAGAAAAGAGGAAAAAATGTTTATAGAATGTCTTCACCATTTACACATCCTGTCTGAAACAAAGTACCTTGAAATACCAAATCTTCATTTCGGTTGTTGAGATGAAAAGGGTGGTATGGAACATGCAGCCCCATGGGGTTCTCCTGCTGCAACAACAGCTACAGCTTTTGGGAATGGGTTGGAAGTGGTGCTAGGAATTAAGTCCTGCCTTCTGGTTAAAGGAAACATTCCTGATTTACAGAATGAGACTGCAGTAGGTAATGTGAAGTGCATTTATGATGAAATAAAGTTTAAGCAAAAGAGGTTAGTAGAAAGAAAAAAAAATAATGGGAAAAAGAAAAAAAAGGAGTTTTGTAAAGTATCATATACTTCCTGTATTGCAATACATCTATTTGGAGACAAAATTTCCCCCCTAAAAAATCGATGTTTTAGGACAGTATTCCTTGCAGGTGACTGTAAATAGCTTTTTGCAGTTCTTATTTAGGAAACTGAGTGTTACTCAGATTTCTTCTGAGTGGTGTGGGTTGCTTTGGTATTTTGTTAGCAGGGTTTTTATCTGGTGCAGTGTTTCAGGGGGTTTTTTGTTTGGCTTTAATGACCAGGCTACTTCATTGTGCATAATCTGAATTTTCCTTAAAAAATCAGGTATAATACTGAAGCTGCTCACTATTAAGTTAAATGGAAGACTTTAGTTAACTCTGAAACAACAAGTACCATGTATTATTCTAAGCTCTTGTTTTATTTTTAAGGGGTTTTTTTTCTTTTATTATTCAGTAGATTAATATTTTTTTCAGAAATAAGAAATAACAGTTCCTAGGTTAAGTCACTTTACAAAATTTCAGTAAAGGTATTTTTTTCTTTTACTGTAGCCTTGTAATTGTTCCTTCAATAACCTACTGCATGCTATATAGTCTCTTGTGTAAGATGGGTAATAATGATTCAAGCCCCAGTAAAATTAAGTATGTCACCTTTGTTTCTTACACCTCACTTAACTTCACACGTGACTGCTATAAACCAATTAGCAGATGGAAGAGATGTAGAACTCTGTGACATGATGTGAAACAGAAATATATATGTTGCTAGTATGTTGTCTTCAATTAAATCGTACTTGTCAGAGGGGTGCAGAACTATTTGGCTAACCTTTTAAGAGGGGAGTGTGGTGACAATAATCTTGCTATGTGTCTGGAATTTTGTATAAAGTCTTTTTTTTTTTTTCCCTTTAAATTTCAGCTTTTGTGCTAGACAGTAAATCCAAACACTTAAAAATGAACTTGGGGCAATCTTTCCTTCCATGTCTGGCTGTGATTAGAGTTGAAGATAATTCTTAAAAATTTAAAAGAAAACACAAGTGTGTTGCTCTTGCAGGAGCAGTACAAATATATCATTTCATTATTTATATTCTTTGCTAATGTAATACTGCAAAGCTTATATTAACTTCAGTATAGAGGTTTTTTCTGTTAATAAAAGTACTGTGAAAAGCCTATTTAATGTGGTCTTTCTCCAGACAGTTTACATAAGGTTCACAATAGTTGGGAATAAACATCACTGTACAGATAAACATTTGTGAAGATTTAAAACAAAGATTTAATGTAAATGTACCTTGTTATTACTTTTTACACTGTATATGTTTAAGAGGAAATTGCTTTGTAGGTTAAAATCTTAAAAATTTAAATAGCTTTAACTTGCAACTGTGTTTAATTTATTTTAGGTTATACTTAGATTTATCATAAATGTAAAGCTCCATTCCTAATACTTACACAGCTATGCTTTACAAAGCTTATAAAGAATTTCTAAATTACTCTCTTTTTTAAGGTGTTCTGACTCTGATTCATCACACAATCTCTTTAAGATGATTTTTAATATTAATTTTGAGATAGAGTCAGGTCAAATAATCTCCTTTGTGAACAGTGCAGATCATAAATAGATGTAATTAATATTTAGATTTTTAAAATATAGTAGTATACAGTATGGACATAATTATATTTTTGTAAAATGTGAATTTATGGATCTCTGAATTGCAAAAAGTTGTTTAAGTATAATTAATTCACCTACAAGGATTAATCATCTTTTGACTAGATATAACTGCTATCTGATTACCCGTTAGTAGAAGGTATACAACTAGATCTACAGATAAGAAATAAGCTGATTGTATGTAATTTTATATATATATATATATATATATATAAAAGTAAAGCATTGGAAATACTCTTAGTTTCTAAATAGCAGTGCATTTTCCTGAAACAAAGTAATTGTATTGCCATCTCCTGTTCATATTTTTTTCAGATAAATCACCTGAGATTTCTTTTAGTCACTGAGGTTACTTCATTTTTCCTGATGTTGACTTACATGTTCTCAGACCTGAAAAAAATATTTTGGAATTTTGTATTTACAAGTTTGTGGGACTTTTTTTAAGAAAAGCTCTGTACTTGTAGATTGTCCATTTTGATGATCAAGACATGGTTAAGATTCTCTGAGCCCGAGGGAAGAATAAACCATGTATTCTTTAAGTCAAAAAGAGGAAATTTCCTGCAGTTGCTGTTAGTTATATCTGTAGGGAAGCAGCCTGCATGCTGTGGTATCTTCACTCATGGCTGTGTTTCACATCAGCAGCAAAGATCATGAAAGTGGGTTGGGAGGTGTCAGTTCTGGTGTCTGTCACACAAAGAAAAGGTGTGGACATCAGCAAGCAACCTTTGTGCGTCTTGCAAAATGACAGAAAGGGCTTCAGAACTTTCTTAGATTTAGAAAGGAGCCACCTAGTTAAAAAAGGGTGGACAAATTTGACCAAATTTGAAGAGTGTAGTTGAAACTGATGTAGAAATAAAGGAGTGAAGTGTCACTGTGAACAGCCCATGCCAAAGGTTTAAAACCTTTTAAAACAGGGTGTGCTTGCAAATTCTCTTCTGTGTCTCCCCCTGAGGTGGAACGTGGCAATACAGTAAAACTGGGTGTCTTGCCCAGTGCTTTTTCCTGGCATAATTGTATAAGCCTCATCATTCAGTTTCACAAAGGATGATTTGTTACACAAGAGACGTAGTGAATTACATGTATGCATACTCATACAGCATCATGTTTTCCATCCCTGTTTATTTCCTTACCACCCAAAATGATTGTTTGGGCATTCTCAGCTGCAGAAATATTCCAGAAATCATCAGAGAAATAATCAGTCCTGTGAATAATGTACCAAAGAAGAACAACGACCTCCCTCTCTCTCTGGGGCAGAAGGCCAAGAGCATGAGGAAATACTCAGTGTCTGAAAACATATGTCTTAGTGCTACATGAGGACATGCACAAGCCACCTGAAATCCTTTGGGCACGTTATTTTAAGACAAACAAGTTGATTCATTTCTGTGAGAATTTTAATGTATCAAGATGATTCAACCAAGTTTGTAGATTCCAAGTTACTTAATAGTCACAGTGACTATTGTAACCAGAGAATATAGTAGATGCTGGCTAGGGAGGGTTCTTACTTTTTTGTTCACACCCATTTAACAGTGAATAGGGGAAACTGTATGGTAGAGTGAAGAAAAGGAAGGAAATAATGGGTTGAAGTGGCCATGCATTTAAAAAAAAAAAAAAGCTCTGAGGAGCCTCTATTCCACGATTTCCTGAGCATCAGCGCAGTTGTCACCATTGTTAATGGCTGCTACATTCTCAAAAGCCACTGCTGTTCACACCTTAAGACATGTGACAGGTGAGAGACTGCCTCCCTGGAGGTCCATCACTCTGGAATGGCTTTGGATGCACTGGAAAGCCCATGACAGGCCGGGAAGAGTGGCTGAATCCAATTCCTGCAGCTAATGTTGGAGGAAGAATGAGGGTCAGTAAGGGGCAGCAAGGATGAAGGCTGGTCCCAGTCCTGCAGGGGCAGGCAGCAGGAGGCTGCTGCTGCAGTGCAGTTTGGGGTGTACTTAAGGGCTGCTTAAACTCCGAAGGTGGACGTATCTTGAGGTTCCTATACTGAGGAATTGGCATTTGTGCTCACACCTGTGACTGTGGGGTTGTCTGAACACTCGTGCTTCTGCAACAGAAAAGGGAGAGAGGCTTAGAAGTGTTCATCAGCCCCAGAGCAGATGGGGTTGTGTCTGTGGGAGATAAGCCTGTGACATCTGCTTCCAGTCTACTCCAAGATTTAGTGCTCTTCAGGTCCAGAGCCTTATTCTGGAGAAGCCAGCCAAACAGCATCTCATACTGACCTAATTTTCATCTCTCCGAAGACCTAGAGAGTAGTTTGTGTTCTTTTCTTTATTAACAGTCTAAAGACTGGATGACTTTTAAAAGTTAACTAAAAAAAATATTTTTGTGGCACTTGCTATTGAAGAGTATTGCTCAAGCTTCCTAAGAAGTGCAAAAACATTGTAAGTTAATAACATCTGGAAATTGCACTAGCTAGGAAACACAAGGGGCATCATCAGTCCTACGTATTGCTCTCTACTTAGTTTGCAAAATATCTCACTCCCTGAAGAGTACTTTTGCCCAGTTGGCTTCGTGGAGTATGAGATCATTCTACATTCCTCACAAGTGTCCAGCCCTGGACATGGTCAGAGGGAAGCTACTGGGAGGGGTAGGTCTGTAATCCTGTGGACAAGGAAAACAATATATATGGAATATTTCAGCCCTCTGCTGCGTTAAAAAAAATCTCATCTGTAAACATATGTGTGCCAAGGTCTTTGTTATTCGTGGTTCTTTCAAGTAAAAAATGGACCCCAGCAAAAGCACTCTAACCAGTGAAGCTCAAGTATGTTCTTGCATAAAATTGAGCAAGGTTTAAAGTTACGTGTATTTGGCGGTTCCTGTAGTCTTGGAAAAGTATTCACTTATTTAGTTAGTTGGTCACAAAATGTACTTTACTCTTTACTTGTTTTCTTGTCCCTGTGGAGATAATTAACTAAGTGTTAGATGAAAAAGTAAGGACTGTGTGTTTGGAACAGTTGATAATTCTGACCTTTGCTCTTCGGAACCCTTGTTCATCAATAAATCTTTACAATAAAAAAATGCACTTAGGGATTCTCAATTTGAAAAATTTACTTTACCAGTAAATATATCTTGCAAATTAATTATTTTCTTGAAGTAATGCCTTTATGACACTATATGGGCCGCAACATTAATTTAAAATGGAAAGAAGTCATACTGTGGAATAGTGTTTTGGTGGCTACAAATGTGGTTTGCCTAGTTAACTTTTTTTGTTTAACTGTTGAGGTGAAAGTCTTTCTGTTCCACTCAGGCCATTCTCAGTATTCAAAAGCAGAATTTTGACAGACCTTTAATATCAGTTGCTGGCTATTTGTGTCCCAGTATGTCTAACTTGAGTGATCTGCTTTACTACTAGTAGTAGTCTTAACTGTACACATAATTATTTGTGTATTTAGTATTAATTGTGCATTTTCTATAGGTTTTTTTTAAAAAAAGACTTTATTTTAATTTCTTCCCCCCCCCTTTTTTTTTTTTTTTTTTTTGTACGAGGAACAGCTGCTGCAGTTTAAAAGTTGACAAAAGTAATCTGTAGTTCTTTAGGAAACTGCCTTGATTCCTTGAAAGCTGGAGGTGGAATTCAGCATCTGTACATCCCAGTATGTTTGCAAATCAATTGATGCAGAAGTAAAGGATTGAAGGGGACCATTTGTATTGAATTAAATCTTGTGAACATTTGTGCAACTGCTCATAAACTCTGCCTTAGAACAAGTTAAATTTGTTTGCCTCCTCTATTGTCTCCACTATTGGTAGATTGATTGGTATATCAATACGTTCCTTAACATTTTATACAAATATATTCATCCTCTGTTTATGCCCACTGGTACCAGTATGGATTCATAATGTAAATATTTTTCATGCATTTATAGAGATCTCAATTTTTTTCCAGGGGTGGCAGAGCACCCACACAGGCTAAGCATTTGTATTTTTAATTCCTAACTTAAGTTGTCTGTCTCTCTAATCATTATAGTAGCCTTTCTGTGTATGCAGCACAATTTTGGGTTCAGCTTCCCGGAATGGAGGCGATCGGAGCTGCATGGAGTGCTCCAGGAGGAGGGGCTTTGTACTGACGTGTTTGTATCCCTGCTATGGATTGTACCTTCTTTTTTACAACAAGGAGACCTAGATATTATTTCCTTCTTCTGTCATTTCCAGGTTTTAACTGCCAATTTACAGCAGATGTGCTTTTCCTAATCTTAAAAGGTATAAATTTGCACTTCATGCAGTTAAATTTCATCCCGCTTACATTGGTCTAATGCACAGAGCAATCCAGCTGTGCTTTCTGGTCTTTCTCCATATTAATGATGTATCACAGCCTTGTGACAACACCCATTTTGAAGCTGTTTAGTACGAAAATTTCTGCTATAAATATGCGCATGTGCATGCAAGCACATTCTTATTTTACCTTTTCTTTTGATATACTAGTACTTCTTTATTGCATGTTACCTGGTATCTACCTTTAGAAGTTTCTTACATATTTTACAATTCTTTTAGTCTTAGCCTTCTTCCCCTTAAATATGGTTATGGTATACTTAATGCTATGCTAAATCCATGTGCATTATAATTAATTCATAATTGATTACATATAAGTTTGACATGATATTCTTTGATAAATGTACTTTGCATTTTATCCCACTTTTCTCCATTATGTAAGATTTTTTTCCCTGAAACATTTTTGCTGAAGCTTTTCATATTCCTGTCATCAGACTAATAAGGAGATAGATTTTCCCATTTCTTAGACATAAATATTAGTTTTCTGTTCTCCGTGGCTATCCTGGTCCCTTTTATCTCATGTTTTATCCTCAGTTTATCAGATTACTAAAATGTAGAGCTGCTTCATCACACTGACTTTCAGTGCTTCCTGAATGGAACTGGCTCTTCAGTAGTGAGCCCAGTACTTAGTCCATTCTGTTTCTGTTACTTTGGGAATTTCCCGTTTTATTCCCTACACTATTTTCATTCTATTGCCCAAGATTCTTGTATTAGTGTATAAATAGTTTGGTCATTCCTAATTAGCTGTTCACAATCATAGGTGAATTAATTCCTGCAATATTACCATGGTCTATCAGCATCACTGTTTTCCTTCTCTGTTCCATGTCCTCTTCTATTCTATTATCTTTGAAGTTTCAATGTGAAACTTTCCAGTCAGCACCTACTCTATTCATTCTCTATGCTGTGCTTGGGAAGAGAGATGAAGCTTTGAAATTTTGTTGTTCTTTTGTTTGTTGGGGTTTTTTTTGTTTGTTTGTTTGTTTGTTGTTTTTTTTATAATGTTTCTTTCAATAAATGTTGTATTTATCAAGTCCTGTATTGAGACTTAATGTAGTTGACATGGCTTGGGATAAATGTACCTGTTTCACACATGCTGCACTTGGTAACTATTAATGGCGATAGTTACTTCCCAGACAATGGGAAATTGTTGGTGTTTGTGCAAGGAAGGTTATCAATATTTTTAAATCCCTTAAGGGAAGTTGAGGTCATACTTCTTACCATAACCAGGCATTAAATAATGAACAACTGCTTTGCCAGCATAATGTATTCTTCACGAGCCAGACATCTGACTACACACTGGTGTAGGAGCAGAGCATGGCCATGGTAGAGCAGGAAGAGGAGAGAGTGGAGCAAGACACTTATGCTGCAGTCCTTTCTGCCAATGGTTGCTAGCTTTGGCCTGTGTATCTCTGGATTTGCTTTAGAAGAAGAAAATGACAGTTGAAATATGAAGATGTGGATGGCATCTATTTCATTTTGATTTCACGGGACCTATCTGCCCCACTGCGGCACAAAAGGACTTGAAGCATCAGAGAGGCTTTAAAAGAATAAAGGACTGGTGGGGTTAGGATTAGATTAAATTTAGTCTGTTGTGCTGAAATCTCCTCCTTGTGAGAAAGCAGCAGGAAAAGTGCTGGTTTTTAGGCCCCAGTAAAAAAAAAAAGTAATTTAATTGCAGATTACCACAAATCACTTGCCCAAATTCCTTCCCTTATGTACTCCAGCAGTTGTATTCAGCAGCCAGCTGTCAAGGGAGATTTCTGGAACTCTTGAACCCTGGATACAAGTGGTTCCTTGGATATTGTAAATATCACAGATCAGATGCTGGACTCTTTAATGCCAATGTAAGTTTTCTTAATGACTTACTAAGGTTAGGATTACACTTATGTTTACATACGTGTTGGACTTTCTTTTGGTGGTACTCTGAGGGTGGGAAAGAATGTGATTGTTTATCTAAAATGGTGCTGAATTGATCTCAGGCTGATCCTCTGCTGCATCTGGATTCACTTTCACAAGGGACAACATAGAACAAAACTCTTGAAAAATCGTTTTTTTTTAAAATGCAATCAGAAATATTGAAATCCCTCCCATTTTACTGGTTCAAATGAGGGAAGGGCTGGCAAAGTCATGTTTTCTCAATTGGAGCAAGTTATCGTATTTCAGATATGCTGCTATATATCAGGACTGCTATGGGTAATAATGCAGTCTTTTTTAAGGTATGCTGCAAGACATCGTGGGCTGGCACTTTCAAATCACCATGTAAATCTGCCTGACACAGCTTTAAAGGAAATAAAACAAGTCTGAAAGCTCCAGTGTTTAGTCTAAAAACACTCATGGCTGCAGTTGCTGTTTTAGCCTATGTGGGCTAACCATGGAAGCCTTTTGTCAGCTCTCTGGCCTACTGAGTGGTGTCAGCTTGATTTGTGTGTTAATTTGCTGACTTTTCACTTTGATGCTTTCGTTTTAAATTCAATAAAGAGCCTGTGTGTTTTAGCAGCTTACCCTAATCTAAATGCTCTTCCAAAGACCAGACCTGAATCCAAAAGAAAGTGTTTTCAAGATTTATATGCTGTTGGATTCATTTATTCATCATTTATGATACTGAAAGGATGGAGGCAGGTGGAGAGCCTTCTAAAGTGATGTTATAACCAAGCACGGAGAAGAAACACCGTGGCAATCTTACAAGATCTTTCCCTTATGGAAAAATACTGAATAAAATAATCAGTGGTGTAAGTCATGAACCACCTAGCATCAGGTCAGTCTAGTGCCTTTCCAGCACCAAAGCTTGTCCTTTTTAAATTAAAAGATCCTCCACACACCATTTCACATGTCCCCGCTCTTTAGGTGTGGTTTGCTTGAGGAAAATAACTTATTGGCAGAGGCTGCCAGAAACCAGGAGATAGCCCTGGATTTCAGTCCAGACTTGGAGCTAGAACACTTTTTTTCCTTGCATGATGATGGTGTGTGTGATTGCTTGTGATGTTTTTTTGGGGAAGATGAGGCACTGTAGGCCTTCCTCCCAGGAACAGATCACTTCTAAAATATAAAATGATTGAGCAGTTTAGCCCCACTTTAATATTAGATGGATAACTTCTAATTGTGTAATGCTTGTGTAGCCCAAATGACTTCTCTCATGTTCTTCTGTTAAGGAGAGAGCTACAGGACAGTGTGTGGGCACCAGGGTGTTTATTTTCAAATAAAAGGTGAAATCGTGCTATACTTACTGCATCTCAGAAACTGAAAAGTTATGCCTTGGAAGTGTCCCTTCCAAGATCTCCAGAAAACAGTTCCTTGAATCACTAACACAATCTCTATTTTTTGAGTCAACAGTGAGCAGTGTCTGGAGGCCATAGGTTTGGTGCAACGAGGCTCACAAATTCCTGTGGCACTTTTAATAAAAATATAAACATTGACCATTTTTTAGTAGTAGCCATCAAGTACTGTTTTCCTAGTTTAAATGCATGTTCCTCTGTCTGAAAACAAAAAAATGGTACTACCCTTTATGTCAGCATCTGTTGTCTGTTGTTAAATACCTGCCATGCCACATACCTTAAGCCACAATTAATGGATGAAGTCTTTGTCCTGATCATTTGATGCAGTCTGAAGTTCCCAGGGACTGCAGTGAAGCTGGGATCAGGACCATTGTCGAGAGAGCCTGAAAAGTTTATTATAGCCCATTCACTATAATTTTTAAAAATCTAGGTTTCTGTTTGCCACCACTGAATGCTGTGTCCTGTTTTTTTTCCACAGGCAGAGTCACCCCAGAACAGCTCAGCTCATATGTTCAGCTATTCAGAAATAATCTCAAAGCTTTGGGGAACCATTGTGGTCTTCTACAGCTTGTGCTGGCCACGGTCCAGACTTTAAAACATCCCCAGACTTCCAAATGGGACAACTTCCTTGCCTTTGAGAGATTACTTCTGCAGGTACTTATTATGTGAATTTATTTGACCTCTGTAAAAATGCTTATATAATATTTTCTTTATTTCTCATTGAATTCTGGGTGCCCTATTGGATTGAATTCATTGCCATATGAATTTAATTTATTGACTCTTTGGGTGCCCTACACAGGAGCAGGAGTTGGACTTAATGATCCTGATGGGTTCCTTTGAACTTGGCAGATTCTGTGATTATGTATCTTGTATTTTTTATGGAGAAGTGTGTTTGATGTCTTGATAAAAAGCTATTCCTTATTGCCAAGCTGATAGGAATGAGGACCTACCTAGTTAGTATTCTATAGTATTTTTTTTAAGAATAATTTTAGGAGCAAAAGAGTAGACATTAAAGATAAAGTAAATAAATAATCTGAACTGGGTGACAGTTTTGTATCTATATGAAATTTCAAGATGATATGACTTTTATCATTGGATAGGATTATAACTGCTACTACTACTGCTTTTACTGTTATTATTATTAATAGAACTACTATCAGTCTGAAGATGCTTCTTGAGATAATATGCTGAATCAAATGCAGAGAGGACTTGGTTACTCTGTGAGTGCAAAACTTGTATACTTTACTAAGCAGATGAAAGCATAATAAGAAATTTATTGCACAAAGCAAGATTTTTCTTGCTTACAGCTGTAATCTACCCTCAGCTTTTTCCACCACCACCTTTTTCATGGCATCCTTGTTGGTGACCACAGTATTACTTACATACCATTTTTTATCACACTTAGATTTCTCTCAGAAAATAAAGTTAGTGGAATATTGAACTTTATCCTAGGAACCTTTGGAGATGTACCAAACAAAGGAGGAGGTTTTCTAAGAACCTTATAGAGTTAATTACAGCTGAAATTCAGAGAAAGTTCAAAACTTTTCTTCCAGTGCTGTCTCTTCTGCCATTATCTCATTTTCAGAGGAACTGTATTTTGAAATCCTAGCAAGAGGCAAGTCTGCATGAGCTAACTTCTAATGAAGTTAGTGTCAGTCTTAATAAAGTGAAGTGCATAGCTTAGTTGTCTTTATTTAGATATCAAAACCAAGCCAACTACTCAACTCACCCCATGATCAGATGATATAATCCCTGTCCCTTTGAGAAGATTCAGTGTGTTCTGAATTTCTTTGTAGTTGATGAATGGCTGTGACATTTGGGCGGGCAAGGAATGCAAAACTTAAATAGTAGCAATCTTTTGTCTGCACTAATTTAAAAGGAATTGTTTCTGTTGGTAAGACAGAAATATTTTAAAATAACATATATAGCCTTCTTTGTCTAGTTAAGCAATAAACACATCTCAGGTAAAACAACTCATTCCAGTCATTCTTTGGTTTGTTTGGACTCTTGAGCATGGGACTGACAGCCCATAGTTCTCTCTTCTACAATGACTCGTGTCCCATAGCTCTTCTCAGAAGTTGGTTAAGTTCTTTACTAAAAACCAGTTCAGCTTTAGAATCAAAATAAAACTGCAACCTCAGCATTGCTTTCACAACAACACACAGCTGCCTGTAAAAGCCATGTTCTAAATCCTCAGGGAGTGGAAAAACAGAGGTAAGAAACAACCAAACTACATATTTTATAAAAAAGAAATGTATAACAAGCACTCTCATAATCATACGTGGCTTTGGATTATACCCATTGCCTTCCACCCATCATATTAAGGTGAAATGTTAGCCAAAGGAAACTTTCTAGGCTAACATTTGTAGCTGTTTCTTAAGCACATACTCATTTGCAGTAGCTCAAACAGCAATTATTTTGAATGACACAATCTGTGCAGCATGTATCCTTTTGCTGACTCTATTTTGAAGACAGTCTGAGATGCTTTATCTGCTTCTGAGTGTACGCCTGAGCTCTGATCTGTAGACAGAGGCTTGTAGGAAGAGCAAAATACTGAGACCAAGAAGACATCAGAGATATTTTTATTTAAAAAAACAACTAGGACATTACATTGTGAATGGTTGGCACACAGCACACTGCAGTAAATCTGATGTCATGGTAGTTTATTTCAACAGGACTACTGAGAAATTCTTTAGCATAATTGTTACCTTTCAGATATTTTAAAATAATAACTCTTTTAAAATTCTCAATATAAAATAATTGCTTCAACATGCTAGTAGCATCATTACTATACTAAATTGAAAACATGTAGAAGATGTCAACTATTTGTGAAAGATCTACTGGGAAAAATATTATTAGACTTGGACAGTGTAAGAGTTCTTGAGACTTCACTGATGGATGCATGTCAGACTTCAGCTGATGCCAAAAGAGATAACCCAGTATAAACAACTGGTGTTAGAATTCTCATATTTCCCCAAAAAATAAATCTGCACAGTTCTGGAATTTCTCATATCACCAAATTTCTCTGATGGGTCTCACAATTCTCTGCTTAGTCTACTTTGTGCTTTTCAGAAAAAACCACATCACTGATGTTAAACATTTAATCTGACTCTTACATTGACTAACTTACTCCATTTTTCTTCTTTACTCCTCCATGATTCTTAACTGTTTTCAGTTGATGTTGCAGGTACTCAGTTCTAAAAATGGTCTGGTAGAGGTAGAAAGCCACCCATTTCCAGTATTTTATAACAATTAAAATTATAATATTTTATTGTAATTAAATAATATGTAACATATATTATAATTATATTAATTATAATTTTTTAAAAATCCCTGTGTTGTCCCAAGAAGTTTTTTACATCCTCAGCAAGGAAACTTGGTATTGACTAGACATTTGCTGAAGTCAGTGCAGCTGCACTCTTGACTGGAGTTGTCCTCTTCTTAACTGGGGCGGATGACTGATCTCGGAGCTAAACTGGATTTTTATGGGATTGTGCCCTTGACCTCAAAGAAAAGAGGATCATGTGCTGGGTTACCAGTGATGCATCAGGATGATTCATCTCATCACTAACAAGTTTTCTTTCTGTTCTGCTGCTCTACCTCTGCACATGATGGAGGTTTTATAACCCAGAAGTTTAAATGCTTTGTAAAGTGAAAGAGTATATCCTGCTTACCAAGGAGATACCCCACCCTATCATGTTTTCCTTTTCTTGAGGTCGTCTTCTATTTTTCTAATTCTGAGCACCCATTAAAATAACGAGTGGGAAGGGGAACACAAGCTAAATGTTGCACCACACTGCCTGTGACTCCCCAGTACTCCTCATGTAACTCCTTGCTTAAAAATCCATGGATTTTAACTTTAGGGAGGTAACAGAGAAACTAAGAAAGTGTGTGTTCATTCTAGGCTTTTCAGATCTGTTTATCTACATCCCCTACTTTTCTCAGTATCATGACTTATGTGGAGGTTTATTAAGCAGTAGAGGCTCATGCAGTGCATGCGCAAGGAGGGGGAACCCTTTCCAGAGTTTAACCAAAATGTGACGCTGTGAGAGGAAAAAAAAATATTTTTTGTTACTTTTAACATATACTACTCAGATATTTACTGAATTTGGGATTTCTGCCTCCAAATTCAGTTTAAAAGTACCCAGCAGCAGTGGGACGGTATGAATGGGGGCATAATGTGTCCCAGGAAAAAATGGAGTTTCTGCGAAAGGTACTGATACCAAATTTCCCATGTTGGATGCTACTGCTTGGAATTGACTGCAGCCTTCTGGCATAATCTTGCTCTCAAGACTGAATTACTTCTTATATTGAGTAGTAGTCTAGTTTATTAATAGCCCCATCCATTTAAATACCAAAGTTGGGGTTTATTAATTTCAAGCAAGTTTATCAAACTGTTTCTAAAATACCCTATGGAGTACTTGAAATGCAGATTGCCCCTGAAGAAAAGAGACATCACCAAGCAATATGAAGTTCTGCTGCTGTACTTTGGAATGGGATGGAAGAGGGAGGATCAAGTTGATTCCAAGTTACTGTAGGTTGCCAGTAGCCAAGAGTTTGTCACTGTTAAAAAGTTTACTCCTAATACTGACATTTTTGTGTGGCAGCAAGTTCTGGCAACAGTTGTATCAGTTGGCACTGCATGGCAACTAAAGTTTGGTTACATTGCATCCTCAGCTGATTGTCTGCTGCACATTCTGTAGAACCAGGCTTTTCCACTGAACTGAGTGGATTTAAAATGCCAGGGTCTGTGTGGACTGTGTTTAGATCCCACAGTAGAAAGTTCCCCCAGCTCCCCCTGTGTAATTGCCTATGTGATGTGTTCTTGGCTGAAAGCAAATAGCTGTTTTGGCACAGCCTGTGTGCTTGTCCCCACTCCCAAATAAATAAATAAATAAATAAAAATTAAAAATTGTTTGTTTATACTTTAGGATGAGAACATTTACTTCTTTTTCTGAGATGTCTGGTCTAAACTTAATTTTGAAACTGCAGTTTTATTAGGACTTAAAATAACTGCATTGCCCAAAGTAGGGAAATCTTAAAGATTACTAAATTAATTATTTTTTATTATAGTGTTGGAGAGGGGATTTGTTGCATCTCAATACTTGTACCTTTCGATGTGCTGAAGTTTGCTGAATGAGTTCAGCCATGATCTAGTGGGAGGTGTAGGCATGCATGTAGGTTGGAACTAGATGATCTTTAAGGTTCCTTCCAACCATAACCATTCTAAATATAAGTATATTTAGAATAATATTTAACAATATTAAATAATACTTAGAATATTATTGTGCTATAATTCTAAATAGCACAAATACTTGTACTTGCTGACCTACATTTTTCAGTTTACTGAGAAAATTAGACAGCTTCAGAATTGACCTAGAAGCCATAATACTACTACTGGATCCAGTACTGTCAAAGTTTTGTTTTTAATGCTCAGTAATGTCGCATTATCTCAAGGGTAATTGGAATTAAGTGTCATAGTAAAAAAAGCCCAACAAGCCTACATGAACAAACCAAAATCAGAAATATACAATGTGTTCACAGTTTGATTCTATAGATAAAAGACTAGAGTGTATATGGGGACTGTATTATTTTGGTTGGCTGTAATTAGCTTTATGATTCATATCCTGCTAAAAACCCTTTCACCTCCCACCTGTTTGAATTGTCTGACTTCACAGACTTAGTCCTTTGAATTAGAACCAAGTCCCCTCTGAGCTTTGCCTCCCTTTGTGCCCTGCACAGTCTGAGGCAAGTGCCTTGTTGATTGGGCCAGTGCTCCCACACATGGCATCTCCCAGATACAGCATCAGAAATGTCATCAGTGAGTTGGGAAATGGCATGGTTGTAGCAGACACTGAGGACAGCTCTTTAAGTGACATGATGTGTGGCATCACTGTGCACCCATGGTTCTATTGCTCTTGGATTTGAGCTCATGACCAGCCTACCTAGGCTGTCTGTTACTTCTGTGTCCCTATTTCTGTCAAGAGCATACAAGGGAGCACTGCTTAGTACCTTGACTGCTTCGAAAAAACAAAAAACATTGATGTAATGTTTACTAGCAAGTGAAGATAGATCTTACAAGATAGGCTGCCATTTATTAGTGTGTTAAAGTCATAATAATGGGTGAATTCAATATAGAATATGTGATATCTATCAGTCATTACCTTCTAAAGTTAACCTGCTTGTTTTCAAAGGATGACTCATTTTTTAGATTTTATGGGTTCTTTTCCATTCTTCCTTTTCCAAAGCTGTGCTCTCACAGGACAGTAATATTTTAGCACAAGTGCCAGGAGTTTTTAGTGGCTCCTGGTAAAAATAAAAGCAGGGCAAATACTCTGACAGTAAGACTATACACACATGTTTATATGGAGAGCTCCTGACAGTATGGTATCTTCATGTTTAAATTTTGAAATATTATTTAATCTGGCTTTATTTCAGTCTGTTTGTTTTGTGCTGTAAAATTTGTCAGAAGACAGATTTTGGTTTCTTTTTTTTATTTTTTTATTTTTTTTTAATTCTTGTTGTCTTAGAAAACACAGACGTGTTTTTAAGAGAAACAGAAAGTTCATGCCAGATGGCCATTCCAATATTTTTATTTTTCTGTTACGGAAAGTGGTTATTAGGTTAATAAAGTGACATCATGTTTTCTCACATGAATATCAGAGTACAAATTCAGAAAAGAGAAGTGGAAAAAACTGCAATAGATTTTGATATTTTACATTGTAGCTAATGTTTCGGTAGCAAAATGTAATAGCTTGGGTGCTGATAACCATTCTGTTCTGTGATTCTTTACCATCTTTTATAACTGCAGGGTAGACATGACTCATTACTTAATTGAAGATGACATTATTATTTGTTTGCACTTTTGGCCATTGCAGAATGTGGAAGGCGTTGTTCCCATCTGAATGCCTGCACAGGACTCTGTGCCAATAAATTTGGAAACTATCATCTGCCAACTTGAAGACTCTCCCTGCCTAGAACTCGCTGTGGGTTTGAGACCTCTTGACTTTCCTATAGGGTATAGTAGTTACTAGGTGACATTTATTGACTCTAAAATGGTACAGACCTAAAGTTTAAGCAAAGGCTTCAGTGCTTCTGAAGCAAGCAGTTCAATACAAAGCGGTGAGGGAATAGAAAAGTTTTTGGAGCAATTCCTCTTGCTCTGCTAGAATAATTCATAGTTCATCTGTAGGGAGACCTTTATTTCTACATAATATAGATTAAGATCAATGAAATTCCTGGTTTTATTATATTGCTTTAGACTAGATATAATCTATAATTATGTAGCGCAGCCTAATGCAATAAATTCTTTTTGGTAACCTATAATGTAGATCAATAGACCTTTTAGAAGAGAGTTTTGTTACTTGGAAAGAGGACCCATGATGTTAGAGATGTTATATTAAAAAAATATAAAAATCTTGAAATTGGGTTAATCACTTTTCACCATAAAGCTTCATGTGAAATTAATTGTCTTGGTGGGAATCTTACCCAATACCATGTTGATTGCAAAGGTCATCTGAAACCTTTGTTACCTTTTGGATGAGGCTGCACTTTGGGCAGTAATATGCATTCTTTCTTATTCAGGTGTCTTGCTTATCTTCTGTGGACACCTCAGTGCTACAGCAATACATACTAAACAGTGGCCTAAATCTGTGGAAGTACTGAGCTGCTTTGAGTGTGTTTGGTTTTGTGCATTACCCTTGATGCTTCATGTTGGTCACAATTCATATTTTGTGTTCTCAGGGAGTTCATTTATGGACCATTTTTTGGGTCTGACATTCCAAAATTAATAAATTACAAATTGTTTTGCTCAGAAAGATGTGTATATGTATATACAGAAAATTCTAGTCTAGATGTGTATATGTATAATTCTTCTAGTCAAACTCGTTTTCTGTGAATAGAATGCTCTTGGCATTCCTACTTTGAAAGGAAAATAAAATACAGGCAGGAATTTCTTTAGGACTGTTTTAAGATGAAATAAATCATTTGTGAGTGAACATAAGGTATTTCTAGCGATAATTTATTTGTTTGCTGAAAGAAAAATGTTTTAAACTTTTCTAAGTCTGGCTGACAAGGGGTTAAAGTATCTTAAGTGGGGTTACCAAATCAGGGTGTTCAGAGTACCTGTGTATTCCTGTCAAAGAAATATGTTTGCATTTGGTCTGAAAACTTGCAAAGTATTGCCATTGTGGCTCTCATTTAAAAAGCAAAGACCTCCCTCCTTCATATTCCTGAATAGCTAATATTTTGTGTCCAGATAAGAGTCACATTGACCATCTAAAATGAGCACTTAATAAAGAAATTACTTTCTTATGTGAACAAATGTCCACATCAATAAAAATTAAAAAGCCATGTGGGAAGAAGAGGCTAAGCATATTAAGTCAATGGGAATTGTTAAATTAATGCTCTGTGTACAAAACCAGAATACTTGCTGTAAAATAAAAGAATACTGATGAATAAAAAATGGCAATGGGAACCAGCTCTTGGGAGGGGCAGGAACTGAAATACTACCACCACTTCTACACACACACACACATTATTATTTTTATAAGTTTAAACAATTCCTTTTCTTTTTCTTGCTAGTTTTCTTTTGAGATGCATATTGCAATTACACGGCAGTTGATACCTGGTTACCCCCTGTTGCAGAAAGGAACACAGTTCTCAGGTTTTTATGAACCCTTGTCACCAGTGGTAAGAGGAGCCCTTCATTAGCCCCGGGAAGTCTCAGTGTGGAGCTGTAGAGTCTTCTGAAAACATGAGAAATTTCTCCAAAGGAGTGGGCAATGGACTTGGCTTATTAACCTGAAGAAAAATGGTACATGCTGGTTCAGGACTAACAGAGCAAAGGATTTAAGCCCTCTTGTCAGCTTATTTTATATTATTTATTGAGAAGCAGGGGCCTGTTAGAGGTGCCTTTTTAGATGTGATTTTAAGTCATTGCAGAGTGCAGGCTCCCTTAATCCATCTTTTTGTCTCAACATCAGAGATTCCTTTAGCAATTCACATTGATCCACCTCCTGATAAACAAGTTAATTGGCAAGATTTTGCTGAGTACTGAAACAAGTGTGTTATTGTGGTATTTAGTATCTGCTAAAAAGATAATAAATTTGTTTTCAGTTCTGTGTTACTGGACAGGAAAAATGGTATATGAATGGAGATGGGGGTCTATACAGCTCTATCTATGTTCTAGCATTTTCTGTTCTCTTTGTTCATTATGATACTCATAGTTTTGGAAAAAAGATGTGCTTGGTGTATTTTAGGTGGTTTCAATCAGGATGATACACTCAGCTTGTCATAGTCCAGGCTAGAAAAGCAAGGTTCTTTTTGAGGCGATATGTAAAGTTTCCTAGGTAATTAATCATAACTGGATTTTGCCTGATACTGGTTTGGAGCGGGACTGCGTTTACCTTTGGGTTTTTTCTGCTTTCACTGATTATATTATAGTCTTTAAGGAAATGAGCATCTAGGTAAAAAACTTGATACTATAATAACAATTAAATCAACACCACAGACCACAACATTTTGTTTTGAGAGCTTCACTCATAGGAACTGCTTATCATTGTGTTTGTTAGATCAAAGGCAGTAAAATACCTATCAAATCTCTTATCTGCATGTGACTTAGATTGTACCAGCACTGTATATCTGGGTTTGAGTGTGATTATGTTAGTGTGTGAGCTTGGTTTTCCTCATTTTTTGGAGAATATATTTGATTATTTCCTATGGACTGGCACGGGAAAAGCGGAGAAACAACACATCTGAAAATTAATGAAAACTTTATTATGGGTGGTATCCAAAATTAACAGTGGGGCTGCCACGTTGCATTCCCTCCGTCTCCCCACCTTAATGAGTTGCATATTTCCCTTTCCACTGGCCCACACACTTCCTTGGATCAGAGACGTTTCTGGGCACAGTGTGCATGCCCAGGGATGCAGGTGCAGACCACACTGCATTTTCCCACTCTGGGTTGCCAGGGAATTAACCAGCCCCAAGCTGGAGAGCAAGAGCAGATAGCCCCACTGGCATGGTACCCATCCCCAGCTGTAAGCCTGGTCTCTCCATTCCTCTAGTGCCCCACAGAATATGCTAAGGGATTTCTGCCCCAGAAAAAAAAAACCCAAACAAACCAAAGAACGAACTTTGGTGAGTCTTGATGTGACTCTGCAAACATGTGCTTATGGCTGCTGCCTTCAAATTCCAGCTCTTACCTCTGTCTGCATCATCTGTTCTTGATCACAAATCTCTTCCAAGGCACAGCTGTGCTCACACTCTAAGGCTGATGTTTTTCCCCAAACTGTTATTTTCAGTAGGATAGTTAGTATATTCTTAATTTGATTTTGCTTACTTGATGGAAAACAAGATGACGTTAGTTTCCTGAGTTGTCAGGTCAGACCAGATCAGGTTGGTGTAGGACTTAACTACATTTCCTAACCTAAGATTTTCTCATAACTTGAACCTGCAGTGTGTTAAAGAACTCTCAACACTCTGCCTTGTTCTCGGTCATGTTTTCAATGAAAGAGGGGTCATATCATGTCCCCTTCTCTGTTACACAAAGAGACAGTGCTGTGCAACAAGTTGATTAGCACTCAGTTGAGCTCTGGAGCCATAGTAGATTTTAATTTGGTATAAATTGAGATACCATTGTTTGTAGATCTGTGGACTTGCTTGATAGATTGTGTACTTGCTTCCAGTGAAGAAGGCAGGCTCAGCTCTCCTTGTCTAGGTCAGAAAAGCAGGTCCTGTTTGAAGGCAATATGCTGACTCAGCCAACAAAATCTCACTGGAATTTTACCTCTGCAGCAGGTCACCAAGCAATAACTTTTAAAATCAAATGTGGCTTGTCAGAGATCTGTGTAGCATTCGTTGCCATGTGTCCTCCTGGAGAGATGACCAATCACCTCTGATTAAAGAAAGTTGTAACCCTAACTTATGCTGCTTAAGAGGTGTAAAATACTGGGTTTTAATCAAAATGGTTCCTACTGCATCTTCTGTCTCATAGGTGTGTGTAACAGACAAGTGACTCAATACTAGTAGGTGATTCTTATATGTTCCTGAGGTTTCTTGGAAAAAGGAGATCTTTTTTCTCAGGGTTTTCTTTCTTTAGATTTTCTCCAGATCACGTCTCTTTAGCCAATTTACCTTTTATTGCTATGATGTTTCTCTGGGGACATTCTTGATCTAAGCAGAAATGTCTTTGGACGCCTGTCTGTTGCACCCTGTGGCACCATGTTTGGGTACCACAAGATCAATTAAGTCAGCATATCATGGGCCTGAAAAAAGTGGATTTCTGATGGAAACTGTTGGCTGGCTGTGGTGTCAACAGGGAGCAGTGTGATGGCTGATACAAGACACTGGTGTAAAAAGACTGCTTCCTTATCATTTGCCCCTCATCTTCCCCTCCAATGCAAAAAGAAATACTTGTTCCATACATAGAAATAACCTGTATTTACCTAGTCTGAGGCTTGCTGTAGCATTGTTTTTTCTTTGTTTACTCCTTCATGTATTCAATAAGAATACTGTAGTAATTAATTAAAAATGTAGTAAGGACAGAAGGAAAAATGAAATCTCTCTCTGGATGTACCCCCTTGCACCAAGCCATCCAGGGTGTCTGTGTGCCTTTAAAACATAGCATATGGTTCTGTGAGTGTTCCTGCAATTCAGAGTAGTCATGCTGCCTGCAGAAATGAAGGGCACCACACACATATAAAACTTGTGCAGTAGTTTCTAATTAAATATGACAGCCCATTTGTGCAGCTGTGTCTAATAAGGCATGAATACAGTTAACTTCTATTTACCTCCTCACACTCTGTATGGAGTACAGAAATGCTGTACATTGACATTAGGCAATTCAGCGTAGAAATCTGACTGGGGACTATTGATGGGAAGTATTTCATAATTTTGCAGCAGGTTAAAACATATGGTTGTAGTTACAATGAATAAATGGCTTAGTCCATAAACCACTGCCAGTCAACACTCCTGTCAGGTTGATGTAAGTTTATCCTTCAGGAGAGTAAAATGTAGGTAATGGATAAGTAATAAATGATACTCTGGGTCTCTGCCAGGGGAAAGGAAAAGTTTCAATATCTTTTTAACTAGGGCACTGGTAAGAGAAAAGGAAAAGGTAATGTGCCAGAGATGAGAAACTCTCCAAATATGACTTAATTCTATCCATCAGTTTCTCTTCTAGTATTTTTTCCCTACTCATCCCCCAGTTGAGGAAAAATGAAATAGCTACTAAGCCATACGAGGCAAAGGATTCAGACACCCTCCATGGTTTCCTCTGACTTACCCTCACATAGCAGTGCTGCCTTTCCTGAACGGAGCAGAGGGATTCTTCTCCAATAAAAATAAGAAATGTTTTTGTTATGTTTTTTAAAATGTCCACATTTTTCTCTGAATGACTTAACTCACTATTCTTCTTCAACATAGGAGCAAAGATAATGCTGTTAAATGTGGGAAGATGTAGGCATTGTATTAAGTGGGCTATCAAATGCTGTAGCTATTAAATGCATCTGCTTAAATATTGTTTTACAGTTGTCAGTGGGATCAGAGCATGGTTAAAATAAAAATTCTTCTAGAGACCCACATGGATCTTCAACTGCCTTTTTATTAGCTGATATTTTAAAAATAGGTATGGTGCCCCTGGCAGCGAGGCTCTCACTGGCTTGATTTGTTTTGGTTCTGTTTGATTTTTAAAGTACTTTTTAAAAAAGCATTGGGTTTTATATCTGTTTTAACAGATACAGTTATGAAAAAACTCTGAAAGCCGCTACTTGCAGAAAAAAAAAATTAAAAAGCTAGAACTCTTGGTATCATGTACCACTACCTAAAGTTCACAATCTGTCATGGACAGTACCCTTTGCTGCATGTAAGTTTCTCATTGTGACTGTATGATATGTAGGAATAAATTTCGAAATATTTGTTCTTGTACCAACATCCAAGTGAAAAGCGCTCTTAACCTTCTCACTTGTCTTAATTGAATCTCTCCTCTTTGTAGGTTTTTCCCCATATTGTAGTAGGATTTTCTGTCCAGGATGTTTCATTTATGGAATTACTAAGAAAAATACATGGTACTCAAGGAGTCAATTCACAATACTCAAGCATTCTGTATTCCACAGGATTTCTGGAGAACTTTAGAACAACTGGGATAGCATCTTCTGTGTCCTCACATCTGCTATTTCTCCAAGCTTGTCTTAGTTAGAAGTTGGCTTTTGTCAGAATTACTGGAAAACTGATGCTTCTTTTCTTGTGTCCCCTGAAAAAAAAGGCTGTTTGAGAATCTGCCGACTGTAGGAGGAAAATGGGTTCAATGCATCTTTTCATTGACCTACAGAGATGGCAGCAGATACTCAAAGAAAAAAAAAGAAGCTGCTGTTAATTCAAGGCAGTGTCAATCACATCACTGACATAGGCAAAGTCTTGTGTACATCTTCTTTTAGATTCATTTGCTTTTTCTCTGCAGAGAAGACTTTGAATATACCGAAGGTGCAATTGGCAGGGGCCTGACTGCAATCATTAGCAACAAACATGTAAAAGTGGGAAGCCACCATGCATTTCAGGGCACATCATAGCTAAGAACTCTATTAGCAGGATGCAAAACTTCAGTGTTTTGCTTTGGGTTCTGATTTCACCCAGTTTTTGTAGCTACATGGAATTAAACTTTTTTTGTATGAATTCAACCTGTGTAAGGTAATCAGTTTGAACTCCAAATGTCAGCATCTGCAAGTGGTTTGGTTGCCTATATTAAATTAATTGTTTCCTAGTCTATCACTGAGCATTTGTGTTTTATCCATAGCTTGAACAAGATTTCTATTAGAAGTGACCACTACTGGAAAATGAATCATATCTTTTGTATGTGATGGGCTGACTTTGAGAAGTAAAGATAAGCCAGTAGTAGTGTGCTTCCCTTCTGTAAGTCAAAGAGGAATCAGTTCTAAGACATCAGTAAAGCACTCTTGCTGGACACTAGTTATCTTGTTCTTTTCCTGTATGTGCAGCTCATAGAAGCTTTAGTTTTATAAAATATGTAGATGCAGTCTTTAACTCTTAAATGTTTTCATTAAGTAGTGCCATGTGAACAGAATTTTGTATGTAAAAAAGCAAAAGCTGGACTGCTGCCTTACAGAGAATGCAACATATTTCAAGCAGATGGGCTTTCAAATGACAATGGAAACAGCACCTCATGGATAACCAGGTGACCTGTTTTTCTGTCCCGAAGAACTAAAAATAATTTACATATTTTTGTTTTAAAAACATTTGCATGTCATCTTGGTGTGATTACTGGCACATGTTGTATTGATTCAACTTTATTGTTGCATTATCTTCCTGCATTCAAGGGCCACATGTGCTCCACATCTGGTGACCATTCAAAGGCCTTTTGAAAAACATCACCATGTTTTTGTTCTTAGAAATGCTTATTACAAATATCACACTCTTGCCTTTGGGTCTACTATTGGTTGCAAACAGGATGCACTGGGCTGTGCCTACTGTCCAGTTATAAAACCACCAAAGCTAATGCAATACCTTTCCTATTCACTAAAGTGATTAATTGCTTGACTCTCATGACCATTCATCCTTGTTTTGATGAAATCACAGTTGCCTGCATATATTTTTGTTGACTGTGTATATTTTTATGTCTACTTTCATTAAACTAGGCAATGTGGGAATAAGGGACAATAGGAAGAAAACCATTGTATTTTTAGGAATGAATAGGAACCCTCCTTTTTGTATTTATTTATGTTTAAAATGTAGTCTTGCTTTTGAGGAGAGCATGGCTTAAAGACTGCAAGCGTAGTGTTCAATGTCAAAAGTCACCAATAAACTACTACTTAAAACATTCCAGAAAGAAGTTATATGCTTGCCTTCAGATCTGTCAGTACTGTTCTGTTTTTTTGCATGCAAAGGAGATTGCAGTGTGCTTTTCACATATTATTTATTATGTAGAGCAAAGTTAAAAATCACGATTAGCATCATCTTACATTTCACCCTTAGGTGCATATAATATAAAATCTCATTTGGAGATACCTAAAGCCAAATTCAAACCTGAAACATGTTTAGTTGGGCTTAGAGTGAAGGAGAAAATATTCTCCTGACTCAATAATGAACTTCATTTCTCTTTTGGGACTTGACTTCTGACACAGAGAGAAGGCCAAAATAAAAACCAGAGTGAGTGAGGGCCCTGACTTAAACCTGTTTTTAATTAAGCCTTGTAAAGAAGCTTTTCTGCTAAAACTCTCAGGTTGAAGAGTTCATGCAAAAAATATTCCCTGTGGTTTATGAACAGACAAAGTGGGGACATTGAAACACATTTTTGAATAGTCTAAACCAGAAAAAAATACAAGTAGAAAGTAATGTTATTTGTTTAATGTAGTTTTTTAGCGAACCACTCCTTTTCCAGTTTTCTTTTTTTATTATTAGTCTATATGTTTCAGTTTAAAACTTAGGGCCACTACAAGATGTTTTGACATTAACAAACATGAAAAGTAAATTGCTTTAGTTTCCTTTTTTCCTAATTGCACATAAATCTGACCCAGTTCAGCTGGACGCAGTTACAGTGTGTTAGAAATGTAATACACATTTCAAATCAGAACCCTTGTGCCAAGGCAAAGGTCAAAGTAATTTTCGTGTTTGTTTGTTTTTAAAGGGATTAAATATATGTAGCCTTACCACAAGGAAAATGATAGTGCCCATTGCTCAAGGCTGGCTTCTAAGTCTATGTTTAAATGGGAGTAGACAACCCTGTCTGAAACAGGGGCAGGGATCATATCAGAAGTAAAGATTGTGTGCTTTCTGTGCAAAGTGGTGCTCGTTGTGCTTAATCACTTACACTATCAATGCCAAACAAGAGCTTACACCACACTGAAATAAAGTTGTGGCTTCGGTGACAGGCTGTAAACAAAAAGGGGTGGGATGTAGTCAGTGGCAGCAGTAGTATAGCACCAAAGAAAAATAAATCCCTTTTACTTGCAACTGGCAAAGGCCCAAATCCTGAAACATCATCAATCATCCTTGATGACTAGATGAGATCATAAACCAAATAAACTTATATTCAACTTAAATTGGTATTGGCACTGTAAAAATTAACTTTCACAAAAAAATATGTTTTCTTCTTCCAAAACATTTTTAATTGCCACCCTTCCCAACTTTCCCCCACCCACGGCAGAACTTCAAGTGCTCTTTACTTTTGGTGGATGTCACTGCATGTCTGTTTCATCATGTACTTGTAGTTTTCTGTTGAGAAGCAAAGTGCTTTTGTATTTCTTCCAAAAATGCATTTTAAGGGTAGTCTTCATAGATATGTTGAACATTGTGTTATTCATTACCTTATAATGCAACAGTCTGCCAGCTGAATAATGTAGCAGGCATGGAAGACTGTGAAGCAAAGGATGTTATACAGACCAGGAGAGCCACTCTGACAAAAAATCTGTAGGGGAAAAACTTCCTGAGGAAAATACGTGAAGTTTCTTTCTCAGCTCCTTCACACATCTACTGCTTACTATGAACAAAATACACAGTCTGTGGACAGTATGAACTGTCAGGAAAATTGACATGATATTTTAATTTTTACATCTGTTTATATTTTGCACTGTGATGTTTTCACAAAGTTTTTGTGTAATATGTCTTGAGAGAGAGGTTTGTTCTTTATGAGTTAGTTGATAGCTTTTAATACAAGTTTAATTCTGGAAAGTTGGTGACCTGGTAGAAATTAATACTAAACTTCCACCAACAGTATGAAATCCTGAGGTTAAGAAGTCAGTTTTGGGGATGGCAAAGTACCTCTTTATTTGAAAGATAAAGCAGCATATCAGTAAGGTGGTCATCATTACAAATTATTTTAAAAACATCAGACACAGTTGGAAGAATCAGTTTGGCACTTTTTTTTTTATAAGCAATAATCAAGGAAGTTTTGGTTTTAGATCATTGGTTTAAAGGGCACTGTTGCATCCTAGCTGTTCATGGCACATACAAATAAATTGAGAATATCAGCCTGTTTCATAGGGATCTAATTTATACCAAATTGGCAGATATTGAGTAGGAAGGGAGCATGGGCTACCCCCTAACCTCTTGAGCTTTTGCATATTTACTTTATCAGTTGTGTAGATAAGGGCTTTTGTTCCACCATGCTGTCAATCTAGTCCTTCCTCTAAGATGAAAACACTGAATTTAACTATATAGCCATTTACGTGGGTTCAGCCATCCCCTGTGATATCAGATGTGCAAACCTCTGCTGGAATCAGGATGTATTACTGGTGAGGGTTGGGAACAAACTACGTGAGCAAACCTGTGCAAGGTTTATTTTTCCCCCTTTAATTAAATACTACTACTAATAAAAGGATGTATAAATGCTGACCTAGACTTGTTCTTGTTATGTAGTGTTGAAATGGTGGACCGGTCAGGCTGATTTCATTTATTTATTAATTTATGTATCTACTTATTTACATAATAAGATTTCTGGGGAAAGCTATCGTAGACTGAGTTAAATTTCATTCAGCATATGACAATGCCACGTTATTTTTTGTGGAGAGAATTTTGTAAGCTGAGAACTTGTGATTTTGGAGGAATGCCTTTTTAAGGCTCACTGCTGGTTGCAGCTTACAGTACCAGAAGGCTGGAGCCAGAACAGGATTTTAACTTTTTTTTTTTTCCGAGTTACACATACTATTTTTTCTAGCTGTGTTGGCAGGAGGCTTGGTGTGCAGTTTATGCAATCAGTTCTTGCCAGAAACTGACCACTTAAGTACAGAGGATTTTGAGACACCCAGTGTAGATGTTCTGTATGTGGGGGTTCTGAGAGTAGTTTGTGAGACCCTTTCCAGCCGTCAGTGCATCAGTGTTTTGATGTTAGATCTGTGGGCTTTGTGGCAGTGCCCTGCTGTTGTCAGGAGAGGGAAACACAGCTGCTGTGCACTAAAACCATATGGCTCTTTTAGGGCCACAGTGTCCCTTGAAAGGCCTGACAGTAAAGGTTAAGTGTAACGTGTCATTCTAGGGTATTTTCTTTCAATTTCACTTTACTGAAGTTGCCACATACATTTCTCAAGTGGTTAGACATTGAGATTTAATAACCTTGTCTTCTAAGTTCCTGGTATTTTTAGGCAAGATTGGAGGCCAGTAAAACATGTGACTTAATCCAAGAACTAGTGGAGTGGTCCTTTAGGACCAGTTACTGGTTATTTTGCATTTGGGTCAGTATTTTCTAGCCTGCACTGAAAAGAGGGATTAAGAAATGAAAATGGTTCTGCTGTTTCTGAGGAGAGCTGCTTACTGATCAAAGCCAAGCCAGCTCTTACAAATCCCATTGACACCTCGCTCTCAGGATGCAGAGCAAGTTTGGACATTACTGTCCTGGTTTTAGACAATAACTGGATGACAGATGCTCTCCATTATCCCCCCACTGTTCTCACAAGGGAAGACAAAAAGGGGAATAAAGGAGAGAGACTTTGAGGTTTGAAATAAAACTAGGATAGGTTTAATGAAATAACAAATAGCAATAATAATGATGATGATGAATTATGTACAAATATATACAAATGTGTAAATACAGAACCTGCACTTCTCAGTTGGTGATTGCTTCCCAACCAGAGAAGTCCCAGACAGATTGGGGTGCTCAGGTCCAGGTGACAGTCCACATAAGTCTTGGAGCAGCCAAATCCATCCTGCTCAGGGAAGCATGAGAAGGCAGCCTGTCCCAGTGAATGATGTTCTTCTCCAGCAATAAAACAGAATGCAGGAACAAGAGGAGCAGAGGGAGAGATGCCAAAGGCACAAACCCCATCCCAGCCAAGGCCATCAGAGGCTCCCTGAGGAGCCATTTTATACAAAGAGCACCATGGGTTGAGTGACATCTTTATGCCACATGACTGCCATCTCCTCCCCACAGGCACATCTGCTCCCCCCACTGTAACCCACACAGCCACAGGTGGGGCCCCAGAGGGTCTCAGGTTAGTATGGCTATAGGAAATTTTTATCCCCTTGCTCTCAAACCAAGACAATCCCAGTAGTCCCCAAAAATTCTCAAACGAAAAAATGACTTTTCTGATTGTTTCGCTATTGCCATCTTCAAAGTTGCCTTTGCTGTGTGTTTCCATACTCATATCTGCAGCGTCAGAGCCTGTTCAAAATTTCATGTCCATCCCTATGCTCTTTGCAGTATGAACAGTATGAAATGCAGGTTTTATAGCTTGCTTTTGCTCTTTTCCTGATGTTTGAGTTATTACTGTGTTTGTTTGGTTATTTTTCAGTTACCTGCTAGTTATTCTAAGGCTGAAATTTTTGCTCGTCCTGTGCATTCAGCATTGTTCTGTGCAATTTAAGATGAGGGTTTGCCCCTTTTAATGGTATTTTTATAGCTCCACACCAAAAGTTAGTGGATTCATGTGTTTGAGAATATTCGGCAGATAAGAGTATGTTCTGGAAGATTTGGTGAATAATGAGTGTAACCTTCAGTAGTCTTCCATGAATCCAGCCTTTCAGTGTAAACATGACATTCATGTTGCTATAGTAATCAAAAAATGTAGTTATTTGGCTTTTGTTGGTTAAAGCACTTAAGAAGAATTACAGATAACAGAGAGTTAGATTTTTTTTTTTCTGATTATCGCTTCCTCTTTTGATAACAGCAAATACTTATTTCTTACGTCCTTCACTTTGTCTGTGTGTGCCAAAATGTTGCAAGTTTTAAATGGTCACTAAAATAGTTAAGTAATCATTCTTCATGTTCCTCTTCTATTCGTCTGGGAGTCGAGTACTGAGAAGAAAGATTCCAGTAGCCAGTCTTCCTGCAGGAATGAGGAAAGTGGATCACTTTTTTTTGTAGTATTTGTCCACTTAGTGAACTGGTTTGTGTGTCAAGACCTGGCAAAAAAATTCATCTTCGTTTTCCCTTTCTAACACTTCGACAAAGGATCACCTAAGCCCTCACAAGAGTTCTGCTAAATAGAAGAAAACTGTTGCATTTAAGTGTATACTTTTGGCTTTAGTGGCTAATGTTGTATATTTGCATCATCTTTTCAGATGTGAAGTATAGAGCAACTTATGTTTTTTTTCTTTGAGGAATGTGGTTTGTCAGAGAAACATCTGGTTTATGTAAATGAGCAAGGAATTCAGTAACGAGATGATTGCAAAATAACATCTATATGGTCTCTGCAGAAGTAGCAACAGCTACATTTTGTAAAAACAAACATTTATCACTCATATAAATGCCGTCCCTTTTTCAGTGTTAATGAACATGTTTTCGTCCTGCGAGTTAAAAAAAATAAAAAAATAAAAAAAAAAAATAAATAATAAAAAAAAAAAGACAGCAGTATGTTCGCACTAATAATGCAGCAGAGTTTTGGAGCGGTTGGGTCACTGCTGGATCGGCTTTCCCTCCGGCGCTCCAACACTGCCACCTGCAGGGGCCCAACGCCCTGCAGGGCCCGATACCGGCACCGGCACCGACCTTCCAGCCCTGCAGGGCCCGATACCGGCACCGACCATCCCGCCCTGCAGGGCCCGGCACCGGCACCGGCCTCAGCCCCCCGCCTCTGACCCCTCCGCCGGCTGCCGCCCTGTCAGAGCAGGGGGGACGTCCCTGGTGGAGCAGGACCTGGAAGGCGTCATTTTGTTTCCGTCCCGCGCTTTTGCGTTTTTAATAGCAGATAAACGCCCTGCCATGCATCCGTATGGATGCCATGAGGAGGATCAGGGGGCTGGGGCACCTCTGCTCTGAGGGCAGGCCGAGAGAGTTGGGGTTGTTCAGCCTGGAGAAGAGAACTTAAAGCAGCCTTCCGGTGCATGAAGGGCCCTGCAAGAGAGCTGGGGAGGGGACTTTCTCAGGGTATGTAGTGGTATGATGGAGGGGCAATGGTTTCAAACGTGAAAAGGGTAGATTTAAGTTAGACATTAGGAAGAAATTCTGTTGTGTGAGGACGGTGAGACACTGGGAGATGCTTGGGAGGCTGTGTGGCTGTCTCATCACCAGAAGTCTTCATGGCGAGGCTGGATGGGGCTGTGAGCAACCTGGTCTGGCAGAATGTGTCCCTGGCCATGCAGGGCAGTGGGAACTGGGTGATTGCTAAGGTCCTTTCCACCCCAAACCATTCTGTGATCCATGGCAGTGTATGCAGCCTTCCTTCCAGACAGATTGTAGACCTTCTTTGCATAAAGCAAGGTGGTAATCACCTTAGTAAATTCAGAGTGCTGTTAAGTGCTGAGAAACAGTTCTTGTGTCAAAGTTTCGTTTTGTTTTGATTTTTAATCTTGTTCTGAGTGTTTTATTAAAATTATTTTGGTACCATTTTTGCTGCATGGTTTCTGATGTGGAAAAACAAATCAAAACCCACTTATCACATGAATCATTGTTAAAATCAGCAGTAGTCCTCTGTGTAAAATCTGCCAGCAAAAGCGGGGAGGATGGGGATTAAACCTGGAGCACATTAAATTAGTTCCAGTCTATCCCAAGCAGGCTCTGCATTGCTTGCTTAGGCAGGCAAAACGGAAACAGGCAGTTTATAACAAGGCAGGTTTAAAAACTGTGGTGTTCATTTGAAAAAGATTTATATTCCTCCACTTACATAAACATTACAAATGTGGGCTGCAAGCAGGAGGCAAATCTTTATCGAAATCTCTTTAAGAGCTTTTTCGTTGTGAATAAAATGGACAGTATGTATTTTTGTTTGAAGATTCGCCAATATTTGTACAATAATCTTTCCACAATGCTCTAACTAATTAAAATACAGCTCAGGGTAGAACAGCAAGACCACCAACTGGTAATTTGTTGGGATCTGACAAAAGTGGTGATGTCTGAGGTGGTGGAGGGGAATTATTTGGACACAGAAGAAACGGTTGTCCTGAGACTGGTTTAGTTGGGGCTTATTGTGGTTATTAAGTAAGGGAAATTTTAAAGAGAAAACAACTGTGTCTAGATTTATCTCCACTCACCTTCCCCAGTGGATGCTGCCATCCTTAAACAGTAGCACAGAAATGTTGTGGGGTTTGTGAGCTTTGCTAAGGCCTGCAGAACTCTCTGCTGAGAAGAGTGGAATCTTTGCCCTAGTAAAACTAAGAAAGTCTGGGAGGTGAAGGTCCCAGCTGATGGCTGGATTAGCTACTCGTATGTAACATTTGAGGATAGTTCAGTTGTGATGATGTTATTTTGAAAGTTTATTTTTAGAGGGATTAAATATACATTAATGCAGTAAAAATATTTTTTTCCAGTATTGACAAACAATTTTATTTCTGTCTGCTGCAATACCATTTTACTTTCTTTACTCAGGGTACATGTTATAAGAGTTGTTCAGATCCTGGATTTAGCAGAAAGTGCTTTTCATATTTCATCTTGATGTTAATAAACAGTGTCTAGAAGAGCTTTGTAATACTAGTCTGCCTTCCAAAATAGGATCCAAGTCTCAGATAAATGACTTAAAGTATTTTGTGAGTTGTAATATATAACCAAGATCCTCTGGATTTTCTTGTTTGAGCTATGGTTTCACATACCTATTCACTGCTGCTGTTGTTTCTCCATGTGGAATATCACTTTTGCCCCAGTGTCTGAGTCTTGTGTACTGAGAGCAGACTGACAAGTAGCCTGCTAGAAAATCAGGAGCTTTCTGTGCTGTGGAGGAGGTGAAAAATTTTCTAGTAGCTGCCAAAAAAGAAATTAGTATTTTTATGCTGTTACAGTGCTATGTGTACAGTGCAGTAGAGCCTATATGGCTTAGAAGGTTGGAAGAGAGGTTGGAAGCACCCTAACCCTAAGATGTGGGGAACCAGATAAGAAAAACAGAAATTATATCAAAGTACTTTCTCTCTTGCAAGAGATTTATGCAAGAGAGACTGTGAGATAGATAGACATATGCCTCCTGGCTTTTGAAAAAAAGAAGCCTGCTCATAAGAGTTCATCCCATGACAGCTTGACAGCTATTGACACTGAAACTAAATAGGCTACAGCAGGCTCAGGGTGTGCCTGTGCTGTGTTGGTGTCAACATAACCATGACTTGCAGTATATGGGGAAGCTGCAAAGGGAATTATTTGCTGCACTGGGCATTATTACTTCTACCTGGTACTCAGCACCAGCCTAAATTAACCCTTGGTAGTGTGAGGAATCTAGCACTGCTTGCGTGTAGGGAACAAGCAAGAAGCTTGCAGATGGACATGGAGGTGAGTGTCCACCTCTGGAGTCTCAGTCTGGTGCCTGACCATTGGGCCATGCTTTCTTTTTTTCAGACAAAAAAACATAACGGGGAACTAGAAAATATCTTGTTACCTCACCATGTAGCATCTACAACTAAATTTTTTGTTTTGTTTTTTTGTTTGTTTGTTTCTTTGTCAGGTTTGTTTTGATTTGTGGTTTGTTTGGTTTTTTTTTCAATATTACACACATCCACCTTTTTTGCCTGTTACTGAAACCTGAATTGTAAATGTTATAACTCAGCACATCTTTGTATTCTTCTGGAATGATGTTTTAAAATAGTTAATATAAAGGTAGCTTAAGATGTGTCTGAGCTTATCTTTAAGGCTGTTGTTTGTTTGTTTGTTTTTAGTTAAAATGTCAAGGAATATGCATTTCTCCAAATCTTCAGAGTGGAACTTGGACATAAAAAAAAACCAACTTTCTGCATGAAGCAACTAGGAAATCTATATGAAAGGGACTGAAAACTCCTGAAGTCCTTAAATGTTTGGAATGACATGCATGATTTAAGTGCTTTTAGATATTGGGACCAGATGTCTTGTTCTCCAGTCGGCTCCCTTTGCACAAATGTGATATCATGAGGGATAGTTATGCTGACTCAGGCGTTTGGCTGAGTGAGAGGGAAATCCCAGGGGACAGAAAGCCTGGATTGTTTTTCTAGTTGTAGCTCATGCTGGGCAAATGGACGGGGAGGAGGTGTGGTAGGAGCAATCTCTGGCAGACAGGATGCCCTCATGTGGCCCTTGCAGCTGGCAGTGAGAGAGCAGCCTGATGTCTTCTCCATCCAGAGCAAGGGGCAAGCTGCAAAACCACTGCCAGTGCCACCCAGCATAGCCCAGTCCCATGGGGAGATGCTGGGTGTGATGTTTAAGTTTAGGTTGAATATTAGAAAGAATTTCTTCACAGAGAGGGTGGTCAGGCATTGGAATGGACTTTCCAGTGAAGTGGTGGATTCTCCGTCCCTGGAGATATTTAAAAAGAGACTGGATGTGGCACTCAGTGCCATAGTCTAGTAACTGCAGCAGTGGGTCAAGGGTTGGACATGATGATCTCTGAGGTCCCTTCCAACCCAGACAATTCTATGATTCTATGATTCTATGAAAGAAGCTGAAAAAGGAGGGGACTTGCTGCGTGCCGGTCATAAGAAGGGCACATGGACCAAGGGTCATGGAGCATCATGACTGGCAGGCAGGTGTTGGGTATGCTTTCTAACAACTGGCATCCTAAAAGGTCATATAGCCATGCACAGGTGTGCCCAGCCTGGGGCCTGCAGTCTGTGTGAACACTGACACTGAGGAGTCCTGCTGGTTGGTTAAGATGCTGAAGGGACAGTTTGTTGGCAGTCGAATTAAACTGTGCTTGAGGAGTGTTAGCTTCTAGAGCAGGAAAATACTTCCAGGATGGGATGAGAAGATTAAAAGAACATTGGGATTTCATAGAATCATAGAATGGTTTGGGTTGGAAAGGGACCTTAAAGGTCATCTAGTTCCAATCCTCCTACATGGGCAGGGATACCTCCCACTAGATGGGGTTTCTCAAAGTCCCATTTAATTTCTCCTTTAACACTTCCAGATTTCAGAATGTTTTTTTCACTGTAGCATTATGCAGTGGAAAAATAATGGCTATTTTTGCCTATGGCCTAATTTCAAATGATATATTAGAAGAGTGAGCAGTCACTGAGACTTCTATTCCTTCACGTTTATAGGGAAAAGTCAGACATCCTCTACTTTGAAGCATCATTGTTGTTTCTGCCATTCAGTGCTCTTCAAAAGATGATAACCTGATGTTTATACTGGTAGTAGACAACTGGACAGAAAAATTAAGGTTTTAACCTGATACATTTCATAGGATGAAGTGCAATGCAGTTGTATGTATATACTCATGCTTGTTTTATTCTTCCCAACCTGAAAAAGGGAAAGAAAGTGTCCTTCCTTGTGCAAACCATGCCACAGCAAGCATCCTTCAGTGAAGATATCCTGTCCATGAAATATTCCTTCCACACACAAAAATGGATGAGGGCTTCATAAGTTGCAAACTGTAACATCTGCCTTTAATCACCATGAAAGCCTGAATCCTGTTTAAAGCATGGTGAGCCTTGTGTAGGGGCTAGAAATGTCAGTACTCTATTGTGATAACATTTACTGTACTGATTAACAGCCGTGGTGCTTTGCAGTGGACTGATAATCTGTCTCTGCATGTCTTTGTGTTGCCATTCTGTCTCCTTCCTGTGGTCCCAGCCGGGACTGTGGGCAGAGCAGTGGGATCTTCTCCTGTGCAAACCTCCCATGTCCATAGATTTTTACTTTGTGGTTTATATCATATCTTATGTTATTGTCTATCTACATACCAAGTTGTAAAATATTTTAAATATAATGTAAAATATTTCAAAGTTGGCTACTGTTTAACTTTCCATCCAGTAACGTGATCCAGTACCTAGTCTCAGACGGCCATCTTATGCAAGTTAGAGTTTTAAATGGCTCTCAAGTCTCTTGACTTATAGGATTTTCGATTGCTAGTATTTTGGTAATTTCCAACAGGATTTGGCAGATATGTTTGTCTTAGTGGCAGATTTTCCAGAATAGAGACAGAAGAAAAAGGGATGGGTAGAGAGGATGCTGCTTTGGTCAGATCAACATCCCAGGGACACCATGAAATGGATGTTTTAGTCAAATAGTGCCCTTATTCAGCATATTTCATAATCTCTAAGCATTACTAAAAGCTTACAGGTATGCATTTGGCCACACCATAGTTGGAAACATGAGCTGTATGATGCTTTTGCACAAACTGGCATTGGTGTTTGTGGCAATATATGGAAGATGTCCTTATTTTCTGTTATTATCAAACTTCTAGGGGCAGAAATTGGCTGTATTGGTTTTAAAAAGCTTGATATTAAGGTAACACACAAACAAGCCAACAGCAGCAAGAAAACAAATTTATTTGAAATTAACCCAGTTGTGTGGGCTTCAGCTCCTGTTGTTTTTTACTCATTATCCTGATAAGAGTTGTTTTCCCAGTTTGCCTTTTTCCCAGGCCATCTCATCTTTTCATTTTTGGTCCCAGTGGCCACCATGGATTTTACCAATCACCAAAACCATGGAAGTTTCTCTGCAACAATGAAGAGTTTCTGGTCACCTGATGTTACACAGGTATATGAGTCAAGAATGATATAAAGGACTGAGAGATGAGAGGTGCCTCAGGAGATGTGGATGTGATGAAAAAGGCACAAGATGGGGTTATTTTGACTGTCAGTCAGTCTCCTTTTATAACCTACTGAAGTGTGCCAGCTCTCACAGCATGTCCAGTATTTTAGTAGGTATTGCCTTTATCCTTTCTTCTATTTCTAAATTATCTTTCCTTCTTAGTTCACCGTTCTTTGGTTTGCAATTGAGTGCTGTGTCAAAGGATTTATGGTTTTATTCACCACATGGATTTTATGCATAGTGTTTTATTGTGTGAGACCACTGAGTTTGTGCTTCCTGCTTGTTTTCTGTCCTTTCAGCATCCAAAGTCTTTCTGAAATACTCATACCACTAAGAGGATCTCCACTACCTTGAGAATTGGAAAAATCATAGTATCGATTTCCCATATGTCTCTTGTGCCTTTCTTGACTAGATTCAAGAAGTCTCATATGCTGAAATTTTCTCCTGCCTGAAGAGACATGTAAACCAAATGTTTCTCACTTTGAAGAAATTTACTCTTTTAGTTGTTTTGTAGCTCTCTTCAGTATTATCTCTGATCCTCCCCAGCTTCTTAGAAATGTGGACACTGGAACTAGACACAATATATCGGACTTAATCCTGATAGTGCCACATACTTCAATAAACCTGCTCCCCTACTTCTTTCCACTGCATACTGTGTTTTTTTGTGATATTTGTCCTTTTGTCATGGGTTTGAGGTAAATATGTCTATTCTAGATTGGATCAAAAATGCAGCTGAGCTAGTTTGTTCTTTCTACCCATACTCAAAAGAAGCTGCCTGCAGGGGACTAAGAGAGGAGGACACAGTTATATGCTAATCTCTCAGCTCCAGCCCTTCTGAGTTGTGGAACCAATGTGGTTTCTGTGTATTGACTAATATTTGATGGAAATTTTTTCCTCTATGAGTTTTCCCATTGTCTTTGTGAACCTAAGTATGAATTTAGCAGCACACAACCTTTGCAAGGCGTTCCACATCTAAGCAAATTGCATGAAGATCTACGCTGTTTAATTTGCTCTTCAAACTGCCTCTTTTCAGCTTTGTTAATAGTCCCTTAGTTCTTGTGCTGGGACATAGAGTAAGCAATAAATCCCCACCTGCCTGCTCTAGTCCACTTGTGAATTTTTAGACCTGTATTCCCGTCTGGCTCATCTGTTTCTCAAACCCGAAGGGCTATAGCTAGTGACCTAAGCAAGGATTCATGTCCTTTTCATTGTCCAGAGCAGCTCTCAAGAATCTTTTTTAGTAACAATCCTCCAGGACAGAATCCCCTCCTCCTACACTATTGAATGACTAATTTGGTTGTAATATATTTACTTGATTTATATCCCTTATGTTTGTTTTCTGTCTCTGTCAATTCTTATCCTTTGCTTTGTAGTGACTTTCCCATTTTTCTTCTCAGAGCTGATAGGAGTTTTAACATCCTCAGATATTATGTTGTCACTATGCTCTTTTCTCAATATTGTATCCCAGCCATCTTTTGGCATTTTTCCCAATATTCCAAGGCTTACAAAAATGAATTAACAAACAAACAAAACCTTAAAAAAAAAAGCCTCCAAAAAATCCTGACGTGTAGCACTAAGGTCTTTCTCTGATACACGCTTTATCTTAACTGGGCCTACATTGCTTTTTCATTCTTCTGACACAATTTTTGCCATGCTGATTCATGTTTCTACTGAACACATCTGTAGAAAACATCACTACTAAAAGCTTTTGACTGAGTAAGTTTAAAGGTACTTACTCCCTTTTTTAACTTGCTGATGAGTCTGTTATGTCAGACATGCAGTGATTTAAGTAGAATTGTCCTTATCCTTGCAGAGCTTTGTCTAATAAAATCCAGACTTATTAAATATCCTTTTTTTCAGTATCCTGTTGCTGATGAGCCCCTATGAACCCATTAAAAAATCTTAGCACAGCTGTACAGTTAGCTGATTTCCAAAGAGAGGGAGAAACTGGACTGTATGATGTAATGATACATTGCCAGACAGCCTAACTCACTGGGATGAGGTGATTTCTCTACTGTGGAAAATCAGATATATCAGTGGGCTTATTAGAAGCTTTTTGTGACCGCAATGAAATTTCTTAAAATGTATGCATAAGTCTTGCAGTTCTGTCACAGTAGCTGAATCTGCCTTGTGACATGCAAGCAACAAAAATAACTGTAGAAGTTGCAAGATGGTTGAAAATGGGAAATTTCTGTCAAATAGCTGTGGTGCTCAGTAAATACAGGATAAAGGTGAAGAGAAATCTTCATTGTGTTGTTCAAACTACTTTTTTCTGTGTCCTAAGGAAGTTAGATTAAAGAAAAATACTGGAATACACTATTTTGGCTATTGGTTGTAGGCGGATTCCAATTGCTGAGGTCATCGTCATGAGCTAGGGAATTACTGCCTGAAAGAACTGTCCTGCTCTTTGTTTTTGTTTTGTTTTAGACATTTCAGAGCTTGATTAGCTTGTTTTTAATATTTTTTTTTTGTTATCACATATTAGGTGTTAAGTGTCAATGGTGTTTTTTCACAGTTACACAAGACACATGTTAAAAAAATATCTCTGACCAGAAGAGCTTAAAAATGTGCTTTTTAAAGGATTTATTTTGTCACTTAATTTTTCTAGCCTTTGACTCATCACTGTGTTTTGCAGTAAGTACCCTGGATTAGATATTCAGCAGGTATAAATTGACAAAGGACTGCTGATGTCTATAGCAGTCTATAGGACTGAGACACACCAATTAAGAATCTGGCCATATGCCAGGGTATTGAAGAAGTCATCCAACAAGCAGGTGAATATTTATATTATTTTCTTTTATATGTCTTGGCAACCTTAAACTCTATTTCATGTAGGCTTCTAGCCAGTGCTGTTGTGTAAGTGTCCAATCCTTGGACTTTGTGGCCCGTGTGTTTCTGGGCCAAGCAGTAAACATGAGCAGAGAACCAGTCTGGTTAAAACAATTTCTTTTAATGCACAGTCACAGAAACACTTCAGCAGGCACAGAAGGAAGAGGCTGCTGTGGTAGACAGAAGGCAAGAATGAAGGCCAACTGGGAGAGCATGCATGTAGGATAAATGTGAATCTGTGTCTCTGACAGCATGAGCCAGCTCAAAAATAGCTTTTAAAAAGCTTACTCATTTTTTTTGGTTTTTATTTGTTTACTATAGAATTTTCAGACTCTGTCTACAAGGGCTGCCGGGAAATTGTCTCTGCAGTTTTGAGAATACAGTTCCAGGGGCAATACTCAGAGTGGGTGATAAATGCAGAAAAAAGGACAGGAGATGGAATTTTGGCTCTGTAGGTATATTTCATTAAAGACAAAAGAGACATTAAGAGTAATTACAGATGAGACAAATCCTAGATGTTTTTACTGTTTGCTGGGTCTCTCACTATCATTTTAGTTCTCCTCTATTTTGTTTATAAATGTTTTCTCCATAGATTTCTGTATTACCTATTGAGTGAATAGACAGACACTACCATTAAAGAGAGGAAGAAGCAAGTCTCTTGGTAGTGACAGGAGCAAGCAAAGCAATAAAGCTGTTGCAATGGGATCTTTCTCCTTAGCTGTAGTGAAATGGTTCTTTTTTGTTGTTTTTTGTTTTTTTTTAAATGGAAGCAGACATTTAACACCATCTTCTCACATCCCCACACCTAAACTGCTGTCCCTTAAGAGACATCTGCTTTTCCCTAAGGCTTACGTTTGCTCTTTACCTCTGCAAGGTGAGGCTGTGTCAACCCTCCCCATCTGGAAACAAGTTTAAGACTGAAATTTTTCTGGTGTCCAAACTCACTTCCTGAAAAAATAAATGTACAGACAGTGGACTTCAGTTATCAAAATTGTTTAATCCTCTTCTTAAGGAGCCTGCCTGAATAATTGGGTACTATGTATTTTGAACAGATAGAGGGGTTTCCTAATGGTGGAGAGTAGTACTTTGAAGACCTTAATTTTTTGTGTTGTGTTTTGCATTGGTTATTCTTCAGTCGTATTCTTGAAGTGAGTAAGGAGAAGACAAAGAGAATGTATACTTTTATCAAAACCTGCCCAATACAAGACTTGTAATGATTTTTAGAGCTTCACATGGAAAAACATAATTTACTTGGTAAGGCCATACTGATTTACTGTGTCAAATCACTAGTCACCCATAAGCCATTTAATGAAAGCTAAATACATGAAATTATTGTTTGCTGGGAGAAGGGAGTGGAAACATCATTTCTCCCATATGGAAATTATGTGCAATCAACCCCAAATCTCAGGTGGCCAAACTGTGTAAAACAGCAAGTAACAGAAGTGCAGTATTTGATTTATGGGCAGCTGAGCACTGCAGGAAGCTAAGAATCCTCCTTAGCTTGGCAGCACCTCTTGTTTTCTCTAAGATGACAACTGCTGCAGAGATCTGTTGCCATCAAAGGATCTGAGCTGGCTTTGCACATCCATGAGGTTCCCCCTTAGTGCCATTGTAACTATTAGCAGCAAGAATATTCTGCCTTTGTCTGGGTAGTGGGGAAACTAACACGTGGCAACATCACGAAACACAAAGGATTAAATCCAGGTAAAACATGAGAAATCAGATAGAGCAACATTGGACAGCTGCTTACCCCACAGCTCATAAAACCTCTTTTCCCACCTAATCTGTGAATACAAGGAAGCTCCTATTAAATAGGGTGGTGCAGGACCGTGGGGCAGCAAATGAACCACAGGCTTGTGAGTTTCAGCTGATCTTTCTGATGGTCTCACCTGCAGCTGGGCATGGGGTTTGGTTTTTTAATTTTGTTTTGTTTCCTGTATAATTCCTCACTGTTGTAAAGCAGTGTGGTTCCCATTCCAAAAGGTTCTGTTAACTCATGTGACCTCTGAAGGAATTAAACATCTTTTACTTTCCTAAATGGAAAGGGTCTAGAATATTTACATAGTGAAGTAGTCTCTTAAGATTTATCTCCTCCTTCCTCTTGGATTTTAAAAGAAAATAAATTCCACTTGCTTGAAGTTGATTTTTGCTTTAACATTTTTAATAATGTGTTGAGGACGGTGGGCTGGAAGCACAGGGATTAGAGTGCTCGGTTTTCTTCTCAATTTTGTCAGGGACACGTGTTAATTCAAGTAAACTCTGACCCTCCTCTTCTCTTCCTTCCCAGCACACTCTGTTCTCTGTTGTGTAAAAGATGTCTGATGATACAGACAGCTTTAGATTCTTACAAGTTTATTTAATACTAAAAAGAATACTGTTCACAGAAAGGTAAAATGTTTCTTCTTGGGTATATTACGCTTTCTCTTAATTCCTGCAGATTTTTTCAGTCACATTTCAAACATCGCCTTTTCAAAGTACAATATCATGCTCAGTGTTTTAAAACTGAAAAAATTATTTTTGTAATTTCTTCATTATCCTCCCATCTGCCAAAACTTGGGCGTTTTGCAAAATTCAGCAAGTTGATGTCAGCTTATTTCCCCTTAGGGATAGTAAACACATCTTAGGTAATTAAAATAAATAACTAAGGAAAGTGGAGGAAAGAGATGGAAAACAACACATATCTATCACAAACTCTCCCTCACATTCTGAAGAATATGTGGTTATAGAATTAAAATATCCAAACAGTGCAGTTGAGCAGAAGACATTAGAGCTTGGGCCTTAGCTGGCTCTGCATTAAGCAGCATTAATGTTTTTATGCAGCCTTTGGAAAGCTCAGAATTGACCTGGTTTTATTGTTTTTATTGGCTCTCTTGATGATAGACAAATGGGGCTAACCTGAGGCCAACATAACCAGCAGGAAATTTGGGTCATGGGTAGTTAGATTTTTAAAAGTTGTGTTTTAGGGTTGTTTAATCAGGGTAATTGATTGATTGTTAGGCGGTGCAGGGAGCCCCTAAATCATCAGAGGTGGCCAGATAATGACAATCTGCCAGTGGATTTTGTTTGAGGCAGATTTCCCAGCTCCCTGCGGAGTCATGCTCTGCAGTGAGGCTGCAAGTCCCCCCTTTTTTTTTTTCATTACACTCCAGTCCAACTGGCCTGTTTGGACAAAATGGCCTCTGAAATTTGGCAGTTCCATTTGAAGTCCTCTGTAGTGCCATTTCCCAAGAGATAAGGGAAAAACATTCCAGAGAAGTTCATACCCCAGAAAGACCCTACGTGTGTTCTGAAGTTAACGGTTTATTATAACTCTATTTTTTTTCCCTCTTTCATTTTTACTTTGAAGATAAGAGGTGGCAATTGTTGCTTTAAATTGTTGAGTTTTAGGCTGCCCTACAGTAAATCATCCTGAAAGTTTAGATCCATTGTTTTGTTATGTATGCTTGAAAGTTTGCCAGAGATGGTGTACATGTATACTTTCAGAAGCTACCGTCATCGCTGGCCCTACTGTTTTATATCACCATGTGCATCCTCAGTGCTCCTTGCATTTGGGTAATTTGGGCATGCAAAATAGTGCTTTTTCAAGAACTCATTTTTGGTGTTGTGATACTTTGAGAGGGAGTGACATAAAGAGTTAATGTGTTGGGAGACGAGGGGGAATAGATGATGGGCCAGTAGCTGGTGAAGTAGATGCAATAATATGTGGCATAAGGCGCGCCTCTCCTTAAAAGTGAATTCAGGTTAATATAGACTGAAGTTTGTCACCTATTTCAGAATAACTCTACATATAGGTTGATCTTAAATTATTGGAATTTTAGGCCGGATGAAGCTTTTGTTCAGTGTGATTTACTTCCTTCTGGTTAGCTGCATGCCTCTGAATTTCTTGACACATTGTCCTTTTCCACTTTAGAATCTGGGTGATCTGGCATTTATTGTACGGATAAGAATTTGTACCTTTTTTCAAGAAGAAAACACCTAATACTGAACTGAGACAGGGCTCAGCTGAAATTTGGTAATTGGCAGCCTTCTCTGGAGGGTGCCCAGCTGCCAGTACATGCCAGACTGGTGCCAAACTCCATGGCCTGGCTTCCCAGGCAGAGCAATGTTGCTGTGCATAGGATTTAATGCTCCTGGCCCAAACACACAGGGTGCCAGCCCCTCCCGGATTTCTGAATGTTTCTTTTTGGCTCCCACACGCTTTTGACCACTGTAGCTTTGTAATTTTCTGCTTCAAGTCCACAGTGTACACTTACTGTTAGGTCTAGCATTTGGGTTGTTAGAAAATTCAAATGGAATTTGAATACAAATATGTATTCAAATGGAAACATAGCATCTGACCACATTAAAGTCCCTTGAAAATTGGGTCCATGGCAAAACTTGTACCTCAGGAGCAGGGTGGGGCCTGAAGTCTGCAGAAATGTTGTTTCCTATAGCACAGGCTGGGAAAAAAAGTTGAGTGAGAGCTTGAGTAATTTGTTCTTTCTTTATGATTGAGGCCTATAGTGGATCAGTGGACATACAAGAATTACAGTTTATGAGATGCTTGTCAGTGTTTCTGAGGTTGTCAACAAACAACTACAAACAAAAAGACAACCAGACCCAGGACCCTCTGAATGGTTGTATGGAGTATGCAATATAAATTTTCCATTTCCTTCTTCCTGAAAGTTAGTCTCTGAAATCCCTGCCCAGGCTTCAGAAAAAAAAAATACTTAGTTGTCAGAAGAGCTCAGAACTAAATGAACGCAGTTAAAAGCAGTGATGAACCTCACTGCATGATTTTTTTTATTGTATAAACCTGTCTCTGATTTGCTTGGTTTCTATTTTATTTACTAGCTGTGAACCTATTTAAAGGTTATATTAGTAGCTGTGGTGCCTATTTGCCATGGCTGGTCTGTTTGAAGTTACTGTAGTAACAAGCAAGAATAAATGTTGGCAGTCTTGACACTGGATTCTAAGAGATGCAATGTTTTACTATAAACTGACCCACAGGTTTTCAGAGGAAGCTGTTTGGTGATCACCTGACAAGGGGCAGGGTGCTGGTGTTGCTGGGGATCTCTTGGATGGATCCAAGAAATCACTGCCACTGAGGGAGCAAGGCTGTTCTCACCCTCCCACACTTCCCACGCAGGAGCAGCGTGATTCTCTTGCTTGCCTTTCACTGGCCCCACTTTTCACCTGATCCCACTGCTGATCTGCAAGCTGACCTTCAGTAGAAAACCTGTGTGTGGGGGTTTCATACGCAGGGGTGTGGGGATCTAAAGCCCAGTCTAGGTATTACATGATGTGGATGTCAGCATGGCACCTCAGGGTGCCATGAAATGTGTCTGATTCTGTCTCCTTTTTACAACCACAGCGAAGCTATGCAGACACTTCTCACAGAGATGGGGAAAAGTAAGTGAAATTCTAATCACTGAGGACCTAGGACATCCCAACATACTCTCATTTTCCCCTCCTTTTCTCTACCAGCCTTCCTTTCCTATTATACACACTGTGATCAACTTTCAGCCTCACAGCCATGTACTTCTCCCTGCTTCCAGATGGCCTTTGCCTTACTCACCTCACAGTGTGGATGTGCAGTGGAAAGGAGCCTGACCTGCCTACCAAACAAGGGGGGGTTTGGTGCAAAAGACTCTTGTTACATGGCTTGAAGAAGCTGGCAAATGTGCTGTGGAAGAGGCAGAGGGAGAAGAGGGTCACTTGGCTCATGATTGCTGCCATACTCTTGATCCTGTCACAGATCTCTTCTAGGAACCCGTGCGGTCTCTTAAACCACCTGCTTCACTGGTGGTTCTCTCAGTTTCTAATTTTCTGGATTTCTGACCTGAGAGCAAAAGGTCAGGTTTGCAGGTGTGCTGAGAGCCTGCAGTAGTAACTGATGTCAATGGAAGCTGGCCTTTGAACTGCCTGCTCAAGTCCAAGATCAGGCTCAAAGGAAGAGGCCCAAAATTTAGGGGATTTGACCTTGTGCGTTGTACAATTTCTACCCATACCACTTAGACTGATGTTCTGTCCTCTCATCATACTGGTACATGGAGAAGATCTAATCATCAGGCTTTTCAAGTGGTAGGATCCTGGTATCACAAATCTAGGGAAAAAACTTGTAGGAAACTAATAAATTCACTGTCTGTGCAGCAAAGAAGTCACAAGACCATGTTCTGAGAAATGAGAATGCAAATGTTGAACAGTGCTTCATTAAATGAGAACTGCTATTAGGCAAAATAATGACTTGCAGGTGGAGGCAGGAGTATGTCTAAATGCTAAACATTAGAGGGTCAATCTGACATGATCTTCCTTCTCTTTTTCAGACTATTGGTGAGTCAGAAATGCCCAGTGTTTTGAACCAGTTATTGCCAATGATCAAGTCTTACAATGAAAGGACAAAAGATGATTATACCTGTGAGGACTTCCTTGTCTTGCTGGTATACATGTATTCTGTGGTTGGAGAAATCAAAAGTGGAAAAGAGCTGGACACAGCTGAAGAAGAAGTGAAAAAGGCTCTAGTCAAGGCTATTTGTCATGAGCCAGAGCCATCTCCTTTGATACAGAAACTAACAGGTAAGATTCTGCTTGTGTGATGGGAAACTGGGTGGAACATGGGAACTGGAAGAAACACATAAAAGTGGCTTGACTTGTCTGTGGTGCTGAGGGTACATTAGTAAGCACAAGGATTTCCTGTAGATTTGTTCCATCTCCCATGTTCCTGTATGCCAAATGCTGACAGGCTGTCCTTGAAGAGTGCTGAGTCTGGTGAAAGCCCTACAAGTTGTTCTTTTTGTTAAAGGTTGGCTAAATTTGTGTGTTTTCATAAGGTAATCTTTTCCACTGTGTCTTTTATTGATCAGTGTAAAGCTGACCCTGGGAAGTCAAAATTAATTCTGGGAACATGTTAAATGAACCACAGTTGTTTTGTGAATATGAGGAGCTGGCCTGTCTGGCATAAAGAAAGAAATGTGTCTAAAACCAACATTGAGTTTTTTGCTGAAACGACATGAACATTAGCCTTTAAAAATAGCATGCTAAGCCTTTTGTAGTTGAGTACTCACAAAATAAGAAAGCCCTAAGTTCTTGCTGCCAGTATCATGTTTTTTTTAAAAAAAAGATTGTTAAAAACATTAATTAAAATGAACCCCCTGCTCAAGGGTAACCTAACTGAATGGAAGAAGGGATCTCACTTCCAGCTGTCAGTTTTCTCAAAAATTACTAATAGTGAGCAAGTTGTTGACCAGGTCATCTTTGAAGTAGGGAGCATATGAGCATAAATCAAGATCTTCTGAGGAGTTTGGAATTGAAAGCCTTTGCCAAGAATGGGCTGAAGTGGGGAGTCTCGAGGGGAGTGGAATAATACTGCTGTTGGTTATTCTGGTACTATCCCCTGTGGACACTTCTACTTCAAAATACAGGTGTGGTCTGATTGGTCTGCTGTTGCTTTGTGTGTAAAATACTGTAATGGTTAAAGGACTCTTACTGTAGGAATGGGCATGTTCACTCATCCTTGCACTGTGCTGTTATTTTAACTCTTGTCCATGGTGCCCCACAGTGTTCCAGATTTCTTGTAGACTTTTATTCTCCTGTTTTTTAGTAGGTGCTGTATTTATCTTGTCCACCATATGGTGCTTCCCTCAACTTCAGTGGTCTCTACTGGATGTGGTGCCATAATTTCTAAACTTATTTATTTTATTCTCTATTTTAATATTTTATCCTTTCTTCTATGATTGACAGTGTTACTAATCACAGTTTTGTGATTTTCTTTTTGTTGTACATAATGTGAGCATGGGTAGAGTTGGAGTCTAAAATTTCAGTCAAATACCTTGGTGAATGAATATTTCAGTACAAAGATTCTTTAGCTTATGAAATAACATTACTTATGTCTTTTTACATAGCAGTTGGATTATTAGAAACATGGCAGGTGTCTGAAGTGCAGTATTCACCTCCTATAAGTGCTCACTCTGTTATTTAGATCATCTGACCATGAAAAAGAGAAAGCCTTCCCACTGCAAACACTGTTCAGCAACAGCAAAAGCATTTGTATGTTATCAGCCTGGGTTTAGCCACAAATCCAAACCACAGCAGTATGTAAGCTGTTGTGAAGAAAGTTAACTCCATCCCAGCCAGACCCAGGTAGTTTTAGACCAAGCACATCATTATTATGTGGTAACACAAAGCCAGAGTCCATGCATTCACCTATTTCTGTATCTGTGTGTTGGTCATAACCATGGTTGTGCTTTCTGTAAAAACGTGTCATAGTATTTCCCCTTCCTCCCATGCTTTTTTGGTTTATCAACATTCTTTGTTTTACATCCTATTTAGAACAGTTCTTTTGGCTTACTCATAAAAGAGGGGAAAAAAATTAAAGTTTACTATCATGACCAAAACTTAGGATTGTCTTGGGAGAAAAAATGGAATTTCTTGGAATGCCCCTTAGATAGTTTTGAAGCTGTTATTAATCCATCTGATTGCTTTCTCAGTGTTTGTGGAACTTGCTGACTTCATAATTTCCAATGTTGGCAGCTTGTTGGGAAGACTGAGAAAACATGAGCAGCCTTAGACCTCCCCTTCCTTGACTTGTATTTTGCCAGGCCTGTGTGTTCCACATACTGCTTCCCTCTGAACCTTGGGTACCTTACTTGCTGCTTGAGAGGTAAAGCAAGGCAGAACTGTAGGATCACCCGCAAGTTTTCTTTCAGAGACACATCAGGAGGACTTTGTAGCAGGGCTGAAAGTTGAGGAATAGATGGCAGCACCAGTTTCCCCATTTGGTATAACAGTGGATAGAGTGCTGAGACATTCTTTGAGCAGAACATGCCATCAGCTGCAGACCCACTGTTCTTTTAACAGGCACAGGTTGGCTTGTTTTCACAAGGCCAACCCAGCTCTGCAAGTTGGTAAGAGCCACAGGTCTGGGTAGATCATAGTCCTATCCAGTGTCCTGCCCTCATTTTTCTTTTAGTCAGAAACAAGATAAAACCCTTCTTGCTCTTAAATGGCCACAAAAATTAATTAGATTGAAAGAAATTTCAATAATTCTTGGAATTTCTCATTCATGATCAGAACAAAGGTAATGCTCACTGTCTTTTATTTTCAGCTTTCCATCAAGGTGTTAGGAATAATGTTAAATTGGATGTGTCAGGAGAGAAAACTAAGCCAGTTATTGTGAGTTTAAGAAACTGCCTGCTGGCTTACTCCTCACCTGCAGGTTCCCATGTGGGACCTGAGTTTCTGAATATTTAATATCCATTCTGCAGTAAATCTGCTCTGCAGAGCTGCAGGCTGAAGTTTCAAACCCTGCTGGCCATGGATGTGTGATAGGACAGCTTTGATTGTAGCAAGAGAGAGCAAAATGCACTTTTGCCTTTAAAAAGGCATATAGAAGTATTAGTAAGTAGGCTGCAAAGCTGAACACTTCAAAGCTGAGAAATGCCAGTAACTCAGTTTCCCATGCAATCATTTCACTCCTGTGTGCAGTGTAGCACAGTCTTCAATTTCATGATTATATAGGCTATTTTCTGTGAGCCCGTGGCTGCATTCAGGGTATGGACTGAACACGACAGAGAAGCAGAACAATATAGCTTGTGTTATTCTTATATGTGATGAGTAAGTAGTAATAAACTAAGTGAGACTCTCTGGTATTCAGCAAGTATAACTCTCTCTGGGTCTCAGTTTGCAGTTCATGAAGTGGGCTGGTGCTCTCAGCTTTGTGTGACTCATTTTGGAACATGGAAAGTATTAAATTACATTTTGAGGTATTAGGGATTACTTTTCTTTGAACAGAGAGGACTTTGTGCTCTGCTTTTTGATGCACCTGGTGCCTAATGTTTTGGTTTTACTTTGGACCCAACACTGTACTAAGGCTGTTGGGTTGGTATAAGTTGAAATGAGAAGCCCAAAGTGTGGAAGGTGTGCAGTCTTGAGAGATAACACATTTTTGTTGGTTTTATTTGTTGTTCCCTTGGATTCACTTGAGAAATAAAATTAAAAGCCCTTGTAAAACTTTGGAAAACTTGACTTTTGAGGTCAAGTCATTAGTCAAAGTGATAGCCGGGTTTATTTGAGGTATCTTTCATTCCTGTTAAACTTGTTGTGCCTCACAGCAGTAGTGCAGACCTTGCCCAAGAGCTGCAGTTCATCAGTGCACAGGGAATATGTATACCATGATTGGGTTTTGGTGTTACCTAGTAAAACTGGATTAGTATTTGCAGTAGTAGAAAAGTAAGCAATTCTCAGGGATGTTTGTCTATCCAGTTGGCCACACTAGGTTTCCCTGATGGAGCCTGGATGATTACAGCCCTCTGCAGAAAATGTTAAGATGCAGCATTTATGTAAGCTTATATTGTAAAAGCACTCACCATTTCCTGGCTATTGAATGTTAGACTTCTCAAGCTTATTGTTGCTTGAAGGTGTGTTTCCCAAAATATTTGTACAAAAACATTCTGCATTTATACAACACTTGGTTTCACTGAACCACTAAAAATATCCTGCAACTGTTAATTAAAATGAAAATGCAGTACATTAAATCAGCCAGAGAGAGTTGAGAAATATGATACAAGTTATTTTGCATGGATAATAATATAGATTTATATTAGTGGTGCTGTGTTTGATGGAACTGTTAAATAATATGTGTTGTGGTAGACTATCAATGCTTTGGGTAATAAAACTGAATGTAACAGTTCCAAGATTTCTCCTGGGTGTAATTTACCGCAGACATATGTTCTTCATCAATGTTTCCAGCAGAATGTTACAAATTGGAGGGGAAATAGAATAGACCAACACATAATGGAAAGTGGATGCTTTTCAACAGAATTCGGGGTTAGGGGCATTTGGGGGGGAGGGGTTGGGGTGTGTGTCTCTTTTGCAGCTGTTAAAAGAAAAAAAACAACCTGTAAAATATTGTATTTATTTTACCATTTTATCTGTTCATTTAGTTCTGTAAATGTCCATGTAAAGCTGTGTACAACTACAGACATATGCAGAAGTAATGCTAATACAGCCACAAAGCAATTAAAGATCTGTTTTTTCAGCTGCGCCTTTCTCTCTTTTTCATCTGCAAATCTCTGTGGGAGTTTTGTAGAGCAGATCTGTTGCCTGTCCTGGTGTGCTCTGCAGGCCCCCAGCCAGACACACTGCCCTTACCTGCTTGGGCTGTATCACTTTCACCCTCTTGGGCATAGGTGTGGCAAGAACCCTCTTGGGCCAGGAACTGCTGTTTATCTCTTTATAAAAACTTAGGTTTAGCATTAGGTCCAAATTATTGGACTTTTTGGGGTTTTTTTCATAAATTCTGTGTGTTGTAGCGTAGGCATTGCTGTGCTGGGCTAAACACATGGTGCTTTTTTCTGCTTCAGATTGTCCTCAGGACATGGTTCTTGGGGGACATGTTGCACATTAATGAAGGTACACACAAATTAAGATCTAATTGCCTTACTGCTAGCGTAGTGTAAGTATCATGAATCCTAAAATAATCCTGGTTTTCTAATGAAGTGTTTACTTTCCTAAACAAGAGGTTAGTTCCTTCAGAAGACAGACACATTCACTTCTATTTGGCTGTGGTCTTTGTTGGGAGCAATGATTTCCCATACCTGGTTATATTGTGGGTGGGTAGGTAGGAAATTGGGTCCTTGCCTGAGTTTATAATGTAGCCCCTCTAGATTGGATTGGATTGGATTGGATTGGATGTACCACCCACCTGGTGTAGGAGAGGGCTTTTCCAGCTTTTCCAGTGGAGGTGTAGCTCAGGTGTCTCCTAGTGATTTCCTCCCCATTCACACAGTTCAAAAAAATACTGGGAAGCTGATGCTGTTTAAAACCATAAAAATCAAGATGAATAAATTGAGTGATTTAAACTTTTCCATGCTTTTATCAGGAGTATTTCCTATGAAATCAAAGTTTTCAGTAGTTCAAGGAATGGCTAGCCCTATCCCTCTTTTATATAATAGCTTATTTTCAGATAATCCGTGAGTTTCACAACAAAAATTATGGAAAAAAGAAGTCATGACTTGAAAACATTTTCACAGATTTTTTTTATTTTATTTTGCTGTTTATTGAGGGTTTAATTTATACTACAAAGAAACTTTTCATTTGTTCTGAAACATGAAACACATTAAGAGCCACATGTAGACAAATTAGAGAAGGGCTAGTATGGTATTTCTACATAGTGTAGGTATTTTTGCTGAGAACTATAACTGACTATATTTATCCAAAATAAAAGTTTTAAAAACTGAAAACAAATGGTTTACTGCTATCATTTAGGGAAATATTAGAAAAAAATCTAAATTCCTTTTGAATTTTCAAATATAATGTAATTTGGAGAAGTCAACAAGCCGTACTATTTCTAAGCCTTTTCAAGAGCTTCCATTTTGCCCAGTTACATATCAGGAGCTCTGAATTTACATTGTCTGCACAAAAAATGAGAGCCATGTGTTAGCACTGCTGGGTAGCCCTGCATGTCTGGGTTGCTCTTTGCTTCCAGGCCAGCGTGGGAGTCTGGCTGCCAGTAAGTTTAGTAGATAAGGATCAGCTCTACACCAGAGCAAAGGTTTATAAACTAAACTGTTTATGTTAAAAGTTCATAGAGTGGTTTGCCCAGGGTGGGGGAATACCTCAACACATCAAATAACTAAACATTTTGAATGTCCAGACAGGCTACTCTCTGAAATACTGATTAGCTTCTTCTGGTCCCTGCCACTAAAGGGTCCTTTTCATGCTTAGTGTTAGTGGGACAGCTTTGCACTCAAGTTTGAGTTGGGAAGAAGACTCCTTCCCATCAGGTTAGGCTGCTGTATGTGCATGATTGGGAATCTGCTCTGTCTTCACTGCTGCCCTGCACTGAAGGCAAATGCCAGGGATGCCACAGAGTGGGGTCTGTGTAGAGGAGGAGCTGTAAATGCTGGTGCAGTTTAGCTGTGCAAACTTCAGGGCTGCAGCCATCATCATGGATGCAGTACAAGGAAGAAAACCTTTCTCATAGGATAGCTCCAATCAAATGATAAAAAAGAAAGTCACGGCAGATCATTTCAATGTTTCTCTCTCCCATGCTCTCTGTGTCTTTACCAGCAATAGGGAAATGGTGCTTGTCTTGCAGAGCCCTCCAGGGCTGGTGTGAACATAAGGTGCAGTTTGAGTAAGTTTTGCCTCTTGCATTGGATGACAAAATGTAGTCTCTGTTGATAGAACTAAATAGCTTCATCCTGTCACAGTGCAGACATTATCCCTGCAGCTCAAGGAAACCCAGATCACTTTTTCTTCAGTACTGAAAGGGGGGCTGGATGTTCAGGAGGCTTTTTTTTCTGTTGCCCCAGCCAGTGGCAGAGAGTCTGTGTAAGATATCCTTCTGGTATCTGTATTATTATCTTGATGCGTGTTGGACGTGATCCAGGGGAAAGCAGTTGTGGTCCAGCAGTCCCAGAGGATGGTGGATCTGACATTGACCCTGCCAGGAGCACTGAGAAGACAGGAGCAAGACCACTGCCTAACCACACAAGAGGGCTGCATAGGGAGCTCCTTCAGTTTAATTAATCCTGGGATGCTGCCACTGCTGCCACACTTCACTCCTGTGCTTCATGGTAACAGAGGTATTAGGGAAAAAACATCATATGTCCCAAGACATTTGTCTGATTTATGGAACAGTCAGAAAGATTCATAGAGAGTGTTGTGAGCTCTGAAAAAGGTGGGAGAAAATGGGTATGTACCAAAACAATGATCTGTCCTGCTTTAGCCAGGTTTTCTAGTGAATTGTTTGGGAGATAAATTGCAGTGTCCTGGATTAATTTATAATCCAAATTTGCATATGCATATTTTTTCGTACTTCTGAAAAATATGGGGCATATCTTAAAAATCAGTGTTAAAAAGCTATGGTCCTGAAGGTGAGAAAATCAGGCTGCTTTATATACATGCAGGGATATTTTGTTTGGATTTCATTAAATACATTAAAAGGTGTGATAGAAGACAATACAATGGAAACCCAGTGGTGGAGGGATTTTTTTTTAACTTTCTTATGGTATCTGTTTATTTTGTCTTCAGCACCTGGTCTCAGTTGGCTCCAAACTGGATAGTAATTTTCATTGAAGTGTTTATAACATGTAGTCTTTTTTTTTTCTTTTTTAACATGAGACATATGCCTGCAGCTCTGCAGGCTCCTGTCTCGCTGCCAGTTTAGCAGGACAGCCAAGTGCAACAGGAAACTGATACGGTGTAATTTTCATTAATGATTGGTGTTCTTTTCAGCATGCAAATTCAATAGCAGTTAGAAGATTCTTTTAACATCAAATATCTCTTTGCTTTAAGCATAAAATGAAAACAGAAACTGCTTTGGAATTTGGAAACTTTTTAAAGATACTTTTATACGTATGTGGCCTGGTTAAATCCCTTTTTTCTTTCCATACAGGTCACTTCTTGCAAAACCTTCAAGTTTTTTTTAATTGTAGGATTACCACTAAATTGCTGTTTTGCAGAGCACACCCAGCCTGGCAAACAAGAAATGGTAAAGCATTAAATAACTGTCAAATTAAAGAAAAACAAAACAAAACTTAAAAAAGAGAGAGAGAGAGAGAAACTTGTTAGTAGTCACCACCCCCATCTGACAGAAAACAGATTTTTTTGCATTCTGTTTTCCTTTTGCGCAGACACAAATGTTAATGTGTTTGCTGTAGATTGCAAAAGATTATATTGTTACATTTGAATGCCTTTTTGTAAGAGTTTCTAAGTATTGTATTATGATTCTTGACAATTTGGTATCTGTTTTAAATACTATGCTGTGTCATGGATCTGATTGTACAAGGGCAAACAGCATTGCCTCCACCAAGCAAAGGAGGAATAACTGTAAACTTGAGATATGTCTAATTATTTTCTTTAGCCCAGTCATCATATAATCATAGAATGTTAGGTTGGAAGGGAATTCTTTTGTAATTACCATGGGATTTTATCAGTGGTGAATTCTGTCCTTTGAATTTTGGACAGTCAATCTGTCTCAGGCTAGCAGTGTATGTGTATTTTAATGATGATGCAATATGTCGAAATCCAGTATTTTAAGAAGCAGCCAAGCCCAGACCTAAAACAGAGTCATATGACTGCATTATCACAGTGTTAAGCCAAAGAAATATCTTGAAGAGTTGATCATTATGCATCCTTTCTTTTGCAAGCTTGCTGTGTTGGTCACCATAGCATCAGAACAAAGAACATAAAAATCACACTGAAAAGAAATTCTAGAATTTAAATAATAGCTCAGGGATTTATGACTTAAATATACATCACTTGCCCAAACAGGTCACTGGTCAGTATGCCTTTTCCTCCTCTTCATCTCAGTCTTTGAAAACTTGTGAATTTTGTCTCTGGAGGTCTTCCATTCAATCGTCTATTATAGTCAAGATGATTTGCTTTCACATGTAATACTGACCAAGGGTCAGGTTCTGCTTCTGTATAAATCAGTGTGAAAACATACAAGGCTCCTCCTGCTTGTAGCAGGCTTGAGATCAAGTTTAAGGGATGGATGAAGCTGTTGACATGTTATCCAGGGATCAATTCTGATGAAAGGAGGTAAGCAGGATTTAATATTTTCTTTGATCTGTCAGTCTTGCTAATACAACTTTTTTAGTATAATACAACTTTTTTAGTATAACAGTTTAAATACCTTCTTTAGAACTGCTGTTAGTGCTACTACCATTTTGTTTTCAATTACATCTAAATGATGTCACTTACTACAGAAGTTCAAAAGCACTACCCTATTACTGGAGTACTTGCTCACAAATTTCTTCATGTGTACTGAAGCTCTTGCTTTAAACCTAAGAGGCAGGTCACTCATGCTCTTGAATTTTAAACCAACATAGAGAAGGTGCTCTCATAGTCCTTTTCTCCCTGTTTGTTCTTGTTTAGCTTTAAATTTTATAGTTCAGTAAAAGTCACCTCTGGTGGTTAAAGTTCAGATCAAGTTACATTTTGCTGTGACTCTGCTCCTCTCTTTTGCAGACACTGAGGACTGTGGTCTGTCAAGACAGGAACATTCACAGATCATAGCCTAAGAATTTTCCCCCTCCCTTTCTTTCTTGGATATTCTTTTGACAGGCAAGGAAAGTAATATTTGTAAAATTAGATTGAAGGAGCTCTGTTAATTGAGAGTTTTGTGTAAATAAGAGTCGTGTTTGTGTCCTACACAATGTTAGAAAGCATTTCACATCACTGAGGCTAGTTTAGAACCAGATGTCTGATTCTTTTTTAATTTCCCTCTTTATTTATTTAAACAAACATTACTGTGGAAATAGTTGCCTGATGAGAGGTGGCAACAGCCACTCATAGCCAATTAGACACATTTATTTAATGAAAAACAATACAAATATGTATATTTCTTGCACGGATTTGTGTTAGAATGTGTGGAATGTGGGGAATGTGTGGATAGACTGTGTGAATGTTCCTGCTTTATTCAAATCTCGTTCTTCAGGCTTTTGTTTCTGGTGCTGTCTGGGTATATGTGTTTTACAGATCTGTGATGTAGTCCCCCAGGCTTAAAAAAAAAAATAATAGGAGGAGATACAGGTAGAATTAGAGCTGTAAAATGGTCTTCAAGGAATGCTCATAGCCATGGAAAAGTAGTGCTGCCTGTTCACCAAGCAGAGCTACCCAGATGACCACTTCTATTCCAACCTGTTACCAAGTATCAGTGTGCCTGTACACGGGAGTTCCCCAGAGGTATGTCATGATCCCAGTGAGAATTGTCTTTCTTAAGATACTGAGCAACTGGGGGAAACCAAAAGCAGGCTTTGAGAAGAGGTGGGCAATAAAAGAAAGTGTAGTAAGGAGCCAAGGGCGGAGTGGATCCATGTGGGTGATGGAGAGAGAGAGGGAAGAACTGGGGCAGCAGGCAGAGGATAGCAGAGGCAGGCATGGCAGGGTCACTCTCATGCTAGTTTAAATGAGGTCTGTTAGAATGGAGGCTGTAAAAGAGAAAACTTAATAAAATAAAATAAAAATCTGGAAAGAGCCTTGTCTTCAATAGCCTTGCCTAACAGCAGATGAGAGCTGGGAGACACAGAAAGACAATTTAATTCTTTAGTTTCTTCATCCTCTTTTCATCCCTCTTCTGCCCCTTTCTAGAATCTCCTCCATACTCTGCTCACAATCCTGAAAATCCTGTGCATGAAGAAATGTCAGAAGAAATACTAGGGGCTAATCAATTGAATCTGTATCTTAGTATTGTTCATGCTGAAGAACTGACGTTTGTTAACTTTTGAATGCTTGCCTTCACAAACTCACTGTTGTTCCTTTGATGCTCTCAGCATAATTTCTAAACTAATCAAAATACTTAAAAGCTGAAACAACATTTTGACTGCAGAGTATGATGCTTTTTTACTGGCAAGTTCAGATAATTTGTCTGCACATCATAACTGTCTGCTGCTTGCACTAATGCAATAGCACATGGTCTTCCAAATGGGCCAAATGTTTACCAGTGGATAAACATGCTACCTAGGCTTTGCAGGTATTTGACAGCAACAGAATATTGAGGTCTATGAATAACTGATTCAGCTGGAGACTTTTTTGCCTGGATTTCTTTATCTTCTATTGTCTCTTCATGCCACAGCTCTTTTTGCTGCCATCCATCTCATATTCTTCCCTGTCCATCTGTTTTTTACATCTGCCCCCATTTCCAGCCTGCTGCCCCAGTTCTTCCCTCTGCCTCTCTATCACCCACATGGATCAACTTCTGCCCTTAGCTCCTTTCTACACTTCCTTTTATTGTCCATCTCTTCCTCAAGTCTGCCTTTAATCTCCTCAGGCTCCCACCTGTAGGCTTCCTCACACTTCTGCTGTATTCATGTACGTGAAGTATCTTCCCTTTGTAATTCAGGTTCCGTCAGGTATGGAAGTGGAGTAGAATCATAGAATCACAGAATGCTAGGGGTTGGAAGGGACCTCTGGACATCATCTACTCTAACCCCCTTGCTAAAACAGGTTTACTCAGAGCAGGTTGCACATGATCACATCCAGGCAGGTTTTGAATACAGAGGAGACTCCACAGCCTCTCTGCGCAACCTGTTCCGATGCTTTATCACCCTCAAAATAAAGAAGCTTTTCCTTATGTTCAGGTGGAACTTCTTATGTTCCAGCTTGTGCCCACTGCCCCTCGTCCTGTCTCTGGGTGCCACTGAAAAGAGCCTGGCACTTGTCCTCTTGACAATCTACGTTTAGATAGTTATAAGCATTGATAAGATCCCCTCTCAGTCTTCTTCAGGTGAAGAGCACACCAGGTTTGTTCCCACCACACTACTTTAACCTAGGTTTAAAATAGGAACTTCGTCTGCCTGTATTTTTATGACCATCAGAAAGAGATTTTCAAGAACATGATTGATCTTGTTTAGTTGGGTGCCTTGAAGCCAGCCTTGTGAAGTACCTGTCCCTTCATTCCCTAGGGGAGGTGTGGGAGCCATCCTTCACCAAGCTGGCTGCCTCCCTGCAGAGCAAGCATACCTGCTTGTGACATGTCTGCAAGGAGCCACAGCAGAATGGGGACAGTTGGTGTCCAAGCTGCTCCTGAGGGTTTTTATCAGTAAAGGTCAGGTTGCAAAGGTTGGATGTTACTTTAATTTCCTTCATATTTAGTAATTTTTACCTTTCCACTTGCTTCACATTCTGCAACCTTTTTCTTTCTTCAGAAATACACTTACATTAAAAATTAATCTCCTTTCACCAGCAGCTTCTTTTTCTAAAAGTCTGTATATTTTGCTTTGATTTCGTGGCCTATAAGTTACATTCATGGTGGTTCCTTCTCAGCTATTTTTTCCTGGACAACATTTCTCTGTGCAGAAAATACAGGTTTATGTGGCATGTATTTCGAAAAACAAGAGTATGTGTAAGTGATAATAATTTACAGTTTTATGAGACAAGAAATGTAAGTCGCTGTTATTTTTGTGTAAATTTTCCATGCCCATTTCGCATCTGCTTCTCTGGCAATGCCGTGTTTCTGGCAGATAGATAGGAAGAAGGAGTGCATCGTGCCTTTTATTTTGCAGTAAGTGGGGATTTCTGCACTTCACAATGCACGTGTTCCTTCCTTAAGTAATTCCCAGTGGCCCTGGTTTGGAGGTGTCAACTTGTGTGTTGCCTGTGCAAATAACTTCTTCCAATCTCTCACTTCTAGTGGTTGACAGAGCAGTTTAGTTTGTTTTTCCATGTAGTGGCTGTGACTGTTGGATTTAAAATCTATTTGATTCTCATATATTCATTAGTATCTCTTTCCTGGCTTTGAAGAGATAAACTGGGATGAGTCATAGAGCACTTATTCCCAGAGATATCTTCAGCAACTGAAAAGGGACCATGAATACTTCAGGCAAAAGCACTAGATGTTAGGCATACATGGTATGAAGGTCACTGGTTTTTGTTATTTCTTTCTCTCTCCCTAAGCAGATGAAGTTCTCTTCAAACAGACTGTAGAAATACCAATTAGTGTGCTTCATTCTGAAATGTAATCAAATTTAAAATGTAAAAAATCCCTTTCGGCTACAGTATAATCAGGCTCCTAATTATGAAAGGCATATGTTCCCCTCCATCTTTCTTCCCTCCTTCCATGTAGATAATTGTCCTTGAATGATTTCTTCTTTGGAAAAATCTTTCTGACGTTCTACTCCTGTTTTTCTCAAAGCTCTGCTGTTATCTGGTACATTAAGTTTGTGTTGTTGGATTCTCGCGGGATAATATACAATATAGTTACACTGATTACTTGCTATTTTGTGTGTCATCTGTGTTTTGGAATATCTCAAAGCTTGTCAGTCTTCCACTGGGGATTACATCATTTTGGGGGTCTGAACCAATCTGAAACAAAAGCATACTTCAGGGGTAAAATATGTATGCCCGGATAGCTGGCAGTCTTTCAAGGCTCCAAACTTGACACAGAGTGAATTTCAGAGAAATGTATTTTTTTCTGCTAGTGGTAACAAAGCAATTATTTCTTCTTTTTTTCCCCCTTTTATTTTTTAATGTAGGGTTTTCTTTATGGAAGGTAATTACTGACAAAAAAATGTATTTCTTTAGGTTTCTTTCCCAGCTACTGCAGGGTTTATTCTGGGATGATGGTTTTGGTTTGTGTGTGGTCTTTGAATGTTTTCAAAATGGTGAATTAAAATTAATAACTCTTTCTTTAGTAGTACCCCTGATCTTGTTTGAAACATACAAGTCTCTCTGTTATTAGCTTGGCTTTTGTTCAGGGGCAAACCTCTGTGGGGAAAGTTACCTGGTGGGTTACCTTGTCCCCTGTTGAATTAACAAGAAAGGGTACCACAGACATGCACCCCCTCACATAAGCAGCAATTGTGCTGTAAAGGCTTCGTAAGGGTTGGATTGAAAGATGACTTGTTGCACTAGGGTGATTTTCATCCCCATATCCACTATATGAAATGTATTCAGAGCTGTCGTGAGAAGATGCTACAAAAAACAGCAATGCAGAATTGGACCAAGAATTTGCCATGTGTGTAGATTTTCATGCTATTCCTACCACTTTTTTGGGTTTAAAACATACATTCTTCATTTAACTTTGTCTGAGGAAAGCCTGTCTGACAGGCTACCAATTTCCAGCTTTCATGTGGGTGGCCCAATTCCAGGCTCATGCCCTGGTGGATTGTGTTTCGGTACCAGTTTCTGTGATTGGGCTTACCCACAGACAGGCAAACCCTGCTTTGGGAGCTGCTGCATTCATTGTTGGAGGGTTTTGTGTGGATCTATTTCTACCTTTGAATAATTGGAAAACTTGTGTTACTTTCCTCTCGATTTTTTGATATATTTTTCTTTAATTTGCAAAGTTATGGGCATGGGAGATTTATGCTTTTGTTTCACACAAATTGCAGGCATGTTGGTGTGAGAGAGTAATTCATTCTATATGTGGAAACAGATTATAAGAAGTTGAAGGCATATAAGAAAAGGTTCTGGGATTTATTTTTTTTTTGAGACTGGAACTTTCCAAACCACCCCTTAATAAGATTTCCTATCCATTTTTAATTAATTACAGACTAACGATCTCTATGTTCCCCTTAATTTTAGTGGATTTTAATTTTAATAATATTTTTTTCTTGCACGCAAGAACTTTCCAATATAAAGCAATAACCTGGCCTTCATTCATTCTTTTTAAAGCACAGCACTGCCAGAAGTGCACTTTGTAAGCAATTAAGTGGGATTGTGCAAGCTCTTATTGCTGTTGTTTAAATCTACAGCAAATCTGATTTCCCAGTGGTTTGCACACAAGTCATGCATCAAGTATCCAAGTGTGCAGGTTGTTCAAATGACAGGTTTGTTGAAGAGCCAGTATAGCTGTCAAGGGCAGCTCTTCATAGGATTCTTAACACTGAGCTGAAAATTTATCTTCTGATTTCAATGGTTCTCACCCCTAAAAACGTTATGAAGTCTGAAGAGCGTTACTATTTTTAACTAAATACTGGTTATGTCTTTCAGTTTATTTAGGCATCAGACCAAAGATCATTCAGTCAATATGAATTCCTTCACTTACATCAGCATGCTCTGGGTCCTGCCCTTAATAAACTCTTGTGTTTGCGATCCAAACCAGAGGAAGAGATTACAGCATAAAAACTGGTGCAGTACAAACTGAAATGGGTTCAACAACAGCCTAAAGTACTAAGTCTACCTCCAGTTAAGCCCGTGGAAGATAAACATCTGACAGGAAAAGCTGGACTGTTTGTTGCATTAAAGTTCCTGCAGTAAAAGTGTTCCGGCCCGACGACACTGCGGTGTCAGTGATGAGAGGTTGGGGTGGGCAATAAAACACCGTGTAAGATATGGACTGAGAATGCTTATCAGTAAGCAAACACTGGCTCATCTGTGGGGGGAAAAATGGGGCTTAGTCTGTGTTTTGAAGGTCTTTTAATCATGATAGAACAATTATATCTATAGTGCAGTAGTTTTGAAAGATGTGGTGAAGATCATTTCAGACTGAAAGAGGGTAAATTTACATCAGATATTAGGAAGAAAGTCCTTAGTGTGAAGGTGGTGAGACCCAGGAACAGGCTGCCCAGGGAAGCTGTGGGTGCCCCATCCCTAGGAGTGTTTAAGGGCAGGTTGCATGGGGCTGTGAAAAACCTCATCCCAGGTCTTGAGATGTCCCTGCCCATGGCAGGGGAATTGAAACTAGATGATCTTTAAGGTTCCAACAGAAACCGTTCTAGGATTCTATGACAGTAACAACAAAGATGCCTTATATCAGGAACCCTGAATATATGCTTGGAATAGAAAGGTCAGTAATCTAAAAATTAGGAATTTTACTATATGCAAGTTTCATAATAGGGAGAAAGAAGGAAAAATACGTTATTCAACATTATCCCATTAGTATTCAGATTTAAAAATGGAAGAAAAAAACGAAACAGGAAGACTATATTAAACCCTTTCATGTCATTACATTATAATTTAGTAATCCAGTGGAATTAAAAATACATATTAAATAGAAGAAAGGAACAAAAATAACCTAGTATTAAAAATATTCCAGGAAATCGAGTCAGTTTGGTATTAAAAATATGCAATAGAAAAAAATAAGTAACTAATTTTAAATCTTGATTTTAAGGCAATCATTGTCAGGTTTTTCTGGCTTAGAAAAGGAGAATTTTCTGCTTGAAATAAGGCTAATTTTTGATTGTTCTGTTCAGATTCTCACTGAATGTTACAAGAGGAATATACCTAGAGATGAAAAACATTGCAGGATAATAAAATTGATGTCTCAACTGAGGAATAACAGAAATAATAAAATGGGAAGTCCTTCAGGGGTAGGTCTGAAAATACTTGCCCTTTTACTTGCTTTTATTTGGTTGAATTACTAAACTTGTGGGAAACCTTGATGATAGTAAACCTTTTTTTCTGTATGATGCTAAATTTTAGCTTTTCAACAACAAAAAAGCACAAGCTACTCAAATGTGTTAAAGTATTAATCTTAAAATTTAATTTTGCTTAGTTTAATCCTTAAAATATAAGCTTTTTATGCATTATGAAAAAGGAACTGAAAGAAATTCATATCATTATGCTAAACTGCTGTCTGCTTTCCAGTTTTGTTCTGTGCTAAATTATTCCCTTGACAAACAGGATAGAAAGTATTTATTCTTCAGGCATTTTATGATAAATCGTCCTCTCTGTTTGTGTCTGGGTTAGTAAAAACAGAGCTACTGTTGAAAGGGTGGAAATAAATACGCTGGCTTATGCCTTTGGTCAGTGCTTCTACCTTCTGCTGGGTACATTTTTTCCAATGTGTATCAAATCCTGTATAGAAGGTGCAGCAAAGATTAGGGAAAAGACTGCTAGAGGTCTGTTTAGGCAGAGTCTTTCCCTGACACTTTGCAGTTCAGTAGCAGGGGTGCCTTGATGTTACTGATAGTCAGTGGTACATGTGAGATGGCCAAGAGATTCATTTTTGATGGTGGCAAATTCTTAAAATGTGTTTGTTACTGCTGGCCCAGGGATGGGGACTGGTTAGGCTGGTGCTTCTCACCCTTAAGAATCTGATCCATGTGATCCACCAGCTGCTTTGGGAAGATTACCATTAAAAACAGGGGAGATATAGGTTGAATTTCAGGAGAAACTTCTTTACAGAAAGGGTTGTTAATCACTGGAACAGGCTCTCCAGGGAGTTGATTGTATCTCCATCCCTGAGTATGTTTAAAAATCACCTGTATGTGGTGCCTGAGAGCATGGTTTAGTGGTGGGTCATTGAGAATAGGGTAAAAGGGTTAGGACAAGGCTGGACTCAATGATCTTGAAGGTCTTTTGCACCCTGAGCAATTCTATGATTCTACTAAAAACCCTTTGGTACAATTTTCAGTCACCATGGGCAGAGTGCTCCCTTACAGTCCCAGCTTTGGTAGAAATCACTTCTCTGATATTTTGCAGATGCATCTAGAGCCTCAGATTTCTGGCCCCTTGTTGTAAAGCCATGAAGCCCTAGAGGGCATCATGCATCACTGAGGACATCTGAAGTTCAGAATTATCTAAGAGAAGAACCTCAGCCGTGGGGACCACACTTTACCCAGTGTGTCCAGGTTGGGTGGAGAGCAGTATCAGTGATGCTGCTCAAAGTGGAGAGGTGTAAACTGTGAATACTGACTTTATTCCTCAACTCTCTTTATCAAACAGGAAGATACTTATTAGCACAGAAGTGAGAAGGCAGTGTAGCTGGCCTGACAGTCATTGTTATCTGGATTTTTGCATGGGAAGAGATGGAGAGAAGAAAATGGTCTTCCAAATACAGCCTTATCCACTGCCTCATTTCATAATTTCCTTCACACAATCAGTTTGCATTCTTTAGAGTCAGTGACTTGATTCTGTTTTTTCTCTGCCACGGGGAAACAGAAGTATATGGATAATTTTCTTGTATGGCTTGGGCATCTTCCACGTTTCATTAAAAACCAGAGAATTTTATTCTAAAGATGGCCTTGAATACAAGCATTTACATTTAGAATGGGAGAGTCAGATTTCTGTGATTGATACCTGGAATTGTGCACACAGCTTTACAGTGTATGTTCTTACTTACCTGCACAGTGACGATCTGTTAGATAAAGTTGCTCAGTTACCCTTGGCAAGTGCTACACCATGAGCAAGTGCTGTCATCTGTAAGGTCAGCTTAAGTACCTGCCAAAGAGGTGTTCCTGTATGTAGGACAATTCAGGAGGAAGAGGTTCATTCTCACTATTAGTCTAGGGGCAAGTAAAGAAAAACTGCAACAGTTTCCAGTCACTTTAGATCAGCTGAGACTGACAGTGATTTTGCAGCATTGCTTTATGGGCTACTCTTGTTTTTAGCATGGATTAATTCCCTGATGTGGTTCAGACTGCAGGATATCTACCAGCTCATACCAGCATGGCTGAGGGAGCCAGATTGCAGTGCTGGAGGGTGCTGGGAGGGGTGAAAATTCCTGCTGTCACCCTGGCTGCTGGGCAGTCTGGACAAGCATTGTTTCACAAACTTTAACTCCACTTTGTCAACCAGATACAAAGATTCCATAGCTTTCACCAAGGAATCTTCCTGCTTTTTCTGTTCAATCTTTCTTCTGGCTGTTGAACTGTTAGTGAAATGAAATAGCAGGCAACCTTCCTGGAGATGGGAAAAGTTGTGTTAGTCCTCCTCCAGTGCCCTTCAGCAAACTGCTGGTGCCATCACGCTCTGCAATTTTTCTGTTCTTGTGGTAGCAGAAATGCATCCTAATGAGCAGTTGTGTTGTTGGAAGGGTGCTAAATCACTCTTCCCTTTTCCCTCCCCATCCCCACAGCACTCTCTGACATTTGTCTCTTAGGGCATTGGTTATATCTTTATATGCTCTCCTTTATTCGTTTTAATCTAATCTACCTCCCTTACATCATTCTCCTCTCTTCCTGCCAGGAAGTTGTGCTGAGGGGAGCTCCCCCAGTCCCCTGAGAGTTATCTTGGGGAGATATCTTGTGCTGTTGAAGTCCCCTTTATGCTTTGTGGAATGCAGATGGTCTAGATTCAAATTGCATTTTGTCTTTCAACACAAAGCATAGCATTTTTAATACATACCTCCAATAAGTACCTCAAGGGAAAACCAGTTAGCAGTGGTTCCTTAAGGCAGGTATTCCAGTTGCCTCGGCGTGTTTATGACCCCCTCAAGGAACATGGGTTCTAGGATATGGGGTTGCTAGAAAGCAGAACCACAGTACACTACCTTAAGTTCTTGCTGTAGTTTTTCATACTTCATTCTTTTAAGTAGCTGTTGGTTATGCTGCTTCACAAGGGACTGTTTTCAACACGATAATTAGACGTATTTTGTTCCTCAGAAAGTTGTCATATCTAGCCATGTTTATTTGCATAACTGCATAGCTTAGCCTATTTGAATTTTTCTGATTATTTTTTGCCCATACATTGTACCAATCTCTTCCCAGATGAAATGTGAAATTAAATGTTAAAATTGCAAACAGTTTTTATTTTTAATCAGTTATGCAAAGCTTCTTTAATTGTGATGAAACTTTTTAAAAACTGAATTCCAAGGTATTTTGATAAATTTAAATGCAAGTTTTTTCCAGTTAATAACAGAAATGGCAGATCATACTGTCCTAAGAGCTTCACTTGACTAGGTCTCATCCGTTGCTCTCTAGTTTTTATCGGTAAATTGGAAATTGGTTCTCTGTATCTAACAACCAAAGATTTTCTCAGCTTTGAGTGAACCAGCCCTTTGAATTGAGCTAGATGAATAAAGTGACTTAAATGTTCTCCTTGCACCTGCAGAAGAAGCTGCAGCTGCCAAAAGATGAATACTTAAAAAAAATGTGGATCCCTAGGGTTTAGCCAATGATTTCTGCCAGTTCAGGACTTTGATGTTCTTTGAAAGTTCAGCACCAAATGCACAGTAATGGGAGTTATTATGTAAGTATATCCCTTTCAGGAAAAAAAAACAAACCCAACCAAAACATAATCTTGATTTGGAATCTTAATAAGCAAAAAAATCCATGTTAAATAAAACTGTTGTTAGAAGCAGTTTTTAATGTCTTCTTTTTATTCATCCTCTTGTCTCTGAAATCAGCATGGGCTTTCCATATGGCTGTGTCAGTGCAGGTGATGGAGGTCAGCTGCTAGCAGAGAGAGGTATTAATGTATAAGAAAAAAATGGAATCCAGGGAGGGAAGCATAATTTCACTAAGTCACTAGAGATGGAGGGTGTTCATCCAAGGTTTCTGGAAGAACTTCAGGAAGCAGCTGAGTAACAGTCATCTGTAACTCACTGAAAATAATTGCTTCAACAAAGAAACAGATGTGGTTGATAGCATACGCAACTTGGGAAAGCAGGCCTAGTTATGAACCTTACTTTCCTACTGGCACAAATGGTGAAGTGATGAAGAGACAAGTATAAAGGGAGAAGGAGGAGGTGGGTGTTGTAAGTACACGGGCAGAAAACCTCTGAGATGCAGGGAAGTGCAGTGCCCAGGGCCAGGGATTACAGGAGGCAGCAATGATCCATGCAGGAACTCACCCTGGCTTTTAACAGCACTGTTGATGAATTCCTGCTCCTCCTGATGGAAGGAGAGCAGCCATCAGAGACCTGGATCGTCAGCAATGGGCTGCTGGGTGCTCTCACATCATGAGGGAAGGAGGAGAGAGCTATTGAATACATAACCCCCCTCACTTTGTTCTGCTTAAAAATACAAAAGGATTTTGATAATTTCAAGGAAAACCTTATGCAGTTAGAAAATGTTAAAGAAATCCACTGTGGATGCATGCAAGGTGTGAAATGTTGGAGAGGATGTTGACTCTCTTTTTGCCCTGTATCCAGTGAAAAGGAATGTCTGGTTAGCTTTTTATGCAAGAGACAAGCTGTATTGTTTAAGACCGGACAGCAGTTGTCAGATAAATGAATTTAATATTAGCATCTTTTTGAGGATGTTATTTTGCATAAATTGAGCTTGACATTTACAAACAAACTCATTCTACTCTTTATTATATACAGTTCTTATAAATCAATAGAAAAGGTGGAGAGATTAAGCCATGGGAAGTGAGTGGCTGGAAGATCACACAGGGAGCCAAGATTTTCTGGAAAAACAGACTGGAAAAAACAAAGAAGTCTAAAACATGAGGGTTTCTTGTATCAAGTCTTTTTTGTAAAGTTCTTATTTGCTCGGGATGCTGAAATTAAAATGGCAGACAGTTCAAATGCTGTCAATGCAGATGTCATTTCAGGCAAAGCTTTTATGTTCATTTTCTAAGATGCACCCAGGAGGCACACACAGTTGCGTGGTGCACATCTGCATTTCCATACACTTCCATGAAGGTGCTTGCCCTGGAAAGTCTGCCCATGGCTGGAAGAGGTGATTCTGCAAGGTCTGGATCTAATGCTAAATTCCTTTTTTGTGCTCTTGCCCAAGCAGACTTTGCAGGATCGTGTCTCAAATGGTCACATTGCAAGGAACACATGGTGACACTTCAGATGGTGAGTTGTCACATTTTTAAAGAAAGCACTCTTTCAGCAGAAAGAAACCCTCAAATATCAGAATAAAATAAAAAATAGAGTCAGAAATATAGATGAAATATATTCTAATAGTGGTGATGATGTGATAGAAATAGAAATAAAGAGTGCCATATTTCACAGTTGGACACTTCAAAGGGTACTCCTCTCCCAGTAATCCTCTGATCTGCTTCATGTCACAGGTCACCCAAACAGTATTTACAAGCCTCCTGGCTGGAGCATTCATTCAGGATTTAAGTTGTTGCAGCTTTTTTTTGACATGAGAAGCTCAAGTGCACTGGTATTTCTCTGAGAATGTTACATCAGAGCTAATTTTTATGCAGACTCATTTCTGTGAATATTTCTCCTCAAGATAGATATGAAACTTGCCAGGAGAGGGGGAAAAGCTTTATCCTGATAGTCGTGATGGGGTTAGACATTGTCTGGCAGGTAGCTGGGTACAACTTCGAATATGCTCAAAAGAGTGAGGACAAAAACAGAAGTCAAAAGGTTGGCTTAATCATTGACCGATGTATCACTGAGGAAGCAGTGTGAACTCTGAGTTCCTGGCACATCTCAACATAAATATTAATGTTCCCCTCCAAAGTGCTTTGCCACTGTGAAGAATAAAATACAACAAGAGTAATTCCTGCCAGTGTTTTGAGTGTGGGCTGGACCTGGATGTAAAATCTCACTGTTGGCACCAAACTCATTCTGGGAGGCTAGCGTGTACCATGTGGTCCTTGAGAAGTGATGGATTCTGCTCTCTCAGGCAAACATCATCCGTGGTTCTAGGTGGCCTCTCCAAACTCTCCAAGTCTTTAGAGTTTGGGAAATTTGTACTGATCAGGCAGTTGCTAGTTGCTTCAATTAGGTGTGTTCTATCTTCTATTCTTTTCACAGAGTAAGTTTTTTACTCTTAACTAGTCCAAGCAAATGACTGCATAAACTGACTTGCAACTCCCCATACACTTTCTTGCAGACCCTTGCAGTATGAAAGCTGTTCTGTGAAGCCCAGGTTATAGGTATGTTGGAAGGCATTTGAAGAGACCTTTTTCTTGCTTTTCTTCCTGTTTTGTTTTTATAAGAAAGGAAGGCCTATTCAAACTAATTCAGCACCAAGGTGGAAAGACCAGATTCCTAGTATCACAGCTGAAATAAAACTCTTGAGTATTTCACTGTTGGTGGAGTAGGAATGCCTGGTTGCTTTGCCCATGAATGATTTGAAGGAAGAAGGATATTTTTTCAAATCTGTTTAATTAAGATGCCTCTTCAGTTCTCCCTGTCCTTCATCTCAATAGGTTTTCAGAGGCTTTCAGACCAGAACTACACAGGGCTCTATTTCAAGTGTGCTATAAAGGGCTGATAACATAGCCACTGTGGCTGGGGCACAGAATCTTCCTTATATAGCTTTTCTGAACAAGATACACTTGTTCTGCAACAGATCTTGTGTTGTTTATTCCTGATAACCATTCTCCAGTCAGTATAAATGACGCTTCCAGATAACTTTCTTCCTCTCTGATAACAATCTGGTAGTTTATACCACTTTCCAGAAGTGTGTATTTCTGTTTAGTTTTTTAGGGTGCATTTAGTATGGCCAAAGTAGTAATTCTTTCAGTATCTGCCAGCTAGATGGGTTTTGAGAAGAGTCTCTTCAAAGCAATGTCTGTTTGGAAATGACTTATTTATGTGCAGTTTCTGTTCCACAACAAAGCAGTCAAAGAACTGGAGCATCAGTTCCTGGTGCCTGAGAAAGAGGCCTGAGAAAGGTCTCAGAAAACAGATATGATTGAGAAAGTCATTGGTGAGAATTCTGTGTTCTGAATAGCTGTGTACTTGTGCACATTTCAGACCTTATTTTTAAGGCTTTTTTTTTTTAACAAAGCACTGACAGATGTGCAGGCAACACTGCATCATGCTGAAAGAGAAGTGATCAGGATGCAGGGAGGTTACTAGCAAAGGATGGTGCTCAGGACAGTTGTAGGGTCCCATAAATGTCTTCAGTATATTGGAGGTGTACTGATGTAGGCTGCTGTGACCTAAAGTTGTCTCTACAGTGGAAGATGGGGCTGTCATGCAGAAAGAAACTGGATGTTACCAAAGCCTAAGAGAAATGGGGCTGAATTTCATAGTTCAAGATATATGTTGAGACTAACAATGTGATTTTCTTGGCTGGAAAAAGTCACTGTTGTATAGTACTGAAGGATCACAGACAAATAATCCTGAACTACAGCCTCGAGCTTCTCCAGGTCAGGGCAGCAAATTAGAGCCAGGCAGATATGGCAAAAAGGCTGCTGAATTTGGTTGAGCAGATTCCATCCATTTCTCTTTGCCCACATGCATGAAAAGTTGACTGTAGCTGAAACAAGTTAAGAAGAGAGCTTTTTGGACATCAGGAAAGGAGCTGTTGGATGCTAAAGGGAAAAAGCTATTTTACAGGATGAAGAAGGTTGCTTAGTATGAATAGGGTGTGAAGCAAGAGTATCTTAAGTGGGAGGCACTAGCTAATTCAAATTACATAACACAGCAAAACAAAGGCAAAGAAAGGAGGTGGTTGCTCTCTGTAAATATACTTGTGAGGCAAAATCCTGGCAAACAGTGATGTTGTCTGCATCTATCAGAGGATAATAGTGGTGTAAAAAACCAAATAGCATAAGCGTGATCATTAGTAAAGTAGGAAACCAGTAACAAGTTCCTAACTGTGGAAGAACACAACTGTATAAAGGGCAGAAGAAGCAAAAATCTCTCTCACAGCCTGTTCTCCAAGCAAAGCCCACTAATAAGTAGGATGGTGCAATATGGTGGCCTACAAACCCAAGAATCTATAACAAGGGGCTGATGACTATAAAGACTTTTCCAGTCCTTTTTATTCCTAAGTTATAAGTTGGCTAATAGATATCAAAAAGCTAAAAACAAATCACTAGGGGTTTAGAAAAGCAGTAGTATCTCTCTTGTCAAAACTCAGTTTTGAATGTGACTTAAAGGGTGGGCATCTCTAGGAGAGAGAGAGGGGCCTTAGTTTGATGGGTGCACACCATGTATCAGTGCTTGCAGAATGGCAAGACTGCACAGAAATAAAACCCCTAATTGGACAGAGAAGAGCTGAAGAAAGCCAAATACATATAGGCCAATATAAAGGCCAAAATATAATATGTATGATGTAATTCAGAAAGGGAGCTGTTCAGAAAAAGAACACGGGAAACATTGGACTTGACTTTGCCAGCGGGCTGGCAAAAAAATAAAAAAGGAAGAATGCAGTGTGGAAATTTCTGGATGATGGCAAATATCTTTGTCATAAGACACTTGAAAAAATTAAATGAAGGCATTCTCATCTGGCTATGGTATGAGAGGGCCCAGAATCACAGAATAGTTTGGGTTGGAAGGGACCTTCAAAGATTATCTAGTCCAACTGGACATTTTTCACTAGATTAAGTTCCTCATTCACCCTGACCTTGAACATTTTCACTGATGAGGCATCCACAATTTCTCTGAGCAACCTATTGGCAATGTCTTTCTACTCTCATCATAAAAAAACTACTCCTTATATCCAATCTAAATCTGCTCTCTTTTAGTTTATACTGAGTAGCAGTGCTTCTAGCTTCTCTGAGCATCCACCCCTCTTTCCTGCAGGAAAAAGGCTGTTACCCTTAGCTCATTTGAAACACTCATGGAATTAGAGGATTTCCCTTATGAAACCCTGCTTTGCTTTCCTTCCATCATCGATTTATAATTTTATTTAAAATAATGCATTGGAACAATATAAAGCTTTTATTATTTAATATCTCCCCCAAATTACTGCCAAATATTCTTTTTGATAAACTATTTTGAATCAAGATGAGAAGGGGCTTCTATCTTGTCCTGTCTTTCCTTGTCTTTTCAAATCTTCATTACAAATACAATTTAAAACATTACATTTTTAAGGTAGTCAGAGCAGGATCCACATTAATATGGGTACATTTCCTCCCACAGCATCTAATTTACCCTGTTTATGCCTTGCTTTCAAACAAAAAGGCAAATCACTAGTCTTTACACCATCATTACATGTTGGGAATATGTAGACTTAGTAATTGATAATATGTACTCAGTGATTGATAATACTTCAGCAGTAGCTAGAAGCCCTTGTTATAATGCACTCAAAAAAAATGTTGTGCAGAGTGGTTGTAAAGTAAGATGAACCAAATTAAGCAGTCTGCAGAATAGTTGCAAAGGCTGCCAAGCATGCTCTATCCACTTCCATCTTCATGGCTCTGGCACCAGCAAGAATGGTGTGGCTGAGCCTCCCTCTAAAAATGGGTGCTTGGAGTCTGCCTGACTACCAAGATCTGTGTAATTGGGACCTCCCTTCTTAATGACTTAACATATTGAAGATTTAATAAGCACAATGTGGAGTAGACCAAGAGAACAAGGTGGGGCAACAAGAAGGAGGATCAGCACTCCCTGGTGCCATCCTCTTCTCTTTCCTACCAAAGCAGTAGTTGTGCAGCAATAACCATGCAGTGCACTTATGTTGTGCATGCAGAACAGGTCTGGCACATCTCCAGACACTGCCTTCTCCATGGATGGGCTGCCCAGCACATGTTGCTGTATAAACTGGTGTGTAACTGACATTTCTTTGACTGAAATATGGGAGCCATGTGTGCACGTGCCTGGATTACGTGCCATGACTGTGCAACATCATCTGGCCAGGTCTGCTTGACCCATCCATCCAGGGTGATGTTCCTGTGCCACGCAAAGGGGGTTGTTACATGTTGGAGTAAGAAAAAGGAGTGACTCCCTTACACACATCAAAGCAATGATAGCTGAGAAGCCCATGAGTGAAAGATTTAGTAAGTGTAAGTCTCTGGCGTTTTTTTTCCTCAAACTGATTTTGTCTAGGGTCATAGCTGGGCTTGGCTACACATCTGTCTGCTGTAAGTATAAATGTCTTTACAGCTTCCATCTAGTGGATAAATCCACAGATCTACAGTATTTTTAAGTTTATTCTTCACATATTTAGCTTCTAAGGATAATGAAATAAAGAGACCACGCAAAGTGGCGCCTAAAATGTAGCTGTTAGAATTGTGAGCAGCTGTGTATGGGAATCACACAATGCACATAATGTTCTGTGACAGCAGGGGAGGCAGTTTTGCAGAGAATTGATGCATTTTTTAACTTTCAAGGTCACTTTAGACACTGCTGTGTGAATCAGCCCTCAAAATTATGAGACAGAAAAAACTAATAAATGTTTTATGAATGCAGAAGTTAATAAGAGTGGCTGTAATAACATTTGTGTGAGCAAGAATTAAAGGTCATAAAAGCATTTTTACACAAAAGAGATAAAATTTCTGAATAGTCTGTAATACAACTAAGTCCCTTTGAAGCTCAGATTGGGATGTTTTTTGAACTAAAACAACGCATCGCTTTCAGTGTAGTTAAAACTTTCATTTGAACGCAGGTATTTCTTTTCTTTTTTTTAATTCTGTAACCACAGAAAATATTCATCCCTTTTCTTTCTGGCTTAAGAAAAGCCATATTTCAGCTTTATGAAGTAGGTGCTCTCTGCAGAATGGGCGCTGATGAGAACCATGCACAGAACAGGAAGTGGAGAAGACAGGGGATGGCAGCCGAGAGAGGCTCCATCTGCTCTGGAAATGTACAGTGGAGGCCAAAACAACTGACAAGACAAAGTCATTATTTATGGAAAGACTCTGAACTCTGGCTGTTTGTCAAGCTGACTCAAGTAGTCTGCTGCTGGCCCTGATGAGCTAGCAAGTATCTAACATAGATTTGTGCTCTAATAAATGTCAGATACAGAGGCGTTACTGAAACAAATTGCTGAAATATTAGGAGAAAAGGGGAACGTACACCAAGCAGTGAAAGACCCTGATGACTACTTCACTAACAAGGACAGGAGAGCATCAGGACACCCTATTTTCAAAAGAGAAGCATGGAAGGAAGGAGTGCACTGTCCCAGCCTGAAGCCAGTGACAGAATTCTCATTGACTGATGCGGAATTAGGGTTTCACTCACCATGTGCAGTGTTTCAGTGGACTTCTCCATCCATTCACTGCAGGAGCTGGGATGATTCATGTGTTTTTGAAATGGTTTCCATGACTGCCCATTTAGTAAAAGTTCCAGACCCAAGGCCAATGAAAACATGCTCAGTTCTCCTAAAAAATGTGTTATCAGCAAGGACAAATGATATCTTTCATGGGATGACACTGTGCTTTTTAAATATTAACCTCTGTTGAAAGCTGGAAGTTTTTAAAAATCAGCTGAAAGAAGTGCAGATAACCTCATAGCCAAGTCAGGTTGACTGCACTTTTTTGTCTCTTATTTGGGGGTGTCTCAAATTTGTCATCGTTTTCAGATACGTGAATTATGACATGTTAGAAGATCACCAGAAGGAAGACTTCTTTCTATAACTACATAAAATACCTGCTGTGTACAGTCAACAACTAGAAATTCATGTGCTTTCCTTCTTAATTACTCCTGACTTCAATAGCAACAAATAATTGGATGTGATCTTCAAAAAGTGTCATAGTTCTCCAGTTAGTTACCGGAATTTTCCTTTTGCAAAAATATTCTCTAAATATAGGCACTCCTAAAAAAAATAAACCCAAACCTCTTAGTAGGAAGCCTGACTAGATTCATTGCTTGGCTTCGTGACACACAGCAAGAAAGGGAGCCACATGTTCCTGTCTGGAAAGTGATCAGTTGCATTATTCTAAGCACTAAAATGTGTCTGTTTGCGTGCATCTGTACACACAGAGACATGCATACTTCAGATCGTGCTGATAATGACATTTGCAGTCTCCAAAGAAAAACAGATTGTGTACTTTATTTACCAGACGTACAATTTCATTGTGGTCTACCCCTTCAACCTTAAAAATACTCCCTGTTATGATGGCAAGAACAGTCTTAGAGCAGTTAACAGAGTCTGTGTCTAGCCTCTCACTTAGTCTGTTACTGAACCACAAAAGGACTACAATGATCTCCTACTTTATTGTATTTTATCTAGTGTAAGGTCAGGCTGTGTATATCTGTAGCTCTGTATAAAATAATATATCCATTATAGTCCTGTACATTGGATATTCTAGAGAGTGGAGTCTCGTGATGAGTTGTAGTCATATGATGCAGTCATTCATCACATGCCTGTGACAGCCTCACCTGCATGCTGGCCATTAATCTGGTCTCCAAGAATTTCTAACAATACTGTCCCCAGGCAATTTTGCACAGTTTCCTTACCTAGACAGGAAAAAAAAAACAAAACCCAAACTGTTACATAACTCTTTTCTTTTCATTCAGTCAAAAGTAGAACTTCCTCCATAAGTGCTCTCAGTGAGGTCTAAAATGAGCAAGGTTCAATTTAGAACTAGTGATGAAGTTTTGGATGTCCCATCATTGGCAGTGAGGCCATCACTGGATGAGGCTTTGAGCAACCTGACCTAGTGAAAGATGTAGGTAGAGCGGGTACAACCCCATGGTAGAGGGGTTGTACTAGATCAAGGGTCTTTCAACCTGAACTATTCTGTGATTCTTTGAATCAAGAGAGAAATAATGTGGGTGATTTTGGAGTGCTAGCACTTAAACCCTCAGCAAGGGGGTACAGTTATATTTCTGCAGACCTCCAAAGGCATCCATCGCAGACCCTTCACGCTGCAAGGGATTTTGGCGAAGATGGTAAGTTTGAAAAAAATTAAGCCATCTTTCAGGCACTGTGATCCGAGACTACCACCTTGAGTAGGGACTGTAGATGATGAGGAAGATGTTGAAATAACGCATACGGTTTGCAGACTGACCTGGCATATGCAGGAGGAAGCAGAACAAGGTTTGGGGACCTCAGAGAGTTTTACTTGTGACTGTAATAGTGGTTGTAACAGCACAGAACTTGTCAAAGCATTGTTTCTTTGTCTGAAGGTGGTGTAGCAAGACCTTCCTAGGACAGAGTAGAGGAGGGAATATGGTCAAGCACAGACCCATGCTGGATCATATTTTTCCTGCACTTTTCCTATCACTGTGCTCCTTACTGTCTGCTTTAAAACAGTGGCTTTGGCAACTCTGAGCATTAGGTCCAATCTGCTGGTGATCCTTCTGCAAACAGAACCATGGAGCAGTGACTTTACTCTGTTGTGCCACACATTATTGAACAGTGGGTTTGATCGTGAAGTTAAGCTGCGTTTTTCTGTATCCATTAGGAATTTATTTTTGTCAGTAACATTTATTTGCTTTTCCTTCACTTAATTGTAATTTTTAGTGCAGAAGACAAGTCTTGGTTTGGGGAAGGGGAAGAGGGTCAGATATTTAATGATTGAGTGGCCAGATCCAAAATTCTGCTCTATAAAGGTTATTTGGCATTGTTACTGCATTTGATATTCATTATGCTCTGCAGGATCTGTTCTTTCCATGAGGAATCCTGTAGATGTAAAGGCTTACACTGTGGCCAGTTCAATTAGAAATAAACTGTAAAGAATTTTTGCACCTTTTTTATTCTTTGTTCAAGTAGCAAATAGTAAACATAGGGACACCAATTAATTCCTGGAGCAATTTAATGGATATGAGGGGTCATTTAGCAGGGGTCATTTAGACTATGATATTAATCTCAAATGATTTTTTAATTAACTTCTCATTATTGCCATCTGTGCTAAGAGAGGAATAGCCTGAGATGAGAGAGAAGTGTTGTCAGCAGTACTTCCACTTGGCAAGTCATTTGCAAGGAGGCTTTCTGAATGTTGTTATTTTGCTAAAGGCATCGGAGAGAAGAGAGGTATTTTTATGAATCCCTCTTTTAACGTTTTTTGGGATTGCCAACTTTGCAGATTAGTGAAGATACAGAAGATTTGTATTCTCACAAATTGTCAGCTGGAGTAGCTTGCTGCTTGAGTTATTGGAAGTAACCATTGCAGAATTAGGCTCTTAAGTTACAATATTGCCAAAGAAGCTGTTAGAAATAGCAATAAGATCATTAAAATGTTTTCATAGGGATTTGCTTTGAGAAATGCCTATTTCACATGTCTTTGCTGCAAATGTTAATTTGTATGTGTGTCCATACTAATTTCCAAGGTGCAAAATTAGCAAATGCCTTGTGGGACGAATCAGTGAAACTATTGTGCTCTGTGAAGGAGTGAATAAACCAGCTATTTTAACTCCAGCCTAGGCTTCCCCTCTCCTGGGCTTCCTAGCGGATCCTTTTGAGATATATCTGCTCGCACAATAAAGCCACTTTTTATGCTTTTTAGTACTTGCTGACTGTTTGCCAAGGATTTCTATGAAGTATCTGTGAATATAGCTTGAGACAACACGACACTGCTTCCCCTGTTTCCTGTGCTGAATGGCCAGCCCCGATGATAAACTGTAAGACTACTCAAGGTAGGAAGGGTGAGCTGCCAGAAACTATTTATCACTTCATTGGCTTTGTAAGATGCACATCCGTCTGAAGTTAAATTGAGGTTATAAGAGAAGTTTTCTTTTTGCTTCAGCTTTGCCAAGGATAGCATCTTGCATAAAGATGAAAATAGAAGTTCAGTGTTTAGCCCTTAGATGTTCCCATGCCATGAAAAGAAGATGGAACTGATATAAAATTTGACTCAAGTGCCTTCAGTTTCGGACAGCTAGTACTGTAATGGCAATCTGCCATTAACTTTGGTAAGGTGAGTACCTCTTTCTAATGGCAGATTTCAGGATGATGCTTTATGTAGTAATATTTAAGGCCAGATTTCAGAACAAATTTTTATCCTCATTGCATATTTTAAGAGTTTTTAAAAACATTAGTGTCTCCTGGCCTTTCGTTCCATTTGGTGTTGCTGATAGGGATAAATAAGTGATTCTCTTTTGTCAGTTTAGGAACTGTAGATATTCTAAGCTGAAATTAAAACATACATGACGTTCTTAGGCAGAGCTTTGGGTAATTCTGCACAGTTCAGTTCTTTATAAACTCACAAATCCGGGTGAAATTAATCTCAAATGTTTCCTACAGTAAAATGAGGGTTTACTTTTTGTGATGTTTGTTTCTTACTTGGTGTCGAGCACCATGAATCCCATGATACTTGAGATAACTGTATTGTGAAATGGAAGCATCATCAAAAAACTTAGTAGGGGCTCAGCAACCTGGCACTTCTTTTAGCACATCCAAAGCAAATGGGGGTATTTATTACCAATGCTGATCAGGTTTTTATGTTCATGGTTGTACCAGGTGTTGCTTCACCTGAGAAAAAAAATATTCAAAGAAACAACAGACTTGACATGTGAAAAGACAGTACATGAGATGCAGTGTCCCCTGGTCACTGTGGTAACAGGTGGCTGGTGATAACACGGTGTGGACTTACACATCTTCACATAATTTATTAACCGTAATTGTTACAAAATATGTCTTTGCTAAGAGACATTCCCCGTGATTGTATCATTGTTTTATAGCTTTCATTTCTACTGGCTGCAGTATCCAAAAGTTTAAGCTGTGATTTTTCAACCCTTGGCTGATGCTGATAGGAATATTGGCTGCCTCTCATCAGCTGGAGAGGGGCAGGGAGCTCCAGTCGACCACCCCGCTGTCTGAAGGCAAGGAGCCTGAGAGCAGAGCACGCTGCTCCGCAGCAATTACGTGCTGGGTGACCTCTCAGCCACTTCACACAAAGCGTCCCCTTTCCCATGCTTTCTCCAGACCTTGGCAATGGCAGAGAGCTAAAGGGATGAGAGGGTGTGGTGGGAGAGGCTGAGCTGAGGATGAAGGCTTGATTTCTAGTTGTTGAGAAGAGGTTGGATGTAAAAAGCATTTATGAGCCCAGAGCTTTAAGTGGGGCATATTTTGATTTAATCAAAATATATCATTGAAACAAGCTTATTTGTATAACCAGAATTCCGTCATGCAATCCAAATTCACTTTTTCTTTAAATTTATGGCAACAGCAAACTTATTTATGTTCATGCTTTTCTGAGCATGTCAAAAACACTTAATAAATCACTTGAGAAGTGTTAGTGCAATAGCTATGTTCTCTTTTTATGCAAAAATACAAAAAATGCGTGATAAAAATGTCATGCAGGGGAGTAATTGATTGCTAGTCCATACTTTAGAACTGAACGTGCAACACCCTTAAGTAATTAAATTGCTCTAATCACAAATAGCTAGGCAAGATTCCTTTATTATTCCTGCCCCACAGTGAGGATTCATAATTTCATTTCACTTGATATTGACCTTGCTGTAAGCTAAAATCACACAGATAATGTGTCGATCCTAATTCATAGTCTTGGTTTTGCTTTATAAAATACTTTGGTTTACTCCATTATTTTAATATTTATGCTTAAAGAACTTTCAATACTTCGATGTGTTTGGGGTTTTCTCTCATAAGGAAATGGTGGTATTTAAGCTACTCGAGCAAAGGAGATGTTTTCTGATAAAAATCCAGTTCTCCTGATTTGCTGCCTGATGTTACCCTGAGCCTTTTTCCTTTTGAATTTTTCTCCTGCAAGGGAGGGTAGCTAAATAAATACAGTAGCACAGAAGCAAATGGAAAACATCTGTTGTTCTTACACAGGAATTTAGTGAGTCAGGTTTTATGAACATCTGAACTCAGCACTTTTACATATTTGGAAAATTTTCTGTAGTTTAAAATTATTATTGTAAAACAATACTGTAAGGAGTGTTAAGAAGGTGGTTGTGTTTTGGAGATCCCAAAGCTGAACAAGAAAGGAAGGACGGTGGCTTTTTGGTTTTGTTTTCTTTCAAAGTGAAGCAATTCATAACTCAGTGGACCAAAGCATGGCTCAGCCTGGTGCCTGTGTCTGGTAGTGGCCAATATGAGGAAATTAAAAGCCTCTTTTTGGAGAGACCCTTCCCTGGTACCCCATCCTCTGTACCCCCAGCTATCTGAGCTATGAAAGCTTTGCTGAAGTAGTGGTGAATCTTGAAATGTCAATAGCAGTGTAATGCAGATGGATATTCTGTGCTTTATAATTGGCAAGGCTAAAGGATGTTTGAAATAGATGGAAGCACAGATTTTTGACAGGAAATATGTGTATAGTTTGGCTTAAAGTGAAGGTCACTGTAGTATAGCACCTTTTAAAAGCATGGTATTCTGATAATGAAATAATTTTACCTACAATATTAGGAATACCTTTATCCATATTTCATCAAGTTGTAAATTACTTTTTACACTAGTACAGCCTGTTTTTTCATAGAATGTCAGGTCGGAAGGGACCTCAAGAATCATCTAATCCAACCCTTCCAGTACTATAGTATTAGAGATGTCTCAGCACCCTGTTGAGCTGAGAGTTAAAACTTTGCAAAGTGGGGGAATCCACCACTTCCCCTGGGAGACCATTCCAATGTCTGACTGTCTTCAGAGTGAAAAATTTTTCCCTTGTGTTCAATCAGAATCTCGTCAGGAGCAACTTATGCTCATTACCCCTTGTCTTGTCCATGTTACTCCTTGTAAATAGGGAGTCTCCATCTTCTTTGTAACTCCCCTTTAAGTACTGGAACATTGTAGTAAGGTCTCCCCCAAGCCTTCTCTTCTCAAGGCTGAACAGACCCAGTTTTCTCAGACTCTCCTCATATGGCAGGTGCTCTAGTCCTCTGATCATCCTTGTGGCTCTTCTCTGGACCCTCTCCAGCCTGTCCACATCTTTTTTGTACAGGGACCAAACCTGAACGCAATACTCCAGGTAGTTTTTCTATCAGTGATGTCACTGTGAAAGCTCTCTTGCTGTCTCGCACTCCCTCAGACCATGACCGCATCTTCTTTGTTTCTACAGCTTTCTTCTCCTCTGCATTTCTCTGTGCAAGTCTGGTATTTGAGACATATGTAAGTATCACCACATTACCAGAGGTGAATGTCTTTACTTTGTTAAGTCACCTAACGTTCCCACATTTGTATCTCCCCTCCCCAAGAATTACTGCAAATGTTCATTAATTCTGTACCCGTTACATCATCTTTATTTTGGCAGCCTTAAGACCTTTACTCCCACCCATCTTCCACACCTACAAATTGCTGTAAGTGGGAATAAATTAGTTCATTCATGTGTTAAAATACAACTCTTCACAGAGCTTATTTAAATTTTGTTTCTTAAAATCTAAGCAGCTCTTTCCCATCAAATGACAAAGTGCATATTCCTGTAGTCACTGCAATGACGATGTGATGTCACAAGTGTCATTTTGGTAATATGTAGAAAGGAAAAAAGAGCCTTCAACTTAAGTATCTTGTGCTAGTGAAGTTTTCAAACTGTGAGAAAATCCAACACCTCTGAAGTTACTTATTTGGCTCCAAGTGGTGGACATCCAGGCTCCTGCAGCACAACTTACTGGGTACCAAAAGCTTAAAAAGTTGAAGTTACTAATTCCTTCACCTTTAAAGTGTATCTTGACTAACAAAATTACCTAAGAGAAAATATTTTTTACTATCAAAAGTAAAAAAAACATATTAAAACACACAGATATTTCAGTCTGAATTGTTAACAAAGGCAGTTAAGGAAATGAGGTTAACAAAAGATTGTTATGGCAGAGAGCACCTTCTTGTTTGTTGGTAAAGGTTTGGTTGCAGCCATTCTTTTCCCATGGAGAGGTTTAGAGGCCTGCAAGGTCTTCTCTAGTTTGAAACATGGAAAACCAGGCATACTCAGTCCAGTGTGTTTGAAATACATTTACTGATACAGTGAATGCCAGCGCTGTTTTCTGTCTGATTGACAACATGGGGAACAGGACCTGTTCAGTTAGGCCCACCATAAAAAAAATGCATGTTTTCCGTGATTTCACTTTTACGTGCTAATTATTGGCTTTGGCATGAATGTTATTTGTTGTTGTTTGTCAAGATCCAAAAAAGGCATTTTGTTCTGAAAACAGTTGAAAGGCAGAGGTGGGAGGAAGGAGCGCTGTAGCAATTGGTCGAGAGTGAACGGGGAATCTATCCCTCTCCATGTCCCACTTGTACAGTTTCAAATTCTCTGCCCTTCTAGGTCAGATGAGCCAGGTCAGAGAAATAATCTGCCTACCTAATTTAATGCAGCACCTAGAAGCTGCTAAAGGGGGCATAAGGTTGTTTAGTATTTTTGTGCTAGCTTATTCTCCTGCCATCATTTTCTATATGCCATTAAGTGTGAAGAGGTTCTTTGGACGGACGTCTTACGGTAACTTGTCACAGTTTTCTACCAGCAAGTTTTCCTTGAAATTGTGAGGAAACCTTGTCAGATTCTCTTCTGTCACATTAGCCCTTTGGCTAAATTAGTCCCCATTAGCTTGATGTCACCATAGGGAGGAAGATCTCATCCTCTCCTTCATGCTTTTATTTAAGATGCTGGCCCTCTTCAGATAATCGATAATACATCTGGATAAACACATTTAAGTTTTCTAGAGGCAGGGCTTTGACCCTGTTTTCCAGCCTTGCATCTCAAAATTCTTTACAAAGATTGATCAGTGCTTTCCTCCCCACCATATACCTGTGGACAGAAGTTGTGACACATTCCAGATAACAAAGGCAATAGTCACAAAAGCCTGGGTTAGAAACCGGTTCCTGACTCATGGTCTGATTTCTTGAGCAATGTTTGTTTTCTTCCATTCCAGAACCATCTTCATGATTATATCTCCTACCCCATTCCCTTAGTATATGAATCAAAAGTTTAATTGAGTCCTTTAAATGATTTTTCAAGCTGAAGTGGGTCCTCACTGTGTGCAGCAGCCAAACCTGAAACAGGTGAGACAAGCGTCCTTGCTGTACTCTGTGCTTATCAACATGTCAGGTTGGACCAAGAACATTCTGTAGAAGTTACTCCTGATTACAACAAATCCCCTAGCTAGATTACAGCATTGACAAATTTTTACCAGATTTTTACAGCCAAGTTCACTGGGAGCACATCTGGAACTATTAGACATTGCTGCCTCTGGCATATCATGTTGCTTTCCCCATTTAGGCAGGTTGGTCATTGTTGAGAGAAATCCTAGCTGCATTCTGATGTCCTTTCCCACTGATAACATAAAGGAATGGCCTGAGTTCCTTGTTCTCCTCTCTTTGACATAGATAAGGTCTATAAACTGAATTAGGGACACATAGAAGAGAGCTACATTTGCATGCAGATACATACATTAGAGAGTTTATTGAGTAAGGCATTTATGTGTGTCCAGAGGGAGAAATAATTGTGTCCCCAAGTCCCAGGTCTTACGTACTAGAGGAGAAGGAATCTGACAGGACGCTAAAACATCCCTCAAGGGCATCCACTGACCGCAGGCAGGATCAGTTCTACCTAAGCTCTTCCTACCAGATGTTTCTTTGATTAGTTCTTAAAAAGTGCCCATGAACTGCCCCAAAACTCCCTTAGGGAATCAAGTGCTTAACTCCCTTCACTGCAAAAGTTTCTCCTAACATCCAGTAGCTTAAATCTTCTGCAACTCAACTATGGCCTCAGTGGCCATAGAAAAGTCTGTTGGGTAAAGGGTGACCAAAGACCATTTGAAAAATTCTCCTCTTTCTTCCTGTCTTCTCCTCCACAGACTAAACAAACAGGGGTTCTTAATCTTGGTTTTGATGGCTCTGCAGTGATTTTGGGTGCTTTGCTCCAGGCTCTCTCCAAGTTTTCCATGTGTTTCCTCAAGGGCAGTGGTCATAATGAGGAGCAATACTGCAATGAAGTCAAGCCTGCAGACCAGAGGACTGAATTATTTTGTGTTTCTCCCAAAAGATGCTTCTGTCTCCACACCCAGTGTGGAGCTTGCGTCTCCTGTGGTGGTACAAGCAATGTTTGTAAGTCTGGCCTGGTCCTGCACTCCCCTTCCTAAGGGCAGGCACTATGCTTGCCTCCTTCTGGCCTTCTAAAACTTAAGCCATTGCCTGTGCCTCCTGAAAGAAAGCCAGTAATGGGTCTGAGATTAGTTCACTGACTTCTCTAAATTCTCTCAGGTACAATTAATCTTGCCCAGCTGACACAAAAACATTTCAACTTATCTAGTCTGGTTTTCTTCTGCTCTGTCCGTGATCATTTTAACTATCTGATTACATTATCTTTCCTAGCAAAGGCTGCAGCAAAAAGGTATCAAACCCATTAACCTCAGTAATACCTGTGGATAGATTTATCTTGCATTTAATAATGGTATCTTTAATTTTCATTGTCATTTCCTTGAGATTCCTTCCTTTCCCTTTTTCCCTTTCACCTCCTTCAAATGTTTTCTTACTGTCCCTCTCAGGGGACACCAGAAACACTTCTGTGCATTCTGGTTTTGCCCCTGTATGCCTGTATTTCATCTGTAGTTGTCTGAGCTGAGCTGCACTTCCCTTGACTTCTTGTTTCTGAAGTCAGTGAAGACCTCATGATTTAGCTTGGTGGATCTCCTGTTCTTCAAGCTTTCCTGCCTTATAGGGGATATTTATGCTTGTGTCTTTTAGGTAACAGTAACTTCTCTGACATCTTTTTATCTTAGCTTTGATTTGAATGTAGTCCTGTATACAAAGTTGTTTAGTTTTTTGTATCTGTTCTCTTAAGTGTAGCTCCTTTCTGCTTTCCTGTTTTTCCTCTCCCCTTCCTGAAACAGGTGAATTTAGACTTTTCAAGTTTTTTGTTAATATAATTGAGTTCTACAATCTCAGTATGTTCCCTGATACTCATAAAAATCAAATAAAATCTCAAAAAGCCCTGCCTCTAATAATTTTTTTATCATCTGTATATTAAGTAAATAAATAAATAAATAAAAATCCACTGTATATTTCAGGAGCATTTTACACAATATTACTGTGTGTAATACAGGAGATAAAGGTGACTTAGGTAATTAGAATTGGCAACTTAAACCTGAAAAAATAATAATAGTACAGGGCAGAGCATTACATTGCACAAACCCTTTCTATAAGTTCAGCTACTTAGCCTGCCTAGTGGATGAGCCAACCTCAGCAACAGTCAGGTCTGGCCAAGTCCTTTGTCATCATAGCCTGTAAGTCTTGCTGTGATATTGTGTGGCTGACACTGAGCAGACAAGGTGCCTGTGCACCTTCCTGCAGTGGCCTGACATCTATTGCAGCAACTCAGCCTGAGATGCAGAAACTGCAGATGTTTGCCAGGGATGCAGACTTTTGGGTCTGGGAGTTCTGGCAGATCTGTGCTTTACAGGAAAGAATACTCATAACCATGGGTAGTGAACAGCTGCTTAGGAGCAGGGAGACAGTGGTAGAATAAAAAGGTCTATTGCAAAAGGCTATGTAAATATGCTAAGTATGCAGTATAGAGGATACAGACTGATACAACATTTTGGATGCTCTATTTTAGGTAAGCTTTCTTTGTGTAGGATTTAGACTATCAAGATAAAGACTACAGAAAATAAGATGTCTGATTTTGTCTAGTTGTCTGATTGTCTAGTTCTGTTTTTCATTAAAAGATTATACCATATTGTTTGCCTTCTTTACTATGGAGATAGGTAATTGGGCTGTTTTTAAAAATGCTGATAAATGGATGGTGAGTAGGAAATGCTTGTTCCTGCTATGTTCTCTCCTTCACGTTTTCTCCTGTGTGTTCTGTAAATCACTAATAATTTACATTTGTTTACGCTGTAAGACTAAGATGACAAACATCCACAGGTACAGGTGTTAGACAAGTACCAGCAGGAGAAGCTTTCATCTGTATTGCTTTTAGGTACATTGTAGTAGAGTCTTACAGACAAGCCTGAGTTGCCCTGGATTATTTTCCTAGAAAACAGAGGAAATGCAGCCACAAAATCTCCTGGCATCTGGAGGTGGCCTGAGACTGCTTTCCTGACCTTCCTCAGAGCAGGGCACAGGGCTGAGCTCAGAGGGGTCCTGGGGACAGCAGCAGGAGTGCAGCAAGTGCAGGTTTGGAACATGGTGTGGGTGAGCCTATTCTCTTGCTCACCCTGCAAAGACAGACGTGTCCCTCAACACCAGCTTGTTCAACAGCAGTCCAGGATGTCCAGCATTCTTTCAGCTTTGACAGATTGAAGATCTGTAAATTGGTCACTCTTCTTTTGTGTTATCTCAAGGTACTTTTGCATCATTGCTCCAGAAAATTGCTAATTATTTGGAGGTGCATTCTGTGGATGGTTTGATATCAAGTCTTGGGTATGTGGAGCTGTATTTTTCAGATACAATAATGAAAATACTCCTTCTCCATCCATAATGAAAAGTGGTGCCATTTTTTTTTTTTTTTAACCTCTGACCTAAGAGAAAATAAAGTAACCATTCCCCACTGTGTCTTTGCCATGGATACACTGGGATACTTACTGCCTGGGACAACTGCTTCTTTCCTTTACCACAAAGTGAAAATCAACAGGGAGATTTTTCAAATTGCTCTGGCATACATCTTCCAGAGATGAAAAAGAGCTGAAGGTTTATTTCTTATTTGCATCATCCAGAGACAGCAGCAATTTTCTGCCCACAAAAAGGGTGTATTCTGGTATCTGCCCAGTTTTAGAAAGAGTGACACTTCTGCCAGTTGTGCCTGTAAAAGTTTTGAACATCTGAGCACCAGAAGAGACTACAGCTGGGGTTCAATGTTGCATGATAATACTGGAAATGCTCTTCTCTGGTTAGCAGAAGTATTTGTTTCTGTTCTGAAAATTCTGAAATGAATTAGCAAAAACTTGCAGTATGAGTGAGAGGTCTTTGCTTGCATATCTGAAACTATGATGACGTGTGAGTGGAAAAAGGAAAATTTAGGTGTGCTAAGCTGGAAACTCTTAAATCATGGTTACCATGTGGTATTTCATTATGGTGGGTTCTTTTCCTTCTTTTTCTGTGCTTTGAAGATGAGGTGGGGGGAAAGAAGAGATCTGCAGACTGTAAGGTGGAAATGGTAAATGAGTGAGACCACATTTGGAAGAGACAGATGGTGCTTTTCTTTATCATATGGTAGCATTGGCAGTAGAAATGTTTTGGAGTAATGGGAGTGGGGAAGCCGTACACATTTCCAAAATACAGGATAATTTATTTATGGAACATCTTGAAATCCAGGGAACAAAAACATTAAACAGCCCTTGGGGACATCCATGAACATGATACATTTACATGTGGTTGGCTCTGAACTCCTCGCCACTCGTGTGGGATCTTTAATGATGTATTCTTGCTTTGACTGGTGACATTTCCCAGCATCTCCTCTCCACATTGCCAGTTTCTCCTTCTCTGGTACCCATTTAGCTCTTGCTCCTATGCATCTTCTTCCAGACCTCTTATCAGCCAAAATTGTTTCATCTCTGCCCCAGGTTTGTTTTTTTTCTGGTTGGCTGTGGATTAACCTTCAGTCAGCTGGATGTTTGTTCTTGTTTAAGAGGTGCAGCCATAGCCCTGATCTGGCAAAAGTAATTTATCCTAATACTAGAAGGCATTAAGCTGTCCTCTGTCAGGGGGAATGGTGCAGTACAAGCATGTAGAATGGGTAAAATCTAATTGTGTGCTCAGGAGGAATTTTTATATACCTATAATGAAAAGGATGATTTCTAAAAATCAGTTGCTGGAGGAAAGAACTTTCTGCAACTTTGTATTTTTATACTTACTTATGCAGCAGTTCATGTCTATTACTACTGATAATAGATAATCACAAAGACTTTCTGAAGAACAGTATAACAAGAGAATAATTAAACCTTTAAATTACCGTTTGTCTGATTGTATTGTGCAATTCTCAGGAATTTTTTCCTATTCTTTAGTATGGCTTGAAGAGTAAATCTTAAATCCTTATAACTACTAAGCATCTGAGTATATAAAACAAAATTTTTATAACGATATGTGGAAGATACATGCTGTGCAAAAACCTTTATAGAATATGGGAAACAAATGCTTAATTTAATAGGAAAAAATAAATAAAAATTAAAAGAATTTGCAAGCAAAGCCTTTATGAGGATATAAGAAGATATTTTTGAAAATCCACCTTTAATATTTTTTGTCCTGCAAAGATGATAAAACCAGTGACATTTCACACACTCATGAAAGGAAACAAAGCAGACCTTTTAGTTGACAGGATGAGAAGAATTTTGCTAAAGCTGCAGTAAGAAGGGCAGAATCTACAAGCCTGCCAGGCTCAGGAGTTTAACCCCAATCTGCTTGAAAGTAATCTCATCCTGCTCACAGGCGTCTTAAATCTTAACAGAAGACTGAAAATTCTGTAGTTTTTACTACTGAGATTCCCTGTTTTGTTGACTGAGGGAGAATGTTTTTATTAAATACGGGTCATTGGGAGTTTTGAGAGAATTAGGAAGCAAAAATGCTTTGAAAAAATTCCTCACATCAGGGACACTGCAAAAAATTGGGTACTGATTAAATACTTCTCCACAGGTTTTGATTGTATTTATGCAGAAGATCTTTTAAATGTTGATTTTGACAACTTTTGCATAATTCTTCCTGGGTACTGCTCCAATATACCATATCAGGACACATTCAGCTTTGGAGGGGCACACCACAGCAGTGTGAATGATGTTGAGGGTTGTGGCTAGTTGAAAGAAATTCACAATCTCCAAAAATTCTTGGGATTGTACTGTGTTATGAAGTCACACATCTCCTGTTGAGATGTGACATGTTTGGAAAAGACGGCTTGATGATGAAGTTTGTGAAGACAAGTTCTGGCTATTCGTGCTGTTTAAACTTATTTTCCTCGTATATTTGGAACTGTGTTAAACTTTATTTTCAAATGGGCATGGGAGCTGTCAGTATGGTCAGATGTGTTTCAAGTCCCTTGTTTAAGTCTAGGCTTGTCCTTAGCTAGGAGTTAGCTTCAGTTGAGCTTCAGCAATTTTAAAAAGTAAAAACTCATCCACCTGCAGATCCCTGAGAGCTGCAGCGATGTTTGTCCCTGTCCCTGATGCACCCCAGACCTGTCTCATGACTCAGCCTCACTCTGAAAGTAAGTCAGCATCAGGTTGTCTTGTTCTTACTCCTCAACACTACAAAACACATTTCCCTCTTTCCTAGATTTCCTATGGCTGGCAAGCCTTCCCTTCATTTTGCAGCCCCAGCTTGAACTGATTTTATATTCATCAGTGAATTGGCAGCACTGTTGGCTGGATGAAATCACTGTAATCTTCCTTCCAGTGCAGTGCTGGATGAATGCTGAAAAGTTAATCCTTTTACCTGAACTGGAAATGCTGAATTTCATTGACCTGCTCCATATCACTTGTAGTGCAATTAGTTAGACAGTTATGTTTGAATGTTAGAAGTATGCTTAAGAGCTGCTGCTGCTTGCAGTGGGCTTTATTCAAAGAGAAATGTGTCATTTTGATCATAGCGTGCAGCTCTTTGATGGCTTGCCCAGCAGGCATGGGTGGCAGTGATGATGGGGATCAAGGAGCTTACCTGGATTCATCACTGAAGCTGTGCCAAGTATAATTTTGGTGGGATTGGTAGGAAGAGAGGATTGTGTGGAGCAGTGAAGCATCAACTGATTCCTCTTTATTCCAGGACTGGAGAGCGTTTCAGACAGGCATTTTTACTTTATCAAAGTAAAAACAAATGGCTGGCTGCACAGTACCCTGCTGCCTTCCACTCAGGTACTCAAATTTCTTTGTGTTGGAGACTTTTCAGGATATGTTACTTATCAACTGAAATCATGGAGATTTTAGTTGACTAAGTCATACAGATTCAGACTTTTAATTTACAGAGGTTTGACCAAAAAGATACCTTGAAATGGGTCCTTGGAGTTCTGAAGTTTATTTTTGTTTCTGCACAGCTGGTGTACATGTGTCTCGTTAGGTGCACATGTTAAACATCTTATGAAACACTAGGAAATGTGCTGTATGTGTTATGGACTTGCTAAGAGATTCTTAGTATCTTTATTCATTCAGAAGTGCAAAATTAATATTTTACCTAGCTTGTCATAATAGTCCAGCTTTATTAACTTTTTTCTTTTAATGAAATGAAAAGTCAGTAACCTCAAAAAAGATGGGATATTTACTATAGTACAATTTGTATCCTTTCAAGATAGAGAACAATGAGATTGTGTGTTGTGGAGTTTGCTTTGGTTTCTTTTTCCAGAATGCCTGGAAGTAGTAACTGAAATCCTGGAATCCTAAATCCACTAAAGCTGAAGGAACCAAATTTCTTGGTGACAAAATTTCTTTTTTTATTCCTGGCCTGCATGCTGTGCTGCTAATCATCGTCCTCGACTGACTGCAACAAGTTGGGAAAGCATTCATAGCAAAAACTTTGGTAATCAATAGACTACAGAGCAGTCTTATGTTAGGTCATGAAGACTGAAAACCTAAAAGAAATTACAAAAATTAGTGTACTGAAGATGCAAACAGTTATCAGCAAAAATTCGTGGCCCAGGTTTAGGCACTGCAGACATAGATGCCTGGGTATTTCCTGACAGTGCAACTCTACCATAAGTGCCTTCAACTAAGTCTTGTCAGAAGCTGTTAGATGGTGACATCAGTCCATGCAGCTTCTGCAGTATGAATAGAGATTGTGTACATTTCAAAATGTTTGAGAGATTTGCCTTACTTCTGAAGCTATTTATTAGCTACTACTTGTGATAGATAAACCATTCTTGATATCTCAGAGGTAAGATCCTAGAGCCATATGGATGTTTTTTTCCAGAAAAATGTATTTCTTTTAAAGCAGAATTGTGTGGGGTGGTAATGCTAAATTAAGCACTCAATTATCTTCTGTAAGTCTCAGTCTTCTGCTTGTGTGGCATTTTGAGCTCCCAATCTAAGCAAACTACTTAGTTTCCTGAGGTCCTTCAGAGAAAAAAATGCATTAGGAGTGAGTAACTATGAAGGTAAGTTCTGTGTTGTATTTAAGGTGAGCTTCTTTGTTTTGCAAGTGCAGTAAATGTTGTGCCCCCTAACAGTTTCTCTCATTTGAACTGCTTCTCTGATAATGCTGAAATTAGCTTATAATTCTTCAATTAGCTTATAAATTAAAGTGCACGTTTCAGTGTCTTGTCTTTAAACATAAGCCAAATCTTTCAGAAAGGCTGTTTTTTTCAGAGAAATCAGTAATAATTTGGAATATTTCACATCAAGAGTTGTCTTTCACTAATTAATTAGCATGATTATTGTTGATCTAATGTGTTGCACATGAGTTTACCCATCAGTGCTCCCCATAGCATTTTTGGCTTTTGCTTCACTGCTCACTAAGGCACTATTTCTGGTGCCTTAATGCTCAGGCAGCCACAGACTCCTGAAGCCCCGAGGCAGCGTGAGAAGGGGTCTCAATCTCTTGTCTTCTCTCTCAGTAAATGCCAGTCTTGCACACTTTCAGTAATCAATTTGTATCAACTCTGTGATTTGAACATTTGAATAGGAGCAGTCTTAACTCCTTTTGGTAACACCTTGAAGTGAGAATGGGGGGGAAGAGTGCTTGAAAATTGGTTTAAATTCATGTGGGATTGCAAATGCTTTCAGTGCAATCAAAAATGTAGCACAGAACCAGAACAGGACTGGGTTACAGTTGTTGGTGTGCTTACCTGTGCAAGTGCTACCTGGTATGTCTGGGTTTCTTGTAAGTATAACCTTATAGTATAACCTATGTGTATTTATAACCTTAAGTATTTCTCTGCTCTGATTCTGCTTCCAGTCTGTTCTCTTTTGCTGAGCTTGTAAATGTGTATTAACAAATCATATGAGATCTTGGAGATTTCAGAGCTTTAGTTCAAAGTTATGGCTGGAAGGAATGCCATCCCAGGGTCTTTTTATTATTTGTAAGGGAAATATTGCAGCTGTGTGGCCAAATTTTAGAAAGAATTGAGCCCTCAGAATCTTCAACTATTTCTTTGCATCCCAAGGCGAATTTATGAGCCAGCTATTGTAATCAAATGGACAAAAAGCATGTAGGATACACTAACAGCTTTATCAGTATTTATTTTGGGGGTTGTTTTTTACATTTAAATTTCATAGACTGTTCTAATGTTTGAAGAAGATATATAGGAAATCTGTTTGACCAGAGTCAAATTTGGTTGCTGTAGCTTGCACATAGTGATTTCAGAAAGGAGAGTAATTTCAGGTTTAGCCTGCAGGTTTATTTTACAAAAGAGATTTAATTTCTAGAAAATCCCTTATACAAAAACTCTGCAAAAACTGTTCTGTGCAATCAAATAAAATATTTTTGTTTTGGGGAAAAAAGAAAATTAAACAAAAACCCAAACTGTTTTACTGGGTGTATTTGACATTCCCTGTGTAAAACTGATCTGGTTCTGATCATGGTCATGAAATGTGAGGTCTGATTGCAACAGTTCTTGACCCAGACACAAACAAACTGCTTCTTGCTTTAATTTAATCTTGGTCTATGGTTAGAGCACCACCTTCATCAGGGAATGTAACTCCCAGCTTGTTACAAGCATGCAAAGTAAAACAGCATGACTGGAGAGCCACCAAAGGCATGGACCATGCTGAGTCTGACTCCCCTGGTCCTTATCACACTGAATCTACAATATACAAGGCCAGTACTTGGTTACTTAGTGTCGTTCTCAGTCTCTCCAAACTGAATAAAATATATAATTTATATCCTAAAGTAAGATCTTTATGTTAAAGTAAACTCAAGATTTTTGGAAATTACAGTGTTGTGAATTCTTCAAGCTGATTGGTGAACACAAGAGCATACAAAAAAGGTCCCTCATAAAGAAGGAAACAGCAGCATGTAAAGAGTGAAAACATCCATGACAAGCAGCATAAATTGCTGGTGCAATATGATAGTCAGGACCTGCTCCTGCTCCCCTTCTGTCATGTGAAAGGGGTAGTTTTTCCCTTACTTCTATGAGAGCCAAGTTTGTCCCTTAGGAAAATCAAGGCAGTCATCACATGTCTTAGCTGCTCCAGACTTGGCCCTTACGTGATGATTAAAGCCAGAAATCGTTGACACCACCATTTTCCTCTCCCTGTTTCTCATCTTCAGTTTTCTATTTGAATTCCCTATGCACCTCTGTCCCAAAGTGTGATCCTCAGACTTGGTTTGTGTATAGGCATTAGCTCATGAAAATCCAAGCTTATTTGTATTACAGAAACTTGAGAATCTGTCTGCTGCTTGAGGCTGGACAAATGTAATTATTAGCTTCTTTTTAGGGCCCTGAATCATTTTGCCTTTCAAATTTCTCTGTCTTTTCTGGCTGCTGGGTGAGCAGGCTTAGAGATACCTCGGGCAATTTTCAGCCTTCAGCCCAGGCAGCCTCCCTTGTGCCACTCAACTCCTCTCACACCTGCAAACTTCATCCACCACAGAGAAGGTCATTAAGAAGCTCTTCTGTGATGATTTTAAACTCTCTTCTTTCATACCATGTGAATGCAGGCTTGAACTAGGGAGTTATCCCATTGTCATCCCCGTGGAGAAGGAGTCTGTCACCCTGAGTGGCAGGCTCCAGGCTCCATAGCCATCCCAAAGGCACAGACAGGGCAGCACTGTGGGTAGGCTGGGGTTTTCTTCCTAGGTTTTCTTCCTAGGCCATGCCACGATTCCTCCTCTCTGCTTAAGTAGTTCAAAAGAGTAAGAAAATGCTCAGCATAACCCCACTGCCACTAGAAACTATATGTCTGAAAGGCCAAAGCCATATTTCTAATTAGCTCACTGCCAGAATATTTGCTCTAGTAGTTTTGTTTCTCATGCCAGGCTGTCCTTTTTTCCCCTTCTCAGTTTTCTGACTTGTCCTTCTCTGCTGCTTTCTTTTTCAGTCTTTAAAAATTCATATATATTTAAGCAAGCTGGTGGCTGCCCTGCAGAGCTTGCTTCTGTGGTTCAGACACGGCTGTTTGTGGGGTTTGGCTTTGCTGGTTGTCACTTTTGCAACTGTGTAATGAAAAAATAGAGCCCAAGTCTTCCTCTAACATTGTCTTTGGTAAATATGTGGCAATATGAGGAGGTAATCTTGCTATTTCATTCCAAGTTTATAAAAAATAAGCAGGGAAAATGTAAGAGACTCAGTGATTTGAGGAAGTTGCCATTGGGATTTGCTTGTATCTATCTGACAGACCCTGAAAACAGAAGGTTTCTGTCTGTGCCTCTTTGTTCTGTGCTCTTACTGAATAGCAATATATTTCTATCCAGGTGTCCTGCAGAAACTGAGCTAGCATGAGCAAAGAGCAAACACCTTTCCGGTGTTGGTGTTTTGGCTACCAGTGTTAGTTTGTAGTCTGAGATTTCCATGGTGGGGAATACCTGGGGGTAGACACAAGGGGTTTGAATTCCACCCTCCCAGAGAGGAGGTGCTGGTGGCTCGGTGGCTCTCCTGCCAGGCCCCTCTGGAATAGCATTTCATGGCTGCAGGCATCCTCCTCCCAGGCTCCCACCACTCCCAGTGAGGGCTAATCAAGTGATTTCTCAGCAGCTCTTTGGGACCACTGCAAGGGAGAGCTTTGCAGAAGAAAAGCATCAATTTGGACCTGTGTAAAGAAGAGGAAGACTGCTTCATTTTGAGCCAGCTGGTGCTCTTGTTTCAGGAACCCTACTCACTCCTACACTAACATAACTCTTTGTGTTCCTAGCCATCTTTCAATAAGTTTTTAGTTGCTTTCCAACAATAGCCAGTCATCTACACATGTTCCCATCTTCCATCTTTCTTAAATGCTTGTAATGAGACTCTGCCATAAATTTATCTTCAGAAGGTTCCTCAGAGCAGAATTACTTATGTGTCATGTTGCTGAAATCTACGTTACAGTTATTGAAAGGGATTGCAAACTGATCATGTCACAACAGAGATGCACAACAGTTTTACCTTGGGGAGAAATTTCTTGAACAATGCTAGGAGACTTTTACTAGTACTGGGATGGAAATGGCTCTCACTCACCTTTTTGTTTTGATGCTCATCTTTGGTAACCCATGGAATATATTAATGTTTCTCAGGTGGACCTATTTGGATTTAGAAAAGAGAACTGTATTCAGTTACAGTGTAGGCAGTCTATAAAATTTATCAGTCATTACTCTCTGCTGCACTAATAGACAGGATGAGGAGAAATGATTATCTGAAAGCTGGGTATGCCCAGCAGTTAGAGAAATAAACTGAGATAAACCATCAGGTTCTTCACAGTCAAGAGCAGTCTCAACACTGAAATCTAAGGCAGTGCATGGCAAGAATTTAGTATCTCCCTGGATTATGACATCTTAAAAATTATTATTGTGAAACACTTTCAATCTACTTTTTTTCCTCCCCAAAAGACCATTTACAGTCCACAGTCAAGTTGCCAAGGAAATATCTTCTTTAACATTACTGTCAAGAGAGCAAAATTATAGAAATGTTTCCAATAGCTGGCAAAACTTATTTTAAACAAAAAAAACCACAGAGTCACATGAAAATCCATCTTTTTATATGACACTGTCCTGCAATCCTCCTTTATTTCATACCCTGGGATCCCAGCATTTGGTTGTTTGGACAGGACTGTCCCACTCTGTAATGGGTTCCAGTTGGCACCATTCTGCAGGAGGTGTTGCTTGGTTCTTATCTAGGTCTCTCTGGTACCACGACTCCTTGTAGAAGAACAGGCTATCCATTGCCTCTCTTGGCAGAGGTCTTTCTTTTAGCAATACAAGATAGTGATGGTTTACATAAATGGAAAGAAGCTGCTGGTTTGAAGGAATCAAACTCTATTGTGTGAGGTTTCTTCCACGGAAGGAGCAAAGTATTAGACAATGAACATTCTTTCATTGTTTTTCCATAAGAAATGAGAAACAAATTAGGCAGGTTTTGTTCTCAGATGTGCTGAGAACAAGTTTAAATGGAAGCCTGGTTTTGCATTCTGAGAGCTTCAGAGCACTGCTCTCTTCCTCAGAACAAGTCACTGTAGGTGCACCCTCAGTTTTGTGCTGAGAAAGACATCTTCTCGCACACACCTCATTTTGCCATATGTTCCTAACATAATAGCAAGCAATTAAAACAACATCCTTATCACAACATTGACACAATGATTCATTGCTTTGGAAAGAAATCCCTATGCTATTCCCCAGCACATGCCAAAAAGGTAAAAAATAATATTTAAAAAAGGAAAATAGGTTTGGGCTTGGCTGGTTTTTTTCTTTTTTAATTTGCTTTCTTCTTACACTGGTATTTTAAAGTTAAATGCTTTGGTTCTGGGTGCTTGTTTTGCTTAAAAAGTATAACAGTGTTTATATTAATGTAATTTTAAAGTTAATTACAGCAAACATTTATGTCTTCTATTGGGGTATTCTTAAATGTAGAATTGACTGTAAAAAAAATAGTGGGTTTGTTTGGTAAAGTGGAAGGTTTTCTTTTCCCCATCGGCCAATACAGCATGCGTCAAAGGAAGACCAGCACAGCATTTGTGAAAGCTGAGAAAAAACACCATTCACAGCAGTTGTTCCATTGTCTCTGTAATTTCTTTATCAACTAAGAGGCATTTTGCTTTTTCTGAGCTCAGACCTGAGACTCACTAATCCCAGAGGAGCATAGGACTTCATATCAAGAGAGGTGTTTATTTACACATCATGAGAACCCACCAGAAAATGGAAACTATGCCATGCAAGGATTGTCACATCCATCTACTGTGCCTGCTGAAAGTCTGTGCAATGTCTGTTGCCCTGTGGATCTGGGGAAACCTGAGGTCCTGCAGATCCTGTTTGTTGGTTTAACATCCAGGCACCATCAGGGGAGGTGGCTGCTCAAAGCAAAGAGGGGAGCTGGGAAGAGCCACTGGTGTCTCCTCCTGTCAGACACTGTCAGTGCTGCGGTGCAGCAGAGAAGGCTCTCGTTGTGTCCTCTGTGCTGGATGTGGGTTGGATGGAGAGGGCTCAATCCTGCCTGGCCTGACAAGTCTACTCCATCATGCCTCATCAGAGGTGTGGGAAGAACCTCTCTCCCACTTGCTCAGCAAGATAGTGTCAGTCAGGGGAGGCTTTGGAGCCTGACCTCTTTAGCCCCTGTGCAGCACTGCTCATTCAAGCCGTAATTAGCAATGAGGTGGAAATAACTTGGGGAGCACAGGAACAATGCCATGGCCCAGCTACTAAAAAAAAACAAAACAAAAAACCTACCATTTTAAATTAAATCAGTGTCTGGGGAAAGTTACTGACTTGTCTCTTCCTCTTCTCTTTGCTGCTTCTTCCCTTCCACTCATATTTCTAGGTTTTATTCTTCATATTTTTTTTCATATATTTTCCTCTGACATATTCCACAAATAATTCTAGACTGTGTTTCAGAAAAGGGTGAAATAAGAGCATTTTTTTCTGATGCAGACACAACTGATTATGGGTATACAGTGATACTTAATTATATTTCTGTAGTGTATGTAAAAACATTCTGTTCTGTTATCAGCTTTTTTATCAGTTCTTAAGATTTTTATGGGATGGTATTTCTGTACTGTTAGCAGCATTGTATATGCAGTTGAAAACTAGATGCAGTAAATTATGGCCAAACTCCAGCAGTCCAAAGGTTAATTTGATTGTACAAGTACAATCCCAGAGTTATGTATGAACATATGCTCTACATACTTATTAGTGAGTAAGGTCAGACTGGCATGAGCTGTGTTGTATTTCCTGAATATTCTTCAAGAGTTTACATATGATCTTCAGTACAGATAATGCAGAGATCCGTTTTCAGGAAACGCCTATTTAACCATAAAGAAAATAGTAGGATGCAAATTGTTAGCTGTAAGGTTAACTGTTTTTTAGTTAATGGAGGGGTTGAGTGGGATCTGAAAGGGTGCCAGTAACTTGTGGTTGGCATCAACCTCAGGGCTCTTTGTGTTTGGGAAAGGCACAAAGAAGGAAACCCATGAACACGAAAGCATTTGTGAGTTGTAGCCAGCTGTGCTGTTGCAAGGGAGTACTTCAGAGAACCTTCTCTGTACATTTTTATTTCAGTGCAACTGGCTACAGCTTGAGAAAAGACTCTTTCGCAGCAACTACCTTTATAAAATTCTGCTGTTTGGATCATATCTCCCTGTGCCAAAGGATCCGGGCAGCTAATGCAGGATGAAGCTCCTCATATTTCTTCTAGTGATACATGACGTTTTTCTCTGACTGCTTGCTGTAGGATAACCTTACTGGATGAAAGCTGGGTGAAGCTGGGTGAAGGAATCCAGCCTCACATTTCTCTTTATGTATTTTCAGACTTTCTTTATCACACCTGATTTACTGTGTTACTACATCATTATAGCTTGGGTTACTTAAATCCATTTTAGTGTTCACACAGTTCATTCAGTCTAGGTGTCTCACTGTGGGCTTAAAGTTCAGTGATTTTATTTAGCTTCTATGTTATGGCAGAATCCAGGTGCCCTGGCATTTAATTTTGATGATCTAACACAGAAACTCATCAAAGTGAAGGGAAATTATATTCTTTCTTCCTAGGAGTAGTAACTTGGCAAATTAAAGCTACTCAGATTTTACAAGCTGTGGCCCTACTCCAGCACTGAGCCCAGAAGCAAGGTGGGTGCCCAAGCAGTAAAATTTAAACTGGTTTACTGAGCCAGCTCTCCTTCTTAAAAGAGATGCTTCAGGGCAATATTTGCTTTCAGATACCTGTGCTCCACAAACTTTCTAATATAATCTGAAATACTAATGAAAAAAAAAAAAATTAAGCAGATGCATTCTAGAGTATCAGGAATATTTTTAAATAAACATAGACTTCTCTTCCCTCAGTCAAAAGGGTCGACTGGTGGTCAAAGACACTGACACCTCTTGTGTGTTGTGCTACAGACCTGCTTAGGTGGGCGTAAGAATCATGGTAGAGAAAAAATTGGGTCTCCTCTATGCCTGAAAGCTGAGGGCAGGTGGGATGTGGGAGCTGTGGGCAGACACCTTTCTGCTGGGGCAGGGGAGTGACTAATTTAATTTTGGAGAGGAGGCAAAAGCTCTAGCAAGAAAGTGGTTCCATATGCTATCTCAGTTGTTAGTGCCAGTTTGACTTAATTCAATTCTGATAATGTCCACAGATCTCTGTGCAACATCTTTTGGCCGTATGGAACTACTCTGACAATTCCCCTATCCCAAATGTGCATCTGGCACTTTCCATCACCTCATTCATGAGGCTTGGACAGTGTGTTATCTGGAATCATGTGGGAGCCTCACTATATACACTACGCAAAAGTCAATTTCATAATTCTACAGTCACCCTGCTTGTACCATGGCACTGTGCTGGCTTGTAGCTGTGTCATCATAGAGAATTTTGGCCTATGCCAGGCTCTTTCCAACCAACAATTTGAAGTATATAGACATCACAGGGAGCAGCCTCACTTCTTCAGTGCAGCTGCTCCTGCTGTTCTGTGTTCCTGTTAAGGGGAGAGTAAAGTATGACTATAGAAAAGCACTGTTGAGATCCACTGTTGAGGTCCACTCCCTTGCTCATCCCGTGCTGTCAGCAAAGAGATCATTTGTAGAGGGAGGAGGAGAGTCTCCATTCTGCTGTTCTAGCTGACGGGTTCAAATTTAGGCAAAAAGATTGAGCAATTGTGCATATGAAAGGCTGCATCTGATTTGAAGAATGACTTGCATGTTGGAAGGAATGTTGAAACATTTTAGACTGAGACAAGGCTTAATTTTTTTTATTAGCTTTAAAACTTGTTAATTCTTTCAAAATACCTTTTTCTGATGTGTGCAGTACGTTCTAAAAGACATTCTCAGTCTTTGTCATTCTGTTCTCTTCATAAGTGATTAAGAAATATCCATATCTATAAATTTGTGAAATCACATTAATTTCCATGACAACCGACAAATATTGCAAACAAAGGATTAATTATTTTGTTGTGGGATGAAGCAGAAGGGGAGTTATGATCAGATGAAGAAAAAGCGAAGGGCCCATAAAAGTGCAAACAGACAGTAATTGCAAAAAGAATATAGCAAAAGAAGAGCTAAATATGTTTTTCTATAACTAAATCTTCAAATTTGTTAAGCTTGTTTTGGTGTTAAAAGTCGCTTTCTGCTGGCAGATGTACAGGAGTATCAGTTAATTTCTTGTGCAAGGCTGAAGAGCTTATCTTGCTCACTGGTCAAGCATCCAAACTGCAACTGGCCAAACATCTGGAAGCAGACAAAGGCAGCTGACCTGCATGACGCTGGAGAAACCCACACATCTTGTGCTGGGTCCTTCCCAAAAGCCAGCAGGAATGAGAAACCGGCAGTTCCCTGCAAAAATATCATCACGCTTCTATTTGTTAATGCACAGTGCCTTCTGGTGGGCAAAAGGTCTTACTGCTGGATGGAGTTCTTTATAACTCAAGTTAACTCAGAAAAGAAACCAAGGAATGTAAAACATGTGGGTTTAGGTAGAGAAATTGCAAACGCATGGAACCATCCAGTTTGCTGGATCTCACAACTTTGCATTAATGAAAGCTCTGTTTTGAAGTTTATAGAAATGAGCAGAACGTAAAGTTTTGACTTTCACAGAGCTAAGAAACGTTTTCCCTTTTTTATTTAGTTTTTTTCATGAAAAAGATGCAATCTCACAAAGAAATAGAAGTAGCGATTACTTGCCAGGCATTTTCTCATTACCTCCCCTCTTTGCAAAAGATTTTTCTTTCCAATTCAGACACACTTTCATACACACACGGATGCCAGATACTCAAGCACATACACATACAGATCTGGGTAGACAGGACAATATTTTTTTTTTTTCATTTCTGATTTTGTTTTTCTGCTTAGGGAATTCCCCTGCTGTGCAGGTGACCTCATACACCTTTGGGCAGTGAGCCCTTTAGCAAGCTGAGGTCCCAGCCCTGAAGTGCTCGTCTGTCCCAGCGTGTCCCATTCCTCTGCCTCCACCACTCCTCAGTTGTAAGAATTCTCCAGGTGGGGTTCTCTGGAGAACCAGTAATTGCTGCTTTTTTTTTTTCTTTTTGTAGCATGTTTTTAGAGAATACAATAGCTGGATACTTCAGCAGATTTTGAATATTTGCGAGGCTAAACTGCAAATGTGTTTATTGCTGAGATGAGGCTTACATTTGAAACCAGTTCCTGAATTTGCAGCTTCTTTCATGCAGCCAGTGTCAGTCCAAATGTGGTGGAGTTGAGTCTAGTGAAGGCCTCTTCCTGTCATAAATAAGATTACTTTCATTTCACTTGTGGAGTGTGTTATTCCTCAGAGTAATGAATTTCCTCTGTGCCTTTGAGCACATAAACATGGTTTTCATTAGGTTACTATTAAAAAAAAAAAAAAAAAAAAAGGCAAAGTAAAATTAATAAGAAGACTATTAACTCCATAAATGCAGATGTGTTTTCACTGTATAACCATGTTGGAAGTAAGCAGCTTCTTCTCTGAAGATTGCAAATTGCAGAAAATGAAACAATTCTGCAGACCTGTGTTCTGCTATCAGAGAAGAAAAGTAAGTGGAAAATCTGACTATTCACAAACTGGTTTCTTAGGAGGAAAAATGGACTATCGGATGAAATGTAGACAGGCAAATAGCCTCAGGCTTTCTACTTAATGTGTAACATATGTGATAATAATAGTTTTAAACCATATATTTAGAATTAGCATTGCAGCTAAGAGTTTTCTTTTTTGTCCTTTACCAAATATTCCCCTGCAGTTGCAGAATAAGGAATAGTGACATTTGCACAGATTTTGCTGATGGACTCTGTAACTCATAAAATCTTCCTGTGCCGTTTAAATTTGCGGCTCGAGATCTCTGTCAAATGGTGAATCCCTACAGCATCACTGCAGTTTTCTTTTTTTTTCATAGCTACCAGCTTTCTAAACAGAAACCTAAAAATCAGCATTCCTGCATGTGAAGTCAGGAGTCTGCAGAAATGCAGCCCCTTAAACTGCTGGCGTCTCTTTCTACTCTCCCAATTAAATGTATATCATAAAATGAATGAAGTTAGCAGTTAGAATACATGCTCTTTCCACTCCTGTAATTAATATTTTGTTGAAGAAAACTGAGGTCACTTTCACGTTATTCAAATCTTATACACTGGTTTTAACTTTCTCAGAGTGAAGTTACAAGACTTCAGCAAAAACTTTGCCAAAAACTACAGCATGGCATCTAATTAAATTTCAAAACATTACCAGACTACCATGTGTAATTTATATTGTTCTGTAGACTGTCTAAAACCTGAATTTTTTGTATGTGCTTCCCAATTTCATTCTGCTTAAGCAAAACAACAAGACATCATGTAATATGTTACTCTTGGTGCTAATAAAAATATGCTAATTTACCAGGACTTCTTGCTTGAATGCAGAAATATAAATGTTCCTTTCATATATCAAATCACTGTCTTAAAAATAAGTTATCATATTGTTAATTTCTCTTACCAGTATTTATTTCCTACTAATTCTGTAAGGAAAATTCTGCCAGTTTTACCTGATAGCCATCTAGTCTGATGCTAAACCTTATAGTTACTGCTCCTTGTTACTTAAGGCTTGCTGTGCTGTTACTATAACAGTGCAAAAGTTTTTTTTTATTTAAAATGGTGAGGATAAAGTGTTTTAAAGAACCAGACTTAGTTATGGGTGAATATTACTGGTTGAAACTGCAACAGAGGAAGAGAAATATTAAATACTATCTCCCGTTTCCCTTAGTTTTTGGTCAGGAAATTAGTTTTGGATATTTTAAAATTTATTTTGGGGGGGTGAAGATAGAAAGCTCTATACTCTAAAGATTTTGTATTGTTAATCTTTACTCAGTAGTGTGCTATTCCATAATCAAGCCTCTGCAAGCTGTAAATCATGGCCACTATGTCACTGTTTTGATTGGAAGCAAGAGCTGTACCATGGCAGATCTCTAGAGAGAGCAAATTTCTGCAGCTGTGGAGAGTTGAAACTATTTGTTTTTAATATTAAAGGAATCTGAGAAATTATTTTTTGTGTGTAAAGTCATAGTGAATTCATAAGGTGCACAGAGATGTAGTACAAAGGTTTTAAATGGCCTGTAGCAATAGTGCTCTGGTAATAGCAGCTGAGTTGTTCTGATTATAAAAACAGCAAACATGTAAACTTAAAGCCTCTTTCTGACCTCTTCCCTTGTCCATCTTAAGATAAAATGTATACAAATAAAAATAAATTATTTCTGAATGTCACATAAGTCAAGCATTCAGTAAATGTCTTCAGTAAAATGTCTTCCTGTTGAATCAAAGGATGGGTTTTTCTTCTAGAAACTTCCTGGAAATTTTAACCATAATTTTGTTTTCATGAAGGTGTTTTGAGTGGTTTTTGGGCTTTGACTTCTGAACTACAGCCAGTATAAATGGAACTTAAGGACAGAAATGTTAATTTCTCCAGAAGTGCAATGTAAATACTTGAGTTAATATACCATTAATCACACAGAGGTCTAGAGCTAGGTGCTAGCTTTCCATTAGAATATTCTCTTAAAGATACTGTAAGTGCTTCCCAAAGATTAAATTGAATGTCTGCAGAGAAAATTACTTTTTTTCATATGCAAATCCTCTACCCTATATACATGGACTTATTGCAGGATTGATTGTAATATTATTCCCAGATGCCCTAATCATATGTTCAGCCTTAATTAATTAAAATAAAAATGTAGTCATGCTGGAATTTTTCTAACAGTAAATCTGGCATGCTAGTATACCCACTTCAAAAGAAGGAGAAGGTGGAGGAATTTGAAAGATAGTGTGCTTATTGACATGTGGCTTAAACTAATGGCTATGAATCAAAATGAAATATGGAAATATGTGGAAAAAATAATTCCTGTTGCACCAGGAGATGGTCTGATCATATTTTGAAATCTGAACCGAGCTTTTGCATTTACTGAAGCAGCAACATTTGCAGAACTGCTTCTCAAATTCCTGGTGATGTATGACATGTTATACTATATGTTATATACTATTTTGAGAAGGGGCTTGCCCTTTCAAGCCTTTCAAGGAAAACAAGCTTTATTGTTGAAGTCTTTTCAGTGAATAGTTACTCAGCATAAATAGAAGTGCTGGGTTTCCATAGGTCTGATACTCCTTGCCCTAGCTGCTTTGGAAGTCTGATAGCTACAGCCTGCAATCTGTCTGGCTTCATTCAGGGTTATTCATAGCTCAGCTTTCATGATTATTAAATGAGCCAAATTTACATACTTCCTTATCCAAATACAAATCTATTTTAAAACTGCCGCGGGAATAAATGCTTTCGAGTAACAAATTCACCTCATTATTCCTAAGCCTTGATAAGAAGCAGTAAAAGGTGGTGGTATGGTTGGCAAATGTGCCTCGAGGGATCATATGTCGAATGTGACTCTCATTTTTTATTCCCATATAAGTCCCTTTACATTGCTCTGGACTAGTTAAAGGTGGCCTTGAATGAGCACACATTGTACTTTGGACCTTTTTTACGAATATTCATATGAGGGAGATCTGGCAGATGGCAAATAAGGTGCATGACATTTGAAAACATGCTGTAAAAGCACCAGTTTCATAGCATACACAGTGCCTCCATGAAGCAGTGTTTTTTTCCCCCAGATATGGAAATTCGGAGGCGAGCTGATAGACCTGCCCAAGGCCACCCAGTGTGTTAATAGCACAATTGGGATTAGAGCTCAGGAGCTGATTTCGTGCAAGCCCACAGTTAATCTGCTATTTCACTTGACTCCCTTGGTGTGGAAAGGGGTCAAGGACTAAATCCATCCCTGCTGACTGTCTGTGGCTGCAAGCCCTGTTCCCCCACCAGTCTGCAGTGCTGGCACACAGCTGATCTGATCATGAAGTGCAGGGTCATCTTCACATCTCAGAACCTTTTCTGCACTGACATATATGTTAGTTAGTCATAGAAACCTCGTCAGAGATGTACTGTAGCGTCACCAGGTGGCTACAGGTAGCTTCACTTCTGCTCTTCGGGCATTCACATTCTTCTCCATTTGCATCAAACAAGTGAGCTTTCACACATTCATGTTTATCACTCCCCATCTTCATAGCAACTATTAGGGAGACTGATAATCCCCTTGGTAGCTCTGTTTCAGTCAATGTGAGTCAGAAAAGAGGGCTCCTTGCTGATAAGTTAATAAAAACTTGAATGTAGAAGAAGAAAAAAATGTCCTTGTGTAGCCTCAGCCATCTCTGGGTATACAGTTATTTTCTCTTACAGTCATTTTTAGAGGCTGGATTGCTTGGTTTTTCTTTACATGCTTCCCTTCACTCCTGCATATCATCATGAAGTCTTGCAGTAGGGTCAAGTTGGACATGCTGGTGGCTTTCCTATAACATCCCTACAATGTAAAAGTTAAATCCCAGACATTGTTTGCCATATAGAAATATGACCTGCTGGTCCTTTTTTGTTTTGAACTTGCTGTTGTGCTGTGCCAACTAACATAGTTTACCTCCTTTTTCGTTGAAGTATGTTGTGAAATATTAGCATATCCTAACAGTGTAGCATGTATTTAATAGCACATGCTGCTTTTTCACTATGAAATAATGAAAGAGTATTTTGATGTGGTTCACTCATGGTATTTTATAGTGGCCCAAATATTACATCATGTACAGAATTCTTCAACAAAATATTAGTGGCCCAAATCAGCATGGTCTTGTAAGTCATCCTGAGAATATCTAATCAGGGAAGACAGATAAAGTGTGATGTGTTGGAGTACCTATCCTAGAGCCACTTTTTAATTCAAACAGACAACTCAGTAATATGTGCACCTTTTATATTGAATGTATTTGTTAATTTACTTTACATTGGATGTATTTGTTCATTTATTCACTTGCTGTTTGGTGGAAGAATAAAATGTACTGCTGCTTTCTGATACCACTTTCTCCTCTCTTGTAATGCCCGGCCTTTTGAGGAGTTGTGTATCACTTAGCATGGATGTCACATCTTCACAGCATACACATTTTGCAAAGCTCAAAAAAATTCTTATCTCTTCTATGTGGATGGTGAATATATTTCGCCTTTAGTATATTGAAATCTGCTTTTTGTCCAATTTGTATTAAAACTCTTCTTCATTTGTTCTTCCCTGTTTTTATAAATAATACAAACTACAGTGCTCAAGTTCTCCAGTCACAAGGACTTTTATTTGCAGGACACAGTGTGGATAGAGTCCTGCTTTGGTCTTCTGGGTCAGACTGATTTTCTCCTGTAACTAATTCATCCTTTACCAGGTGGCATGTGTATGACATAACCATACACAGGGATGTGGTGTTTTCCTCTGTGGCTGAAAACTAAATATCTAAGGCTTCTCTTTATAGAAGAGTATAACTGTCAAAATCTCTAGTTAAAGGGAGAACAATTACCATTTAAAAGTCTGGGAAAATATTCAGAATCAATTGGAGATATTTTGGACTTGTAAGACTTTGCAGTCTACATAAATAAATAGGATTCCCCTTTCTTCTTTACTGCCCCTTTTGCAAACCTCCTTGAAAAATTTTGCCAAGCTTACCTTTGTGAATTGTGTCATATTTGCATCCAGTGTAATTTAGAAGTTAGCATTTTCAATGTGAGCAGTTTTGTTTTCTCCTGGTGAATTTGATCATTGGTACATTAGTTCTCAAATGTCAGAAACTGTCTTTCTGTGGGGTTTGGGGGTTTTGTTTTGTTTTAGCTTCTCTTTAAACGTGTGTCATTTCCTTTTCATTTTTCCCCATCTCATTCCCAAAGGAATTAGCAACAAGCTCCCTTTGAGAAAAAACATGGCTGGGGAAGAAAAGTACTTTTGATGATTAAGGCCCCTCTGTTCAAACGGTTCCTGCCCACACTGTGGAATCCATAGATACTGAAGATATAAAGGAGAGGGTTAGGAGATAGCTAAGACCCCTCAGGCTTGATATGTAATCAAAGAAGTATTGTTTGGGAATGACTTAAGGGGAAGCAGAGTGGCTAACACTTTGGCCCCATTCCAGCTACCGCTGGAACTGATGGCTGAGTTCCCACTGACTTCAGGAGAAGTGAGAGCAGACCTTGTGTCTGGGCAGGACAGGCATATGAAAACACAATGGCAAAGATGACAACCATGCAAATTGGGAAAGACAACTGCCTACAGATACCTTTTGCAGAGGATGTCTCTGCCTGGGTAAGTCAGCTTGACAGGGGAGGAATGTTTCATCTCCAGCTCCTGGGCAGTGCCCAGCTCAGTCAGTGACACCTTTTAGGGGAGACAGGATCTCACTGTACAGAGAGCAGCAATTCCAAGAGTACAGCTCTGCAACTTGCCAGCTCTAAGTGTAAGGGCAACTAAAAATTAATTCACAACATAAACACAGTTGTACTGGGTAAGAACAAAGACCTAGCTAGCCTGGCAGTCTGTTTCTGTAGAGGTTTTAAGAACAGCAGAACAAGACATAGAAAGCAAAGTGCATCCCTTGGTACACCATCCCAGCTCCCCTAGGTCAATAATTTAGAGCTGTTTGGGTATCATCAACGCTTCAGCACATGTTGTTTAGCAGACCTATTTGCAAACAGTTGAAGTCTGAACTCCAGGCATAGCATTTCCTATTATATTTATGTTAAGAGGTCTGTAAGGTAGTAGGTGTACTGTAGGACGTCTCCTTCAAGGCCAGCCCCTGAAAAAGGTGCTCCTTACCTCCTGCTGACTCTGTCGTGTGACTCTTGGGGCCAGTGGCAAGTTTCCAGGACATTTGCAGCTCAGGTATTACAAAGCTGGTGCTGGGCTGTAGCTTCTGATTGGGATTAGGCCCTCTGAAAGGTTCAGTTTCCCTGATAAGCAACGACAGCTGTGATTGACAGTCCTTAAAGTGGAGGAGTGCAGATGCCTTAATCTTGATTAAGAAGCAGCACTGGGAGAATTGGCAAAATTCACAGAGAGAAGAAAACTGCACCTTTAGGAACAACTGAGAAGGAAAACAAATATCCAAGGTACAGAAACCAGGGGAAAAATTGACAGAATAAAAGAGAGACTTGACAACTGTGCTGGGACCTACAAAAGGGGCCACATCTGTTCTGGCACTGTCCCAAGCCATGAGAAGGTCTGACGTTCACAGAAGCTTTCCCCATGCAAAGATTGGAGAGGTGTTTGGTGGACAGGCTGCACTGCAAACTAGCTGCACTTTCCCCCACCTTATGGTCATATGGTTCCCATTTATTGAGTGGAATTGAATAGCTGCAGACTTGCCACTCTCAGAGGAAAGAGATCATCTTACTTACTGTAAAAGTCTTGGGGGCTTTTTCCCCAAGTATGGGAAGGACACTTTGGCCGTGACCTGTGAAACCTTGCACAGTGCACAGCAGGAACTGCAAGGTGGTTTTGCTTCAGTGCAAGTGTGAATGAAGGGCATGTGTGGACACAAATAACACTCAGTCTTCACTGAAGAAGACTGCAGCCCTGGTGCATCCACTCCATACCTTTCCCAAAATGAGGTTCAGAAACAAGAAGAAATAAAAGGCACCTAGCTGTTGGGAGAGATGAGCCTGGTGCCCACACAATGCTGGGGCAGGGGCAGGGTCCTTTGTGATTCTTCCTTCTTCCACTCACCCCTTGTCCAAGTCTGGAAGCTTTTGGTCTTTCTCGTTGAACTCCAGCTGCTGAGCTCAGGCTATTACCTGAGAATATCATTAGGAAGAAAAATAAGTTTCTGTCCTTTGTGGCTGCAGGAGAGAATCTGAAAATGTGAACCTGAGATGTGCCAAGACTAGTGAAGATAATTCAAAATTTAACATTGCTCATGGGTTTTTGAAGGCTTTTTCCTAATTTCTGAAAGCTAATTCAAAAATCACTGAATAATTCAGATGAATGAAATTGTGTGGGCAATTCTCAGTGCCAGCATTAAATGAAGTAAGGTCCTAATACTATTTATTTAGTTACAGAGAGTTTGGAGGTGCATAGTTAAGTGAAGGACACCATTTAGCTGTAGTCAATGACTGCCTGTTGCAGGGGTAAAATGGAAGGCATAAAAAAGTGATATCCTGTGTATCTCAGGTAGAAGTAAGTCCTTTCTCCAATTCTCACTGTACTAAATAATCTAGTCACTTTTGTGTTCCTCCAATCAATAAGAACTGTCAGCTTTAGTAATTTTTTTTCTTACTCCATTTTTTATGACGTTGTTCTTTAACTGAGTATTTCTCCAAAGCACACTACTATTTTTTTAATAAAATATAAAAAAATATATCAAAAGCAAAATCTTTTCAAAATTTTTTTTTCATTGGATATGAAAACACAAATAATAATTAAAGAAAATTCCAATTTTATTTAGACATGACCAGTTTTTATCAAGGTTTCTGTGCTTTGGAGGTGTGATGTTCTGTAACAGACAAGGGAGCTAATGAACCCGTAGTTGCTTCAGTGATGCTGGAGAGAAGAGTGAATGCAGCTTTTGCAGAATTAGCTCTGATACAGAAATGCTCAGCAATTAGAGTAAGGAAGGACCCAGCAATCAACCCTATGGTTGAGACTTTCTAGGTAATACATTTCATCAAGAACTCTCACCCAAGGCATTTACGTAAACTGTCATGGAACAGTATGTAAAATTCATTTATGGATTACTAACTGATTACAAATTAACAAATAATTTCAAAAAAGCCACAAGGAGGGTACCAAAAAGAACTGCAGACATTGAGTTTGAGTGTGCCTCAATTTCTCCAGACATGGTGAAGTGTGATACTATTGATTGCCTTTTCCAGTTCTCTCCCATTTGGACTGCAGAGCAAAGGGTTTACACGGAGTAGCTACTCGATTACTGTCCCAGGGGTAAGTGAAACATGAGTGAGGAAGATAATATTAGGAAATTGCACCACTGCTCTCGGATTTCTTTGGCTGTATTTTGACAGCTGAATTAACTTGAGTTATCTGTGCTCAAGTGAACTTCCCCCAGCACAGCACAGCACAGCACAGCACAGCTTACTCAAGAAGAGCCATCCTGAAAAATTATACCAGAGCTACACAAATGAATTGGGGGATCAACGCTGTGGCTGTAGAGCAGCACAGGGAGATTAGGTTGGGTAAACTAAATATTTTGCCTCTTCATTATAGCATGAAACAAATTTCACAAGCTAAAAGCACCATCATTTCTGAACTAGTATTTCTTCTTTATGGATGGAAGTCTGGTTAGGGTTGAAATTTTAATTTTGGTTCAAATTAATTCTACGTTAAAGGGAAGTGCTTTCATCAGCTCTTTACAGAAAAGTATATTTTTTAAAAGCTCACTACATTTCCCTTCTGAAGGATGTCCAAGCAGCTCTGGGAGAAGTGGCTTCTGGGACCTAATATATTGTCTCTGATTCATTCTGCCAAAGAACTGTTTTTGGAAAGAAAACTCTAATCCCACATTCTCTGTTTACATATACTTATTTTTCCCTGGAAAAAGAAAGGAAGGTTATACCTGGCAGACAAAATTATAGAGGAAAATTAGCAGGATACTTGGGAGTAACATTAAAATTGCTTTCTTAACCAGAGCCCACCAGCACCTGGGACAGTAGAGGTAGGAGCTCCTCTTGTTTTCAAGCATTATGGATCCCCCAGGACCATGTGTTTGACACATTGAAATGGAGATGTATGGCCATGAACTCAGTTCAGTTTGCTATTTCTGTTGTCTACTATCTTCATTCTGATAAACCCCTGAATTTTCCAAATGAGACTTTGAGGAGGGAATCTTTGTCTGTGTATTCTCCAGCACTGGCAAAGCTACTTGTTTCTTATGTCTAGAAATAGATTTTTTTTTTTTCTGGGGAGAATTCCCAACTGCAGACAGCCTAATTTGTTCTTGGCACATGCTAGGATTTGCATTGCTGTGAGGGTCAGAAATGTAATAATTCATGAGTCTATCTGCTGAGCTGGCTCAATTAGTCAGTCGGTCTTTTTTTGTTGTTGTTTTTCCCAGTTGCCATTTGGGAAGGGTAGAGCCTTCCCTGAGCAACGAGAGGGTTGTGGGTCCTGTTGTGACCCTTCATCTGGCAATGCTGGGGAGAGCAGAGCAGCACAACATTGTCTTTGCTTTCTGCAGGGATGGAGACAGGGCTTGGCAGAAGAAGATATTAATCTCCTCTGGACCCTTGCTTGCTGCAGGCAGAAATTGCCCTCCCCTTGCTGACAGTCAAGGTGTTTTCTCCCATTCTTCACAAGATCTGCAGGAACTGAACTGTTTTCCTTTGTGGCTGGAGCCTCATGCCCCCGTGAGTTATCAGAGCTCACTTCTCTGTCCATACTTCCTCCTTGCCTGAGCCAGGTAGAAGGCAGGCAATGGAATATAAATCCTTCCTGTGTAAGGAAGGTCTCATCCATGCCCAGCACTCAGCAGGGTGAGCAGGGTGCTGGGCTGGTGCTGCACCCCAGGGGACAGGAACCAGAGGAGCCATCAGCAGGGCCATTTGTGCTGCAGCTTCCCAGGGGCTTCTGTGAATTTTCTGTGAGGTGTGGGGCAAGTCATGTCATTGCTACCTGCCTTGGTTTACATGGGCTCTATACAAAAAGTAGAAATAACCTCAGTTATTTCTTCTGAAGTGATTCAGGCTTCACACAGCTCTGGGATCTCTGAGCTGTTCCTAAATATTTCAGGTGCCATTATTCACAAAATACAGCCATGTGTTTTAGAAACACTTATGACTTGCCCATATCAAAATGGATGTTGACCAGACACAGTAAAATATATACCTACCTAATCTCAAATTCAGATTTAAGCTTCCCAGCTACTTCTAGGTGTTAGAACAAAGATAAGCAAGAGAGCTGCTGAAAATATTTAAAATAGCAAGGAATTTCTCTTCTCATTTTTCTCAGTAGCCACTGAACTGCTCTTACTTCTTCCTCTTTAGTACATACACTTTTTGAGGAGAAATTACATGAAGAAGATACAGAATTATGAGAAACTGAAAAAGGACTTCTACATTTAACCATCAGACTTCCATTAGGGATGTCAGCAGTGGCTTCATCCATGATGAAGTGTCACATATCATGCAAGGTTCACTGCATGGTAAAACTTTAATGTCCAGAATCTAGTAGTGTTGAAAGCATGATGCAATGACTTGCACTAGGAGCCAATATAGGAAGCATGGTTATGGGATAGTTCAGGTACCCAAACAGAATCTTACTAAAGGCTGTAGGACTGATGGAAGCCTTTCCTGCTAGGGTCTTTGTCTGGGATTTTTAATATAAAATGTATAGACATGGATTCATTAAAGGAAATTCTCTTCGGGTAAGATATTTTATTGCTATTACAAGAACTGTGGGGAAAGTTCACAAATGCCAACATTTCTTCTTTACTGCCATTAATTGCACAGCCATTAAAATTTTAAGCCATTAACATATTATATGATAATATTAAGAAATACCAGCTTTTGTAACATTAGGTGAAATCTCTTTGTTCAAGAATAATTAAGTTTCACAGTATTATGTAACTGTATGCATGCATTGGCAGACATTAGAATAATAAATTGAAGTTCAGAAGTTATGATATGAAGCCTGTTTGGTATGTATATATATGTATGTATATACCACTATATATACATAAATAGTAATAGGCAAGCAGAAATCCTGTATCAGGGTTAACAGCGATGGAAAAATTATGGCCAAAAGGTTGGAATATATTGTTTATTCAGTGTTCTGACAGTTGTTTCCTTCTAAAAAGATGGTGTCTCTCCATCTGCTAATGGAGATGCTGTGTGCCAAGCAAGAACTGTCTGCTACCGTGTCAATTAAAGTTCAGCAGGGGGATAAACTTTGATGTGTATCTCAGGGACAGGTTAGAGAATGTGGCTTTAATAGAGAAACTGCAATCATCCACAATGATATAGGTGAAGGTATAAAGTCTAATTGGTGGAGACATTGTCTTGTAGTATTAATAAACACCAGCTTGTTGTAAACAGTCTGGGAAAATAGTAGATTTAGAATATTTGACTCATGAATTTCAATTCAATAGAGCACTCATGTTATAGATGATATTAGGCTTTTTATGTGTTTGGGATGTTCTTCAGATTGTCTTTTTTATTATTGAGAGTTTTGCAAATATTCAGCAATAAGAAAACAGTAAGTAAATAACTAGAAATTCAGGGAATACTATGCAAGTGAGATAACTGTAAAGGAAATTAAGAAGGCGCTTAGGCAACAAAATGGACAGGGAAATGGAATATATACAGCAAAACTGGTGAATTTATATTTCCTACAGATTTGTGTCTTGAGTGTACTGAACATTTTCTCCCTCATCATACTTTTGGAGTTCAAATCTAATTATGTGATGGGAAGCATTCTCATAATATTATGTAAGGTATATTTTTATTGAGGTAGAAGTTGCGAATTCGGTATAACAGCATAGGGAACAATAGCTGATACATAAAAATTGCAGACATAGAGCACACAGCAAAAGTAACAAAACTGGGTTCAAAATTCCTGGTTATTCGCAATTCTCATTTATTTAGGCATCTTGGCAGACACAACACAATCTTCTCAAGTTGTTTCTGGTTAGTTCAGCACATCTCTGTCTTAAATCCTCTCCTGGAGCACAAGTCACACTGCCTGCAAAAGCTCTGTGAAGGAGAACTAATCAGCTGTGACCTCCCCTGTGGATGTGACCTCTGTCAACAAGCTGTTTATGATTCCCAGGATGGATTTGTACGGATACCAGTTCCTCCTCTGCTGTGAGAAGCTGTTGACATGGTTGAAGTTGATTTTAAAAAAATAAATTACTATATTTTATAAGAGAATAAGCGAATCATTACTATACTTAGGGAATCTTCAGATCAACACCTCGTTCTTTGAACAAAAGCTTTCAGGACAAGGTCCTCCAGGATGTGCTGGTAATACCTGCCCACCCCACAGTGTCTGATGGATCCTCTGCAGCTGAGACAGACAGGCATCCGGGAGGATTTCTCTCTTTGTTTTAACACAGAGAGCAAAAAGATAAATGCATCCTGCTTTTTTTCCCAGAGTAAGTAGGGGAATGTCAGAGCAGCGGAGGGTCTGGCCGTGCTTCCTGCTGTGTTTCCCACCAGGCTCCTTCCCAGGACAGCAGAGGTCACTGTGCTCATGGGGAAAGAACAGGGAAATTGGGAGGCACTCGGGATCTATCAGTCCTCGGGTGTTAAAATCGGTGCCTTTCTTCTTTCAGAAAGAGATTGCTAATTTGGATTAGTTTTCCTGTAAAAAACCCAGCATCTATGGGCCATTAATAACTACAAAATCCGCAGTAAAATAGATCCTCTGAATTCTCACTGCCATTAACCTGAAGAAGTTACTAAAAGGGAACTGGCCTGAGAGACCCTGCAGATTCATTTCGCTGGCTTGGAGGACAGGAGGGTGTGCAACAGCAGGGCTGTTTGGGCAGGTTTTGGTGTTCTCCCTAGAAGACAGAAAAGCTTTTTAATGGCAGTTGTAATTTGCAAGAACAGCCCAAGAGCTTTTATTATTCTGTGTTTCTCGCCAGAGTCGCAATTTTGAGCATGACAGATTTGCTTGTGTGTCCTGATACTGTCAGGGGAGGTGTGTGGGTGCCTCTGTAGCCCTCATGCAGCATCTTTCAGATGACCTTGGTTATCTGGGTAACATAACACAGGGGAGAGGAATGATTTGGTAACATAGAAATTGCCATAAGATTTTTTTTCCTAGTCAAGAAGTTTCTGCTCAGTCTTTGGGACAGTCAGTGCCATGCACGTTTCTAATGTCCTTTCTTATCAAATGGCCTTAAAACCAAATATCGGTTCATTCTGACACCTGTCATTGAAATTTAACTTTTTTTTATTTTACTGGAAAAAAAATAACAAGCTGATGCTTGCTTGGTGGGCTGGCTCCTAATTTTCTGTCCAAAACCAGCATGCTGAGGATGGAACAGGAGAGGGCAGCACAGGAGTGTTTGAGCACTCAGCCAGGAAACAGGCATATATAGGAAGCGTGGTTTGTTTCCATCAGCGGCAAGACAGAAACTGTTAAAACTCCATTTGCTTTTTCCACATAAATGTTTTTGTTTCATAGACACTCTGTAAATAAAATTCAGAATTGCTTAGTGGGTAAAACTAGAGAACACTTATTTATGTTGACACGGTGTTTTTATGTATTGTGATAAAGAGAGGAACATTTATTGTGAGGACTGGAAAAAAAGCAAGGCAAATTTCAGCTAAGGATAACCTGGGATATTAGACACATGTGTTCCGGTATTTGTCCAGAGCAGCAATACCATCAGTGTTTCATGGGACTGCATCCCTGTGTCCAGCTGCCTGTGCTGGGATTTGTGGCGTGGCTGAGCAGGGAGAATGCACTAAAGCATCACTTAGTCCAGAGAGACTCAGAGCATGTACCATGAAGTGAGGAGAGCCACTTTTGCCCTCTGACACAGGGCAGCCATTGAGCCTTTTAATGCCATTCTTTCACAGAATAGCAGTGCTGTAATGTCTCTGTAATCGTGTACAGCTCAATGAGCACATGAAGGAGCAGAGTGTTTCTGTGCATCCTGCCAACCTAATTCCTGTCATTTGTTATTTTTGGAGCATTTCAAACAGCAGAAGGTTTCATTGCAGTTTTGCATGTCTTTGCTGCCACTAATGTTACTTTACTTTTTTAAAATCAGACAGCTCTGTGTGTATATCATAGCACTTTCTGTCTGAGTGAAGTGACTTTGTTTCCTTTCTGCTTATTCTCCATATGCAGTCACAGGAGAGGGTCCACACTCTAGGACTTGGAAACTCAGTCTCTTCTGGTCCTGTGATCTGGATTAGTTGTTGGAGAGCATTTTTGGTTTAGTTTCAGGGGGAAGGAATTCAGTTTGTGCACTCCAAGGTTATTCTGCAATGGAAATCGAAAGCAGGAACTAGGAAAAGGTCTTCATCAAAACTACTAATCCAAACTAAAATCTAACATAGGTGGAACTAGTGGGGTTTAAATGCCTATACCATAAAGGTACTTTTGAAAGTGAGACAGAATTACTTCACAGCTTCTCAAGGCATTTTTGAACTGAACACAGAGGCTTTAAGCATGGTTGCCCATGGGTAACTGAAGTCCAAACACCACCAAATATCTGTTCTATCTTTTTAAATTTTTTTAAACAGCCTTTAGACATGTTAAATGTTCTTAGGCTTGGGGTTTGAGTAGCATGGTAAGGTTTTTTGTATGGAATTCGTTTTGCAGAAACTATTTTCTTTGTAAGATGGTAGAGCTGGTGAATATACATTTATATCACATATATTCTGTGTGTTTGTGTGTCTGTTTGTAGGAAAATACCAAACTCTATGTCTTCCTTTGGTTTCTAAAATGTTCAGGCTCATGCATTGGGAATCAACAGTCGAATCCCAAATTCTCTTTCCAGGTGTATTTGTAAGCATTTAAAAATCTACTTGCCTAAGTGCTGACCTCTTTTCAGCCCATATAGATTTACTGCTAGATACATAGCTAGTTTGCATTAGTAAACTTGACCTTGAGAGAAGGAGCTTTCTTGCAGCACAGCTTCCCAAATTAATTTCTTGTTTTAAGAAAGCCCTTTAATTTCTTAAAAGCACAAGTGAGTATCTGCTGAAACATTACCTACTAACAGGTAATTACCTGCACTCATCGTGGTCACCACCTTTCTGCAAGGTATCTCTTCTAGCACAGATTTTTCTACACTGCTAAACACAGCTCTTGACTCTTTTTAGTTGTTTTGTTGTTTGTTTTTTGTTTTTTTTTTTTTCAGTTAGTTAGCCTTCCAGTCTCAAAACCTCTTTGTAAGTAACAAATAGAAGCTGATGAGACTCATGCTATTACCCAGAGGAGGATGACTGGATAGACAGCTACCTTTATAAAGCCTGCCTTTCTAAATTTGCCTGTTTCCCCTAAGGCCATGCCTTGAACATCAGAAGCCAGAAAGCAGCTCTAAGGCCAGGAGTGGTTGTATACAATGACATGCCCCTTTTCAGTCTGATGAATGTATAGAAGGATCATTTCAAGTACTTTATAGAACTGTTGTTGCTGTTGTGTAGCTGTTTCTTTGAAGTAGCTTTTTCACACTGACATGTGCTAAAATTCATGCTTTCGTCCTTAGAGTGGGGAATCTCGTAGATGTCTGTCAGAGCAATTGGCTTAAATCTTTTGACTTGAAAGATATTGCAGTATTGAATTACCAAAGGGATTTCTCTAAAGAAAGGAGAAGAGGGAACTTGGGGAAGGCATGGGCTGCCTGTACCAAAATGATGACTGAACAGCCTTTCTTTGTACTTTGCCAAGAGCTGTCTGATCACACTGCACAAGTACCCCTTTCTTAATTGTAGCTGCTAACTTCCATCAAAAGGTGATTAAAATGTGTTTAGTGTTTTCTTAAGTCATTTAATAGGCTGAGCAGTTCTTGCAGTTACTGGAGGGTTAAGATGCAATCTGGAGGTGGAGATATAAAAGCCATCAGTGTTGAGAAGTGATTCCAACAGTGAAGAAAGTGTGAAGCTGCCTGTTGAGCTTGGGAGTTGGTGGCAATTCAAGCCCTGGTTTGCAGTGTTTTAGAGTATCTTGTGTGTATGACTTAGAACTCAAATCATGCCTTAAAACAGTGATTTTACATAGCTAATACAGGGCAGAAAACTTCGGTACCTTTGCAATCCATTGATCTACCTTTCTTCTGTCTTGGTTATATTATAATAGACTCACCAAAGCAGAAATAATTGCATCATTTCATAACAGAGGGATATTAAAGTGAAAGGAAGAAAATTTAAAACCAAACACCCTCCCTTCCCTTAAGCTTATTATAACCAAGGCTCCTCTGTATTGCCCTTTGCCCTCCTGAATGATCAGGTGGATGCTGGTGCACTCTTCAGAAAAAATTGGCTCACTGCCTGTTTTAGTGTGTGTCTGTCTTTCTGGTCATATCTAGTGTATGGTTCATTGGTTAAATAAGTCATTCTACCACTCTAAGTCGGCCAGGCTGTAGCTGTTGCTAAAAAGAGGCTTAATCAGGTATTCATAGTGTAGTACAAGGTTCACTATGCTGCCCAAATCCCTGGAAGATCCAGGCTATTCTGTGTGCCAATTCAGTCTTTGGCTTATATTCTGACCCAAGCTCACTTTGTGGTCTATTTTGCAGGTATCTGTAAAAGCACAAAGGGTCCCTCAGCTCAGGTCACTCAAACGATGGCTCTTCTGTGAACAGGGATGTGTGACAGTGACTGCCTGAAGAAATGCTCCTGTGCCACACATTAGCTCTCCAGAAATACCTCTTCTCTAGGAGTCAAGTCCTTTGTCTCCTACCTCTCCATTAGCCAAAGGACCCTTTCTGAAACAGTTTTTAAGATGATATTTGCAGAGCAGATTAGTGCAGTATTTTAAGTCTAATTAATTTGTGTTTAATCTTTGACTCTAATACTCCTGGAGCCTCGGGTGCTTAGAAGCCCAGGTTTACTGATAATCTCCTTATAACAAAGCTCCACTAATGTCTTTGAAATACTGCTTTTCAGAAACCTTGCATGGATATTTTTGTTGTTGTTGTTATTAAAATGTGAAAGTAATACTCTCACTTGAACTTACAAGCTGCTAAAACGATTGTCAACTAAGCCAAATTCATGTCCTCCACCAAGAAACTGAGTTCCTGATGTCCCACAACTGCTTGACTTACAAAGTTTCATTTGGTGGAGTTCAACATGTTCTTCCTAAGTATATTCCCATTGAGCTGGAAGTCTACCTAGAAATCACTGATCCTCCTATAAAGTCTGAGGAGCTGAAAGGCACATGAAGCCATGTAGACTTGGGCCTTGCAGCCCCTTTATATTCTATGTGGCTTACGTAGGATATTTGATTCCTCTGATTAGTCTCATTAAAAATCCTCAGCCATATTAGGTCCCTTATTAATGTAATATCTATGTTTTATGGGTCTGTGATGGTCTGTACTTTCCGAAGTGCTTTTTGTGATTTTTTTTTCCTGTTACAGTATTTTAAGGGTCAAAAAAAATGAAACCTGATAAAATTTCTCTCCTTGCATGTGACACCCAGACTGTTACTTCCTGACATCTGATTATACATTCTTGTAGCAGATGCTCTTAAAACTTAGAACATAAGAAACATTTCCCCAAAGAAAAAAGTACTCTTTCTCACATTTGACCCATTTTTCTATGCTTACCTATTTTTTCTGCCTTTCATATGTAATTTTATTTTTATACAAACCATGTCTATGATGAAGCAGGCTTCTTCAATGACTCCCCTTTGGTAATTCTTTCCATATGTTTATTGTCTTTTGTAAAAAAGTATGGAGTAAATGATTCCTACTGAGGTCATGTAATTTTGTTTACATTCTTTGTAAATATGAAGAGTTTGATTGGAGACCCTTAGGCATCTCAAGTATGGATGTCTTTTTCCTGAGTCTTCTATAAAAACAGGATGCTGAATTTTGTGGAGGTAACCTGGCACGGAATAGGTTTAATAAAATAAATAGATGTCAGTGTCATAAATTTATTTATAAGTATAGCTGTTTTTATTAAATTCCTCTGTAGTTTAACAGCTTACTAAACAATTAAAAAAACCCCACACAAACAACAAAAAAACAAACAGTAGAAATGACCTTTCTACAACTCATTTTCAATACAGACATTATCCTTTGACAGACCCTCCCCATCACTCTTAGTGCCATTAGCTCTCTCCTTGCCTCAGCTGTGGCTCTAACCCCATAGCACCATGGGGTGAGCAGCACTGGCATTGGTAGAGCCTAGGAAATGGGACAGGTTCCCAGTGTTTGAGAAAACGGAGCCTTTTTTGCTGTCTGATCACAGCATTGGGAAGTTACAGATCACAGCTTGCAGCTCTTCAGCAATGATGGAGGGACTGCTTCTGTAGCATTGTGTCCTGTGGCAGACTGGAGTGTGTTTGGCAAGAGTGTCCTTGGCTGCCTGAGTGGTGAAAATCCAGCAAGGCTTAACAGAGCACGTGTGAGCAATGATCTTTCAGAGATTCAGAGCTTACCCAGACTTTCAGATGAGCAAGGAAATGCTTGTCCCTGGCTGTAGGACTAGGCAGCTGCTACATGCCACCTCCCTGTTTTCTGGAGTGTGCAGGCAGCAGGCAGTGTTTGGAATGTGCCTTTTAACAGATAGATATGGTGCCTCATCCTTCTCTCCATTCACCTAAGCTTTGTGTACAGTGCATTTGCTTTTCCATGGCACCCAGAAGTGTGTGGTGTGAGTCCTCCCCTGTGAAAGCAAATTTCAAATCCCGCAGAATCCCCCTTGCTGGCCTATGGACACCGGGGAACCTCTTGCTCCTCCTGCCCTTTAGAAACAACACATACAACTGGTGTCAAGCCTTCTGCTTTCCTTTCAGCCTTGACTTTGTCATTGCTTTGCCTCTCTGGTGACCTTTCAGACTTTTTCAACAACAAAGCAGTTTGGCTTATTGGGGAAGTAGAAGAACTACACATCAGTGGTCTCTGATGGCTTTACTATCCCTACCAATATTTTCCAACAACTAGGCAACTTACTCAACACTCATGCTTTGAGAGAAGGAAAGAGAATTGTAATAACTTTTGGGGGGAAAATTTTTTTACTAGAAAGTGATTCCCAGCTTTGAGCACTTTGTCATTAGTAGGTTGTAAACCTCTCGGACAGGCTGTCCCATAGCTATCCACTGAGCTATTTGTCAGGGCAGAAAAATACGCATGGTGAAATTGGTCACTGACAGCCTGCAGCTAGACAGGACCAGGCCTTTAAAAATGCTGCCAGACATTTCTATGCTTTTAATAGTCAAAATCCTACATTAGCATTTATGAGAGTATCAGTAGAGAGCTTGAGCAATTGCATGTTTTTCGTCTAAATGTAATATTAAAGCTCTGAAATATAAAAAATGATTGAAATTATCAAGGGTTAACATGGAAGACAGAAGTAGGGAGGTGCTTCCCTTACCACCAAAACAGCCCCTTTGCTCTTTTCAAGGCAAATATATCATATAATCTCATTTATAAATTTATCAAAATCCACATTGAGGCTGCTCTTATTTCCAGCCACATCCAACTACTATCACACAAAGATTATTTCATGACCTTGTTCTTTTGATGGTTGGATACTTTATTCTACTTTCCAATTTAGGTATTTTCAATTTTCCCTTGCTGAGCTGAACAAGGCCATTTGGGGGTTTTTTCAGATAAAGATAGTTTCTTATTTCTGTAGTCATTATCACAGATCTTGAAGCCTGTTCTAGTTTGAATTCAAGTGTCTCAAACATTAGTGACTAAAATTGTTTCTGTAGCAGTTTTATCATCTGTAGGACGGAACTGCCATGTCTGTATATCTACAGGAAGTATCTTATCTGATGAGCTGCACATCCCTCATGCTGTGCTGGTAGCCCAGGGTCATTCCCAGATCAACTAATACCGCCCAGATTTTTCTCTTCTTGTTGTTTGCTGCCACAGGGTCCCAGCTGACTGAGATATTTCTTTTTATTACTCACTAAGCTGGTGACTTTGGTGAGATTTGTCTCATTTTGCATTTCCATATTGGTATGGTGTGTCTTATTGCTGGTGTTCCGGATCTTAAGTCTTGTGTAGTATTTCACATGCTTCCCACCTTCAACAATATCTCAGAATTTTGTCATCAGCAGTTTCAGCATAACACTCCTACTTTTTGTAGGAAAGTCATTAATAAAAACAGTAACACCAGTTCTTTAGGAACAGCACTAAGTCTCTTCACCCAGCCCAGGCCATTGTCTCTTCCTCAGCCTGCTCCTTACAGCACTTTTACTAGGTTCCAAACTAAATCTCCAGGTGGCATTGTATCAAATACATTATTCAAATCTGAATAGACTTCATCTACCAGATTTCTGTCATCTGAACAGTCAGTTATCTCACCCAGAAAGATGTATGGTGAGCATAGTTAATCATCTGCATTTGTCAGCTTTTGTCCACCTTCTTCATTCATTTTAACACTTGCTTCTCCTTTTCAAAATCTCTTTGAATGTCATGCCTGTTTGAAATGGGAGTCACTAGCCACTAGTTGTCTTTGTCATTTTTCCTCTTCCCTTACATTTCCATGTTGCGTTTGCTACTCTGCAGTTGCTCAGTCATTCAGGCTTCAATTGAACACAACTAGATACATGCAGAGAAACTTGCAGACAACTCTGTGGGGGCTGTGTGTTTACAGCCTCTGTGACTCATATCAAATTTGCTCAACCTACAGCTGCAAATATGCTTTCTAAGCTGATAGCTCTGCAGAAACAGTTTCAGATTTGAAAGCCAACCTGGGTCCATTTTAGTTTACACATGGGAGCTTTGGATCCTGTTGCTTTTCTGCTCAGTCGGGATTTTGGTTGGAGATGGCTTCATTCTGCTTTCATTCTGCTCCCTTTCACTACAGGACTTGGTCAAAGCAATTTTTGTGAAGACTTGACCCTGAATTTTGACTTTGGTGTACCACCCTGGGGACACTACAAAAAGGACTATGTAAAAAAACCCACATAAATAAAAGCAAAGAAACCCAAATATGTATAAAGTACTATATATATTAAAGACTCCTCACAAATGGACCACATTCCACTTATTGTTCTCAGGATAAGGCATAATCTATCTGATAGATCTGTACTTTTTCCCTTCATAGTGTTGGCATAAGCAGAAAGTAGGACAGTTTATTTATATCTGCAGAGTGTTTCTGACTTCGAATGTACTGGGGACTGATGGTAGCATCTATTCATAGTTGAGCAACATATGTCTTATTATGCTTGTCAGAACTTTTCTGGTCTTCAGGTTAATACTTTTTCAATCTCAGATTTATATTACTTTAGCTTATTTCATGTTAATGGCTTGGGACTTTTTTTGGAAATCAGTTATTTCACAGAATTTGATGTTGTCAGGAAAATCTTTCTAGAGCCTACCTATGGCTGGTCCAGATAAACTGCCTTTTCCAGGATATTCGCTGGAATGAGAAAAAGTGTCAACTAGATTCTTGTTTTTCAGGTGACTATAACACTGTTAGAAATTAATTCCATCCATTCCTCCCCAGTGAGGAGAGGAAATTTGTGTGCAAGAAAGCAGTGTATTTTCCAGATGCTGCATAGAATGACTTAGTAAAATATTTCTAATCATAGAATCATAGAATCGGCTGGGTTGGAAGGGACCTCAGAGATCATCAAGTCCAATCCTTGATCCACTACCGCTGTGGTTACCAGACCATGGCACTGAGTGCCACATCCAGTCTCTTTTTAAATATCTCCAGGGATGGAGGATCCACTACTTCCCTGGGCAGCCCATTCCAATCTCTGATCACCCTCTCCATGAAGAAATTCTTTCTAATATCCAACCTAAACCTCCCCTGGCACAACTTAAGTCCATGCCCTCTTGTCTTGTTGAAAGTTGCCTGGGAAAAGAGACCATAGACCAGAGGAGCCCCCTGGCTACACTCTCCTTTCAAGGAGTTGTAGAGAGCGATGAGGTCTCCCCTGAGCCTCCATCTTTTTTATTATTATTTAAAAAGGGTCCCAAATAGAAGAAAAAAAAGACCTTATCACAAATCAGATAAAAGAAGCAATCATAATTTTACATCTGAGGATGGCAAAAAACTGTTGAATAAAATGGTGCAGAAAGTCACCATGAAGGTGGCTGAGATGGTAACGGTAGTGCTGCACGGAATCTACAGTAGACAACATTTTACTTACCTGAGAGAAAGTACTAATCAAATGTATGGAGAAGCTTTGTCCTTTATTCTTTTTTGTTGCTTGAAAATGTAAATATTTTCTTACTCCCTGATGGTTCACTTCTGGGTGAGGTGTTCTGCTGCTGAGCATCACTGCCTGCCTCCCCCTGCTCTGACTCTGGCTGGCTCTGACTGCCACTGCTTGCTGCTGGGAGGTGGCAGGGATGCAGCTTGCTCCTGCTCTGGTGGGAGCACTGGACAGGACCAACCTGCCCCAGTGTATGCATCCTCTGCAGCCTCCTCTGTGTGATGGATGAGGAGAGAATGTGTGAGAAGGAATGAGAATGTGTGAGAATGAGAAGGAATGAGTTACAGGTATCCACCAAGCAGCAGTGGTGCAGGGAAGGGTTTTGCGTGTAGCCATGCTTCCATGCACACTCTATGGCAAAGTCAGGCTTAGACCTAGCATTCTATCTGGTTGTTAATAATTTATTTTGCATTAGGATTAATGATGCTTGGAATTCAGGGAGGGAGATACATAGCAACTACACCACTTCTGGAGGATCTATGGCCTGTTACTTATATCTAACTGTCTGTGCTGTCACTCATTTTGCTCCACAGCCTGAAAGTGCTGAAATTGATTAATTTAGAAGATTGCTTAGAGATGTGTTTGGGGTATGGAGCACCCAGCATTTCCAGCACAGAGGTGCCCCCATACTCACTGAGGAGGCATCAGAGACTGCAGGCAGTACATGGACATGGGTATATTTTCTAACAGCTAAGGGAGAGCTTTGTCATAACTGGAGCTTTATGTTAACACAGAGCAACTGAAAGACCAGATCTGGACACCAACATCATGTGGGATTGTTGTACAGGCTGAATCTCAAGAAAGCTTTCAACACTGTTTTCCACCAAAGCAGATGGAGAGCCAGAGAGTTGGCTGCTTGAAACATCTTCTTGACCATTCCATGATTTGTTCCTACAGTTTACTGATGGGCAGGAGATACAGTCATGGCCTGAGGCTAGGAAAGTGAAGCCCTGAACCCGCACTTGAGGTGGTTGCTAGTGTCACATCTATACCTTGGTGTATGATATTCTGAATTTTGAGTTTGGTGTTGCCTAACTATGGTAGCTGATGTTAAAAGTCAGGGCACCCTTGCCAATACTTTTCCTACTGAGTCATTTCTGTGCCCCAGGTGCTGTTCTCAGAGAGTAAATCACAGAGTGTGCCTAAAGTTTAGTCACAAATGTGTGGAGAAACTCTTTATCAGTGCACCATATCAAACAACATTTTAATCTGAGATGGCAGTGTAAAATAATCTCAGGTGAGGTGTTTGCCTTATTTTGATTTGTCTTGTGAAAATATAGTGCTGTTTTTCATCACTAACCAGCAGAAGACAGCTGATGACAAAGTCCTTTGTGCCAAAGTCTCCCAGAAGTTAGCAAAGAAAGGGAAGCTTGCAAGGGTTAATTTTAACATGTCTTTGTTGCACAGTAACAAAACTTTGAAGAAGACACATAGAAAGAAAACTTTGATCAAAGATATATATGCAATGGGAGGAGCATTACAGGGAGTAGTGCTGGTTTCTTTTCAAAATTATCCATTTCTGCATCTTAAAAATTAGGTGAACCCAGAGGGAGGTAGATATAGGAATCAGAAATGAGCTACACAGAGCAGCATTTATGTCTCCAAGTGTGCTACCAGCTTACCAGAGAAAGGGGAAGACCAAGTTGGTTAGTAGCAAATGCATCAAAGAAGCACATAACTGAATTTCTCTGACTTTTTACTCTTTTTTTTTTTTAATTTATTGGATTAATCCTAAACTTTTCTTTCACCAATTTCACCAGTCCTTTGGCTAAAAGATTAAAAGTAGGGAAAATGAGACCAGTCTTCTGGTTTCAAGTGTGAACTGTCTTGTTCTCTGAGTGCTTTGTACAAAAACCACATGGGCAAAATCAATGAACTGCTATGAATGCAGGCCTGATAAATTATAATTAGCAGTAAATGAGGGAAAGTAACACTGTGAAAGGTTTATTCAGATTCTGTGTTGAATTTGAACATGGGAGAAAAAGCTATAGATGTGATTTTTCAGTGTTTACTTTCACAGATATACATCCTTGTGTAAATTTTCCCCGTATGGGAATTTTCCTTGAGATCAGTGGTCACAAGCTAGTGTAAGGATTTCAGGACCAAAATTAGTCAATATTTTCCTCTTCTTAGAGGAAACCAGGTTATGGTAGGAGTCTCAGGAGTCTCCTCCTCTCCTCCACAGGCTTCATGACATGTAGCACATATCCATGGAAGTGCATCGATGTCTACTATCGTTGGAAAACCTACTAGGTATATTAATATAAATATTTCTATTGCAGTTATGTGATTGCCATTGTATAAGCAGCCTGCAAATGATAGTCCTTGGTGTCTGGGAGCACCATGACAATTCTGTGATCCTCTGGAGCCACAGCACCTCTGAGCTGCACTTGCCCAGTCCTGCAGTAGCAAACAGCACTGGGCAGCCACAGATCAGCCTCATGGCAGAATTGCTGCTCTCAGGCATTTGGACTTGAATGGCTGCTTGCATTTGCTGATCTCTTTGTTTCCTAAACAAAACAAAACAATCCAGCTAATTTTGTAATTGCATGTCCTGTTTCATTCCTAGGCAGGCACAATTTAATGAAAAAAATCTCTGTGCTTTTGCCCTATACTTCAAGAATAAACCATGTTATCCTTATTCTTTTGGCCACTATAAATAAACAGGTATTGAAAACTGACTACAGGATTGTAAGTGTTTTTAATTTTTTTTTTCCTGGACACATTACCAATTAATACTAAATGGAAATGACTACAGGTACTACATTTTCTGTCTGTTGTTTCTTCAAGCCTGTGTTAAAAGCTGTGTTTTCACCAATACATACAACATTTCCAATTTGCTTTAAAGACAAAAAATATTAATTCTTAAGTGCTTAAGAAACATTCTAGTCCAACTCCACAAGCCGTTCAATTGTTTATTAGTTAAAATAGCACAATTATTTCTGAATTTAAACCAGAGAGTTTAACCATAGTTCAACAAGGCAATTAAGCAATGGCCTAAATTCATCCCATCACACCTTTTAAGTTGAATGTGTGTTTATGTTTCCTGCTAAACTGAGACCTCTGCCAGAATTTTTTTTGTCTGTTGCACATACTATGAATTATTATCTGTTTCATGAATACAAGTTTATTCTGCTTAATGCTCTAGGTTATTTCTGCCATCTACACATGTGCTTGCAGCTTGTACTTCTGATGTTTTTCTTCACTAAGTGATGCTTCCCATCTGCACTGTGCTTTCTAGTTAATAGGGAAGTAAAAGCATAGAAATGGGCATGAATATTATCATTTGCTGTTAGACATAGTCAGGAATCTGCTGTGTCTTGGTAGTGGCCATCTGCAGCACTCATGTGTGGAGGAAGGGACAGCTTGGCACATGGTGTGGTTTGTTCATCCTTTGGAAACAAATAGTGCCACACTGATCCATCTTCACATAGCAGCTTTTTTTCTCTGCACTATCAGATCCTTTCCACAGCCTCACTTCTTTAATTTTGCTTTTCACCCTAAGTATGCTTTATGGAATCTATGTCTTATCTCTGGTATAACAATAATTTCTGTTTTGAAATTAACAGAAAGTGAGATAATTCACGCGCTGCTTTCTTTCTAACTTGCTTTTTTATTGCTTTACTACTCCTCTTTTTGTCCATGCTTCTACTTGGTTGCCCTTTATTATCTGCAGATTTCTAGATGTTTGAACTAGACCGTATTCTTTCGATCTTGCAAAGTACAGTGCACACTATCAATTTGTTTTAAGGGCAGGTGAACACAGGAAGACTTTTAAATCATTTGGATAACTCAGTGGTGCCTGCTTTCATAAAGAAAATCTTCTATGAAGGTTTTTTTATGGGATGTTATTTTCATTGAAATGTGAAATATTCCCAGAACAAGAAAAGTTGTCTTTTGAGACAGTATTGCAGCAATAATTTCAAATGAAACAGTTCTACAGCCAGTGATGAAAATATAAACAAACACTTAAACCAAAGTTACAGAGAGAAATTTGCCAAGAGCTCTCCTGTTTTATTTCTGACTCCAAATGTAATACTTGTTTTGCATAGATATTTCCATGAGATTAATGAAGAGCAAACTTCTCTGCAAAATATGTTTTTCCTAATCTTATCAGAGACATAATGCTTATTTCAAATAACATAATCACCCATGCTGTAGGGTAATCTGTCATCTACCTTTTTATTTAGACACAGAGCTTTCTAATATCAAATTCTGGTAAGGTGACAGACAATACAGTTTGCTTTTGTACCAGAATTAATTTTTTCAGAATTCATAGCTTCAGAAATGGAGTCAGGCATCCCAAGCCCACGGGTACAACATTGTGCTTTATAGATAGACAGTGAGTTGTACAAACAGAGCCAGTTCTTCTGTGTATGTTCTGCAGAGAAAGATCTGAATCACAGTCATATCACATCAGATCATTTCTTCAGCAGATCAATGTAGTGACTCACCAGAGACAGGGCTTTGACTGCTGCATCCATAGCGTGCAATAAGATTGAGCTGGTAACACAAAGTGGATGCTCTGCATGGATTAAACCACACGTGCTCTCTGCCATGATTACCTTTGGTTGTGTTGGAAGGGCTTGAGAGAGCTGTGCTTTGGGGTAATTCCATATCTGCCTGCAAACTATGGACATCTGTGCCTTGTGTGCACCCACTGCCCAGGTAGCACCCGTGTGACCCGTGGTTTCTGTACTGCCTGCTCACTGCCTGCTTCCCATTTCTCTCCCTGGTGTGCAGTAGGATGCTAAACCTCTTACACTGGGAGAGTGCAAATCTGCTTTCCTGCAGCCCCAGCCAGACCCTTGCTGGAGGTGTCCCTTGGCAAGACCAGGGCAGCAGAGAGATTTAATAATTAATTTACTTCATTTGTGTGCATTTGTATGCTTGGTTCCGCTGACAGTCGCAGGGGAAAATGGTGCCAGTGAGGACTAAGGGTTGCTGTGGTACAAATGCAGAAATTTTCAGCATTCCAGTTTCTAATTATTGTTAGCATCAAAATATTAATAACAGTGTGGATTACTACTGGATTGGCATTTAGCTTTTTCATCCAATCTCTTCTAGAAAACATCCTTCTAGTATTTTGACTAATGCTTAAACCTTTTATAGTTCAATTTTATGTTTAGAAGGTAAGCTATGCCAATTTTTTAGGGGAAACTCTGAGCATAGTTGTAAATATAAAGCAAAAGGTACTTAAGAGATGTACCATAACTGCTAATTTGAATAAGGGAGGGAAAATAAGATTGCAATTATTATAATCTGTCATTATTATTACTATCATTAAGCAGAGCCCACTGAATGAATCCTAAGTGCCTATTATACTTGTCAGTTTTAAAATTGCTTTTCACCTGCTATGTAGCATACTGGGTGAAGAGGCCTTTTTGAACAGATAATTATACATAGCATTAAAATATCATTGTTTTTGTCATTCTGTTAAAAACAGTGTTTTGCTTCAGCAGCTGATAAACAGATTACATCTATTAGTTGTAATTGTGATCTAACATTTTAATACATTTATGTTATTATATAAAGCTGCTTTTCCTACTTTAAGAACACCATGAGTGCTGGTTTGGTTCAGAACTTAAATTAGGAAAAAAAGTGCCTCTTGGACATTTCTCCGTTACCCTAATTCTTAGGTCCATGGGTTGAAACAGTTCCATGCATTTTTAAAAATTGTAGGTAGGACAGCTGTTTTCAGATAGAAGCATTTTCTAATTATGTCTGGACACATTAACTTGGCGGTATGAGGAACATACAGAAAAATTGGAACTGTGAATGCAAAAAACATGAATCATGTTCCTTTATATTGTCCAAGCTCAAAAAAAAAAACATGGAAAGATCAGACAAATATATTGATACACTTTTATCACTTCTATGTTGTTTTAAAAGTACAATTTTGTGTAATCAACATAAACAAGAAAAGTTTCCTGAAGATACAAACACTTAGAGATCTTGCCCTATTTTCCTGAGGATCCCCTCTGAAGCTAAGTGGGTACAGCATCTAGACTTCTGTAGACTTCTATATCAGCTTCCTCCCTACTCTGCTGCTTTGTGCAGAGACAAAATGGGCCTTTGGGATGTTTGTTTATGAAGGGCTTTAAACACAGTTGCTTAGGAACATTTTTCTTTGCATATGATTTTCTTCAGCCCAGACAGTGTGAAGTGCTGGATTAATTGCACCATCTGAGCTTAAGCAAGGCCCTAGCCTCAGTCAAGGCTCAGCTGGCTCCAGGTGGTCTCTCACACAACAGCAACTTGCAGATGTTTGGAGAAAGAAAGGCAGAATCAGGGCTTTTAGCTCCTGAGTAGCTGAGTTAGAAAGGCAGTGTCAAGGTGCCATCTCTGCCCTCCCTGTGCCTGTTCTGAAGGAGAAAATCAGTAGCGTTGCACCCCTGCAGCATCCCCTCTCCTCTGGTGCACGCTGGCCAAGGAGGCTTTGCTGTCCTGGTAGCACCCACTGCCAGCTGAACATCATCCTCGGTCTCTTTTCACCACAAATGGTTTGTCCTTCATGTGCACAGTATCTCTTGAAGTAGCTGTCAGAGTGAGCGTGAGGGTGAAACTTCTTAGCATCGCTAAAAGATGTGGGCTGATGTGTGAATAGCCAGAACGTCCTTGATGGGAGAAAAAATGTGTCCTTGCCAAAGTGCAGCCAGCAGTCTGAGGACAAAAGGAGGGTTGCTGAAGATAACTTGCAAAAGACTGAGAATGTCTGATTATGTAAGACCTAGGATTTTGTGTTTCTAAAGCTGTATATCTTTTAGTAAAACCTGGAGTTTTGCTTAGTTCTTGCAAGAAGATTATTGGGAGGCCTTGGTGTACTTACAGAGCATTTACCATAGCTTTATTAGCATGTGGGTTTTTAATTAAGATATGGACTACTTGAGGGAGTAACTGAATGGTTCCCTAATGAATTTGTTACATTAATTTCCGTCAGAAAACACATCTGATCCTAACTTAAATTCCTTCTGTAATTAATTTATGTAATTTATTCTAGTAAGTGCTGTAGTTTTTCCCTGTAATTGTTCTCTGAATTGACAGGTTTAATTTCATGTAACGTGAGAGCCTGCAGTACTGAGTTTGCAGTGCTTCATAATAGTTGATATGACATGTTGTGCTGTTGGATTTTGGCAAGAAAAAGGCAATAAAATATTTACATTAAATAGAAATGTCCAAGTGACTGATACTACAGCCAAAGTTTAAAAAAGAAAAAAAAAATTATACAAAGGTAGGTTGTAAATCCATCTAATCATGTAAATGGTCAGATTTTTATGCATGCAGCTTCAGAGCTTGATATCCAGCAAAGTACTTTGCCATGCGGGCTGTGCGTGCCTCTCACACCCAAGAGCCGTTTCCAGAAGAGGTTCCTACACTTAAGGCCTGAAATGAGCTCTCTAAATAAACCACTGGTTCTTGCCACCCTTCTCCAGTGAGCTACAGAGCTTGCAGGATATGTCCCTATATAGTAAACATCTAGTCTGAGCTGAACTGCCTGTGGAGACATAAATGTGCAATCCCTGGATGCTCAGCACTGCCAGAGTTTAGACACTTAGAGCTGAAGCAGAGATTTAGGATTCTAAGTTTGGTTACTCTTCAAAAAAATCCTTTGCTTTTCTCTCAAATGGGACGTGTTCATTGTGATTAAAATAAACTACAGGTTGCGCCTTTGCTGTCCACAATCCTGACTCCTGGGGTTTTCTGGGCAGTGGATCAGAGCCTCCCTCCTCCCATCACAGACACCACATCCATACCAGCACTGGTGCTGCCTGCTGCGGGCGACTGCCCCGGGGGGCCCGTGCACACCACTCTATTTTCATTCTCCACATGCCAATCAGATCATAAATTACATTTCTAGAAACATGGAACTGCCCTTCTCTGTTTTGTGGGTTTTCAGATAATCCCTTTGTTTTCCTCTGAAGTTTCAGACTTCAGATGGAGCCCTACAGCAACCCTCCATGTGAACCCCTGTTGCTGATAACTGAAGGAGAGAATCATTCTGCTTTGATCTTTAACATCATTTTCCCTCCCTTTTCTAATGTTTTTCCTATATGCTGCTGTTCTTTGCTTTCCCCCTCCTCTGTCTTTATCCTTTCTCCTGCTCATGTTTGCAGTCTGTTACTCAGTGCCATGTGGACTGTCAGAAGGGCTGGTCAAGCCAAGGGCTGAGAAATCCCAAATTCCTGCTCTGTCTGTGATGCTGATCTCTTGGACACCTCGGGGGAATTGTGGCCTCTTTACCTCTGGTGCACAGTGATTTGCCTCTCCCCAGGAGGGCTGTGGGGATGGAGTGGTGTTGCAGCAGTGTGGTCCAAGCTGAGTTCAGCCTTCCAGGCACAGTGAAGGGATGAGGGTGGGTAAAGGGGTTGAACTGTGAGAACAGCTTAAAAATCTGCTGTGGTTGGTGGTAGGGGATAGGGCAAGGGCATCCTGAAGCTGTGGGCAGGGACAGATTATCTCTGCACCTCTGCATCTGCCCCTGATCCAGCTGATGAGCTCCTGCCCCTCTGTGCCAGCAGCACTGACACTGCTTGGCCAGGCCTTCAGCAAAATGGACCAGTTATTTTTTTAATAACTTCCATATATTTTTACACAAAGTACCTGTTTTCTTGGTATTTTAATGCCCCTTTGAGCACCAAATACTATTTTGAAAAAATCTTTCAGCTCTCGCCTGTTTCTTTTTACCCTTCTTTTCCTCTAAACCAATCCATAGCACCCAAGTCACTTGCCAATGTCAGACCAGCAAGCTCTGTTTCAAACTCAGCCCACTGCAATGTTGGCGTGGCCTTCAGCATTTCAAAGGTTGCCCAGAGGTTTGCTCCTCACTGGGGGCTACCAGCAGCACAGACAGGGCTACCAGCGGCACAGACAGGGCTGCCCCAGCCAGAGCTGGGCACGCTCTGGGTGCTCTCTTCTCATGGGCTGGGGAAAGCACCTCTCTTCTGTAATCCCCTAAATTAAAATGATACCCTGATTTTTCAAGGTTCATGTTTCCATTCCATTTCATTTGTTATTATTCCATTCTGTGATTTTCACCCTCTGCTGATGTTGCTGTTGGGCAGCAATAGCTGTCTTGTAATCCATCTTCTCTTCCATTGTCACACTCACTTACCAGCTTCCCTTTTAGATGCAACAGAGCATATGATTTAATACAAATCAAATTTAAGAGTAAAGTCTGAAATGCATGACAGAACCCATGAGGAAGAAATGTAAGAGAAGAATCACAGAAATTTCATCCCAGTTTTAGTTTTTACACATTTTTTTTCCCCTTATGAAAAACCAGCTGAGGTCTGTGTAACCATATGCATTTGTGTACCTGCTTTTTTCATAGCAATCTCAGTGCATGACTGTATCAAAACTATTATAAAACATATGGTTATGGGTATACATATGCATGCTTTTTGATTTATTGGCTAGAAAGAGGGCCCCCATTGTTATACTGTTAGCTAAAGTATAAAAATAGAAGATTTCATTGGTTTAATATCATAATTCTGTATTTTGAGTTCTGACCCTCAAGGCACCCTGTGTCTGTTTTTTCTCTGTATTTCTCTGACAAGCAAATTAGCTCTAGTAAAACAGCTTGCATATTGCAATCCCAGTGATGAGGTTTCTGTTCTTTACACTATCAATTTTCTGGTTTAGCCCAAGCTACAGTGTCTGCTTCTAAAATGGCTTGGCTACTCCGCCAGCCCCATTCCAGGGCTTGCAGGTTTGCAAATAAATGTTGGTTTATTTCTGTAAATGGGTTCTACAGATCCTAAGGTAGAGGGATCCTAAGGTACAGAGAGACTCAAGTAAATACAAATAAAACAGAGTAAAGTGGTACACTTTCAGTTTTCCTAAATTTTTAATTTTGTAAAAAAGTGCTGTTCAGTGGTCTCTCAGAAGTATCAAAGTCCTTCACAAATAATAGTGCTTTACAGAAATGATGCCTGGATCACACACAAAAAAACACAGTGAAAAAGTGAAAAGTTTTCTGATAAATGAGTCTGAAATTCTAATTTGTTGCATTCAGGGAGGGAACAATCAATCACACACCACTGTATAATTCCACATCTCTTGGGTTCATAATGTCAGTGTCCTTGTCTTAGAGTATCTTCCTTTCAGAAAAACTTGTCTAATTGGGTTTCTGGGTTGCTCCAGACTGTGGAGAAGAGCATCTCTGCTCTCCTCTTTCCAAGCTGCTTGTGAAAATGGATAATTTCTGACACTAATGGTTATGCAGATGGTTAGTTTAAGAGGAGGTGTGCTCTCTCCAATGAAAAAGTCCAAAAGTAGGGCAAAAATTAAGGCTACTGGTCTCATCCTGTTAGGCACTGGATGCAGATCCTGGTGCTCAAATTCCTCTCAAATGTAGCACAAAAGACGGGAAGCAAAACAGAAGCAGTCAGTGAGATTGGGCCCTGTTACTGCAGAACAGGCTTGTGTTCTTGAGATATTGTCAAGATCTTGTATATGTGCTTTAAAATCTTGAGTCCCACACGGGTTAAGAGTGATTTTCCTTTTTCCACAACTGGGGCTTTTTCGTCTGTAAGGGGAGCAATATTCCCTAATTGAATTTAAATACCTTTTTTTCCATATATAAGAGGACTAGGGATTCAAAGGAATTCATTCAGCATGCTCTCCTAATGCCATTTAACTTCTCATGAAAAAACAGTAACAGGAAGGGTTGTTTTAATTAGCACATGAGCTGTGCAGCACCTAATGTATTCCACCTCTTCATTGTTGTAAAAGGAGCAGATTTTTTTGGTAGCAGTGAAGCAGGCAGAGAGGAGGGATTGTGTTCTGCTCTCCATATGCGCACACAGCCCCATTCACAGGGAAGGTGTGAACGGGAGGTGATTTGTAGCTGCCTGCCATTTGTACAGCACAAACTTCTGTAATTCTCCAGGCTGGAGAGAAAGAAACCTGGCTTCCCATTTCAAACTTCCTGCAGTGTGACAGGTACGCAGCAGCCTTTGGAGAACCTGATATTTTTGTTATTGATCTCAGAAAAAGGATGGCAAAGAAAACTTATTTTATGGTATGCATTTAAAAATAGAAGAGATGGATGGGTGGCTGGAAAAAGAGCCATGACTTCCCCAGACATCTAGTATTTCTTAATCAGAAGTCCCAAGGAAGCCACATTTTTGAAAATACTTGAAAGTACACTTCTTTTTCCTCCATCTGGTCAGCTTTAAAATGGTGCCAAACGAGAATTAGCTCCCAGTGCCCCTCTGCTCCAAACTGGGTCCAGCACCATGCTCTTCCATGGAGACTGGAAGCATGTATTGAGCTATAGCACTGAGGGACACTTGGGTCTGCTGGGGGGCATGGCTGAACAGGGAGGGTGATGGGGTGCTGGCACACTCACTGCAGAGCAAGGCAGGGCTCTCCTTCTGGTTCAGGGGCCTGTTGAGCAGATGGTGAAGGTGTGTGATCTCATGGCCTCCTCCACGACTCTGTCAGCACAGGCTGTAAAGCAAAGCCCCAGCTCAGGCAGCATTTCCCTGGCAAAGAGGCTGCAGCAGTGAGTGATGTTATGAAGGCTGTGCTCTGCTGAGACACGACTGACCCAGTAACAAAAAGCAAAGTGGGATGCACTGGTCCAGGCAAGGTGAGGAGCATCCTGGAGGCTTCCTGCTATGAAGCCAGCCTGTATCCACTGGAAACTGCCCTGCAGTTCCAGAAGTGGGAGGTGACAAGATGGTTTGAAATTTCTTGGTCAAAAAGCTCTTGTTAAAATAAAAATAGAGAGAAAGAAGGATTGCCAACAGGAGAAGGAAACAAATATTTATTTGAACGAGGAAAATAGCTGTATGGCCAAAGCAAAAGGCTTTTAAATGTTCCAGTAAAATAAACAATTGAGAGGAAAAAAAGAAGAACAGGCAAAGAAAATCAAACTTAATGTGATTTTTACCTTTCTGAATTCAACACAGGGGACTTGTATTTGCTAGCAAAAGGAAGCATTCCAGAGGTGGCTTGGCCAAAAGCAATGGTCTTTGCTGATACAGGACTGAAGAGAGAACAGCTTATAACTACTTACTTTAGCTAGGAGCTGCTTTTCTCTAATGTGGCTAGAACAGAGAAAGCTTGGAGGAATAATCCAGTAATAAAATAATGAGATATGGGTCTTCACTTTAATTTTCCATTGCAAAATGCATGCTAGATGTTAACTGTTAAATCCACACAGCCTCTGAATTGGGAGCAAACAGTGATTGCTCCATTTTCTCATTCTTGTGTTTTCCGATGGGCAGGGCAAAAGGACACTGACAATATAAGATCATCTCTGAATATTTTGATAGTGACAAATTTTGGTAGTGATAAGTACAAAACAAGACTTGTCACCTCAGCATGTATATATTATATATATATATTCTGCTGTACCAAATGCAAAGATGTGAAAGGGTGTTCCAGACTGGCTAACTTTTAGGACTTTGCTGTAAATTTTGAAAATTTGTACTGCCTTTTTGTTGTTCTTTTAGTGCATAAGAACTCTGTATTCTGTTAGTTACAGAGGTAAGTTTGTTCAGAAGAAATCCCCACCAAAAGTCCAGGCACCATCATGGTGGGTGCTGTGACCTGTGGGGAGACCCCATCTTCTCAGCGAGGCTCTGCACAGACATAGGGGTTTGCCAGTGCAGGAGTGATTGAGGGACCAGAGGGTGTACACACAAACTCTTTCAGCAGTGTCCCTTGGAGAAGACACTGGCAATAAACAGGAGTGAGCGTGTGTTTGTGTGTGGGGCAAGTTTGTGCTGGATCTTCTGCCACAGGGATGAGGAGGCAAGTGAGAATAGAGGCAGGCAAGGATGTCAAAAGGTGTAGAGCTGTGTTGACAGGGCAATACAAACACCAGGTGACTCGGTTGTCTCTCACTTGGATAATTCTCATCAGCAGGTCAGCTGAGAAAGTATTTTATTTTCAATGCTTCTGTGCAATATAAATCCTGTGGTGAGAGAGGTGGAGGCCAAGGCCAAGAATTGCTCTGTGCTGGGCCAGTGCCTGGCCACAGGGAGGGACCTTTTCCATGGTCATCTAAGTGGAGCTTGGCCTCAGTTGAAGATAAGCAGTCTCCAGCAGAAGCGTTTTGGAAAAATACATTAAAAGTAATTGCTGTTCCACTTTGACAGAGAAGGACTTTTTTTTATGGTATTACAGCTTTTTCCAAGGTGTAGCTACAATTTTCACTGTATTTAGCACAGACTTCCCATTTTTCTTATTGCAAAGGTAGGAAATGCCATTGGAGTCAGGAGACTGCCAGCCAGGGCCTAGGTACATACAATGCCTGAGGAACAGTTTCCTCTCTTCACTGCTGTTTGTCTCAATGAGACACAAACCAGCTGGCTCCATCCCACGTGGGACTCTTCTTCAGGGCCTGCTAGAATGGGATCTTTTGTTTCCTATGAATAGCAAAACATACCCTGCACCAATGACATTGTTCTATGATTTAGGTTATAAATGTGGTTAGAAGAGGTGCTTTCCTTGCTGTCTAGGTTTTATGCCCACTTGCTTAGCTACAGAGACTCATGCCATGCTGAGGACATGCTGCCTAACAAGCCCCTGAGTTTCCAGCTAACATGATGAAACTAATAATAATATTCCCTCCCAGTTGTCCTTTTGCTACTGCTTATTATCAAAACACTTGAGAGTTTTTCACTCACTCAGCTCCCTGTTTCTTTATTTCTTTAGGCTGTGACTCAGTGCTGAATGTGACATCTCAGAAAGCCACAGACGCAGTAGACGATGTGTTTCGGTCCCTCAGGGATATCTCAAGAGCTCGAACACACATGAAGCAGTTTAATTCCATACATAACAAGGGCAGTAACACCCACCAGGCAAGTGGATCTTTCTTTTCCCTGTGTATGTTATTTCTCTATCAGCTCTAATTTTGATGATGTGCTAATCCTGTATACATTCTGCCCATGTGGAAAACATTTAAGTACAGATTTTATAGTTGACCTAATCATCAAGGGCTTCCTCAAGTTCTTCACCCAACCTCAGGGATATTCTTATTAATGTCAACAAAGAACTATCTGAGGAATAAATTTGGGATTTTCTGTGCAGCCCTGCCATGTGACACAAAGGCCATTTAAAAGCAGTGCTAGGTAAAGACAGTGCTGGACTAACAGCTGCCATGGCATAGCAAAATAGGATGCCTGCATCCATCCAGCGACTACATCTCTGTGTATTTTCTCTCCCATCTCTGTGTGAGAGGTGGGCCCTATTATAAATAGGTGAAAAATGCAGCTCTTTTTTCTGTAATGCAAACACATGAACAACAAGATTGTTATAGGTCATCAGGACTAATATACAGTGGTTCACTCTCTCTCTCAGTCTCCCCCAAAGTGTTGGGTGTTTTTCAGTTAAAAGTAGGGTTTTACAGTGTAAAGCACACAGAGTGATTTAGAGAGAGAATGTAAAACTTGATTACAGCCTTGAGCTAGAAAAAAATCATTCACCAGTGTGCTGTGGACCAACAAAGGGATGTAGTTCAAATTAAGCAATGTTTTTTTATCCACAGGAATTGTGAGTGTTGAGAAATGTTGCTGGAAAGCTAAGGTGGAGAAAACCTATTACAGAAATTTCCTGGCACTTAGGAGCAGCTGGGTGTCTGAAATGGGGAAAATTGTTAAACATTTAATACAGTTCAGTGGGGGGACAATCGAATGATAAAAACAATATTGTCTAAAAGTTTTCTGGAAGTATAATCAGCATCAGTATGTTCTTTGGATGTAACCAGCCTCACTTACTTAGGGCTAAGTGCTAGAATGTAACAAGGGATGTATTAATACCTTGCAGCCCCTGATCTGGCCATGAGATGGGTTTAAGTGCTTTAACAGGACCAACCTTCTGCTGAGGGCAGTGATGGAGAGTCAGAGCAGCAGAAATAAGCAGGCAGTACTGGGTTTTTTCCATCTTATGTACAGATCTCTACAAATAGGCCTCTGCTTTGACTGGCAGGTGTTAGAACATGTGTTGCATCTGATCACTTTAGCTCCTCTGGATATGTAGTGTCCTTCCTCTGGCTGTATGCTCCCTGCCTGGCTTAGTGCTATGGGAATGGGTTTCACCTACAGCTGCTTTTCTGCTTTATCTGTGAGAAGCTGGGAAGCCTGCGTTTCTTGTTAAGACTCAAAAAAGGTTTCCATAGGTGAGTAGGAGTTGGATAGCCTTTTAGAAGGACTTTTTCTAGTATTGAAGTTTATTCCTTTCATAAAATATTGAATGAATGTTTTCATTAGCTTATCAAACCTCTTCATGTAGTGACCATGTAGTATTTATTTTGCTGATACTGTAACTACTGTTCTTTTCCATTCATCTTGATCTCAAGTATATTACTCCCTTCCTTCTTCCTCCTCTCCCTCTACTTTTTCTCATTCTCTTTCTTTGTCTTTTTCTCTCTCATTTTCTTCTTATAATCTTTTCTGAGGGATATCCCATAGCCATTGAGGCTCTTGATAATGGTTTTAAACAGTTTGTACCCTGCCAAAATTTGAAGCTGGTAAAAGTTTCATTGTATGAGTTATAAGTCCTCGTGACTATTGGGCATTGTATAAAAAATAAAGTAAAAACTCCCTAAAGTTATAATATATAAAGTTCAAGTCTCAAAAGATTTTGAAAATACTTGAAATTTTCATAGCTGAAGGAAGGTAAGTGATCAATGTATCTGCCTTTTTGTATCTGTGGTGAATTGGATCATTTTGAAGGGCACTGAAGTTTTGGTGCTGGAAATTTATACATGCAAAATCATAGCACATTTTAATTACATTTTTAGTACGTAGTTTTGTCTGAAGTCAGATAGTAGTTTTCCTTTGATTTCATACAGTAAGTCTCTGTTTAACTGATTTGATTTCTACTCCAAAAATATTTCATTCCTAGTGTCTAGCTAGTTGCCATAAATGAAGATACTAAACAGATTTTTATACATAGGACTTCATGCCTGCATGTGTATTTTCAAACAGTTGTTTATTGCGTGACTACATTTGACACAAATCTTGGCTTGCTCTCTTTAAAGGTCCTGCAGCTCATGTCTGCTGTAATTTGCTTTGTTGGCTCAATTAAAATTTATGTACATATTGTGAGAAGAACTAGATGAATTGTATAAATCTTTGTTGACAGGATTGTATTAAAAAAATGTAAGTTTTGTTTCTCACTGAAAAGTGTTGGATGAAAAACACTTCTTTAATTACTCCAGAAAATTTTAGTTTCAAGCCAAGTGGCTTGCTTTTTATTTTCCATCCATTTTTATGTTTATCTTACGTGATGTCTCTTCTAGATATCATCTTTACAAAATAAATGATGTTACAACTGATTCCCATAAAATAATCTAGGGGATGATGTGTTCCTGGACTAGTCCCAAAGGAAAACGAGTGTGCTAATTTGAAAGCTGGCATTTGTTGCACTTCCTGAAATGATTGTGGTTCCATTGCAGCTTGGTAAATCAGCAAAACAAAACTCAAAAAAAAAACCAAAAACCCCAAACAAAAGCAGTTAAACACAACTCCATTTGTAAACCAAGGTAGAATTTTTTGCTAAAGAGCATCCCTCCACAAGTCCCTAAAATTTTTATCTTGCGAACTTTTTCAGGACGGCAGAATGGTTTAAACTTTGTGAAGGCAACGTGGAAATTTCAGGGTTACTATTTAATATTCAGCACAGATCTGTGGGCCCTAAAGAGGAGGCAGTGTCAGTCTTCCAGGATTCTGACCATTTGTACCTTCACATGTTCCACTTTTCCTGGTTCCTAACTTCTCTGAAGCTCTGACATGCATAATATTTGTGGGTGGTTTTGGCCTATTTTACTTGCAGTTTTCCACAGGTGGGAGTATAATGTAGCATGCCCTAGCTGTAGAAGCAGAGGGACAAACAGGGGCTTCTTACCTCTGCTCTCCCATGAGGGACAAGCAGACAGGTTTGCATCTTCCCAGACCTTCTGATATCCAGGCTTCAGTGCTGACATGACAACTGTGGGAAGGCAAGAGTGGTCAGGAAGCAACCCCTCCTGTTTAAATCCCTGTTAAAGTGTTTGTAAAATCTTTACAAAGGGAATGTGATCTTCTGGGTTCATGATGGACAATGGAGTGTCATCCCTATTTTTATCCCTTTCTGTACAACCTCCAAAAAGATTCCAGAGAAACTACAAGACCCCTTTCTTCCTTTACTCATATGATACACATGGGGCAGAGTAAGTGCGTGGTCATTTTCTGCTTTTGAGTTTGATGCTGTGCTGGTGCACACCATTTGCAGACATCACAAAAACCATTAGTGCTTTGATAATTTTTTAACTCTCTGAATAGTTTCCTGTCTTGGATGATTATTTTTGTTACTTTTAATGGAAATGAAACATTTCGAAGAGCAGTTACACCAAGTTTAAATAGTTTTACTCACAGTGTGTTGTTCTTTTTTGTGCAGGCTTCTTATAAACCACTGCTGAAACAGGTAGTGGAAGAGATCTGTAATCCTGATCGACCAGATCCTATTGATATTGAACACATGTCATCAGGCCTCACTGATCTCCTTAAAACTGGATTCAGCATGTTCATGAAGGTAAACCAGGCTTCCCAAGCTCATCTGTCAGATTTTCCTGAGGTTACAGCATGATATGGCGGTAGCAGATCTTACGTTTTAGCATTGACATTGTTCAGCAGAACAGTTAAATCCTTGCAGGAGGGCTGGGAACAGCTTGAGGCACCATATTGCAGGTACAGTACAAATAAGTAGCACCTACTGAACAAGGGGAAGGGAGCAGACTGAACATCTAAATAAGGGTGATGCTGGACACCTAAATAAGGATGATATGTTTGGGAGGGTGCAGTGTGGCTTTGCTAAGGGTAAGTCTTATCCCACACAGCTTTTGGAGCTCTTCAGAGACATCCAACAAGCAAATTGTTAAGTTCCAGTCATGTAACCTACATGAAATTCAAAAAAACATTCCACAATGCACCTCATCAAAGGTTTTTAAGGACACTGAGCAGCCTTGAGATGGGAGAGAAGTATATGTGTACCATCAGGCCTCCCAGGGAGGGAAGGTTGTCAGAGAAACTCCGTATTTAGTGAGTTTTCTATAACTTGATAAGGTTCAACTTGCAGTGGGAATGAAGGAAGCCTATCAGTCATAAATTGCCTTGTTGGCATGTTTTAAGACAATCTTCCTACAAGAACTTACTCTGTTTTACAAATTAGCCATTGTTAAGTGTTCATTAAATATCTACAGAGATGAAGTGTGGAGTAGCACGCATGCTGTACATTCAGCTCTGTCACTGCATATCCTGAGTTCTTTATTGAAGAACAGTATGAAAGAGTACAAAGTGTATTATAGGAATATGTTCCTTTAAGCACCTACATCTCTGCTAATAAGACAAATATCCTACTGCAAGGAATATATACCAGATGAGCAAATGAAATTTATGTAGGATGAATATTTAACAGGCATCATCACATACCTCACTTATGCTTGCTCATTTACTTGATAGCCTGGTTTGCTGGCAAGTGCTCACTTATTACTTAAACGAGTTTCTGACCAACCTGTATTTCTCACACAAGAGGATCTTCTCCACTTACTGTACCATCAGCACTGTAATTATTTCATGAGCTTTCTTCTGTTTATTATTTCTTCCTCCAAGCCTGAATATAAGTGCCAGCTCACATAAACATGCTTTGGTAAGTAATGGGCTCAGACACGTTTATCCAGGAAAGACTTTTGAAGATACCTCTCACACAAAAGTTGTTCCTTTGGTGGTTGTGTTAGTTTTGAAGCTTAAGGAAGGTAAAGGGAAAGGCTTCATTTCCTTTTCTAACTGCTGCTCTAGAGCACACAGGGTTTATGATGGTTTGAGCTTGGTATCATTGATAGTAAGTGCCTTGCATGGCAGTATAGTTTCTGGTGATTAGTGTGGGCCCTTTTATTCAGTTATTCAGCTTAGCAGTTGTTTCTGCTGGCATTCCTCAGGGTAAAAGGCTGTGTTTTGTGATCTGCCATGGGAACAAACCCATCTTCTGACCCCTTCCTGCTTCAGTTTTGGAGTTTTATTGACTGCTGTCACCCCACTTTCCCATCTCTCCTTGTTCCTCCACACAGACAAGTGTACCAGCAAAGAGCCCTCTAACCATCAACATCCTGAGGAAAAGCTGTTGGGGTGAACTTAGAACTGGAGAAAAGGCTTATGTCCAGCTGGGATGCTCTGCTAGCTCATGGAACTATTTCTGCTTCTTGCTTTAGGCTTCTTCACTCAGTGCAATGGTTTGGGTTTGTTTTTTTCTTCGTTAGTCTTTCTACTTGCCCAAGATGACTGTTCCATCTTTTATATGAATGGCATTTTGAAAAGTCAATTTCATTGGGGGATTTTTACAAAATTCAGATTTCACAGTAAATGCAATTCAGAGTCCTCTGAAATGTTGCAAAACAATGGAACTTTAAAAAGATCTAAGAAGATGCATATTGCTTTTGTTGCAGTCCATTTCAATTCTTCTGTATCACAGAAATGAGCTATGTTTAGCTACATCCAGCCAGTTCCTTCAAAAGAGAGAGCCTTGGATGGTTGTATTATCAAACAAAAAAATCTTGGCAGAAACATGCATTCTTAATACAGCCAAATATTTTGTACCCAGAGTATTGTCCTCCTTTAAAACACTTGTGCGTATGTAGCATAACAAAGTTACAGATTCCAAGACCCTTTTCATTGCAATTTTAATTTCATTTGGAGTTTGCATGCCTAATGGTATTTTTAATATGCATTTCTGGAATTTGTGGTTTGAACTTTAGCCTTCTGAAAAATAATGTTTTATATAGGCACCATGTGTTTGGATCTAAGTTTATTTTGACTGAAGGAAATGATTTGTTGAGACATTTTCTCTCCAGTATTGCCATGAAAACTTGTCTTTTCCTATTAATTCTCTTATGGACGCCCTTTTGGTGTGTCCAGTGTTCCACATACACATTTATGATGAGTTTGTTGCCACTAGAAAATATATTAGGAAAGAGAGGCTTCATTCAATAGTGAGCTTCTGAAGTTCAAGCTCTGTGCTTATGTCTTGGGTCATTCAGAAGCCTCATGAGATGAAGAGGAGCTGTTTTGCTCTGGTGTCAGGGTTATAAGAGCAAAGATCCATGAAAAGGAATAAAACAGTAATTCCTTTATTACCTTGAAGTACTGTGGAAGAGTGTTTTGTTAATTTTTATCTTCAACATCGTTGCAAGCAGACATTTCTTTACCCTTGTGTCACTGCTTGCAGCAATTGTGGCATGAAATACTCAAGTATTTTAGCAAGGAATAGTTCTGTCTGACCTGCTTTGTAAGTAAATATTTAGGTCTTGCTTAAACTCCTTATGGTGTTTGTAATAGGAATGAACTTCTTCTCTTTTGAGGTTGACATTAAATTACATGCAGATAGTAAAAAGGAGTAGTCTCATGTGGGAAAGTGCATAAAGTCTTCGTAAACTCTGGTGTATCCATTTGATTGGCTTGTTGGTGTAAGTGGAAATTGCTCCATACCAGTCCAGAGCTGCAGAACACCCTGCTCTATGAAGATGGCTGGCAAAGTGGGGGCAATTAGGAGAATGAACACCTAGTACACACATACTCAGCAAACTGATACATTTATCTAAGGCTTTTTGTACTGTCTTCAAACTCCCAGAGAGTTAAGAGCTCCCTGCCTGAGGAGGAGTAGCATGGGACAGTGAGCCCTGTGTCACTGAGGGCCAGCGACTGGGCAGGAGCACACCACACCCCAGTGCTTGCTTCAGAGGGCAGCCCCTCTGCTGAAGGTGGCAGTCAGAAAGCCTGACAGAGCTACAGGATGGAAAACTGCCTCAAGTCTGAATATAGAGCAGCCACAACAAGGAAGAGTAGAAGAGCTGTGTCCTTGGGGAGCTGGAGCCACAGGGATCAAAGATAGCTGCCATGGTGATGAGAGCAAAGGAGCTGCTGACCACTTTCATTCTGTCGAGCGAATGCTGTCAAAAACCCACACATGCGGAAGGAGAGGGGGTGGAGAGTCTTTAAAAAAAGCAAATTAAGCTGTTCTCACTGTCAGTTTTCAGAGCCAAACATTTGGAGTGTTTCATGCTCAAAGGTGGTGTGACAAGAGCAATTGCACAGGCTCCATTGACATCAGTGCCAAAGACTGGAGCAAGGCACTGTCAGGGGAACGGGTTTTATCAAGAAAGAGTTTGCTCTTTCAGCAAAGTAATGAAGCTTCTAGAAATGAGTAAAAGGGCACTACGGTAAAGCATCAGCTTCACATTTAAAATTGAAACATGGTTTTATAAAGTCTTAATTGAATGTTTATTCCATTTTCATCATAATTGAGGGAACATGAAACAAGTATTTTGTTTGAGCTAAAGTTTCTCTGTATTTATTACAAGGCAGCCATTACATTACAAGCCGTTACAATACAATACAGATGTATTAAAAATGTATTGAAACAAGTGAAACAAGCTAGAAACTATTTGTATAACGAACCTGATTTGTTTTCACTGGATGAATTGTAAAGGATTATTTGCTGGACTAGTGAAAATGCATTACTTACGATTCTCTCCATCAGTGACCTCAGACAGGGATTTTATCATGATGAGGCTGGGCTCCTTGCTTCCACTGAGTAGTAATTTACTCCTCATGCCTTAAAGCCCCATGTGTACATGTATCCAAACTGTGCTTCCACTCAAGTACTCTCCTCCCACTCTGAGAAAGGGAGGACAGAAATGAAGAAGGAATGGAGGGAGAAACCCTCAGGCCTCATGAGAAACTCTTCTAGGTTTCAGTGGAACCCATGAAGAGTTCAGTTCCCTGGAAACAGTTCATCTGGGATTCATCCCCACTGCTTTCCCTCTCAGCTGCTACAGAAACCAGCATTCCATGAATTTTTCTTTTGGAGCTTCCTCATTAGTTTTTCTCCAGCAGCTTGGGGAGCCGATCACTGCTAGTCCATAGGTTTAGAGTTGGACTGAACAACTGCAAATAATGCTTTCCTTCATTTCACAGGTGAATCGCCCTCACCCTGGTGATCATCCCCTTCTGATCATCTTTGTGGTTGGTGGAGTGACAGTCTCTGAAGTCAAGATGGTGAAAGATCTGGTAGCAACACGCAAACCTGGCACCCAGGTAGAAACAGCTCTTAATGTACAGTTCCTATCTGAACAAAGATTAAGCAAATTCATCAAATAATGTTCCCTAAGGCACTGGTACCAAGCCTACAGCCACATGGACAGGAATGGTGTTAGACTTTTGCTGTGAAACATCAGTAGGCAACAAGTGTTCAGTCACCAAGGGTCTGTTTTTTACATGTTTGAGTGAGCAATAAAAGTTCAGACTCAGGTTGGAGAGCTCAGAACAGTCTGGCATGATCCTTCAGGAACTTTCATCATGTCTCAAAAGATTAATTTCTTGGTATTCTTTACAAACAGAAATATTTGCTGTCCAAAAGGCTACAGGCTCCCTGGCAGGGCATCTACAGGACATAGTGCAGCGATGCTCAGTAGGAGCTGCCAAGGGTCTGGGTACCATTTAGTGACGTGTCAGTGGTGACCCTTGACAAAGAAATTGGCTTTGCTGAGAAGCAAGATAAATTAGCTTGGCTACAGCTGTACTGGTTTCTGATGCAAGCCAGGTATCTCTGATGGATACCTGCCTGCTAGATGCCTGGAGTAACCTGAAGCAGGTTATGTAGAGAAAGTCTCTGCAGCCCTTGGATGTGCTGTCAGACTCCTGGAAGGAGGATGAGCTCCACTGTGAAGCTTCAGTAGTGTCCATGCAACTGGTCTTTGCTTCTTACACTCTCCTGCAGCAGAACTTGACTACAGCAGCTGTCATCTGAATGGAGTGGGGAGGGAGAGGAGGAGGATGGATGGGCTGTGGTGGCATCCAAGATGTTAGAAATAATTGTTAATGGTGGAGGAGTGTGTACAAGAGTGAGTGGATATCTGCTGAGTAGTGCAGAAATACAGATATGCAGGGTGATCTAAAAACTGCAAAGAAGTGCTGCCTAACCAGCTGCATCATAAATGCAAGTCTAGTTTCCAGGGTAGCTTGTAAACATCTTGTTTTCAATTCCTATGGAATGCAGTTTCGATTAGTAAGAAATTGTTAGCAAACTGGAGCCAACCAAAGGCTGAATGGCCCCTGGATTTGAAGTGCTTTCTCCACATTTTAGTTGTCTTTACAAAGCAGTATTTCGTAAGACAGTGTGCCATTTTTAGTGATGTTTTTTTTGATCTGGTAATATGTTTCTCCCCAGCTGGGCTATTCCTAATCTCCTCAAAACAGCAAATAAAATTCTTTCCCATCTTGAAGGGGACTGAGTTGTGACACACTGATGGACAAGTTAATCCACACACAAAATGTATTAATACATCCTGAAAGATAAGCAGAGGGTGAACACGTGAGCTGGTTGAGAACTATTCAGGGAGACTTTTGACTGGCTTTCTAGAGGAACATGAGGCTTGACAGTGGTGACATGGGATCTGGTGTTGCTTTACTTTGGCTTAACCTTAGTGGCAGGTCACCATCTGAGGCAGATTCCTAAAGAATTTTAAGCTTTTACTGCATCTTGCCCTTTGTCCAAATGTGCTGTGTTAGAAGTGAAAGGACTTGGGGGGGAGAGATGGGAGGAGGAAGGGATAGAAGAAAAGAAGCAGTTGTGCAAGTCTCCTGTATAAAAAAGTTTATGAGTTTGTTGGATTTACCTGGATTTCTGCACTATAGAAGTGCATATGTGCCACCTGTTTGGGATTATTCTCTTTTCAAAAAGCCAGGAATTTGTCTAACTCAAGCCAGCACTTAACAGAGCTTTTTTTGTGGTGCTCAGGCAATCAGATTCAGGCAGCAGGGTAACACTGGCCTCCAAAGTCCCTTCGAGTCAAACAAAGAACTGGCATTTGTACTAATTATTGGCTCTTGGAGAAACGAATAAACATGGGTTCAAAAGTAAAAAACTAAGGACAGTAACAGAAAAACTGACAGGACACACTGATTACTCCAGCAGCTGTTTAGAGTTGAAACAAATTACGTTTAAATGTGGAGTAGGAAACATATTTCCAACCACAGAACTGCAATTCACACCTCTGTAAAAATGTAGGAATGAATATTCACGATCACCCTCTTCAGTAAGATATTAGAAGTATTGGAGGGAAAGGAGGGAAATGCCACTGTATTTGGCTGCATCCATTCTTGGATGTTGCAATTCTCATTTTTCTCTCTGGGCTTGCTATTAGATGCACAAATCCCCTCAGAGTTCAGTGGTGGGACTCAAAGAAGAAATATCTTTTATCTGGCAGTAGCTAATGTTGATGTTTGGCTTGTACACTCAAAAGACTTCAGTAATGTGTCTCCTCGTGTTTTTCAGAATTAAGCTGCATGATAACAAGATGAGCACATACTGTGCTATAGTCTGATTCTCATGTAACATAAGACAGTGTCAGCCTTTGGCATCTGCAATTTAGAGTTTTTCATCCATAGGAAGAAGAGATAATCAGTGTCAGTTTGCAGCATATTGTGTGGGAGGACAAGGGAAGGGGAGAAGTGAGGGGGAGACTATCATCAGTACAGGAGGGATCTGTAGTAACTTCAGATTCCTTTCATTATTTGAAGTGAAAAGATGAAAGAAAGAACATCAAAAAAGCATTGAAATGCAGCACTATTTCACATTTAAGCCATGCGATGAAGAGCACAAGTGATTTGATAGCTACTGCAGGAAACAGACACAATCATACTCTGTTTTTGATGCTTGTACTGCTTCTCCTTGGATTTTCTGTGAAGAAGTAAATTCATGTTCAAGTGGGCTCATAAGATGAAACTTCTGCCACATCCCTTCCTGCACTGGTGAACTCAGGGCTTTGTAAGAGCAGTATCTTACAGCAAGAACTCCACACAGCAAGAGCATATCTGGTTGCTCCTTGGTCCCTGCCACAATGTCTTCATGCTGGGCACCTGCACAGTGTTTTTACTGAAGAAAAACAGATACCTGAATCTAGCAGGGTGTCTGTCATGGCTGTAGCAACCAACAGTTTCATTCATCAGACCCATCTTGGATTAAAAATGTGAAAAGACAAAAGGGATAGCATCCTGACAGTGCTTGAGGTTGAGCTTTGGTCTAGCTGTGCAGAACAGTCTGTGCCTAGCCTGAAGAGGTGTTTCTGAACAGGGACTGTAGCTCCCTGCAGCAGGCAGCAGCACTTCTGTGGTGCTCATCTTACCTTCCACTGAGTCACTCCAAACTCTGCTATAGGAGAAGAAACCCCTGCTTCATCAACTAGTGCCTCCTAGTAAACACAGTGGCAGTCACAACAAATCACCGGGTAAGATGTGGGTAGAAATGAGTCAAAGCACACATTCATTAAGAGTACAATGCTACCAGTCATTATGCTCCCTGAAGTGATTTAACTACAGTTATTAGCGAGCAGACAGTTTCACTGGACAAGTTGTATTACCCTGTCAGTAAACACCAGAAACAGACAGCCTGTTTAGTGCTGGGTGAAGCAAACAGATGATATCCATGGCTCATTAGTGCTGCAGTCAGTCTTGATCCCCTTCATTTTGACTTGCTGTTTCTTGTTCCCCTCCTTTCAGGTAATTGTGCTGTCCTCTGCACTCCTGACACCACGGAGTGCTGTTGAGTTGTTGTTTGCTACAGACCGTCTGCAGCCTGACACTAATATCTGATGGGGAGGATCTGTGGAGAAGATGAGTGGGTGTCTCAGCTGGAAACATCAAATCCTTGGTCTGTCACTCTTCTCACTAGGCCTCCAAAAATTATATGTCCCCTCCTGCAGCTCTAGCTCCAGCTGAAACAGGTGGGTATCTGGCGGCAGGGGAATGTGTGCAGCTCACAGGCAGCTCTTCAAACTGGTCCAGTTGTCCAGCAACAACTTTTCCCCTCTTTAATGATAACACTATACAGTACTGAATCACTCCCAGCCCCACTAAGTCATACGAAGTGTAATGGTTTTTAATAATTCCCTAGAAAAGGAGCATCTGAGGACCAGGTGATGCTGAATTTGCACTCCCCAAGTATTATTTTCTCTGATTCCTGATGGTATCACAGGGGTTGCTTCTGGTGGAAAATACTGCTGAGGGAGTGAAAAGCTAGGAAAATCCACCCTCTGTCATGCTGCCTTGCAAAACACGTGTGCCTTATACAGTATTAACAGCCTCTGCTCTTACCTCATTCCTTACCCCACAGAGGTCATGAAGTACATCCCTGATTTAGCTGGCAGAGCAGCTCCCAGTCTGGTGTTGCTCTCCTGATGGAACTGGTGGGACTGGTAGAGGCAGAGAAGAAGAGAGCTGTACCCAAAGGGATGGATTAGGTGGCTGCTTCTCAGTCTTCCTTTTCCTGCTCTGTTTCTCCACCCACAGTTCCTGGAGAAAAGACTGTTTCTGATGGCACACTTCTCTGTAGGTTTATGCAGACAGACATATGGGCTGTGGTGGTTCGATCACAGCCCAGGAAGAATCCTCCCCTCACATGCATTTAAAAAAGAAAAGGGAAAAAAAAAAAAAAAAAAAAAAAAAAGCACCATCTCATTTTCAAGAGACCACAGCGACAGATTCTTTCTTGACCTAGCTTTCTGAACAGCATAATTAAAGAACAGCTTTTATTTTTAATTTATGACTATGAAAGAGCTGCTATCAAATTCACTTCTGTAATTTTTCATTATAAAACTTTGCTTTGCGTGATAAAAAGTAGCAGCCAATAGAGACTGCAATCACATATGGGACCAAGACTTCTGAATTGCAGCATAAAATGGTGGAGCTCTAAAGCTGCACCCTCTGACTCCATCCAAGGGATGCTAAAACTACAGCTTACACTGAGAATGTGAAATTGTAAGTGACATTCATCCTATCTAGCATTCTTTATTATTCTAAAGGGGTAGATTAAATGGGAAGTAGCTTTTTAACCTTTATTCACTAGCTAGCCTAGGTTCTCTTAAATGTTTATAATGATCTTCAGAAAAGGGTGCATTTTGATTTCAATTCACTTTTGAGTGTGTGGAAGGAAACAATGGACCAATTATAAAGCATGGACAATGTTGCCTCTATGGAAGAGAAATTTGTAAGAGTGATTATAGAATGGAACTTTGTGCTATAAAAAAATGAGAAATATTATGAGATTCCAGTGTTAAAAGCTCAAGAAATAGTTTGAACAAAGCAACTGGAAAGCAAAGAGCCAGTCTCTTGGTTTCTTTTCTGACCTGTGCTGTTCAGTCTTAGAATGTGGATGGTTTGTGAATTCTCTAATCAATAAAACAATGCTCTTACAATGCCAAACCTCACCTCTCTTCTCCATCTCTCCTAGTACACAGGGCTATGCATGCCAGAACTGAGCAATCCTGAAACCCCTCTTTCTTTTGTGTTGTCTGGGGGCCCAAGAACCTAGGCCTTCTGTCTTCAGAGGTATCCTAGGAGGTTTTCCACACCCTGCTGAGTAGCTGTAAGGCTGTCCTGGTCCTGCCAGCCAGTGAGTTCAGGTGTTTACACCTCTGAGATGTTGCAGCTTTCCTGAGGTGATGGAGGCTGGCAGTTGTGATCTTCCCTCCTTCACCTCTCTTTCATCAGATGCTCTCACATCTCTGACTTGGCCATCTAAGGACATATTATAGATGACAGTGAGAAGGGGGGATGATCTAAGCAGACACTGGTGCTTTTGCACTTCCTGTGGGTCAAGTAGCTCCTTTGACTGAGGCAGATTAGTTTTCCAGGCCCCCCACACACACACACTTTGGAGAATGTGGCAGTAGATACTGGAACTCTGCCACCACCTCATACTCAAATAGATGAAGAGATGAACGATGGTGACAAAGGCCTGCTACTATTCTAGACCAAGACTGGAGTTTTTCCAGTGGCCTTAGTGTAATAGTTGACTCCTTACTTGCAGCTGTATAAGCTACACGTATCCTGCACTCAGGGAAAAGACCAGCGGGATAAATCTTCAACCAGTTGCATGAGTAGGAGCACAGAAGAGACTTTGCTTGACTAGGTGCAGGACCACAGGGAGTGTCTGAAAGGCTCAGTATTGTTTGCAAGTCAAGTCCTAAGTCACTTAACTAGTAGCTCATGGTCAGAAAGATTATCATCAGCTGAACCTGGTCAGGGTTTCCCTGCAGCAAGTACTCCAGCTGCATGCTACCCAGCTGAGACTCTGCAGCAGCCACCCTAGTCCCAGCACAAACATCCTCCCCAGGAGTGTTCCCAGTAAAACTACTATAAGCATGAATAGGATAACTGAGTACTTGCAGTTTGATTCAGTTCTTTGCAATATAGTTCAACAGACAAAGCTTTTTTTTTTAAAAAAAAAGGGGTAGTTGCTTAAAAGACTTAAGCGTTCTTACAGATTTTGACTCACCTCACACCATTCCTTTTTCATTAGAATTTTTTTGACAGGAGGAAATAAAGAATCCCATTCTAATTTGATAGGACTTTACCTCAGTCAATTCCTTTCCTAAAAGGATTTTTTTGAAGGAAGCTGTAAAGCAGTTGTGAGAGCTCCCCCCCTGTTGTTTATGCTAATAAGGCAACAGCATAGGCAGGAGAGGCCTTCCTGTTTCTGCAGTGTTTATGAGCTTGAGAAAACTACTACTTCGTCTCACCATTTCCCTGGTTATTGACCATTGTTTCTTATCCATGAAGAACACACAATAAAACATGCAATTCAAAAATTTAATGTTGAACCAGACAGTAAGAATGAAAAGTCCACTCCCTAAGAAGGAGTAACTACATAAAATAAATAAGTTACAAATTAAACAAAAGCACAACTGGCTTTTTAAAGTGCATGTGTGTAAGGCCCTTAGGCTGTGAACTCCATTGGCTCAATGTAAAAAAAACACAACAAAACAAACCCCTCCTCACCCCCCAAAAAAACAAAACCAAAAAAATCTGCCATGTAGTGACAAAGAGGGACTGGCTCAGCTCAGAACAAGACACCAGCTTCATTGCCCAGAGCCAGCCATGCTTCACACTGAGCTGAATCACAGCCACAGTCCTTCTGTGCCTGTTGCAAAGAAGGGAAAGAGAGTTATCTTGGGCTGGCATCTATAACAGACTATCACTCCAACTCCATGCTCATTCCTCAAAAGCTCCATGTTGGGTCATTTAGTCTGGACAGGTTTGGTTTTGGTGTTTTTTTTTTCAGACAGTAAAAAAATCCACGAGTTATTTGTAGATATGTTTACACCCTGCAGACAATAGTTTTGCATACAAAGAGTCTGGTCAAGTTGTCAGCAATAACATAGCTAGTAAAAAAAAAAAAAAAAAAAAAAAAATTTTAGTCTTGAAGTCTTGATACCCAGTCTTGTCCACTTATTTTACACTTATTTTTACAGACTTTCATGTTTGCTTATTTGTTTTGAAATACATGGGAAACAAAGAGTTCTAATGTGCAATAAAATTGAACAGATACATCATGCTGTCTTCATACAAGTGAAAACAAGATTTAAGTGATTACTTTTGAACAGTGAACTGCAGTCCAGGGCATTTCCCTGATCAAGTATGAGTCGAGTTACATCTAAAAGGTTGTTTTTGCACAAGTGAAAGCCAAATCTGTCCAATTGGAGAAAAATTAAAAGCTTGTTTCATTGACTGGAAAGTTCCTTTTCCAAATGAAAATACTTATTCTACAAGTCACATCCTAGAGCCATTTCAAGAGTTCTTTTGGTTTTGCTTGCATTGTTTTGAATCTGCCATTCTTTCTTTTTTAAGTAACTGCTTGTTTCTACAGCCATGCAAAAGGCAACTTGAACCATCCTTCTTTCACAGTGCCTCAGACTCTAGATGTGTCAGTGTTAAACACCCCGGGTTTCAACCTCAGGCTAAATGCTGGGAAGACCAATGGCTCTGCTGTCAAACAGAAGTGACAGTCCTCACTTTGGCAGACAAAGCTTGCTTAAACCTTCTCTTCAGATCCTGCATGTTGGGTGATTTTGGCCGTGGAATAAGAGAGGTTCTCCTCCTCTCAGGGGTGCTGGTTGCTTGCTGTTTACTGACTTCTTTACAGAGGAGATGGAAGGCATTGAAGACATCATTATAATTTTCACTGACAGATACTTCATAGAAAGTACAGCCCAGCATGTTGGCCAGCTGAAGTCCATGCTGAGGCTCCACCTCTTTGATATGCAAGAGATCAGCTTTGTTTGCAACGATGACAACAGGGACTGCATTTCCTGGATGCAACTGTCGAATGTGGTGGTAAAGGTGACTGAGTAGTTCATAGCTCTTATAGTCTGTGATTGAGAAGACTATCACCAGGGCATCTGCCCAGCGAATGCATCTGTTCAGCTGCTCATTACAATCCAGACTGTGTTCATGGATCTGAAAAATTAATGGTCTCGTATAAGATAGCTGCAGTCATAAAAGATTAAAGGAACCCATCTTTAAGAGACTGTAAAACCAGATAGCATTTTCAGCTTCAGACATACGTATTTGCATTTCACATTGTAAGTACAAAGTTAATCTGAGAGTGGTGAATAAATGCATATGTTGATTCAGCTGCAAAAAGCTGGAATTTAACACTGGAGTTTGCTATACTCAAATGGAAAATTGACCTGAGTAGTTCTGCATGCAGAGAAAGACTTTGTAGTCCTACAGAATGGGAAATTAACTGGCTAGACAGTAAGTCTGGGGAGGCAAAGATATGAGCTGGAAGTATTTAGACCTGGAGTGTTGCCCAGTTCAAAAAGGCAACAATCCAGCATTTCTCAGGTCTATACATTCAAAACTTTAACTTGTGTCACACTAACGAGCCCAGACACAATAGAGCAGACTTCGCTTTCTGTCATACGCATTTATGAAGTGTGTTGGGCAGCATTTTTAACCTTTTCTTCCACACATCTTATTTGCAAAGAATTGTTTCTGGTTTTTCATCTAATGTTCCGAGTATACAGGAACAAGACACTTCAGTAATTCAGCCACTCAGGAGCATGGGCCTCTGGTACAAATGAGTCACCAAGAAAGCAAATTATTTTCTTTCACTACCAGCATGCTGAAAGCATGCAACACATCTGGCCTCACAGGTTATAACAGAAGTTACCACATAGAGCACCAAACTCTGAAAAGGACCATAACAGATGCACACACCCAGGCTTAGAGCTGTTCTGGTTAACTGTATTACCAAATCTGGCTCACCTGAACTCCTGGAGTATCTTGCACTTGAATAGCCAACATTTCTCCATCTACCTGGATGTGCCTGCTGTAGAGATTACCTGACAAGAAAACCAACAGGGTCACAAGGAAAGCCACTACCCTACAGACAGATAAATGTTGATTTTCCTGCCTATTAACTGTACAGGGGAAATTGTATGGCTATTTATGAAAAACGGAACCAGCATTATGAGCTTTTTACTTCTGCCACAGTTACATTATTAGAAGCCTAGGATTTAATCTTGGCAGTGACTTGTTTTGAAGTTTGGCATTTAATATTGTGCAGCTTGGAACTTACTCACTTCTTAAAGGCCATCTTAACTTTGATGATAAAGTGTGTAAAATAACTGGCTATTAAGAGAAAGGTAGTTGCTTGTCATTCAGTATTTTTGCGCTTTGGAAATCCATTTTCCTAAAAACCTCTCTCTCTTCTGGCTGACCTGTTTGATGTCTTTCCTTTGTTTGACTTTTTCGATTCATTTCCTCAATAGAATGCTGTCTCGTTTACATTCCCATGTCGTTTAGACTTCTCACTGTACCAGACTCAAGCATCACCTCTGTGCTTTCCCCGTTACACTGGCATTAGTCTAGGTCACATAGCCGCTGGCATTCGGTTTACAAAGGATAATATCAGGTTTAGGGAATGTTTCGCGGAATGTATTCATGCTTTAGCTAAAAGAATTCTTCACAGAGGGACGCTTTCACCATATAAAGAGCCAATTCTGTCAGCTGCAGGGGAGCAGGGACAGGGATGCCGGGATCAGAAGCTGCCTGCCTGCTGTGCCCCGGGGCTGCCGGGGAAGGGGAGGGGGCTGGAAGCTGCCAGCCTCCTGGCACCTCGCCGGCCTGACAGAAATACCTGTTAGGTGCAGCTCCGGCCCCGTTTCCACGTCCTTTCTTTTACACGTGGGACCCCACTTAGCGATAGGGTTTGCACACCTCCTTCCAGCACTCATTTACACGCCCCTCTCCGCACCCCCCAGGGCGGCTCTAGGGGTGGATGGGGTCGGTCCCGCTCTCCCCTCTCCCGCCTCCCTCACACCGCGGTCAAGCCCCCGAGCCCAACCCCGCCCGACCTCCGAGCCCGGCGGGAACAAAGCCGCCGCCGCCGCCCCGCCGCTCGCCCACCTGCGTTCCTCTCGTAGTCACCGATGAACCGCCGGGTGAGGAACCGCACCACCAGCGCTGCGGGCAGGCACAGACAGGCGTTAGCCGCGCTCCGCTACCCCGCACCGCTTCCCCGCTCCCCCCACCCCGCACCGGCCCCCGGCCGCCCCGCACCTGTCTTGCCCACGCCGCTGCCCCCCACCACGGCGATCTTGACGAGGCGGGGCCGGGCGGCGGTGGCGGGGGGCGCGCAGCCGTCCCCGCCGGGCGCGCACTCGGCGATGGTGCACATGCTCTGCGTCAGGCGCATCCCCGCTCCCCCGCGCGCCCGCAACCGCCGCCGCTCGCGCTCCCCCGGCCCTTTAATGCCTCCCGCCCCCGCCCCCCAGCCCCGCCCCCAGTCGCCGCTGACCAATCAGCGCGCCAGGACGCTCCGAGCCCCGCCCCGCCGGGCAACGGGCGGTGGCCCTGTCAGGGTGGGAGGCGGGAGCGGGCGGCGGGCGGGAGGGAGCCGGGGTCAGGGCGGTGGGAGCTGACAGGAGCGCGGAGTTTCTGGGCCTGAGGAGAAGCCTGGAAATGAGGGAGGTAAGTGAGTGTGTGAACTCCGCTCTCATCGGGTGCGGCGTCTTCCAGCCCGTAACGGCGACCCACCGAGCGTTTCCGAAGATGTGTGTCCCAGCACAGCCAAGGCTCAGCCTCTGCCTGACGGAATTCCCAGCCCGTGCCGAGGGGGACGTTTCCCTCCAGCAGCCCCGCTTCCACTCGGGGACAGGTGTAGGGGCTGTGCACACCCACGGCACCATCCCACTCCGAAAGCCTTCCCTTCTCCCCTTCCCGCACAGCCCTGCCCTGCACAAGCGCTTTGAAAAAAAAAACAAAAACCCAGACTGAAATCCCAGCGGCAGCAAGTGCCGAGAAGGGAACTGAAACCCCGGGATGAGGCTGGGAGAGATCCCTACCCTCTCCGCTCGTTTGCAATAACCAGGAAAAGGGGGGGAGGAATCGAGTAAAACATGGATATGGCAATGGTTAAAGAAACAACACAAGATGATGGCAAGAAAGGAGAAATATAAATGAGGAGTGGGTGGGAAGCTGAGCACTGTACCGGCCTGGCAGCCGGGAGTGGTCAGTGCAAAGCACTCAGAACGCTCACTGGCCTGAGGAAGGAGCCTGACAAGCAAAATGGAGGGATAAAACATGCCCATGCATCGACAAAACTACCCAGGAGAGAGGTGAGAGAGCAGGATAATATCACACATCTGTATCCAGGAGAGGCAAACCTCACAGTAGAGGCCACTGGACAGCACTGATTGCTAGTTGCACAAAAAGAAGGAATAGACCCAAAGTGTTTGTTTCAAAAGCACATCAGAGAAAGTGCTAAAAGAGAGTCATGGGGTAGAACTGGGAGCTTGGAAGTGACATTGGCCAAACATGGTCACTATTGCAGCAAACACATACTTATCCAGAGCTTCCTATAAGCTGCAAAGCTGTTTGCATATGGGAAATAACTAGATTGAAATAAATTGCTGCTCTGATATTACCTGCTGCTGTCCCAGATACAAAGGTGAGAGCAGGCACTCTGAACAATGCCAGGGGCTGAGCAGTGCTGGGTACAAAAGAAGAACAGCTCTCTTTGCCACCCACCAAGCCAACAAGAGGTGGCAGTGGTTTTGCTTTAAAAGTAGTGAGCATATTACCAGGTTACTACAGTCAAAGGGAAAAAAAATATTTTTTTGATAAATGCAGTTTACTACAGTAAATAGATGGGTAGAATACAGGTTTTTTAAAAGGCATTCTAAGTCAAAAAGGGAAAGAGTAAGAGACCTAACTGGAAAAAAATCCACTAGGCTGGATAACTCAAGGTCTTGAATGCAGGACTTGAATACAAAGGAAGGACTGGATTTCTTTATGCCAGAGCAACAGAAATTATCTGTACATTGTACCTTAAGCAAAGGGGAAGAGCTCCACAGATGTCCTAGGAGCTTAAGTCTCAGGAAACAGAAAACCTACAGATAACAGTGAGGAACCTTCTTACTGTCCTAAGAAGGTTTTGTCTTTAAGATGAGAACACATAGAACATAAACAATGACAGCTAGAAACAGTTACTTCAACCAAGGAAAAAGAAATAAGGCTGCCATGCAGGGAGAGGGGCACACAGATTGGTGGAAGTCTGGAAATACTTCCAAAACCAGCAATCATTTGCTTCCCTTTTAAAAAAAGATTGTGTGAAAGATGGGAGCAGAAGGAGGATGAGTAATGGGAAAAAAGTCATGGGTAATTACTGCAGTGGGGAAAAACAAATGATCTCGTCCAGAGTGCAGACAGGCTAAGTGTGTGAAGTTGAGGGTGGAAGGAGCAAGAAGCTTCACTTCAAATCATTCTCGAATACTTGTATTAAGGAAAGAGACAGGGAAACAATTTACAATAATATAGAAAAACTTTGAAGGAAAGAATAATGAAAGATATTAAAATAAATTTAATGAAATTAAGCATATGATTACACAAGATGTTGCTTCAGCATAATATCTTTCACTGGGAAAGTGGAATATCTTTCACAAAGGGAAACTTTGTTTCCCTTTTCCTTAAAGGAAATGTGAGAGATGTCTTCTGTTTGGGGTCAATAATACCTAATACTGTCCAGACAGGAAACGACTGTTTAAGCAGAAGAATGTGGGGATATGGAGACAATGTCAGAGGGGTGTTTTATATGGGAAGTGTCAGAGTGAAGCAAAGCTGTTCTGTGGAATTCATCAAGGCTCCTGTCATTCTTCATATTTTCACTACACTGTTGTCATCGCAAATATGAGCACACTAATGAAACCTGCAACTGGCAGAGCTGGCAGTCATTGCCAGTTCAAAGAAGGGTGGGAATAGTTTATTGGAGAAGCTGCATGCCTCTTAGAACTGAATTAATGAAAATATAATTAAATTTTATAATACTAATGGCATGCGGAGATTAATCACAAAAATTTATTCCGTTGACTATGAGATCAGAACTTGGAAAAGAAAGACTAGTTAATCACAAGATGAGTAGGAACAATGTAAAAAGGGAAACGTAAACCTAGTTATGTCTCACAAGTAATTTCAGAAAAGATCTGCAGTACCAAGTGTGATTCTATCAGACAGTCAAGAGAAAATCAAAGCAGAGCAAGTATGGACAAAAAGTACAATGATCAAGGAGTGGAATATGTACTTCAGAGGAGGATAAAAACACTTGGTGTATTTAGTTTGGCAAAACAAAGCAAGCAGGGTGTGGGAAATGGGGGAGCCAGGAAAGTTAGAGCTGAGGGCCAATATCAGCATGAGAACAAGTGCTTATAAGCTTAACTCTGCAGGCAGAAGAGCAAAACACAAGAACAGCCCTCTACTAAGAGTGGCAGGAGCAAAATCAGGTCTTTTAAATGAATCTGGAGTTTATAGAGAGATTATATGGTGTGTTTGACTGAAGTGGCAATGAGATTGGATGACCAAGAGATCCCATCTAGAGACCTACAGAGAATATTTTAACATCATCCTGTAGGTAAATATTTAGGGCTAACAAATAGCAATGAGTGCAGCAGGCAGTGCCTCCAACACATAGAAAAGGGGAAATAGGAAAAGGTGATGAAAATGAGATGACATCTCAACAAACTGTTTTTCTGAAGGAGGTAACTAGTTAGAGACCAGGTGGAAATGTTAAAATAACCAGAGAAGGGGGTCTTCTCTTTCCATCTCGGTACACCAAAAGCAAAACAGTCAGCCAGATTGAAACATAAAGCATCTGGAAAAATTGAGATTCAGTATATTTTCTTGTAAAATATGTAGTTGAGTGACTGAGTCAATTGTTATAGGAAGGCAGTGGGACAAAAAATTACTAGTCAAAAAAGGACTGTACATATATAAATTATGAGAAAATGCATTTTTTCACAGTAGCATAAAATTCATAAGCAGCAGCAAATTAATCTCCTCAAATTTAAGTCTCTTAAGTATTATAGACCAGAAAGAGTTCTAACATAATGTGGACAGGCCTTCTCATCCACCAGTCTTTAATACAGAGTTTCTTATGTCTTCCTCTTGGTTATGCAAAAGTGGCTGCTGTCAGAAACAGGTCTTAGCTTGGATGGTCATGGATCAGAGCCAGTGCGAATACACACTTCCACATTTCAGGGACACATTTCTATACTCCTATTTCTATATTTCTATATTTTTATACTATATTTCTGGGGGTTTTTTTATACTTCTATTTTGTACCACTGCCTAGAGGGTAACTTGCATACAGCTTAAATCTTCCAGAAGGATGCATCCATCAGTGGCTAGGGAATGAATCTTACTTTGTTGTTTAGTGCTTTGGTAATTAACTTCTAAAACGTCTTCAGAGAAACAAGAGGTGTGGACATGGTGTTCAGAAACACAGACAAAGTCTGCTCATTCCAGATATGTGTTTACTTTCCAAAACACTGCAAAATGTCTCTTTGGCTTTGTACATATATGCAGGAATGATACAGTACATAGGTCCCATGCTCCCAACGTACAAAGCCAAGTCAACTGTGAAAAGCTGGAGAAGACCAGATTTTATCCTCTCCTCCAGCACAGCCCTGCATCACCTTCCAAAAGCAAAACAAAAGGGAGAGAACAGAGATATTAAAAGAAACTACATAAAGAGGCAAACAACTTCTCTCTGTACTGGGAGAGATCTCCTGGCCAGCAATGGCCAAGCTTTACTGAGCAAGATAGGATCTTCATTCCAGGGCAGAGAAAGAGGAGAGGGAGGGAGGGAAGGAGAGACATGCTCCATGAACCCTCACCTACCCACAGACCCTGCGTGGTTTCTATAGCAGCACAATAGCAGGCATTTTTTCTCACTCCACAAGAAAGCCTGAGTTATGTTCTGCAATTATATTAGTCTGCATTTTAATCAGATTTTATCTTCTCTAAAGCTTGCATTTTTTTCCCATTTCCTCCTTATGTAACAATCCCATACTCTCGTCCAAGAAGCGAAAATCTCAGGGTTTTGTTCTCCATTCAGGGTTGCTCATCTGCTGGCAGGATATTTTTGTGCTGGTTTGTGCCACCACACATGCAGACTTGTTTGATCTGAAAAGAGGAGGGGGAAGCCTCAGTGGTGAAATCTCTTGAATTTAAGACCAATTTTAATGCCTCATTCAAACATGTAGGTGAGAGAGATCAGCAGAACTTTTGTTTTCCATTTTAGGAATGCCTCAGGACCTGTGTCAAGCCCTGTAAAAACTGTGGCATTAAAGTGCCTTTGCTGGCTTCTCTCAGTCTCATCGTCAGTTCAAGGGGCTAATGCCTGGGTTACGTTGAGAAAGGTCACTGAGGAGTCCTGCTGTGCCAGGCAGACCTTAGGATGATCCTTACACCAGCAGAGGAGTGCTGGGGCTGGTACAGCTTTCCTCAGTTCCTAAGCAAATGAAGAGCTTTCTGCATCTGCAAGTCTCAGCTCTGCAGACCCTTTAACTGAAGTCATCACACTGCAGTTGCACGCTGATACTCCAGGGAAGGCAGCATTTGGGTTACCTCCTCCCCAGGTTTCAGCTGTCACCTCTGGGTGGGAGGCCCTGGATGCACTTGTCCTGCTCTGCTCCGTGGGGTCAGCAGTGATGCCACAAGTCCTCTTGACTTGCTCAGGCCTTGTTCTGAGGTGGAAAGATACTGGAAACTTTACATTTCTAATACAAATTCTTTGGTGAGAAGGATGTACATTCAAGTCATGCCTATATACTACAGCAGAAAGTTGTGATGAGTGAGTGTGTAGGTTGCAAAGTCAAATGCAGAAAATGTAGGAAACAGCAGAAATAAGATTGCCTGGGCAATCTTAACTCATCCTCCCACATGCATATGCATTTTCTTACAGCCTGAAGCACATAATGTCATACCATTATACTGTCTCCTGTCATACCAGCAGTCTGTCTTCCATTTGCCCTTCTTCATTTGCCCATAAATACCTAAATATAATTGAAGCTCAGGATGTTATTCAGCATTTCCTTTAAATCTTCAAATAACTGGGCCATGGTGCAACACAGGTTGTATTCCCTTAGAACAGGAATTACTAACTCCTTTGTAGGCTTGTTGAGATGTATAGCAAAGAAACATGAGAAAAGCTCAAACTGTAAATGGACTAGGCTGCATAAGTCCAGTATGTATGTGCAACTTAGACCTCTTTTTAGTTGATTTCTCATCTTGAAACACCTCAATGCTTTCTACCCCAAAATATTCTGTAGCAAAGTGCCATAGACACTGCTTTGAAGCAGGAACTGCCCTGAGGCTTCTGAAATGAGCAGTTAAACCACCAGGAATGACCACTGGGAACAGGTCCTTCTCTCTCTGAACCTGAATGCACATGACTTCTCTCAGGGCAGTGGAACAGTTGTGATGGGAAGACTAAGAGCACCGCATCTCAGGCTAGACCAGGTGTCTGAGCTTGCTTCTGCTCATGTCACAGACCTGGGGCCATGGGTCTTTGTGTAATTGTAAAGAAATTCCACACTTCCACACACTTCAGGGACTGTAGAGAAAAGAGGCAACTTAAACATATGGGAAACAAATGTGACAATAGAACATGTTGGGCCAGGTACCTGGCAGGGAAAGGTGTGGGATGGGCAAGAACTCCCTGGGAACAGCAGGCACGGGGCTTCCCACCTGTACTCCAGGTGCAGCTATAGAGGGGCTGTGAGGGCTATCAGGGGAAGAAACACCAATTTTGCAGGAAGAGAGGAGGAAAGACAGGCTTGCTTAGCCAGGAAATGGTGCCTGTGAGGAGGATGATAATTACCTGCTGCCAGCTCACATGAGGGATCATGGAGGAGAGGAGAGCTCCTTAAAGCAAGAAGCAGATTGTTAGAGGTTTTGCCTTATGAGTGGGTTTTGCAGACCTTAAATGCCTAAAGAAACTAGGCACTCCACTTCTGCCCTTCAGTAGGCACTGGATCCACGTAACGTTTTAAAAATGCAATTCCAAAAATGTGTAATGTTTTTTAAAAAGTCTGCAACTATAGAGATTTTCATAAAAAAACAGGTGATCCAAAGCACATCATTGATAATCCAAACTAGATAAATAATTAAAAGGTAACAGGAAAAATTGGGAAATAAATTATTCCTCCTTGTGAACAACTATTAGTAAGCTATGTAGATATTCAGCCTATGAGAAGATTGTTATATTTTGCTTCACGGTGTTTCTCTATCATAAATTTCTGTATTCTGCTTTGTTTGAGGCTACAGCCAATTGGTGATGCTTTGTGAAGGATGGGGTTTAAGGTATTTAAAGGAGTAAGCACTGCACCCTAAGAGAAAACAGCCTTAAAAAAGTTATTCATCAAAGTTTCAGGATAGTCATTAGTATTTACACAATTATTATGCAGGCAGATGACTATGGATAGGCAGCCAAGAACTGTCAGAGGAATGGCATTTTTTTTTATTCGCAAAAAAATGAGATCGGAGCTACTGCAACACCCAACATTTTAATAACAATCCATTTTTCAACAATACACTTTTCAGCTGGCTAAACATGCACAAGGATTAAACACAGGAAGCAGACTCTGTCATCTATGTTTGTTTTCTGTAAATCCCTTCGTGATGCTGATGAACTGCACCATAACAGAGAAGGGTAGTTTCATGTTATTGTATAGATGACTCATATAGTCTCTATGGTTTGACAAGAGCACAGGGTTTTTACTAAATAAAGCAAGTAGCCAAAGTAGTCAGTCTAAAAATAGAAGTCACACTTAGAAGAATGCAGCTCCTAGAGGAATTACAAATTCCATTCACCAAAAACACAGAGGTTGGTATGCTGGGGCATCTCTGCTGAGGATATTGTGAGAAAGCCATTAATTCTTCACCTGGAATGTAAATCTCTGCCGTCCAAATGGGATTTAAGTATTTCAAGGTAGGACTTCAGTTCCTGGCTGGAACCAGTTTTAACCGGTTGGGCAATTTTCATGGTGGTTTTTATATTTGCTTTCTTCCTCAGAGCCCAGAGTTATTTGCCCCGTGCTACCTGTGGCACTGCAGCTTGGTATGGCTGGAATGGGTCCCCAGGCAAGGAAGGAAATGGGGCCCTGGTCCTGCCTGCTGCCAGCTTCCCTCTTCTCTTCACCCCTGGCAGGGCCTCCCCTGCCAGCAGGCTTTGGGGTAATTGCACTGCTTGCAAAGTCAAAAGGGACACTGCTGCTGCAGTGCATTCAACTGGACATTTTAAGGTTTAATGCCATCTTATTAATAGGAAGGAAGGCATCCATTCCAGATAGAAAGCAAGCATTTCCACTCATTTCTTATGTTACACCAGAGCGTAATAATATGCTTCCTAAAAATATTTGGGAACTTTGAAAACAGACTCTCATTTGCCCAAAATTCCCTGGAGATGAGTTTCTATGGCTGAACTGCAACTTGCTTTTAACACAATCTCACTGAATTCTCAAAAACAACCAAACAAATTCAGTTTATTAATCCATTAGTCCTGGGTTTGGGGTTTTGGGGTTTTGTTGTGGTTTGTTTTTTTTTTTTCAGCATGAATTAAAGAAATCTCCACCAAATGAGAAAGGAAAATACTAACAGAGAACAACTTCTTTTCTAGATTCTATCTAGAAGTTGAAGGCATAAGAGAACAGTACAGATTGTGCCCAAGTTCCTTTGTGCACTGATGCACCATCCTTGGGGTGAGTTTTGTCCAGGTGCCTAGAAGTTGTGTGTAATTCAAGCTGTATTTAAAGTATGTTCTGAGAGGAAGCTTCTGTTCACCCTTTCCAAAATAAAGCCTATCACTACGAAGGTTTGTCAGACACAGGTGAAGGTGTGAAAAAAAAAACTGTGCTTGACCTACTTCCACTGAGAAATGTCCTTCTGGGTGCACACTGGGGTGGCAGGTTTTCTGAGAGGGACAAGTGTGAGGACAAGGGAACAAGCCAGCTTGCTAAAGGCAGAGGGACTTCCTGTCCTGCTTTGTTGCAAGTAAGTTTAACATAGGGTTTACTTCATTCCTGATGTCCAGGAGTCACAGTTCTATAGCACAGCTGTGGAAGGGATGCTGATACAGCACAGCAATTGCCCTCTGCCCAGATGGGATGGGTGGCCTGGTTTAGAGGCAGCCTCACATGTACCAGCAGGTGACTGAGCTCTTCCAAGGCTCTCACTGATGGAGAAGGCATCATTTAAGAGGCAGGACTGGTCTTGGGATTGCTGTTACACAACACAAAAACCTCTACCATACAATCCAAACCTCCAAGGCAGGCAGTGCTTCATCTTCATTTCAGTATTGTTCCTGCTTAGCTGTAATGACAACTCTCCACGCTTTTGGTGTCAGGGACAGTTTCCTCCTGCTTGGAGCAGGTGGCAGAGTGAAAGTGTGCATCCCTCTGACTCCCCATCAGTGGGCTCCCTCTTACCTGGGGACTTCTTAGATTACCTGGCAAAGGGAGGACCAGAGCTCCAGTCTCCATTCGATATCAGCTTGAAATACATGGCATTTTAAATTTAACATGAAGGGGCATTTAAATGCAAAGTGAGACCCCTTATTCATCAAAGTAGGTAAGAGGATGCTCCATTACATACTACTTACTGTACAACTGGTGCAGTGTTTGTTTTGCTACAGCTCTGGTTCCACCTCTGTTGATGTTGGTAACAAATTTCACATTAATTTTCATAGTGTGAGAATAGAATTATTCACATTCAGATGTTTCATTTGTAAAGTAGACTGTTCCTTTTAATTTGAAAAATAATTTTGACCAAGACTTACTTGTAACTCAAAATATGATTTGAAATTGCTGAAATTAATGCTAAGATTCAGCACTGAACTAGCTCTAAAGCAAGCTATGTGCTTGCTAAGAGTGCATAGAAAAAATTGTGTGAGCAGTCAGGCTTTAGAGCAATTCCAACTACAATCAGCTACTGGAAAATTAGTGCTGAGATTTACTAAATATTGGGTTTTACTACATTCTAGACAAAGATTTGCTGTATCTGCAGACCTAACTACAAACAATAGTAATTCTCCCCAGTGGTTATTGTCAGCATCTCTCCAGAATTCCCATGGGCATGAAAGGGAGTAGGTTTTGAACAAAAATAATTAGGAGAATAAGTTGAATAAGACACTATTCTAGCCATAGTACTTAGCTGTAGATGTAGACAACAGCTGACTCACTGCTTAGAATCACGCATTTTCTCACGTCTTGGCATCTGAAATAACTGAAACATCACAAACTGATAATAGGATTTCTAACTAAGAAGTAGAGGTATTTTGCATTAATATTACATGCAGTTATGAATAAAACATTAATACGTAGATAGAGTGGTTTTCACTTGTATCTGAGCAGTAACTGCAATCTCAGCTGTTTCACAATATGTATTTTTTCAAAATACCAGAAAGCAGTCGTACATTAAGGATCCATTCTCTACTGGTATGTATGAGTCAGCTACCAACTGAAGCTCCAATTCATTATCCTGTCCACTCAGCAAGCAGGACAACTACATTATTACTGATTTAGGGAATATTGTAATGTTATAATTAAATCTGGGATAAAAACTCCGAAAAAAATCAGTGCTCAGTAAAAATATTTTGGGCAAAAACCCCACAATTGGCTGAGACTACAATAGAGCATAATTTTATCTAACTCCATTCATACAGTATTTTCTAAATGAATATTTACATTAATAAATGAGTGTCCCACTTTCTTTGACTAGCAAATCATTTTCAGAAGTAGAAACCTTTGTTCAGAGTTATAATAAGATACTGTACTTACAGAAAGAAACATTTTTTTCAAGACTGTCTGAAAGATGTACAGCAGCTCACTATGCCAATTTAGCTTACAATTTTTCCTAATACTAGGACAGACTGTCCTTGAGCTGGCAAAGTAGTATTAAGCAAGGATACTTTATTTATCATGTCTTGGTGTTTTAAATAAAATGCAAAGGCAAATTGTGTGGGTCTTGGTTTGTGTTTCAGGCTGTAGCTCCACCCAAACTTGAAAAAGCGCCCAATATATTTTCGGGGGAAAGGTCTTCAAATACGAGAAATGAATCACGGAACAAATAGAGAATGGAAAAAAAATTCTGCAGAAGAGGCAAAAGTGGATTGTAGTTGGCATGGGGGTTGTGGGAGAGACAGACCCTGAGGGCTGGCTGAAAACAGCCCGTGGTAGTACTCCAGAAAGTGAAAAGTCTGGGCAGAATGCACTCCCCCTATAATATTTCACAGGCCATAATGTGTTGGTTTCTTAAATTGTGACATACCACTGTGTTTTGCAGGTGGTTGCTTCAATTCTAGCATCTTCAGAGTTTTGACAGTCACCAAGTGCTACAGCAATGATATGTAGCAATAATCATCTGCTGAGAGATGAGTCCTGCTGCCAGTCCCACCTCCTGGCTCTGATGGTGACTACTGACTGCTGCAGCCCAAGGAGCAGAAGGAAGTGCAAATACAGTTCATGTAACTCAGAAAACAGAAGAGCTGTTGCCCTGAGCAGAGAGACATATGGGCAGCCAGCAGTGCAACAGGGAGATCAGGAGAGGTAAGAATCCCTTTTCTTTGCTTAGTTAAGTTCAGTCTCAGCACACACCGGATCAAAAGCTTACTGACATCCCTAGGGTTTCTGAAGCTCAGTGGCTTTGGCTCAGAACTTCCAGGAAGTGAATGTATCCCTGGATCTGAGGCATCTTCAGTTCCACTACTGACAGCAGTAGGTACCAAGATGTAAAGAGACAGTGGACACTTCAAAGAGCAGTGATTATGGGCCCGCCTCTGGTCACTTCTCAGGAAGAAACATGTCCCAGTCCCCTCGCTCCATCCTTATGCCACTTACCTTAATAGCAAGCCAAGTCCAACCAGACTCCATGCCTTCCTCCACCACCACTTTCCTGTGCCATAGGAATGTACATGCTGAGCCCGGCCCTTGCACGTGTCTACCCAGCCCTGCTCCATTTCTGGAGCTCTCTTTTGGAAACTGAGCCAAAAGTGCAGCTTCCACATTGGCAGCATTCCTGCAGGCTTCTGTGCCAGACCATCCTTGCAGCTGAGGGCTTGCTGGGCAAGAAGACAGAGCCTCCCCTGTCCCCCAGCCACTGCTGATGGAACACCAGACAGCTGCTGGCTGCTGCCCCGGAGGTACCTAGAGGAGAGCAGTGCCAGCTCTAGGTCTGGGTGTGTGCTGGCTTACAGTCTCACTGGTGATATGGGCAGTGGCACACAGCAGTGGTGGTGTGCCAGAGATGAAGGGGCCTGGGTCTGAGGTCAGGAAGCCCTGGCTGTCAGGTCAAGCTGGTCTGTTCCCCCTTGTGAGGGTTTTTTCTGTTTTAGTTTGATTTGTTGTTTTCTTTTCCCTCCATGTCTTTTCACTTATTTTCCCCTGGCCGATTGCCAAATAAAAGGTCTGTTACCATGCAAGAAACTGCTGGTTGCTTGTATGTGAAATTTGTAGCTTCAGGTGGGGCTTTGTCAGGGGATGTATGAGAAAACATAAGCACTGTGGGTGTGTGGGGCTGCTGAGGCTCCAAGGGAGAAACTGCCAAAGCAGGCAACAAAGCTGGATACAGAACACAATTTACATTTCATCACATATTACTTGAGGACATATACTTTGAGTCTAGAAAATGAAGCTGTTATTACAAGATGAAAATCCCTAAGACAGGAGACTTAGGTTTTGCCTCACTGCAAGGCTGTGCTCTCAGGAGCAAGGGCTGTGAAGAGGTAAGGGACATGCTCTGATTCACCCTGGGATCCCTCAGCAGCTTCCAAACTGTGGAGCAGTTGTTTTCCTTACAGTCACCAAATGGCTTTTGTTCATCTGCCAAATTCAGCTGACTTGTCCTGCCTTGCAGCCCTGGGGGAAGAAAGAGCAAACCCAACCAATGTATGCTGTAGTCACATCTAAGGCAAGCTCCTCCAAGCGCAGGCATACTTCCACCCATGAAGAAGACAAACTACACAAAAGGATGTACAATATATTTCAAGGAGACAAAAGGAAACAATATGTGCTGTATCACGTACTAGCGGGCTGGTTTTGTGATGCATGTTGTGATTTTTTTGAGAGAGACAGAGTAAAATTAGGAGGATCTGTAAGAAATCCCAAATAAGACCACTGAAACAAGAACCATGTGATCTTTTGGATCAGCCCCATAGCTCCAGGTGGTTTATTCAGCCTCCTCCTAATGCCTTTCTACATACTTGCTTTTGGAGTCCCCAGAATTCAATCCATTTTACCTAGAGGAAACATGCTGTAACCAAAAATATTATTATGAAAAAAAAAAAAAGATACATGTAGCTGATTTCCTACTTGCAGGAAAATCAAGAAAGAAATTTACACACAGTTCAAGAGGCCTCTTTTCCATTTTCTTTTTCCTCTTGTGTCCCTTCCCATCCTCCAAGTTTGCTGGTAGATATTCTGGGGTGTATAAATTGTAACCATGGAGCGTGCTCTGCTGTACAGCTAGATATAAAACATGTAGTTAGCCCTCTCCAGCAGACCATAAATATTGAGATATTCACCTAGCTGTTTGCTGTAATGCTGTATTCCTTCCAGTTCTCAATTATATAAAAAAGACATTGAATCACCTGGTTTCTTGTTTTCCCCATCTCTGGAATGAGGCTATAATGTTTCCCATCAACATCAAGTGCTCTAAAGTGGGTGGATGAAGAGCACTATCAAGGTGTGATTAATTGTTAGTACAATGGTAGCTTGCAAAAAACTTGTGCAGGTTCTTTCAGTATGCAAGTGAGGCCAGGTTGTGCTGGCAAAAGATGAAAGTTGGGGGAGCTTTCGGGGAGTGAAATCCGATGACTCCCTAGCAGGGATTAACTTCTATCAGCTTGGCAAGGTGGCAGAGCCACCCATCAACTGCTGAGTCAAAGATGAAGTAAAAAAGCCTGAAGGCTTTTAATCCCCTTGTTGTGTCAGTGGTGCTTCTCTACTGGTGGATGGCCAAAGCAGCTTCAGGAGGAGCTCCAGAAGACTGTCTCTGGCCCACAGAGCTTCACAGGGCCTTTGCTATTAGCCAGAGTCAGATGGAAGGGTGATGCTTTTATACTAAATCAATCCTTTTGTCATGTGCAAAAACACGTAGGATCACATGATGATCCTGACTGCATGAACACTGATGCTGTGAAGTTTCTTAGACCCAGCTTTACTAAGATACTTAGGGATAGTGATGCTCAGAGACACAGATCAATTCTTTGGGTGCAGACGTTCAGCTCATTTTTTTCTCTTCAGAAAGCAGAGTGCTGGAGGTTGCCTATGGTTGCCTAGAAGCTGAAGTGCTGATCTAGAAAGCAGGAGACCCATATTCAGTGCTCTCCTCAGCCTAGGAGTCTCCTCCATCCACTGTACTGCATACTTCTATGGAAGGCATTCCCTGCCTCTTCTCTCAAAGCAGAGTAATAGTACAGAAATTAAACAAGCTTCAGAGGGACAGAGAGAGAGAACAAACAAGAAAGCAATTCTCAGTGCTGTCCCCTAATCAGCTGAATGAAGGAGGCTTTGACTCCAGTCTACTTTCAGAAGAACTTACACATTTTTATCCTGTCCTTTACAGCACTAAATATTCAGATGGGGGAGGAAATAACTGTAACTCTTTTTTTTTTTTTTTTTTTTTTAAATACAGAAGTTTTCAGTCTAAATTTGCTTGATTATTATTGGCACTTGCTAACTCTGAGCTATAAGAGGATATTAAATGCCGTATACTGTCATCCCATCTGTGAGAATGATTAACATGAACACATCCCCTCTTGAAAAATAAAAGGTTTCTCCAGTTAACTGATCCAGTGGCTGTTGCTAGAATGCCAAATCCCATATGTGCAGAGGCAAACCCATGATTCATTAATACTTCTAGCTGGAAAGGTAGAGGCTGTTACCAGCTGATGAATGTAACCTCCTATCTCTCCTGAGAGCACAACTGGAAACCAGCCTGAGGCAACTTTTATTGTTATACTGAGACACTGTGGCAAGTGTTTAGACCTCCCCTGGAGCCCTCTTGTGCTAGGTGGAATAAGGGGCAGTCCATAAACCAAACAGTTTCACAGACCAGTCCCCTTCCCAAACTGTTCCTGTCACAGGTGAGCTCTGCGGTTTCCGACACTGGGGCCAGCTCAGCACTGGGGCAGCCTAACATTAACCAGATTGGGGCAGGGAGGTGACTTTGTTAAGGTCATGGACAAGTGCTAGCATTTTGTGGCATCCATTTTCTCCCTCCTGCTGTCTCTGCTTTTGAGAGCAGCAGGCAACAGGGACTGACAATGCTCCAGACCTCTCAAATACTCAAAGTGGGAGTGAAGGTCAAGTTCAATTACCTCTTAATTGTAAAGCAGGGAGCCAGTAGCTGAGATATGGGGACAGGGTAACATGTCTGCATGTGCCCTGCACCCCAGGCTTGCTGCTAATGCTGGCCTGTCTGCCACAGATATTAAATGCTGCTCCAACCCATTTTTGTAGGCCAGCACTTTGTTATTCATTATCAGCTTTCTCATTAAAGGGAGAACACCAGATTTTACTCTTGAATCTATTTTCTGGTAACGCGGGGATGGCAGTAGACATTAATGCCATAGGCACCACAACACTTGAACCCTGAAGGCTTCCTTGCATCTGAATCTTGAGAAATGTAATCTTAAAAACCGTTAGATAAACATGATAAAAGAATAAAGGTGTTTGTACTTCTTTCGAAACATTGGTGCATACATAGCATAATAGAACCCTGCAGAAAGGCAATATTTTATACCAAATCTTGAGTAGAAATAGAATTATTTTTTTTAAATATGTTCAGTGGAAAAGAAGATTACACTCCAGTAAAACTAAAAGTAAACATTTTGCAAGAGCAGGCAACGATAAGGTAGTTGATGTTTTAGAATTAACCTTTTGTCCTCTGAGGTGTACAGCTTAGTGTCACAGTAAAGCAGAAGCAAAGAAAAGCATTGAATAGTGGAAATCAATGAAAAAGTTACCACTTAGTAGTTGATGGGTTGGATCAATGCTGTGCATTGGAAAATATCTTCAGAAACCTATTTCTTATTCAAAAGCAGTAAAGCAGATTAAAATTCCAGCAATCCAAAAAGGTCTCAAAACCACTTTACAGAAATTAATATGTTAACTCTGGAAGCTGTTGAGGTTGAACTTGCAGGACCTGAAGTAGCCACGAAACCCCCTGAGATTATCATCTATTAAGGTTAGACCCATTATTTGGAGTAATTTCTACTGTGTTTAGAAGTTGGCTAATCACCAAAAGACAGCTTGAATGCAAGGGAGAACTGGGAGCTGGAGGAAATTGTAAGACAAATTCCTGACTGACAGCAGATTTTGAAATGAGCAAGCAGAAAAAGTAGGGAATGAAGTAAGACAGCCTAGTCACATCACACTACCCTACTGGCTTGTTGGGATGGAGAGGAATAAACACTGGTAAAGATAAATACTTGTAACTTTGTATTGAAGTGTTTGGTAACTGCTGTACCAACTTTGAAGTAATCCTGAAGTTTTAAAGCATATAAAAAAAAAAGCTTTATAAAGAAATGTGAACCCAAATACTCAGAAACTGCCCCTACATAAAAGAGAGAGGTAAAATAACATAGTAATGCTTCAGTTACAAAATGCTAGGAGGAAAATTACATGCAATTTCAGTCCCTTTGCTATTTTCTTTACTGCTTTAAAGGAATGCAGTAGATTACCTGCATTAGACAGGCGGGCTTAGAAAGCAGTAATTTTTTACAGGCTGATGTAGTCTCAAAGGCTTTAATGCCTTTGGAAATGTCTACATAGCAAAATAAAGGACATAAAATAGCGTGGTAAACCTCAACAAGCTTTTATCTTTCTATTACAGATAAAACATAGCAGGTAGAAAGGGCTTCCACATCAGCATATGTCTATAACATCCATATAGAACCTTGGGGTGGTTTATATTCAGGTTGCTGGTTTGTGCTCCAGTCTGTGTCAGTCCATCTTGTATTGTATAGACATGTTTTGTCTTACAGCCAGCAGACATGGATGATAATGATGCCTCATTAATGGAGCTGTTCTGCACCCATCTGTAATGGGTGAACAAGCCAGGGACACAACTGATTGCATGCAACATCAAACAGTATCACAGTCAGCAAAAGGTTCATTTTGCATATCATGTCCATTTTAATTGTGATACCAAGAGAATAGAGCTTGTTAAGAAAGATCTGCAAGGGAGAAAGTTTTTAGAACACAAAGACCCATCTAGGTTCCTGGCTAGAGTTTGTTGTTGAATAGTTGGTAGCTTATAACTCTATGGGTGATTTCTGAATGCCAAACCATTTGGGGAATTATTGGATACAAAAAAATGGTCAGGGAAATTGTTCATCTTTAGATTATCTCAAATCCAGCCTAGAAAATAGTGAACAGAGGTCTGGGCTTGAGTTTTTTTGTTGTTTTGGTTTTTGGGTTTTTTTTTGGCTAATATCTCCTGCCTGTTGTTTTAAAATAGTTTGAACGATCTTCATTGAGACTGCAACTGGCACTGTGGCAGGTGCTGTTCACAAAGAGCAAAGCAATTGGGGGATCTAGTCTAAGGGGAGGAGTAAGAGGAATGCCACTTATTTGAGTTAACAGGCACCTGAATGGGCTTTGAACAAGAAAACAAGGCAGAAAATGGCACATCAGTAGCATCAGAAAGGGCAGCTTGCTGTGTCCATGCTTTGCCCTTCCAGGGGCTATAATTTACTCTACAATTACACAAGTTTGTTACTGTCAACATAATTCACTTCAACACTGAATTGTTACACTCCTTGGCCCTTTCTACATCCCCACCAGAGTAATCTGCATCTTAATTCCCTTCAGGAACTGCACTTTTATACATTGCTTGTTAGGGCTGGTTGGAAAACAAAGATCGTTTTTTCTCCTTTGAAAACTAAACTGCTTCCATCAAAAAATCTAACCTACACACCTTTCTTCCATTTCGGAGTTACATCATGTCCAAAGAAAGATTTCAAAAAATATTGATGAAAATGTAAACCCAATTTCTTTCAAATACTGATTTCTTTCCACTTCATTTAATTGAAAATGCTCTGATCAGGAAAACAATCCTAACCTGCTAGTAAGGCCATGTATGCATTAGCTGGTGTAAGTAAAATTTCCAGTCAAGTTGAGGAAAACAAGAGAAAAGAGACTTACCTTGTCCTACTCGTTCCAGCTGCTTGCCAGCACAACAACACATTTAGCCTGCAGCCATCTCAATGCTGAAAAAACAGCAAGCTCACCTGGATACTAGAAATCTGCCAACCCAAAACTTGGGCTGGGTTAGATTAGCCAAGAGATAATGTGTGTGTCCATCACTGTGACAAAAACACCGTGGGTCATGTCTGTGTCTGTAGCTCTACATGGCTGCAACACACCTGTATTCATGGCTTTCCATTGATAACCTCTGGTGTACATTTTGCTAAAGCAGATCATGAAAAAGCATGCAATCTTTCCAGCTGAGAAATTTCCTCACCTTTTTCTATTACAATAGCAGTAAAAGGAACCCAACAAGGTCACACAGTCCAACCCCACCACCCCACCCCAGGCAGGAACAACTAAATTTAAACCATCTATCACAGGAACTGCTAACTATACTTTTCTTGTCTGCTCACACATTCTTTTTAAACCAATCTTAACCTTTCTCTTTCAATTAAAAGAGGATGGATGACATCTTTCTTGCTCAATAGATTTCCTGCTGTTTCTCTTTCTGTGTTTGTTTCTTACTGGATATTTTTCAAAGTCAAATGCCCTTCCTAGAAATTTGGGCACCTTGCTGTTGGAGCTAAAAGTGCTGTCAGAGTTCACTATTGATTAGTGTGTAGACTGGGAGTGATGCCATGTTTTTGTAAGAAAAACAAATGCTTGCAGGAGAAGAATTGGTCTATATATCATTGTGGGCACTGAGATATGTGTTACATAGATGGTATGTTTTCTGTTTCCTATCTGATAATTCCTTGATTTTATGGGACAGATTCTCAGCTTGCATAAACACAGTTTTAAGTATGACTGACCCATGCCAGCATAAGCTAAGCACAAAGCTGGCTCTCAGGCTCTTGGTTCTGACAGTATACTTGAGCAGCCTTAAATGAGAACTCACAGCATTCCTCTGTGGCTTCAGCTGCACCTTATGGTATTTACTAAGAAAAAAGAAACCTGTGGCAAAGCATGTATTTGCCTGTAAGATACACTACTGAGAAAACTGCAAAGACCCTTTTTTGAAATAGAGGTTTTACTTACAAGATGCTAAGGCTTAAGAGCATATTTTGGCCAAAAAGCTGTGCCCTGATGGAACACAGAGAAGTCCAGACCAGAAGGAATCAGCTTTGATCAATAAATGTAGCATAAACACAGCTATCACATAATTACGTCTCTGCCATTCCCTCCTGCAAAGACTGTGGAGTCAAGGAAAGCCCCAGAAAAAACCCCCTCATGAATACAGAACAGCCATTTTCTCATTTTTCAGCTGATGCAGAAAGAAGTAGCAGTCTATCCATTTTCACTGTGCAGTTTTTTAGTGTTCCTGAGCAGGCTCTGGATGGTAAACACTTCATAAAATGGGGAAAATAAAGGAAGTCTCCTGCTCATTTTCTTCTCATATGTATTAAACTAATTACTCTGCTTTAACAAGGGGAACTTTGTTCTCAGAATTTCCAAGTTTCGTTCCAACCCCTGCAGCTAATCATGACCATGGTCGCTGATAATGAGTAGTAAATTGTTATAGTCCTCAGAGCCTGATAGGTACATTCCAGCCTGCATCATGTAGCTCTGCTTCTCTATACGTTATTGTTCACAGATGGTAGCTGTCAAACTCTGTCAACTTCATATACACATTCAGAGTTGCATCCGCATTCCTGGAATTTATGACTGCACAGCCCTCACCTTCTAAGGCCCTTAATTCAATAACATGTCACGTCCCTTCAGTCTCACCCAGCTTTAAAATACTTTCACCCACTTACAGACCTTCCATTTAGAAAAAAAACCCACCCTACTGAGTTATTACAATGTAAATATTTTAATAGAAGAGGGGGAAAAGCCTATCTGGCTTTAAACAGCCCCATTATTACGTTAAGATTGATGGTCAGGAGCTAATGGAGCATTTGCTTTAATAGTTTATTTAACTAGATGGAAAGTGGCTATAGATATGTGTATCTACTGACTGACACAACATTGAGTCTTTGAATAACAGTACATAATATAAAAAGATATTTGCAGGGGCTTCACCGTCTAAAGGGTATTATTTTGTCTAATATTTAAACCCCATGCAAAAAAATATTAAAATTTTTCATTTTATTTTAAAAGTTCTTCTTTTTAAATTAATAAATATTGTGCTTGAAGATGGATGTCTGAGGACTCTGTCACTAATAATCTGAATGAAAAAGGAGAAATTTCTTCCTTTGCCCAGACTGAGGAAACAAAGTGCAAATAAGTAATCAAGGCAATTAAAGCATTACAAATAAATTTAAAATACGGGGTTTTTTTTTCTTTTCTTTTTCTTTTTTTTTTTTTTTTCTTTCTGCCTAACAATGCAAAGGAGTTACAAGTAAGCCACAGACCACACTTGCTGCATGTATCCCTCCTTCCTTGCTGGTGTCTTCTAGCCAAGCTCCTGTTGGCTCAGAAAAGGAAATCTGTAGAAGCACCTTTCCAGAGCTTTGTACTTTCAAATTGGGCTTAACTCTAGTTCACTCAGGGCTGCCTTCCAGAGAGGACTTGAGTAAAGCAAGCTGCAGATGTGTTCTGTAACCTGACAGTGTCTCAGGGCTGGACATAAATCAGCCACAGCTCTGAGCTGGATCTGCTCTTGCGTTTCCCATCTCTGATCTCCTAAGAAAGGCAGCAAGTCTTTAAAACTGAGAGAAGATGGATTTTAGTAGAACATGCATTATAAAATGCTTCTTAAGGAGAGAAAACTTAAACTGCCCTCATGGCAAATATCAGAAACTGAAATGAGTGGTGCATAACTCTCCCCTGCGCCACTGTATCCATAAAAACAGGCCCTTACTTAAAGGTTTGGGTGCATTTTAATTTTTTTTAATTTCACCTCTTTCACAAATGAAGAGTGCCAGGCTCTTCCTCTTCTGACCCCCATGTGAGTGTTCTGGCAGGAGTGCACACCCTGGGAATGGCACACAGCCTGTCACCACTAACTTTAAAGCCACACATGCTGTGTCAGAGAACAGTCTCATGCCATGAACAAACTGAACTGAGTTCTCCTCCTTCATGTCTTTCAGGCTAAAGTAAGCCAGTTTGTAGCTATGAATGATGCAATGGGACATAGCTGCTCTTGGAGAAACATTTCAATTACACCCCCACACCCTTAGTAAGAGAAGGGTGAGTAATCTGATAGGGGTTACTCTGAAACTCGGTTGCAGTGCTGGAGTCTCCCTTCCCTCATTAACCTTTTTAAAAGAACTTTAAGACTGTCACCAGTGTCTCTGGTGGGAGCTGGTGCCACCATTAATGGCATGCAGCACACACACTATGTCACATTTATGGACATCTCCTCTGCTAATGTCACTGTGAGCCCACTGTCGCAGCAGTGATGCATATGCCAGATGAAAGGGTTGTGAGACTATAATTTGTCCAGAGATGGATGTTCTGAGGTTGTAGCAATGGTGACCTCAAAACCATATCACAGAGGGATAGCTTTATAGTCTCCCTCACACAGGAGTGAATCCTGCCAAGGTGGAGATGTGGCTCATGTGAAATCTTGGGAATAATGTTCTGAAAACAGTGTGTTCTGTTATCTTCCTTCACCTCATGTGAAAGGGCAACAACTTTTGCAAATAATTGCAAAAACACATTAAATGGTACTTCAGTACTAGCAACAACAAAGCTAAAAATAGCCCCTGCAATTTAGCTCAAGTTGTGATTTTAAGTCAATGCATTCTCAAGGAAGGTGTGACAGACCAAAACACCTGGGAGTGTAAGGAAAGTGAAAAAAAAAATATCACCCCATTAGTAAAATATTAACAAGGTGAGGAATGCCTTGATAGTCTGTGATTTCTGAGTTCCTAGTCTGTTTTCCTCACTGTCACAACTCTTCTATCTGGGTAAATTGTGTGCAGCCTCACTCAATCACAGAAGAGATAAACACATTCAAGACTCTAAAACTACTCAGATATCACAGTAAAAGTGGCTGCAAGAGGGGCTGCATTATCAAAGGTCTGGACTTGAGTCAGGAAAACATCTTTATTCAGAAAAGCTCTTCAAGTCACTGGGAGATATGGTCTATTCACAGTCACACTGCCTCAGTGCTCTGTTGTTTGTCTCTTTGGAGAGCAGAAGCAGAAGGTTGTATGAAAGCCATTCAGTGAGAGCTTATCTGTTTTTAAGATATTGGAAGGGGAAAAAAGCAATTTACAGGCTGTGATTTTAAAAAGGCTCCTGTGTATAGGCTTTTACTGTGACAAGACAATGTCTCAGTCTGTTCTGCATATTCCCTAGTGTTACAGGGCATAAAAAAAAAGCAGCATTACACAGCACACAACCTGCTAACAGAGCCACACCATCAACCAGCTGTGAAATCACTCAGCCAGGCCCATTCTGGCACTCACTCTGTTCTGATTTCTTGATAACTGTTCAGCTAGGAGTATATGGGATGTCTGAGAAATAACTTCAAGGAATAATCTAGTCTTCCTCAGAAATCCTGTCTTGATCAGGCAGTCATCTACAAGAAGGGAGCCATGGATACCAGTTACCCTCCTAGGTGCTGCTCTGTCACCTGTAACATTTGATGAAGATCCACGGGAGTGTGAAGAGCAGCAATTAGTACAGAGAGTGAGTCAGTCCCAGTGAATCATATTGACCAAACTACTATGCCATGTGATTCTGCAGTGACCTGCATTTAGGTAACAACTGTAATTCTCTCCTCCTATTAGCATGTTTATTTGCATAGATTACAAAAATGCAGACTGCCTGAGCACAGCAAATATGTTCACAGTTGAGAAGAACGTGGCTTGGATCTTGACTGATAACTTGAGTGTTAATACATGACAGATAATTACAACCCATACTCAAAAGAAAGTGATATAAAAGTTACATGACTTTTGAAGGAATAGTTATATTTATTATATATATTACATTTATTCTCATACCCATGAGAAGAATTACAGGTTACAGAAAAAAAAAATTGAATCATTTTAAGATTGCCTGGATTCAGATTTGCAAACTTTCTCCATCATTGCAGGATCTGAACCAAGTCCAAGTGCTTGAAAGCCACTGAAATTTGCTCTTTCCAGTCCACTCTAGTTCTATGCACTGGTTGTTACAAGCAAAAAGTCAGCTTTTTTCCCCCTTAAATATCAGTTACAGCTTAACTGGGGATACAGTGGAGCCACTGTGCTGGCAAATTGCTGCACATTCCTCCAGGTGCTGATTAGAGCCTCCTTATCAGGGAGCTTTGTGCAGGTGCAGCGGGGAGCAGCAGGGGCAGCAAGCTGGGTAGCATCCTTCTGCTGAAACATCAGGGCCTGATTACACTGCAGTCATTGGGGAACACACACAGCATAGAGGATTTCTGATCCAAAATCCACAAATAATAATAAAAAGCAATTTCTAATGTGAACAGAAGTGATTTTGCAAGGCAGGTTTTACTTCACCTTGCCAAGGGACTTAAATAGAAACATTCCTCTGTTGAGAAAGACTATGTGGAAAATAAACCGCTGAATCGGTGAACAATGAAACAATTTAGAACCAGCTTGTAAAAAGTCCAAGAGATGCCTGCTTTTAAAAATATGTCTGGGTTTGTAGTACACTATTTATTTCCAAAAGTGTTCTGTACCTTGAGCAGCAAGATTATGGATTCCCCTGTGAGTAGCAGGAAGACTTGTCAGGGGAATGAAGTATTAAGTTTTCGGAAGGAACAGATTTTAACCCAATTTGCTATTCACCTTCTTTGCTGGAGCCTTGCTGGAGAAGCTGATGATGGATGTGCAGTATTATGTTAAAAGGCCATGAGAGACACCTCCACAGATAGCTCTGGGATGGGGAAGGGAGAGGCACAGGGTGTTATTTGCCAGCTAAGGAGGAGCTGCACAAAGAACAGATTTCATGTGAAGAGTCCTTACTGGGACAAGCAGTGGTTTAGACCAGAATTAGACTAATTATCTCAGCAGCAGCTGACAAAACCACTCCCTCCTCTTCAAACTGGTGCTCAATGTGATTTTTATTCAAGCAAACTCCACTCAGCAATAAAACCAGCAGCTCTGAAGAGTCCCAATGGTACAGCACGTCCAGTGTGCTCACAGAATTGTTACATCTGGAAAAGAACTCTAAGATCACCAAGTCCAGTGATGAACCCAGGAAAAAAACCCAAAAAACCAACCAAACAACAACAACAACAAAAAACAAAACAAAACAAAAACAAAACACACCCCCCAAAAAAAAAACCAAAAAACCAACAACAAAACAACCCCCTCAAACAAACCAGCAACAAACCATCATTCTGGCAATCACTCACTTCTCATGCTTCCTGGACACTATGGCCACCTAGCTGCTTGGAGCATGTTGGGACAGCTTTTTCTAGCTGGCGTATCAGAAACAGAAATAGGTTTGGGTTTTCCTTTGCTCGTAGGACAAGAAATTTTGTTGAATGTCAAGGTAGCAAGATTTTGTGATGTTATAATTCATAGGACTGAACTGTTTCTAGGTAAGAAAAATAAACCTTGATAAGAGATTTATGGCATTTGATTGCTCTAACAGCAAGAACTTCAGAACACACTTATCTGGCCCTTCTGATCTTGATTTTTTATTAATGTGAAGATGATTCAAGCATAGTTGAATTGCTCTTTAACAGCTGGATAAGGTATTTGAGCTGTACTGTCACATATTACTTTACATGTTTTTAATAAATATATAAATTAGATTTCTTGATTGAAGAAAAGGTACATTAGTAAGGAAGAAAGACATGGTGTTACTACCTCCTCCAGGGAGCACAGGGTCAAGAGTTCTGTACATACAACCAAGCAAGGGGAACATTGTGTATTGATTTTCACTCTGTGGGAGAAGGGATTTTCTTACAGTGTACTGTCCTCCCAGCCAAAAAAAAAAACCAACGTGAGAAATTACCAGCATTAACTGGTATCCATAGGATTCAGCAGCAACCCCTCTGTAAAGTCTAGTGCTGAGTTCAGATCAGACAGTCTTTGTGGTTCTTGCTTTAGAGGAAGATTGTGAACTTTTTCCTCCTCTTCATCCCAGCCATCCTGCACCGCTGGATGAGAAAGCTCACACTGTGCTAGTTCTGGGAACAAAAGGAGCAGTTCTGTTCTCCAGCCCTGACAACCTGATACCATTCACAAGCACTGCCAATTTAAATTAAGAACGTGGAAAAGGTACAAGAAGTTTAGGCTGCTTAACTGAATTGGCATGCTTATTGAGAAGGGCCATGGGTACTCTGAATTTGTATGCAGCTGGTGGAGTTGCTAAGCCAGAAAAATCGATCACCAGAAACACAAATGTGGGCCAGACACATTTTATTCGATTAAGAATTTAGTAAGATTTTTATCCTCCATCTAGGCATTCTAACAGCAAATGCACCCAGGTGTTATTTTTGAAATACAGTTTCTGAGATGTGATACCAGAAGGGTCAAAAATATCCTTAAAACTAGCATGAATGACCTGTTTTCTAGTAACAAAAGGCCTTGAAGTTACAACATTTTTTTTTGTCATTTTACCATGCAGTTATTTTTCTCTCTTGATGTTTCAATATCAGCTGACAATCATTTTAAGTGTTACAGTATGGTGATTGTGAGTTCGTTGCTTTCATGCTGCAACAGGAAGGAAAGCTCAGTGGTGTTCTTACCATATACTTGCTAAATGTTGTAAATCTAGAAAAGAATAAGTAAGAGGGTAGGCCAGTACAGTCTTGAATACCAACGGTGAAAGATTGTAGTCTAATGATTTCAAAACCTTTTTAAAAATTATTCCAAGAACAAAATGTTCCTGTATCTTTTCCCCAGTATGATGAGAGATTAGATGAGTACAAAACAGTACACGGGCTGCCTGTCTCCATAAGAAAAGAATAACCAGGCTCTGGCATAACTGCAGTAATTCTAAAATGAGATTGATATGGTTATTACTAGCAACTATTTAGCAAATGTCTCATCTATCAGTTTTTTTGAGTTACAAAACAAAGGGAAAAAGGAGAAAGCCACTAGACTTTTCTCCACTCCCATCTTACCACCTCCACATTACATCAGTGCTGATTATTAACCCTTAGCTGTTTCCAACAGTGGGGTTGGATCCTACACAGCCACATAGAAACCTTGGTGCAGGCCTTGAGATAATTTTCTTCTATTGTCCCCTTGCTTTGTGTAACTTTGAGATTATTAAAATTGAAAAAAAAAAAAGTAGATTTCAAAAAGAAAATTTATAACAATTTTGAGTAATTTGCTGGGGTTTCTTTTCCCTTCATTAACAATACAACAGTGCAATGCTTTTGCGTTTCAGCAGTATGCTCCAGCATTTTGCCACTTGTTCTGTTTTAGGTTTTTCTCCTTTCAGGTTGATCAGTGATTTAAGTGTTACCACTTGAACAAGGCAGTGTCTCAGCACTATAGGAAATACTCTGGATTTGATACACTAACATTTATTCCCAAGAGGAAAACTTTTTTTACAATTTGTTAGATTTCAAAAATGGATTTATGACACTTGACTAGAATTCTATCATTTCTGGGACTTTGGAAAACTTCTTTTTGTGTTGCTGTGAATCAGAGTAAGCATGCTATAAATGATCACCTGGTAAAAAGCAGCTCTTTATTGTATGCAGAGAATCTAACATTGAGGATGCCTGAATGATGGGCACTACATTACATTTTTTGGGTAGCCAGTGCATTTGGCTGTTGCACAGTGGGTATAATGGATAAGGAACTCATTTTCTTAATCCATTAAAATCAGTTATTTCTAGAAGTACAAATTTAAAGGGACTTACTTGCTCCTACTACTTTATGTATAATTACAGCTATTTATATCAGTTGCAGAAGATCAAAATCATTACTGTTACAAAATTATTAGTGTTATATATCCTGCACTGCTGCTGGATGCCCAACAACACAGAGGACCAGGTCTCTTAGGATATCTCCAGACTCTGTGGCACAAACTTCTCCACAAAATTAGGTCTAAGCAGATTAATTTGCATACTGCAAGAAGTATAAATGCAATTTTATGGTGTTCCCTCTAGGCTTATTTATCACTGCTACCACAACAGGGATGATTCTGTATAAATTACAGAGGATTTTTTACACTGCACTAATCATATCCCCTTAGGCTCATTTGTAGATTTGCAGCTCGAGGGAGAGAAGAGAAGAAAAAAGCTCCTGAGAGAGGGAACTGTACCCTTCTCTTGTCCTAGAAATGCCTGAGAGCAGGTACACTAATTGTAATGAAGCTGTATCCATTTCCATTACCTTTCTCCTGACTCTAACTCTTCCTGAAGTCATAATGTCACACAGAAGGTGGGCCTGCTCTCTCGAGGAACCCTCTGTCTCCATTCTGGATAATCCTGGGTATCCATCCATCCATCCCTGGTGCAGGCTGTTTCTATTGGCGTGTTTACAGCAGCCCTGCTCCACGCAGCACTTGGAATCAAAAGCAGCAAATGTGGTAAAAGCCCCTGGCACTGCATTCAGCAGAACTACAGCTGAACGAGGAGCAAGAGCCACAGACTATGATCTCATCCCATTTTGCTTCTAGTTAGACAAGGACAGAAGCCACACAGCCAATACAACCAACTGCATTTGAAAGTTCAGAGACATTCTTGCTGAATTTGAGCACTGCTTTTCTAACAAGCAGAGGTGACATTGCCCTTGGGGTTTTTTCAGCTGAATTAACAGCAATTACCCAAATGAATAATTCATTTTCTAGACAAGGTGCCTGCAAACAATTTTGGAGGGGAAATTATCCAAGATTAAAAATATCGAGTGAGGGCTTAGATCAACATTAGCGAGTGGTTATGTCAGAGACTTAATCATATGGCTTGTGTTCTAGACATCTTTTCGGTAGATTATGATAGTGAACAAAGTATACTTCAGACTCCTAAACTATCAGTCTACAGACAGTTAACCAATGACTTGTATTAAATATCTCACCTTTTGCTACATTATAGATCAGAAATGTGAGAGGTATGTGAAATGTTTCTAGTTTTGTTTGCTTCAAACAAGAAGACAGACTAATTTAGCTTCAATGCAGACTAGACATATGGCATTTTACAAAATATTACATTTTATTCTGTGTTTTCTTCTTGCCAGTTTTAAATCTGTTCTAGATAGGTCTTGATCACCAACTAATTCTCATGTTGACTTTTTGTAATAAATCATTCTTTTTTTGTTGGGGGAACAGATTACAGAGCTTATCTTGCCACAAACAACATTTCAGATCTCTTAGCCAGGCCTTTGATTTTTTTTCCCCTTGGATTATGTTCTTAGAGGACTGAAGAAATGGGCTTCCCACAAGAAGTGTCATTCAGTTACTTTTTTTGTTTGAACTATCCCAAATCAGAACAATTAAACCCAGCTCTCACGGTTTCTGAACTACATGTGAAACACAAACCACTGCAACTTCACTTTCTGCTGTCATTCTTTGGAAGCATCCACCCAGTACTATCTACAGTTTTCTTCAGTCCTTATCTTTCCTCTGTCAAAATAAAACTGGAATTACAATACCTCTGTATGTGTTGTAAAACACTTTTTTTCAGTCATCTCATGGTGCTTCCTCAAGCTATAATTTTCTAAGTAAATTTATTTCTTAATTCTAATTCTATGTTCTACCTAGTTTAAATTCTGTGCTCTATCTAATTTTAATTGCAATTAATTACATATTGTTTAAATAGGATTTTCTTTCACCCCAGTTATGCTATCACAATAACACTAAAGAATGCACACAACAATCTAGGGCTGTTCTTGCATTCTAGACCAAGTCTCCCATGCCATTCTCTGTATGAAACTCATATTTTCCTAAGCTTTTTAACCTCAATGATTGTTCTGATTTAAAGGTTGGCTCTGTACTGTGTTATAGACTGAGTATGAACTGTAAATAATGACTCTACCTCTACAGCTGTAGCTTAGGAAACAAAATTTAAGCAGGGAGTTAAGTATTAAACAGGACTAGCTCAGGTTCTTAAAAGAGCTGCATTGCTAGTAACAAAAACAATTTCCTCAAATGGAGCTCCTGCCTTCTGAAATAGTTCATGTCTGCAAGACTACTTATATTGTGTGATGCATTTGAGGATAAATTCAGCATGAACTAAGGCTTCATGCAAAACAGTCTACAATTAAGTTTGTATTTTGTATTTCCTTCATTGCCAAAAGAGTAATAAATCAATTTTTCGTTTCAGCTTAATGACAGAAGTATGGAATTACACTATCAACAGTTTCAGTGTAGCCAATTCAGATTACTTGACTGAACAAAACATACCCTGGCCCCTGGAGAGATTAAGGAATGCCAATGATTTTGATTTTAGTAACCAGAAATAGGATTGTCAGACTATTCAGCACCGTCCAAATTTCGCTCTATTAACGTGAATAGTAAAACTCTGATTTCCAAAAGACTGGAAAGAATCCAGTTGCGAATACTTCTGAAAAACCCTACCCTTAAAATCTTTATTTTAAATTACTTCAAAAGATGTGATTTATATAATCTGTCAGAAGAAATTCTGCCATAGTGGATATGAAAGGCAGCTGTGAATACAAACAAACAGATGATCTGTATGATATTCTTACCTGGAGTTTTGAAATCTGATAATTGAAAATATTTTTTTTGGAAGGGAAAACAATTCTTCTCCACTTCCTTGTCAATACATGAAATATTTATCTCTAATTTTTTTTCCCCACAAGAAAACAGCAACAGCATTTTAAACTACTGAGTATTATGCAAGATCCTCTGAAGCAGTCCAAATTGTATTCAAATCTGAAAGCAATAAAAATATATATAAACTATGTAAAAATCCAAAGAATAAAACCAAAGGTACTTAAATCACAGTCTGTAACTACTTTAAAAATTCTAATTACATATTGCAAGAGACTGTTTCTCTGCTCACACAAGCAAACACAAAATATTGTGAAGGTATTAAATAACCATCTTAAGGCAGACTCAGTAAAAATACAACTACTCTAAATGAAAACAAAAAGTGGGGTAATGGGAATAATTCACAATTCAACTGCTGAGGCAACAGTGGAAGGACAGATCACTTATACAGAAGAATAAAGATTACCATTCTTAAAGTGAAAACCAAAGGTAGTACGTAAGCAGCTGTATGATTCATGCTAGAAACTTGTGCCACCCTGCTGAGCAAGACCAAAGATGGGTTCAGGTTAACTCAGCATGAGGATTAGTGTGAAATGATATAAATAACCCAACTTTATATAAGCCCAAAACTTCAGGCTGTGCCAGGACACCTGGTAGCACAGCACAGAGCAGAAATGGTGATGTGAGCTACTGAGATAAGGAAGAGGCAAGACTGAGGACAGAATCTCAAATAATTTTAGCTATTAGTGTTGTGAATAGTAAATGCAGAAAGATAACTAAATTGTGTAAAGAGGAGTAGGGAGGCTGACTCTCTGCTAAAGTAAACAAGTATAGTTTCATTGAATTTTGGTGAAATTGCCTGAATTTGGGCTAGCATGCTTTTCATCCACCATACTGATTCACAGGTTCTAGTGACCTGCAGTTAAGTTTGCATACCTCATTTTTAGAAGTTTTAAATTTGAGCAGCCTTTTCGTATTCCAATCGGTAGGTCTAAGGCCAGAAACAGCTGAAAGACCAGCTCTCATCCTGCTACAGTCAACACAGAATCACATCTTCACTTAATAAAAAGAAAAAAAAATCAACAATTTTCTATTTAAAAAAAATGAATGATGGTAGTAACCTATCTATATTTTCTGGCTCATAAATCAAGTTCTGTCCAAGGGCTACATGGGAGCTGTTACTAACTACATAATAAATCCTGTATCTGCTTACAGTTCCTGAAGTGACAGCAGCACTGTAACTAACAGTGTTGTGTAGCAGTTTGAGATACATGGGATACTTAAGAGGGTATAGAATACATTCACTATTTCTTTTTACCATTCTATTTCATATTCAAACACTATGGCCAAATATGAGAGGGAGCACTCATCCCATAGCTGAAGTTGTGTTCAGTTAACAGTCATTACTGTAGTCAAAAGGAACCATCAGCCCCTGTCTAATGGCATAAATACAAATACTCAAGTTCTCAATGTTTCATGATGAATTCTTGGCACACTTTCATTTTCCTAGCAATTTTCAGAGAAAGAAAATAGTTCAAGGAAAGAGTTTACGAAATTGTGGATTACACAGTATATAATACATAAACCAGGTGGTGCAAACTTCATTATGGAATTATGACAACAGCTGCAGTATTTCTCCTCCTGCTCACCTCTAAAATGTGCTGCAGGCATGTGAGAAAGAAAAATATAAAAGTTTGTTATTTTTATACATTAGCTTAATGCATCCTGAAATTGTGAGTACTAATCAAAGCTACATAGCTTGCTAAAAGGTAGAACTAATATTTTTCCATTAGCTTTAAACTTGTGTTTTGTTTAGCTTGCCTAATTTTGTAATTTTCAAATTATACACCTATATCCCATAGTGGTTGTTAAAAGCAGTTGTTTCTCCATATTCTGCCAGCTTAAGATGATTTTTTTGTTTACTGTTTCTCAGAAAAGATAACAAAACTCAAATACAGTAATAAATTTTTTGAGTATTTATGAATTGGATGAAGGGAGGAAGCCCCACAAGGAGTGAAAAATCATGGCTACTGCAGGGAAAGATTGCAGCTAGAAAAGCCTAGAAAGAATGTGGCAATCTGAAGAATTTAGTGCAGAGCTTAACAAGACCAGTCTAGAGAAGCACCTTCAGATTTTCCTTCTGCTTTGACTCACAGTAAATTGACACACTGCAAGGTCTTGTATCAAGTCAAGTGAGGACAGATGACATACATACTGTGAATCAAAACAGATACAGCAAAAAAACATAGGTTTGGAGAAAAAAACTGAGATGAAGCACTCCAGTTGCAGTAAACAAACGAACAAAAATACCAAAAAACCCACACCCTGTTAATTATTTATATAATTGGTTTCCTTAAACGAAGACACATGGTAAAACAATGCTGCAGGGGAGCAGCAGCAGTTGGAACCATCGTCTCCCAGCTCAGAGGCAGGGGGTAGATGGGACCTTGCTCAGATTAGTGAGAGTTCTCAGCCTCAGAAACCCCACCCAGCAGTGGGAAACAGAACACCTTGCTATTACATGTCAAGGTACCCAAACCCAGGGCGCTCTCCCTACAACAAAATGTTAGAAAAATACTGACCTGGCAGCATCTTTTTGTGCAAGGCCAAAAATTATTCATGCCCTGCCATCAATAACATACAAATAAGGAGTAGTGGACAACTGAAAGGATTGCAGCTGATGTGCAGTACTTATAATGTATTCATTATGCAGTAAAAGAAGCAGCAATAGCTTGTATCTGGGAGGGAATCAATGTAATCTTATAGTTCTTTAGGTTGCTTAAATAATTTTGACACTACTGTTACTATAAAAATATATCATAGAGTTAAAACCTTCTAGTTGTACATATGAGTTCTATCATGATACTTCTTCCTCTTTCCATCTCTTCTTGATGTCAGAAGTATGTCCATGTGAAAAACCCAGATTTCAAGTAGAGCTGCAGAAGAGTGGGTTGGTGTGGTTTGCTGTTTGTTTTTAATTATTTTTCTATTTCTTTTTATATTTTTTTTTCTATACCACACAACAGAGGACAGAGAGACCATAATCTATCTGCAAATTAAAACAGAAGAAACAAGGTCTAAAACAGAAATTTTGAGGAAACCCATGGATATTTGGGAAAAAAATATGGTATGTCACAGCATACCAGCAACTGTAAAAAGCTTTGTACCATACTGTGCCTGAAATTGGTATCCTGAGTCTAGATATGTAGAAAAGAGCACATTGTTTCTGGAAACAGACTGCATCCTTTTGTGTACTTTATTCAGCTTTATTCCCTTCTGGTTATTTTACCAGTAAAGAATATTGTATGTATCTTATGTTTATACTTCAGAGGGGAAAAAAAAAAAAAAAAAGGTGATGAAGCTAGTAAGATCCATTACCAAAATCCTAAGAACATTACAGTTAAATTTTTTTTCAAGTAGCTTGCAGAGAAAATTTTCTATAGAACTTCTACTTATTTTCTGTCACTTTCCAAACTGCTAATTTTCTTTTTTTAAGGCACAAATTACAAATCTAGCCAAACAGAAGGTGGGATTTCATCTTCCTGCATCATCTGTAATAAGTCTCAATGGCAGGAGCATTAATTAAACCTAAGCCAAATTCCTTTATACAAGTGACTTTCACATAATTCCTTCACTTCTCAAGAGAAAGTCTGAAAAACACTCTGAATCATAGGCCATATACACCTCTGCTTTGATGTGCAATAAACCAGTAAGAAGGAAATAAACCAACCTCACCTGCTACCACATTAGACAAAACTAGGAATCTGCACAAGCTATTTTCTCCAAACTCAGGCAGTGCCAAAAGCAGGAACTCCCCAATTTTTTTCATTCCCTGCTTTTGTGCACACTGCTATCTATAGGACTCTGACTATTTCCAATTTCTCTTGATCATTATTCTAATAAAGTATATTTACATCAAAATATATTTATTAAAATGTGAACTAAATTAACTGTCTTACAGTAAACACACCACCATCCAAAGATGGTGTCATTGTTGTCAGCTTTTATACTTTTTTTAATCTGAAAGAGTGTGAACATTTTCAGTACTATAGTGCTCAGCATTCATGCATTCAGTCAAAGCTATAGAACTTAAATATCAAACCCTGTGAGGAAATCTCTGATCTTTACATCAAAGCCCACTGAAAAGAACAGGCCCTCTTTGCAGCACTGAACATCAGTGAAGGTCACACAGCTTTCACCTTTATTTAGATAAGCAAAAGTATTGATGTGTGGAAAAATCCAATGTGAGCTGCAACAGAAACCAAACACAGAAAATCTGTTCTATAAAGATCAGATATCTAGCGAGCATAAAAAGAGGATTTTTACATCTCAGAAGATGGCCTAAGGGGGGAAATTGCAATTCTGTAACTTCATTTAGAGGTCAGTGTTTACACAGACCTGCTCTTAGTGAACAGCACAGTCCCACAGGGTGATGTCAGGGTAAATGAGCTAATTTACAACAGGAAAGTTGACAGATTTAGACTTGACTTTGTGTTCCTAGACAAATACTCATCCCTTTGTTTTGCCTCACTGCATTAACTTGTTATAGTATAAAATTCATTAGAGAACAGTGCCTGAACTCATAGATTTCTATTCCAAAAAGCCTGAAGATGGCATAGAGTCAAGCTAAAGTTAATTGATGAGACTTCTTATTGTAACTAATCATGAGAAAACATAGAACAGAATATTCTCAAGTGACCAATCTTTCCAACCAGCTTCTCTTCAAAATAACTTTCAGCATAGAATAATAGCCCAAAGTGATTGCACATTTAGACAACTGTAAGGTCATAAACCTTATAAATACATGAAATAATTTGATACTTCTTCAGTTGAAAATACAGGCTCTACTTAGGTTTTGTATTAAACCAGTTCTACTGAAAAGCTCTTCCCACTTTTAAAGAACATGCCTTAAAATTGCCTTGTTGCCTCAAGAACAAGTTAGTTGAAATGTTAAGCACTCACCATAGAATCTCAAGTATTTTTTTCATTCTTGCTCTCTCCAGATGTATAAAAAAACAGGTAAATTGAATCCATTTGTGCTTTGTGGAACCAAAATAGCACCAGATCGTGTTCAGAATGAATTCCCTCTCTTTTCCTCAGCCTTTATGACCAGATGTTTCAGAAGGATGTAGCAGGACAGACTGGACTTCATATGCAACGTCAGCACTTCCCGGCACGTGGGTATTTCATTAATAGCTACCAGTAATTAAGACTTCACCAACACTGTGATCTTATTGGAATTTGGTTTTACAGGAAAACCTGTAAAACACATCACCAGTACACAGTATCAGTGTGTATGTCACTAATGTGAAAGGTTTTTCAGCAACATAAAGATTGAAAGAAAACTTCATTTGTCAGCAATGGAGAGTACATCCTCTTCCTATATTGAGCTTGAAATTTAAAAATTTATTCCATTAAGGAAAACCAAACCAAACCAAACAAACAAGAAAGCAATGAGCACTTACACCACTTGAAAGTACCAGCTTTTAAGAGTACCGTAAAGCGAAAGATTAAATGTAGCTCAAAAGAAAAGTTCAAATCAGTGTCAGAACAAATCAAACCAAAAAAAATTACAGCCCTTTTAAACTCTAAATGTGCTTTATAGTGAAGGTGCATCTTTCAGTAACTGCAAGTCATGCCAAAAACAAAAGTGAGAATAACCCAATTTAAATCTGGACCATAATGACTCAACAAAAATGCTTAAGGAGCATTTTGAAAAAAAGAATATTAAAATATCTTCAAAACAATCAGCAGCATGCAGCCTACAGAACAGTTTGCAAGCACAAGAAATGCCCAAGCAATAAAGGAACCTTTGAGAATTTGAAGGCCACATCACAAAAGCCAAATGAATGATTTGTCTGTGACAGACATTACTTTCCTCAAGTTTTTAAAAACTAGGGTTGAATGAACAAGGACCTGTCTGAAACATTTTGGAACAAATTTGTGAATAAGGAACAAGTCATTAGGATTTAATAGTACTTTCTATGACCAATTCACAGCATGAAGTCAAGAGTAGTACTGTTCAAAAAAAACCCCTGAATAAGTCTCTGGAGGAGTCACCACCTAAGCACTGAGCATGACTCAAAAGAATTTGCTTTATTCTCAAAGTCTTCAGGTCTGTCCTTCAAGGGTGTAATGGTTCCAATGAAAGAACTTCAGTGTACTAACCCTTAGGCCATTAATTCAGAAAGAAGAGGAACAAGTACTTCATTTTCATAAGTGCAAAATAATTTAAGCTATTTTCAGCATCAACTGATGTGAAAAATGCAGAATTTTTATTTTAAGTATGCAAGCAATGGTATTGTACTTGTTCTTTAAAGTTTGAGACAATCTTTTGACAAGCTGGTGAACATGGAAGTAACACATACAACCTAATGAAATACATTAAAAGTTGGACAGTACATCACAAACTGCTTCTGCATTCTAAAATACTTCAGAAAACCAAGACCAGACCTTTGGAATAAAAGGGCTGTTTTCAATGGATTTTAAAGTTAGAGCTTAAGTTTATCAACTCTGGTCATGGAAACTGTTTCTGCATGACAACATAATTGTTCAAATCCATGAAACCTCAAACAGGAAGTACCTGGGAAAAAATTCTCCAGAACACACCAAATTCTGGTATCATTCTTATGCTTTATTTCAATTGATGCACAGACATAGAAGTAAATCACAGCAGTTTTTATTAGGAAACTTCAGTTTTAACAACTGACATGGTTAAACATGGTCTTTGAAGATGTGTAGTTTCAGCCATTGACTGGTTCAATTCCACTTCCAAGACAATCCCTTACAGGCAAGGCATGCAGTGATTGAGTATGAACTGAGGAGTCACCATCAGCTGATGTGCACTGCCACTACAAATCCCTGCCACCTCCTGTCTTCCTCCCTGTAAAATATTTATTAAACATTGCAGTCATGCACAAAAAAGAGGTAACTGGCCTAAGGCTGAGCAACACAAACACGATCCATGACAGTAAACCTTAAGTTGGAGCCATTTCTCAATCCATTTTTCAGAGCAGGATTTTTCTTTCCCATATCATTAGTCCATTCCTGAGGACCAGCCAGATTGGTATAAATGGGGTCAGTAACTATCGTGCCTCTAAGCTTTCCTCAGATTTTTTTCTGATTTAGATTGGCTAAATCTATAGAAATTTTTAGCCACCTCCAAACTAACGTTGGTTTTGGAGCAGGGGTTTTTTGTTTGTTTTGGGTTGGGGTTTTTTTTTTTTGGGTGGTGGGTTTTTCCTTGTTTCAAAGCAAGGAATACCTTAAATTTATTTGAATATAGATCCATCCACTAATATCTGATAATCCTTTTACACTACATACCTGGAGACCAATTAATTTACAAGGACCTCAAGTCAGGATGTTTATCCCATAGGTTCATGAAGCAGCAACACACTGAAGAAACCTGAGAAAAAGATTAACATGAAACTGATATTAAGACATGATAACCAGATGATGGTTGAAGACCTACCTACAAGCTGTTTTGAATGCACAGAGCTGATCTGTAAACTTCTCAAGTTCAGTAGTTTCATGCATGTGTTCCTCTCAGCATGATCCAAAGAAGAGTTTCAACCTCAGCTCTGGGTTTCAGAGAGATCTTTTATACCCCTCTGTATTGGCCACTTAAGACACTGCCAGACTTAAGAGGGCAAAGCATAAAAGGGGAGCAGATTATAGACTTTTTTTCCCCTTTATTAGTAAGATCTGAACTTACTATTTACTCAAGAGACCACAGTTTACATGAAATTTGTCAGCTATCAAAAAGACTTAAAATGATCTGCAATTTTCATTGCACTTACCTTCTGGCAGAAGGTGGAAGGTGGTGTTAATTACTAAGAAATCCCAAGCATTGTTTCTAGGTTAGGTGTAATCATACATCTTTATGTGTTTTTCAGTCACAAAGTTTCTAAGTGGGATACCTAAACAGCACAAAGACAAATTATCAAGTTATAGTTTAATTTATATTATGGCTAATTACAGACCATCCTAAACCAATACTTCACAAAGTTGCAGAAGTCCTTCACATGAAGTTTATAAACAAGTAAGAGCTAGAAAAAAAACCCAGTAAATAGTTCAAGGTGTTGAAAAGATTATTTTCTAAACAGACCAACTAAATAGAACTTTTAAAACTAACTACTAATCAGAAATAATGAAAGGTTATTAAACCTCATAGCATTGACGCTACCCTGACATAAACCGTAGTTTCTGAACAGGTCTTTCCCGCCAACTCCTTGCTAATGTGTGTCTGCTTATATATACTCAGTAACACATGATAGAGTTTAACCAATAGACACATCAAAAGTTACTGTTACAGACATAGTAGAATATTGGGCCTATACAATTTGTAGCTTTTATTTGAAGTTACCAACTCCATTATAACTTAAGTGCCTAAGGCATTCAGTACCATAAACACTGCAGGTTTTAACGGTAACTTTCTTGATACAGGCTATAAAAAAAAAAATCACTACACTGAATCAGATTTAAGGTCTGTCCAGCTCAATACTAATAATACAGCAAAGAGCAGAAAAGTACAAATAACTTTTTCCCACAGTGCTAGGGAAACAGTAAGGAGAGATAGTTGGAATGACAGCAAGCTACCTGGAATAGGAATATTTTATATACAGAAAGAACAAGCGAGACCTTAAAGATCTAGGCACTATCTGGGTGATACCGACTGGTACCCATTTGGGCTTGCCTTGAAGCGGCACAAATTCTCAGGATTCAAACCCCTTCGTTTCTGAAGCCCAGAGCCTTACCTAAGCAGCCCCATGCTATGAGACATGGGATGAGGTCGGTGTGCCCCTTACCTACAGGCCTTCAGAGGCACCACTCCAGACCCCCAGCAAGGGGGGGGCAGCCCCACGGCCTCTGCTGTGCCTCCTGTCCCGCCTGGGAGCAGCCGAGCGCGGCAGGAGAGGGGACAAAGGCATCTGAAGGCCTTGCCGGGCCTTTGGGACGCTCCCCGCCGCCTTCCTCCTCCCCCGGAGGACGCCATGGGGGAGGCGAGGCCCGCGCCAGACACTGCGGAGGGAGAGGCAAATCAGGCCGGAGCGGCGAGGGGACCGGGGAAGGAGGAGGGAAGAGGAGAGAAGGGCAGGGAAGGAAGGGCCTGTGCCTCACGACAGGATGCAGGGCGGAGAGGAGGGCTCCGCACTGGGTTTATGTGAGGGAAACGTCGTCTATCCCCCTGTGTTGACTCCCCGGAGCACTGGCAGGCTCCGAGAGGGCAATATGTGAAGGGAAGGCCCCAGCGGGTCCCGTTGCGCCCAACCCCACACCCCGTCCGTGAGGAGCCCCCCGGGGCTGCGGGAGATCGCGGCCGGAGCCGCCTTACCCCAGCGCCGGCCGGCGGGGAGAAGGGAGGAGCACCCCCTCCCTCCGCCTTAAATAACCCCCGTCGCTCCCGCGAGACCCCCGCGCACCGCCCTTCCCGCTGCCTATTGGTCGAGCTGCGGCACGTGACCCCTCCTGGCGGAGGGTTTGGGTGCGCGTGCGGGGCTGTGTCCGTTGGGCGGCGCGGCGGCGGTGCCGGCCCCGAGGCCCAGGGGAAGGCGGCCTCGGCCTCCCGCCCCCTGTCCCCTGCCTCAGCCTCAGCCTCAGCCTCAGCCTCAGCCTCAGCCTCAGCCTCAGCCTCAGCCTCAGCCTCAGCCTCAGCCTCAGCCTCAGCCCGGAGCTGCCCTCCCGGGCAAGGTCACAGACGCATAGAATCGGCTGGGTTGGAAGGGACCTCTGAGATCATCAAGTCCAAGCCTTGGTCAGTCAGGGGCGGGCCCGCCGCCTGGTTCATGACGGAGCTTTCGTCTTCGTTGGACGCAACTGTCGCTCTCTGCCTAGGCCGAACTCTTGGGGCCCGGTGGTCTTCAACGCAGAGAAAGAAAAGCGTCCTTGGTCTGCAGCAGCATCTGTGCAGCAGTTCTGAGGAACTAAAACCGCTGATCTCTGTCTGAACTCCCATCTAAGCCCTGCTTTGGAAGGCTTAGGATCTATCTGTAAGGATAATGAAGTAGGCCTCAAGCCTGCACTAATACCCGTGCTGTTCCAGCACACCTGGCTTTGGAGCACGCCCGGGGTGCAGCTCGGTCTGTCACGGTGGAACCAGGCCTGCAGACCTGCAAGTTAGCAGAAAACGTGGATTCTACCACAGCTCTTCCACCTGAGCTGAGATATGCTGCCCTACTGGGAATCCTGCTAAGAGATTTCAGGCTGCGCAATCAGGTTAGCATAAACTGGCAATTAGTAATTGCCAGAGACTTTGAATGATTGCACAGAGGCTTCGAATGTTGCCCAGCAAAGTCCCTGCTTCAGGACAAGCTTCCTGTCTCAGCCAGAAACAATTTGTCTTGGCTCATAGTAAGTTGCTACCATCGCACCACCTGTAAGTGTTTGGAAAGAAAGTAACAGGTTGCTCCCCTCTCCTTGCAGGTTTTCTGAACCCTGTATTTAAATTAACCTCAGCCGACCTAAGCCCGCGGTATTCAGGCTGAAGCAGTCACATAGTTGCAATCCAGGGATTGCAGGGATAGATCTAGAAACTTTCTTATCACTTCTAGTTACCTCATTAGACAAATTATTGATACTTGCTTAAAACATTTTTGAAGATGCCTGTGTCAGCAAATTTATTGTGAGTCAGGATTCAACAGCTCTCTCAGGACTCAAGGTGAATTACTCTGGATATGAATTCATGAGGCATGTAGCTTCTGGTTATTTCATGGTGGGATTCTCTGATATGACCATTTTCTACACCTAGTCACATAAGTCAGACCAGCCCCTTCTTGTAAAGTAACCAAAAAATGAAATGGCATTTACATTTTTACCACTCCTTCCCATGGATGTACGTCAAGCTCGGTTTCTTCTTTTTCACTACAAAATGTAAACTGGCACCTCTGTTAGCACAGCAAACCAGTGGTCGCTATCCCAGATGAGTGTTTTAACCATTCAGATAAATCCTACTCCTTCCCATGCACAAGCTTTCCTCTGTCTTCCCATACAAACTTTGCTTGGTTTGTCTTCTCTCTGGTTCTATGAAACAAGTTCAGATCTGACAGTGGCACAGCTTCAAGAGGAGGAAGGCAGAGGCCACCTGCCCTGTCTGTGCCTTCCCAAACCTTACCAATAGAATAAATTACTGTCCTAGCAATGGCCAGATGGGGATTTGAGCTACTGCAAATGCAGGCAGGCTTCTCCTGGAATTATTACCTACCAGACTGCAGGCAAATGTGTGTTTTGCTGGAGGGAAAGGGCTGCCTCTTACTTAACTGAACAAACTTCTCAGTGGGACACTCAGCCTGCCTGCAAACCTGGGTATCTTGGGGACCTGTGGAAAGCTCACATTTCTGTTGGATCTGAATAGACCTAATTTTGAGATGGATTCTGGATTGTTATCCAGGAAAGATGCAGATCTAGTCATTCACCAGAATTTTCAATTGTCGTGGGAGCTTGACTAGTGAACATGAAAACATTAAAGGGGGAAGGAGGGAGCTATGGACAGTTGTTGTAAGAATTAACGTGCTACCTTTGTTCCACACTGGTCATGTCACCACGAAGAAGAGCCCTTGCTTCTTTTCAGTGTGAGAGTTTAGCAGGTTCTACACGTGCCTGGGAAATACTGTCAGGCACAAGGTCAACCATGCTAGCAGTTCTGTTTAATTTGGGGCACTTCCACTTCAAGTAGACATGGAGAAGACAATCTCAAGGCCTTGCATTTTGAAGTCAGCTAAGTGGCAGTTAAGTGCCTTGGTTATTTTCTGGATTTAATGTTCATCCTTTTAAGGAGTCCATGGTGATCCAAACACAATTGTTCAAGTCTTGAACACTGGAGCTCTGATCAGACAACTCTCTCTTTGTGGGATGCATTTAATTTGATCTCTAGGTCACTGCTCTGATCCTTCTCTCAGCTGACAGAGTTTAGAGAAAAACAAACCAAAAACCCATCACATTGGGCTCACCACAATGCACAGGTATCATTAATGTTTCATTTGAATGTCACTGTTTTTTTCCCACACTGATGAAGGAAACCCAAGAAAGTAAAATCTTAATGTGACCATCAGTCTTTGCAGATTGATGACAGGATCTATCTGCATTAAATAATTGGCAGGTTTGGGACCTTACCATGTAGTAGCTTTTTTTTTTTTTTTTTTTTTTTTTTTTTTTTTAGTTGATTAAAACTTTGATATGCTAATATACTAAAAATGTAATTTGATTAATTTATGCCACAATTTCCATAAAATGAAAGGGCTGCTTTAAATTCATGCTGAAAATAGACTAAATACCATTTACATCTTGTCTGCTGTCAAAACATCCTTTGTGTTTAGTCCTCAGAGTGTATATTAGTTAAAATTAGAGTCTGTAGAATAGAACAAAAATAATAAATAAAATCTTTGGAGAAGAAGAGGCAAGCAAGCTAGAACTGTTATTTTCTTTCCAGAGGGAGAGATAGCAATATATTTCTGTTAGAAACTTAAGCTTTTTGTTATTTTTGCTCAGTGATTCTCTTCTTAGTTGATAAATTACTTCCATGGCTAAAAAATGTGGTTATCTCTTTCTAGCCAGTATGTATGGTTAGAATTTAAATAGTATCTTTGCTGCTGAAAGCACATTTTGTATAGGTAAGGAAAGTGCCAGTGAAGCTTGCTGGTGAACTTCATTGCTGAATCAAAGCAAACGTTCAGAAGTTCTCTTATCCTTATGGTTCAAAACTCCTAATACAATCTTAAAGCACAACTAAACAAAAGGGAAAAGGCAAGAGTAAGATATTATGAGATAATCACACCTCTAGGCTGCTTTTGAGCATTGAGTTGACTGTAAAGGTCTAAACATCCTCTTCACAGAATAGTCTGTTTAACAGTTACCACTATAGAACTGTCAGCTCTTTTCATCTACTCAGCCAACTTTTGATGTATTTGACGTTGATATATTTGCATCTGGTTTATTCTGCTGTCTTTGGGCTTTCAAACCTGGCATCTGGCCAAAAAAAAAAAAAGGTCAGATGCTGTCAATGTATTTTGTTTTCTTCTGTAAAATAGTAGTTCTTGAGAAAAAGGAAGAGCTGGTATTCCTGTCTGTGATATTTACATTAGTTAAGATAGAAAAGATTCAGAGATTAATTTAATGCAAATTTTAAAATATATTTTACATTTTTAATTTTTTTAAAATGCATATTTGGTAGGTAACAGTACAACTTGTTAAGATGCTACAGACAAAGTATTATTGCATTTTAAATCAAGATAAATAATTTCTCAGATAATTTGAAAATGTCAGGTAAGGGATGCTTTGAAGCTGACTTTCTTAAAGAAGGATAATGACTCCAAAGTTGGGTTTTGGGGATTTTTTTTAGACTAAGAGGTCTCCAGAGAGTGTCCATATTTTCTAAGGACTGACATGGCTTTTTGATAGACTACAGCTCATTCTTACTATTAAAATTTTAGGCACCACAGCCTCAGTCCATGGACTGCAGGGTGGCATTTGGCATTGTACTTAAACAAATTTTTAATGGAAAATCCTTTATCCTCATGCTTGTGTCTACATATTTACCATTCTGCTAATGATATACTGATATTTTTATAGAACATAATTTAATGTGAGATGCAAACTATAGAAAGCATTTGTAAAATTCTAAGCATACATTGTCAGCACTGAAAATATTTCAGGTATCTGAATTCTATTTTAATTATTTTTATACACTCTTCCAACTTACAGAAAACCAGAGTGTTGTTTTAACTGCCTTGTCAATTAAAATGCCCTTTAATTGCCTGGAAATGTATCCTGAATTTGATTCAATTCCTAACACTTGTTCAACAAAACTGGTTGATGGTTACCCATTTCTGGACCAGAGTTTATTACAGGAAAAACATAAATGAACTCTCTGTGGAATTTTGCAAGATTTCTGGAGAAATGTGCTATCCTCTTTGTAGCTCAGAACTAGCAGGTATTCTCGGCCCAGCTTTGCTACTAACTTTCCTGTGTAACTTTGGACAAGTTGCTAAATTTCTGCTGCCGGTTTTCTTGCTTTGTAAAAGAAGCTAATAGTAACTTGACACCAAATAATTTGATGAGTCTGAGTGAATGTTTGCAAAGCATTCAGAGAACGGAAGGTGGGAAAAGTTAGGAAAGTCCTAGCCTCTGCTAGCCAAAGGGGATATTTACAATAAGCTCTTATTTTATGCAGTGAAATTAAAATGTTGAAGCGTATAACCAGATGAGACCGAGACTGATCTAAAACAAAATATAGGAGGCATTTTTTGACCTTTCAACAGAAATTATATAAGCAGTCTCAGGTTATCAATACTCCTTTGTTTTCCTTCTCTTTGTCCAGCACTCTGAAGAAACACAGGGTTGGTTGTTTGTTATGAAGAGAGAAGGCAACGCTTCAGAGTGGAAACAATTGTTCACTGTTCTTTATACAGTTCCTATAATGCTTGTAACTAGCATTTACTGCTTTTCTTAGCGCTTCTTTATCTTCAAAAAGCTACACAAATAGTTTCTAGTCCTGAAAATGACAACAGCAGAAGGAAACCAAAACACTCACTAGCCCTTTTCAAGTATGAAAGTTTCTTTCCTCTTTCCCAGTTTGATGTGACTGAAAAGAAAAAAAAAAAACAACAAAACAGTGTTAAACACTGGCAATCTGGCACATGAACACTTGCCTGTTATGTTCCCTTAACTCCCATTTCCCTTGGTTATTGTTGAGAAAATCTGTGCTATTACGTATAATCCAGTCCTCAGAGTTTAAGCAAATTAAACACTTGGGATCAAATTCACACATAATATAAGACCATGCACTTAATAGAATTATACCAAAGATTATTTTTTCCTTGGTGTTACATTATTTGATATCTCTTTTACAAAGTGATTTGTGGATTTATGAAGCAGTTTAGTAGCACTGACAACTTCATTCCAGAATGTCCGAAGAGCTTTTTCCATCCTGTATTTTCATCTGCAACGGTTTAATATAACTAATCCAGCTTACTGAGGAAAGAAATTTCTGTCTCTGTGACAACTCCATTCTCAGTCTTTGCTGAAACTGTCCACAGGATGCCAACTAATGCCAAATTTTATATTGTTTTTCTGAAGTCCACAATGAGCTGGATTGAGGCCACTTGCCTAACGGTATTCTCAGAGTCAGAACTAATTATATGCTTTGCTGATGCCAGATTTTTATTAATAATAATAATAGATCTAGTCCTGAAATTGAAAAAAACAAGCAAAAACCAACCAAACAACAAAAACAACAACAAAAACCCCAACACAAAACAAAAACACCAACCAACCAAAACCAACTTGAGAATGTTTTCTGTAAATAAAGCCTGAAGGGCCAGCCTCTTTGAACCGAAGTTACTGTATTCATAGAATCATAGAATCATAGAATTGGCTGGGTTGCAAGGGACCTCTGAGATCATCAAGTCCAACCCTTATTCTAGCATCATAAAGTAAAAAGCCTAGCTAGGTACAAGTTTGCCATCCTTTCAGGTGCTGCAGGGAGCAGAGGTGCCTGTAGAAATATTAGAAGCTCTCTCTCTTCATTTGACTCATTTCCTCAGTGTGGCAGAGAAAGAATAAACAGGCCTTCAGCTTCTGCTTGGTAAAGAGCAAGATCTGCTAAGAAAAAGAGAATTCTGGGGTGAGGCATTGCCTCAGCTGAGCTCAGTTCTTGCTTCTCTGAGATTTGCTGTGTGTCCTCAAGCCATCTATTTTACAGCCTTGTGCCTGTTATCATGTGGATAAATTTAATTCATTCATACTGCTCTACCCTGGACAAGGGGCGTGGGCCCTGATTTGTGAGTGAAGAGGAATGGAGCTGGTGAATCAGCGGTGCTGTGTGAGTGCCATGTGTGTAAACGTGTGTGTGAGCACATCCACATCCAGATGTGTGGTGTGGGCACAGCCCCAAACCAGCCTTTGTGAAGGAAAGGGTCGTCTGGGTGAATGGCAATACTAAGCACCTACTTCGGGCAATAAATTAAATTCCAGCCTACTCTTCTGGGGTTTGTAAGTGCCCGTGCTCCTGTATACCTCAGATTAGGTGGAGACAGCGTGTCCCAGAGTGCAGCGCTGCTGTCACTGCCACACACCCGTGACACCCTGCCGGGACTCTGCCTTCCTCCCTTTAACCTTGGTGCCTGCCCCTGTGACTTCGTGTGCACCGAAACACGAGTTCTGCAGCCCTGTGGCCTTTCCAGGCCCGGTGACCGAGACACCTCCGCTTCTGTCGGTGGGCCCGTCTCCGGTTGCCGCTTGCCTCCGGGCCGCCCCCCGCGCCCCCTCCTCCCCGGCAGCCGTGCCCCCCCGCCGGTCACTGCCCCTGACCCTCCCCGCACGGCGCTGTCAGAGCGGATCAGCGGGAGCGGCACTGCCATGGAGCGGCCAGCGGCAACGAGGAGGAGGAGGAGAAGGAGGAGGAGGAGGAGGGAGAGGAGGAGGAGGAGGAAGGGAGAGATTAGCGCGGTGCCGGCTGGCGCAGAGGCGCGGCTGAGCGCTCCAGCGGGAGCCCGGGGCCTGCGGAGCCTGCGGGAGGCAGAGGCGGAAGGAGCGGAGATGCGGCTGCTCTCCCCGCGCTGATAACGCTGCCAGCCGCTCGCCTAGGGGAGGGAGGGAGGGAGGCAGGCGGGGAGGGGAGGGGAGGGCAGGGCAGCCAGGTCCCTCCGTCTGTCCTTCCCGCTGCTCTGCGGACCCAAAGGCTGCCCCTGCAGTCCCCTCCTCTCGCTTTTATCCCAGCCCCGGAGCAGAAGCCGCCGCCGCCGCCCCCTCTCTCTCTTCCTGCGCTCTTCCCACCATGAGCGGGGCTGTTTTCACCTTATAAAGATGGCGGTGTGGGATCGCTACAACCTTTAGACTAATGACTGTCAGAAACATCGCCTCCATCTGTAATATGGTGAGTGCTGGCGGGCAGGCGCGCCGGCGGGGGGCGGGGGGCGGGGGCGGCACAGGAGCCCCTCCTGGGGCCGGCGGAGGGGGCTGCCCGCTGGGTCGCCAGGCAAAGGAACCCACCACAACCCTGCCCTCGGCGGCGGGGCAGCCGAACGGGCTGGGCCGGGACGCGGCTGGGATGGGGGTGGCCGCCGGAGAGTGGCGATGTCCCGAGGAGTTTTCCCGGAGTGGGCCGGAGATGCTGAGCCCATGCCGGGCCCTCCGGAGGGGAGCTGGAGGCGGCTGATACGCCTTGCAGACGGAGCCGCTGCCCGCCCTTCCTCCTGCTGCCCTTCATCCTGCCCTAATAATCCTGCGAAAAGACCCCAGAATCGGGCTCTGAATCCATATTAAATGAGCGAGTCCATTTAACCCTCTCAGACAGGTACCCTGTAGTCTCATGGGGACAGGAGCTTCTGGGGTTACACAGAAAAGGAGGCTGTTTGCACGTCTGATTGCACTTTCGGATCCTGATGCTATCTATGCACATTTTTTAGGAAGTCTTGACTTTAGAGTTAATGTCAGGTTTTAGCTTGGACTGCACACTGCCTGGAGAGCTCTTGAATATCTTAGTTTTCTTTAAATCAGACTGAGCAATTAGGAAGGAATAAGGAAACATTAATATTTTTGTTTATTATGTTCAGACTTTGTCACTTTCCTCCCTAGGAACAGTTGAAAGGGCAACCTTCTGCATTGTGCTTGGGTTTATTTTTAATCCTAACAAACTTGAGGCATCTGATTGGGTTTAGATTTTTTAAACTTTCTGGTGGGGGAAAAGAGAGCTCAAACTTTGTCAAAGGTTTATGAATACAGTGAGGCAGTAATAAACTTGCCAAAGGAATGGGTATGTGCTAAGCACTCCAGTGTAAACAGAAGATAAGCAATTTTCTTCACATTTTATTGTTTTAGTCTATATTTTCCCCCCTTATTTCCAGGTTCTTCAAGAACAGCTACACACAGTTGCCAGCCTCCCTCCATGTGGTGCCCCAGCATGCCTTGTGCTGGTGATGCCACACATACCATTCATCTGCCCTGGAGAATGGAGCCTGCCTCCAGGGTAAGGCAAGGGATACAGCCCAGAGGCCTGGCTCCTGCAGGGGCAGCAGCAGTGGTCTGGGGGAGGGAGTGCCCACTGTGAGCCTGCTCCCTTTCCACATGTCCACACTTCCACTTAAGTGGGCTTGCTCTTTTGCTTCCAAACAGATGTCCGGGAAAACCCATGCATAGTTCTGACTTAGCCTCAGTCCTCCCTTTGAAATACCTGCCCTGAAATGCAGAGAGGGAAAGTTGGATTTGGGGTTAAAAATAATTAATGCCAAATCCAGGCTTGGGGTACAATAACCTGGGTGCTCACCTTTCTTTACCAACAGTAAGTAATTTTATAACCTTTTCATTGTTGTTAATAGTTTCCAGTCCTGTACTGCAAAGAAAGGTTTAGGAAACAGCACAGAACTGAGAAGAAAACCTGGATGCACTTCCCTTCCATCTGAGGCAGGCTCCAGTTTGCACTGCTGATGAATGGTGGGAATGCCCTGGAGACTCTGTCAGAGAGCACCACATGAAGGGGAGCTGGAGACTGTTAGGTGGTTGTAAAACTTTAACGCTGGCAAAAAGTACTAGGAACTCCATGATTTCTTTTGTGTGGTTTAGACAGATGCACTTGTACACTTCTCCCAAAGAAGATTCACTAATTCACAGCAGAACTGATGAGGTTGTTCTAATAGTATACTGCTCAGCACTCACTGCCAGTATATCATGCAAAATTAGCACCTGAGAAAAGGAGAGAGCCCCAGGCAGGAAAAGCATATAAGGGCAATTCTAGCTCGTGGTCATCAGTACTGTGGCAGCAGGTGAAGTTGTTTAAAAATAATGTTTTAAAGCTAGGCATTACTTAGGGTCTGTATACTTAGCTTTTAGACATGTTGTCATGTGCTGGTAACATTTAGTCTTTCTTGGATAACCCATAGGGACTGGAAGATATTTTTAGGAAAAAAGAAGGTTACAGGAATTTTGGTCTGTAAAAGAAAAGTAAGTTCTTGGAAGTGTTGGCAACACTGCATTATGGTTCCTCAAAAAAAAAAAAAAAAGCCTGGGTGGATGAGGTTTGGACTAAAGACTCTGTAAAGGGAACTATGACAACTCTCCATAAGAATGGGACTTTGGAAGGCTAGAGGTATATGAAAAAATCTTTTACCTGCACAAACCCTGAATATTTGTAGTGCTAGTTTGACTTAGGGCATCTGTAGAGATCTGCCAGACAAAGATGTTAATTCCCAGAACTTTTTCCTGCACTATATAACTTAGTGCTTGAAGATCTGAATACTTAACATTTGTGGACTAAGAAATAGCTGCATAATTCTTAGGTAATATATTTGGTATAGAGTGCTGCATAATAATATGTTACTGAATTTTCTAACATGGTTGAACATAATAATGAAATAAAAGTTTTGTTCTTCGTCTTTTTCCATTCCATTCTACTTGAGAGTGTTCACAGAGATTATTTTTTTTCTTAGCTTTTGCAAAAAAAAAAAAAAAAAAAAAAAAGGATGATGCTGGCTGATTTTCTTGGAGAGAAAGGTCAAGAGGTAAGAGAGGCAGTGGAAGGAACTGGTCCTGAGATACCTGTCCTTCTCAGAATGCAACATAGATAATATTTTCAATGCTAGACCTTTCTTGACAAAGTTTTTTGTGTTTGCTTGTCCAACTTCTTTCATGTCCTAGAGTGGAAAAGGAGATGAAATTTAGCTGAATGAGTTTAGCTCAAGGGAACTTGGCTAGTTGACATGTTAGGGATACATGTTTTCTGTTTAATTGTCTGGCTGAGCTCTTGTACCTCAGGTTGTAATTTTGGTCTCCTGAAGATGGTAGAGATTCAGTCTTACCCAGGAATAATCAAAACAAGTGTAGTGAAGCAAAGAAGCCAGGAGCAGTATTTGATTTGCTTGCAAAAGAGTCACAGTAGGAGCTAACGAATAAGAAAAAAAATCTTAGATGCAGACTTTCCACTTGGCACATTTCTTTGTAGTAAATATACAAACGCACAACATCTAGATTTAAACAAAATTCCTCTGTTGTCTTTTACCAGTTTTGCGCCCCCTAATTATAATAACAATAGTGCTAGTTATTATTCATTTATTTGGTTAATATCACCAAAAAGCTAAAGCTTTCTCTTTGGGGTGGAGGGAACAAAGCCAATGCAATCAGAGAGATTCTTATGTGAGTGAAGTGACCCCGCTCACTGAGAAGGGAGGTCTCCTCCCCAAGATGTTCCTCTAACCTGCCTTTCGGACACTGGGAAAGTCCATCCACTCTGTCTCTGCTCTAGCTTAACCATGGCAGGAAGTATACAACAGGCAGCCACCAGCTTTTTATGTAATACAGGAATGGTTCATGTGAAGAAATCTAAGATACACTGAAGAAACCCTGTCTGAAGGGACACCAACACCTGGTGCCACGTAACCCCTGGAGATGGTAGACACAGGGCAGGAGTGTGCATTTATCCCCTAGGATGCTGTAATCCTGTGTCTGTGAGATAACCTGAGGACTCAAGTACGTGATGCTGGTTCAAAGATAGATAGATATGTTGGCTTTTTAAGATCCTTGTTTACTGAGATCCTCTGCAGTATGTTTCTCTGTTGATGAGCTTTTGGTACAGCCTTGAGTTCTGAGTTAAGTTCATGCTGCTGCTGTGGCCTAGGGATATTACTGCTCTGTGCAGTGAAGGACATCTAACATCCAACCATCTCAGAATGTATTGACATGCATGTTTACAGAGATGGCTAATAAGCCCTGTGGACTATATTTCTCCTAAATACCTTTCATTATTCTTCTGAGAACAGCTATTAACACCCCCCTTTCATAATTCTGTAGTGCTAATTCATATAACCTGATTTGCACTTCAGAGTGGTCTGTCAATATAATAAATAGAACATTCTGAGTACATTCAGATCACTTATGACACAAGGTATCAGGTAAGGTAGCTTAGAGTTGCTCCTGGTAGTTGTTGTGTACGTATCCTTCTGGAAAAAAAGTTGAGACCCTCAGATTAATTTTGGTTTTAATTAACTGGGCTTGCATGTTACCTGTTCTTCTCATAGCCCCTAAGAGTTCTGTAACAATTGGTGTTTTTCTTCAGGAAAACATCCACACAATTAATGAGGAATTATGTGAATACCGATGAATGTCACCTTTCATTTTTAAAAATCAAAATGTTTCTAACCATCCTAGAAAACAGCTGTAGAGAAAAACATTAAAAACTAGGAGTCTCTACATTCAGGAAGCAAATAAGAATTAACTGTTGCATTTTTTGTTTGGTTGATTGGTTGGTTTTTGGTGTGGTTTTGTTTGTTTGTTTATACTATGGTTTTAGAGAATCATAGCAGGATTTTTTTTTTAATATAGGGAACTGGCAGAATGAGGACTCAAGGTGTAAGCATAGATTTGGAAAATGCTTGATATAAAAAACCCAAAACAATTGTAGTGCTGTAAAAGCATTACAAATACTTTTACATTTGACTGCTGTAAAAGTAGTCAAATTCTGCTTTCTATAGCAACAGAGTTATTGGATCACATAATTGATCACTGACTTTCAACTGATCTACTCATTTGGAGAACCTGCAGTATATCTTTCTTTGTGACTTTTAGAACTTCTCATACACAGAGATTAAAGAAGAATCATACATGCCAAGACAGTAAACCAGCTATCTGAAGGCATGTTTACACAGATAAAGGAAAATAGATTTTTATATCCAAAATGATTAGTTTTAGGCAGATCAAGCGATGTAGTTAGAAGCGTAGTCTCAAGACCGCACCATTTCAGTAAAATACATAGGCAATACAGAAATATGAAAAATACAGAGAATATGAAGTCTCATTATTGTAATACCTTTCTTAAATAATGAGAAAGTTGAGGCTATGGCTGAAAAATTAGTACTGGGCTGAAAAGCAGAACGTATGCATTCCATAAAAGACAAATAGAAGTCCACAAAAGATGTTTTTTATTAGATATGCAAAGTGAGAAACATCCTAATACATAATTTCCAATGTGTAACTTAGGCTAGTACCTGAGGCTTGTCTTGCATGAAGAGCTTTTTTATGGTCGAAGTGGTTACCATGCATTTCCTAGTTGTTTAGAAGACAAGCACAACAGGGCAATTCCTGAATACAGTCTGGTTTACAGTGTGTTTCTTTCAGATGCATGGAAGTCTTTGGCTTCAAGCTGATGAATTAAGAACAAGCCAGCAGTTATGCTAAATACCTTGATAAAGGAACCTCTTAATTACAGCTCAGGTGGCTGAGTGAGTCTGAATTGTGAAAGAGATGGGATTAAAAGCAGACTCTGGACCCTGATTAACTGTGTGTGGTAGGCAAGTGCCATACAGGAGGTAAAGTTCTGATGGGCTTGAAGAGCCACTCTGTGGAGTGTAAATCATGGCCAATCATCAGCTTCTCTTTTACTGATCTTCCTTTAGTCTGAACAAACTGTTCTTGGCTGGCTGTTTGATAGATACACTTGTGTATATTTATGTATGGTAGGTACCCTTAACACATAGTCCATGAGTACTTCTGGGGAAGAAATGAGCATACATCTACACCATCAGGGCTCCATTATAATCCTGTTCTTGGGTATGCTCTGCCTTTGCAGAGAAGGTTTCAAACCAGCCTTTACTGGGTATTTAGTGTTGTGGCTATTTAATTTTATTTCACAATTAATGACCTAATAATAGTTACACCCGTCCTAGGACAATAAAGTCTCTAACTGTCCACTGAATTCCATTTGATAAACATTTCTGATGTATGTCAGTCAAACCTGAAGGTTTCCAGTGATAGTTATTACATCATGTCTCTAGGCAGCCTGTCACAATGCTTCAATGTCCTTATGACTACAGTGTTTCCTAATGTCTCACCCGAATCTAAATTACCATAATTTGAGCTTGGTACTCATCTTGTCCAGCCCTGGGTTCGAGAACAGACTGGTTCCCTTTTGTAACAAACTATATATTAGGAATTATTCTCATACCCTGCCTCAGCTTTTTCCATCTTATCAAATACAACCCCATTCAACCCCTTTTTATAGGTCATTTTTCTCTGAAGTTGATTTTTTTTCCTTTTTCTGCCTTCTTTCGGATTGTCTTCAGTTATTTGCATCTTTCTTAAAAACTTAGCACCCAAACCTGGACATAGGGTTGGTCTGAAGGTGCACCCTGAAGTTTTACCAGGATCAATTTACACAGGAAATTTACTTAAAGAACTTTGCAGACTCCTGTCTACAATAATTTCATTCTGTTTGGTTTTGGTTTTGTTGTTTTGTGTGGTGGTTTTTTTCTGTTGTTGTTGTTGTTGTTGTGTTGGGGGTTTTTTTGTTTGTTTTTTGTTTTTTTTTTTTAATAGCACTGCATTACCAATGCTTATTAATTGTATTCTACTTTGTGGTCTTTAGACTTTTTTTTTTTTTAAGCACTACTACTTTAGTCAGCTGTTTCCTATTCTGTAAATGTAAGGATGATTCTCTTCACGTTCATTTGCCTCAGCTGAATTTTATCACTTTTTAGAGCACTTATCTCAAGGAAAAACTTTGTCAAAAATTGACTGTCAAAAATAATTTTGAATTCTAGACCTGTCCTGCAACGTACCTGCAGCCTTCATATCTCATCTTGTTTAATGAAGATTTAATGAAGACATTCTTTCTTATGTCTCCAGGTTATCAAAGAGTACCCAGCTGGTGCATCTATGATGAAGTCTAGAAGGTGCCTTGCCTTTAGAATGCTCTGAGGCACAGTGTGTGCACTCTGGGTGGCCGAGACAAAAATGTTATTGAAGAAATTATAGTCTGTAAGCAAACCTCAGTCTCTTTTTCATTTCTGAGGCCATCTTGAGGTTATGTGTTCTGAAGAAGGAAACTGGCCAAAAAAAAAATAATGTTTTTCCTACTTGTTCCAAGAAAAGCCTGAGTGCCACCAATCCAAGAAAAATTAAGCTGTGAATGGAAAAAGACTCATGAGAGAATACTGAGCTGAAGTTTGATAAAGGTTGTTTAATCATGGAAAACTTAAAAGTCAATATTAAAAAGAAAGAAACAACCAAACCAAACCAAACCAAACCAAACCAAAAAACCCCGCAAGTTATGGATTTAGATACTTGACCTGTAAGACTTCACTAGAACCTTGCTTTCAGTACTTTTTTTGCTTTGTGCTTTGAGAAAACTAACCTTTTTAAAGTTTTGAACACTTTGTCCAAGATTTGAAGAGGCTCAGGATTTCAGGCTTCCCAATTTTTATTAATTTCTTGGTAACCACACTGTAAGAGCTGAGTTATTTCTAGTATAAGCAATTCTTAGATCTGTGATTAGAGATATTTTAGTGCATCCAGCAAAAAAACACAAAACATCTCCTTTCAAGCTCTTATAGTTTGCCTTTGTGATGAGAAAACTCTTTAAAAATGCACAAAAAATTATTATTTAGATACATTGTTTTAAATCACTTCTCCTTCAAAAATATGAGTATACAGTGTTTTTTTGGTCAGTCAACATCCTTTTACTGTTTACTATGATCCCTTATGTTTTTTATAGCATCCTCTTGTACTTTTATCTTGTGGCAACAGGGACCCAAAGTAGCTCTGCCAGAGGAACAATAAAATATTACTTTGCGAAAGAAAAACATGCAAAAACTAATCTGGTGAAATTCAACCATGCTGTGGGACTTACATTTTACAAAGAAACATTTCAGGTTTGGCATTTAATATCTGTGAGTTTGGAAAAAGGCTGGCTCAGCTATTCTTATTACTCACCATACCTCTGAAAGTTAAGTTTGCCCCTGAGGACAAAGTCCAACACCAAGGACAGGTGACGTGTCTGCTGGAAGCAGTTCCATTTATACTGCATAGTGTGAGAGTGCCTGCTCTTCCCTTACTCTGGATTTCTTTGTGATGGCTCTGGGACCTAAGTTTGGATTTTATTTACAGTTGCTTCCCCTCTTTTGAGTTATTCATCATTGCCATTTGCTGGCCAGGAGTTCTTCCACATCTTTCTTTATTTTCTTTTTCCCTTCCTTCCCATATGCTGTGCCTTCCAAAATACTGAAACTCAGGCTGGCTGGCCCTGAAGCCATTTCTATTTTTATTCTAATTTCTCTTCTACCAGCCCAGACTGTCACCCTTAGTTTGTCTTAAGTCTTCAGTTTCTCCCTTCAGGAAACAACTCTATTTCTAGCACATTGCTCTCACTTTCCTTGAATACTAAGAAAAAAAATCTAGTTCACAGCTGTATGTGGTCTGAAGCCCTTTTTCATGGACCAGCCATCTTCCTTCATTGATATCCTGTTCTTTATATATTTGTCAAATTTCTGTATTTCTGGTTCAATTTTTATGTATTTTTTCTTAAATTTTTTAGATTTTTTTGTGAAAAAAGTTATTTCTTGTTATTTATTACTTTGAATTTTATTATTTGGTAGTTATTCATAACGTGTCTGTTTATTTAATAAATTTTCCATAGGTGATATATGAAATGTCCTACTTACTTTACTGCACTCATTTACTTTAAATTAAGCACATGCATATTTTTAGATAGTGCCATTTTTTAAATGCTCTATCACACTGGAAAGTCTAATCTGATTTGCCATCTCTGTTTGCAGTGTCTTTCATACCAGCTTTATTCCATTTTTCATCCTCCATAGAATAATTGTATTTAGGTTATTTTACTACATGTAATTTAATAACCTAATGTTTTGTTTTTCCCTGCATTGTTATTTTGTTCACATGCTAAAGTGCAAAGGAGCAGGAGGTTTTTTTTCTTGATCTGTTTCATATGACACAAAGCACAAATTAAACTCTTAGCAACATTATCAGAAATTCCAGCTGAGAAGAAAACTGGCAGACTTATCCATTGGAAGGCCCAGAGCAAAATAGCAAGAAAAAAAAAAAAAAAAGGTCATATGGCCAGAAGGCTTTTGGAGAGATGCTGTGGTAGAAATCTTGGCCTAGCCTGAACTGACCCATGCTTGGCTATGTCCCTAGCTGTATGGTTTTGCCATTTCATAAGGGCTGACTACTGATTGCTGAATTAAATGGTAAAACTTCAGAGAAATCAACTGTTACGGTCCGGAGGTAACATTTAAAATTTATTTTTGTTTGGATACGCGAAACAAAGTCCAACCATAAAATGGTCGAGTGCAAGCAGATTTTATTTAACAATTAATACAGGCAAAGATATGGAGCAAGGCGAAAGAGGGAGAGATGAAAAGAAAATTTAATAAGAGAGAGAGAGAGAGGGAAAATGGTAAGAAAGATAGAGATAGAAAAGTGTAGGAAAAGGGTAAGATAGTGGGGAAAAATGAGAGAGAGAGAGAGAGAGAGAGAGAGAGAGAGAGAGTCACCACCAGGGGTCCGGCTGTCCAGCGAAGTTTTCTTCGGGAGGGTGCTGATCCTGGACAGGGTCCGCTGCAGGAATGGTGGTGGGTCAGGAGACAACAAAAGGCCAAGCATGGACAGCCATATATATACCCCCAGCCAAAGGTGCAGCTGTCAATCATCCAGGTTCCTTGGGAGACAGGCTGCCCAGAGGGGAGCAGAAGGGTGTAGTCCTCCACCCAGTCGTCAATTCTTATCTTCTTTCTGGAGAAATTCCTCTTCTGTTTAGCCAGCACATCATGCCTCCAGGAAGGTCCCAGAACTGAAGGTTGGCCCTCAGGAAAGGGGAGTAATCTCCACCCAGTCATCAGTTCTTATCTTCTTCCTGGTGCCATCCTTCAAGCCACCACAGCCAGGTACTTCACAAGTACAATGGAGGTGGCTCTGTTGTGCCTGGAGGGACCACCCAGCATTGCAGCTGGTGCTCACAGAAGAGTCTCCACCCAGAAGGTCTTATCACATTCCGGAGGTGTCACCTCCTGCTCTGTTCTGGCCAGACAAGTTCTCCACCCCACTCAGGGCTATTCATTCTTTAAAATTGATTCTTTTGAGACAATTATAAATCTGTGGTCAGAACCACACATCAACGTTCACCAATCCAACAGCATACATAACAGGAGTTTGCACTTTGACCTAGTTCTCATTCTCGTAAGATCTTGTCATTTTAGTGTACTTTTGGAAGTCGGAGGCAGTCTCCTTTGTTGTGTCTATACCATGATACAAATTTATTTAATAGCCCCAGATCCCAATTCATTGACTTATGTGGCCTCCCCTCATTTCAGGCTCTGTGGCTGCATTGCCACTCTTCTAGTTTTTAATGAAATTATAGCACATTCAGCCGCAATAGGATATTTCTCCTAGCTAAAGGGCAGGATCATTTATAAAACCATAGGCTATGGATTGCATTTGAAATGTTTGAGTAGGTTTTCACTGCAGAAGTGAAAAAACCAACTTGCTGGAAGTGGGAATAAGCACAATCATGCTTAAAACCATGTTAGATCTACAGGGTTGATTTTTGCTGCAGATTACCTTCAGTAGACTAGTATGTGCTCTGTATATGATATGGTTGGTTTAAACTAAGTTCTAAATAATTTTTAACACATTTCTAATAACATTTTTTTTCCAGTTTAAATTTTGCTTACTTGTCTTGGGTGAATAGTTTCTGGTATACTTTAGCTGGAATAATTTCCAGTCACCTCTGCCATCATGCCTACTGTTCCTTGAGGAGGTTCCCTATGCAAAACTTGAACTATAAATGCAACATGGCATGGTTTGAGTTTACTAAACACTAAATAATCTGTCTAAATTTTTTTTTTCCATGTAAGAAATATATCCTGCCCTGAAATATTGTATCTCTGTGCTTCTTATCTGTTTTCGTGCTCTTTTTTTTCTATGAATTTAAAAGTACATTTTTGGAGACCTTAAAATCAACCAGACTGAGATTGCCTTTGGTGTAAGCAGGCACAACTCCTAATGAAGTCCATGAGAGTTATGTCAGTTTACCCAAAGACTGAATTTAGCCTCTGTTTTATTGGGAAACCAGCATGCAGCTCTTCAGTTTATATTAGCAGAAGCCAAGGCCTGGTTTTGTAGAGGTAAAACTCTATGACAAGCTGTTACTAAGAAGATGGTTTTTCAACAGCACGTACTTTGGACATTTCCATGGAATGTGTAGCTTTTATATATAGATCAGTTAGTGCTCATCATGGATTTGTTTGGTTTTCAGTGATAATTTTGTTTGGCAAATCCTGATTCTTGCTCAATATTTACAAGACAATTTAAACGCTATAAAGAATTTGTCAGACCATCTGGCATCTGAAGTAAGAAACTCTGGCCTCAGAGGAAAGACAAACGAGTATCATAGGAGCTACCAGTTAGCATTACATTTTTACACTTACATGCTACTTGTCTAACAGCATACACTAACCTGCAATTTATGAGAGAGCTGAAAGTAACTTTTAAGAGATATTATTTTTCATCAGTTCTGGAGGGACAGTTCTTTTCAGTGTGGAAACCACTTCCAGCAGAACTGGAAAAACACATTTCATTCTTATGGTAGAGACCTTGATTTGAACACTAGAAGTGTAATTGAAGAAAACCTTTCCTTTGGTCTGAGTGCTGTACAATGAGTATTAACATGAAGTTGGGTTTCTTCAGGAGCTGCATTAATCTTCAGTAGACCTGTTTTTCCTTTATCAGACAAAGTTCAAGAATAACCATGGCTGTTTGCTTCTCTGTTAATACCAGACAGGCAAACATTGTGTCAGTTTCCTCCCTCTCCTGAAGCTGGATGCTGTGCTGAATATGTGCATCTCTGTCCAGGCTGACTTTCCAAGCAAGGAAACTAATCTTTGTATGGAACTCAGCACAATTATAGTACTGTCATCTCAGTTGAAAGGTAGCCAATAATTGCTTTGTATAGATCATTCCTTTTCCCAAGTTTCTCACCGAGGCATAGCAGAGCTCAGTGAGGATGTGGAACATATCTCTTGAGCTTTGCATGGAGCCTTGTGCAAGTAATGTCCTTCAGTCTTAAAGGGAGTGTCACATACACCACGTCTGGAGATTTTCTGGAAGATGTTAACTTGAAGGAGCTCTTTTACTTTCAAGTCTTGTAAATTCACAGAGAGCACCTGTGCTGAGTTTCACACCATTGATTCTGTTGACTGCAAGATCACCTTCTTTTGATAAGTTGACATGAAATAATAATCTAATACAGCAAGCAGGGGTGGTGGCTGGTGCAATAAGGAAACACAAATCAGGCTTTGGGGGGGAGATGGGGAAGGGACACTGGAATTATAAATTTGAATACCAGTAACTTTGAAAATTTTAGCTGATTAAGTATCTGAGCAAATAATATAATGAGCAAACCTCAGGAACACAGGAAATTCCAGAATTTTATGTATTTTTTGTATGTGTTGGCATGTTTATAAGGGCATCTTACATGGTTTTATGAAAGTCAACCAACTGCACTGTTCTTGTGTGATAGAAATTCTTAGACATACTATATCAATGCTTCCCACTGCAGAGCATGCTCAGTAAGAAAATCAATGTCTGATGTCAGTACTACAGTTATCATACAGATTTAAAATCGGTTAACTGATAGGTCTTGAATAAACATATGTAGAGAATACCTGTCCAAATACAGCCTTTTTTGTCAGGTACCATAAGCTTGTAGAGAGGTTAAGAGTGAAGACATTTGATTTGGCAGCAATCCAGCTTGCTTGCTTGATGACCCAAGCTTGTTTTAAAATGGGTATTCCAATACAGCGATTCTACAGGTAACATTCAGAATTATTTGTTGTACTTCACTGACCTGTAGTTATGAAAGTGATTTTGCTCTTGGAGTGAAGATACAGCTGAACATAACTTGTCACACCAGGTGATTAAGAGATGTAACAGTGCTTGGGCTGATGTACCCTTAGGTGTTAGATGTCACGAAATGACAGATATATTACACTTGCTTTTGATGTTTGTGGTGTTGTTCCTAGAAATGGGAGAGCCCAAGTAGGGACGAATTAGAAAGGATTCAGAAGAGTTTCAGTAATGTTTAGAAAACATGCCTTACATCTAGGAACTGATTTATCTGAGATAACTTTGCAAAAGATCAACAAGTATCTTCAGGAGGCAACAAAGTAATGGGGTCCAGCTGTTCACATACACAGTAAAAATAAGGGGGAGGTGGATGTGGGGAGACCTCCTGTTGTTGTGACCTGTTCAGTTCTAATCAGCCATTACTAGAGTGTCCAGCCCAGCTCCACTACCTAGAACTGAAAATGTTTATTGGCTCATGTGGCTGTCATGCTTGCCCCTTAGTAAGACAGAATTACCTTGGCTAATCATCTGAAAAAATGAGTTTCTATGCTGTCCATAACTTTATTTGAGAATCTTAATATTTTAAATAATTTCTTCCCTCTTTTCTTTCATAGGGCACCAATGCCTCTGCTCTGGAAAAAGACATTGGCCCAGAGCAGTTTCCTATCAATGAACACTACTTTGGTTTGGTCAATGTAAGTACCATTTTCAGTAGGAAAATCAGACACAGAAGTATGGATTTAATGTTACTTGCCCTTTGGTTTCTTCATTTCCTTTTTTTTTTTTTTTTTTTTTTTTTTTCTCCTCCTCATCCTGTTCTAATGTAGGATTGTCCTTTTTTGACAAAGTGCTGCCCACGTTCATATTTTTATGCAAAATGGGTTGCAAAACTGTATCAGATATTTGATGATAGCTTCATTACACCCTCAGAAAAAACAGTTTACTGTTCTATGAATTTTTCTAGAGATTAGAACACACACTTCAATAAACTCAAAGGCCTATTTTTTAGATGTGAAATGTGAGGGAGAAGTGATGGAACCATGCACACACAGCAGTCTGCATTGGTAACTCTCTTAGGAGGAGCCCCTTTATCTGACTAAGTAGAGAATGACTGAGAAAACTGTTAGTTCACTTGTTTATTCCCATATAAATAAAATAGACATGGTAATTCTTTCCACTGAAAACATTAGTCATTCTGCTACTGAACAGTAAGCTAGAGCCCAGCAAGAGTATATTAGTATATGGAAACATGCCTAACAAGACCCACTACAGTAAATATACTTCTAGCAAGTGAAAACTTTTACTTTATATCCTAGCTAATATAGAACACCACTGTTTTTTTCTGTGAAGTGTCAGGGGTGGGTGTGGAAACATATTTCTACAGCAGCTGCATGGCAAAATGGCTGGTATGTGACAGGAGCACAGAAGCCAGAAGTTGAATGAAGCTACTGCTTTTATTGTGATGCACAGGAATTAAGATTTTTTTAAATTTTCCATGGCAGTTTGGGAACACCTGCTACTGTAACTCCGTGCTGCAGGCGTTGTACTTTTGCCGGCCGTTTCGGGAAAATGTGTTATCATACAAGGCCCAACAGAAAAAGAAGGAAAATCTCTTGACTTGCCTGGCAGATCTTTTCCACAGTATTGCTACTCAGAAGAAGAAAGTTGGTGTTATTCCACCAAAGAAGTTTATATCAAGGTTACGAAAAGAGAATGGTAAGTATAAAACTGGAATCCTCTTAGTCATTCATATATTGATCAGGAAAATATAAATAAATGTTACTGAATGGGGTCATATTTGTCAGATGTTCAGGTTAGGTTAGCAAATCACTTTTAGTACTTTTGGGGGCAGCTGTCAGTGTAGAAACTGTGTGACCTAGGAGCGTTACAGCCACCAGTATCCCAAAAGACTCTGGAGGACAGGTAAGAGCTGCTGCTCTTGTTCTTAGAAGTCGTGGGCACAGTCTTACTACAGGGCATCAGGGTCCTTTCAAAGATGAGGTCAGCAGCAGCTTGTGCCTCATCTTGGAGTAGTTCTGCCTAAGGGATATGATGAACATCTTGAAATTAGAAAGCCTGCCACACAGTTTCATTTTGGCCTGGATTCACATCGATGTGGGTGGTATGCTTAGAAAGAGGGGAGCTTTGAATGAAGAGACAAAGTACAAATCAAACACCTGGAAGAAATTACTTCTTTGTGATGCATGTAGATGGGCAGACTGCTCATTCCAGAGCAGGCAGTAGAAAGTGTGACAAAGTTAGCTCTGAGTCATCCAGTGATAAACGCCCCCACACAGTTGGGGATCACTTTAAGGAATGGACTTTATGGTTTTAGCTTTTTTTAATTAGGACCAGACTCGTATATTAACCTGCTTATGTGTCCAGGCTAGAAACTGCAAAGGCCAAGAACCTGGACAGTTATTTCTGAGGAAATCCACATGAGATTTTTCAGGAGCAGGGGGACAAAAATACGTATTTCTTTTTAACACAGATTTTTTTTTCTTCAACACAGTGGGCAAAGAAAGCCTTCACTGGAGAAGTGCCCACTAAATCACCACTGAGATATTTTCCTCTCCCCCTGCAAGCATTTCTTATTGAAGAGGCTGAGTCTTTGTTCATCAGACTTGTGTGTGAAAAATTATCTTTGTTAGATAGTGTGATTTGTTACTCTTTGTAACAAATAACAAATTATCTTTGTTAGATAGTGTTATAGTGTTACTCTTTGTGGTGGGTTAACCTTGACTGGCTGCCAGGTGTCCACCAAGCCTGTCTCTCACTCCCTTTCTCAGCAGAACAGGGGAAGAAAATAGGATGAAAGAAAATTGTGCATGGAAATAAAGGTAGTTTAATAATAAAAAAGCAAAGGCTGCATGTAGAAGAAAAGCAAAGTCAAAGGAGACTTATTCTCTGCCTCTCATCAGCAGGCAATTTCCAGCAGTCCCTGGGAAGTAAAGGCTTGGTATATGTCAGAGTTGCTTTGGCAGACAACCACCTTAATAATGCTTCCTGCCCCACCCTGCACCCCCCCCCATTAATCTTTCTCTTAGCTTCATTTGCTGAACACAAAGTCACATTCTGTGGAGTATCCCTTTGATCAGTTTGGGTCAGCTGTCTCAGCTACATAACCTCATAACCTCTTGTCCACCCCTGGCCTAGCAGCCTCTGTGGGCATGGGTTGGAGAGACAGCCTTGCTGCTGCCCAAGCACTGCTCAGCAATCACCAAAATATGGGGTCATTATCTACACCATTCTAGCCCCACATATAAATCACAGCCTGTATGTGCTGCTCCGAGGGAAGGTAACTCCAGCCACAATACACTAGTATGTGTCAGCATGTAATGTCTACAGCTTCTGCAGCCATGGGTCTTATGGTCCAAATTCTGTGATGTTTTAAGTGTTTGAAGGACTGGAAATATATGTCTGAGAGTCAGCACTGCCTAAAGTTAGGCATCTAGTCAAAGAAATTAATTTAGGATGAGTCACTCTTGCTTTCCCCACTAACTGTAGTGAAAGCCTACAAAACCAGGTCCAAAGAACATTACCTTTTAGACAGCTGAAGTTAGGTTAGATGAAGCCTCCACAAAGAAGTTTCACTGAAATCAGAGTGACTGCAAAGCTGCATGTCCTTGGTGTGATTTTCAGTACTTTGCTGAAGAAGAGCCAGGACATGTATTTGGAAAGAAATGATGAATTATACTTTCTTTCTTGAAGGAAGGGGTATACTGAGCTTGAGAAATCTCAACTGTCTTCTTCACAGATCTTTTTGACAACTACATGCAGCAGGATGCACATGAGTTTTTAAATTACCTGCTCAACACCATTGCAGACATTTTGCAGGAGGAGAAGAAACAGGAAAAACAAAATGGGAAACTGAAAAATGGCAACATGAATGAAGCTGAAGAGAACAATAAACAAGAACTCACCTGGGTGCATGAGATTTTTCAGGGAACACTGACTAACGAAACCAGATGTTTGAACTGTGAAACTGTAAGCATTGGGATAGATTTTTTGTTTGTTTGTTTTGTGTTGTTACCCATTTCTAGATAGATACATTTTATATATATATAAATATATGAATCTTTTCAGACATCTGAGAATTGTGGATATTCCTGTAGACTTTACTTCTTGAAGTGAGTATATTCTTTTCTAAAAATTTATTTTTCTAAGCATTACTTGGCGATCATATGCCGAGTCTTGCTGTCCTAATGCATACCTCTACATCTAAAGTCCTTGCTAGTTGATCAGTACTCTTCCTTACTGCTGTAACTTTGGGAGAAGGTATTCACATCATTATTCTATGAATAAATGAAATGTTAAGATGAATTCGTGTTAATTCAGTTTTAAGAAACTGACTAGCATACAGATGGTTTGATATAAACAAACCATATGGTGTTTTTTTCTCTCTAATATTTTCTAGATGATGCCATCCATTTGAACCCTCTTAAGTTTGAAGGATGTGTAAAAATTAGTTTCAATTATGAAACCTGATTTCAAATCTCCTATCAATTTCAGTCATTTTCAATCACATCCTCCTACTTAAAGGGAAAAGAAACAATAATCAAAAATTCTCTCTGTGAGGTTGCTATGTGTAAGAGTAACAAAAACACCAAAAAAATCTGTCTGGGGGAGGATAGTGATACTGACTTTCCCAAAATGTTTGAATTAATCTCACCTTACCTTGCAAAGGTTTTTAATGGTATCAGGGATGCTGCTTCATATGGCTTGTCCTGTGTCCATTATTTTAATGAGCATCTGCAATTGTTGGTACAGCAATGCTGTAACTGGGCCAGCAAACTTATCTGGCCTAAGAATATGCTTTTAACTCAGACCAGAACTGCTACTGAGGACTTCCTCAAAAGAAAATGAAAATTTACATTATCTGCATTAAGATGGGAGAAGGTGCCCAAAGAAGGTACCTTGAGAAAGCAAGCTGAGATCAAATATCTAACTTGAGACAGTTGAAGTTAGTGAGATAAACTCTATGCAGGTCCTACCAAATGTGTAAAAGAATATATTCTGATACTTCAAATCAGAAAGGATAGCTCTGTACTCCAAGAAAATACGAATTCTCTGGAAACTTTGGTCAGAGAGTGGGAAAAGAGGAGACACAGTGACAGTCAACATGCAAACAGGAATTGGAACAAGTTTGGAACAAGCTTGTATAAGTGAAAGCATGAGACAGATGTTGAAAATTAATTATTTAATCTACTTAAATTACAAAACCCCAAGTAGTAATAGCAAGTTAAAATCACCAAAAGGGTAGAAATATATTTCTTTAACTGACAAGCTTCTTTAAATGTTTGTGGCCTAACTGGAAATTAATATCCAGTGTTTACTCAGACAAACTCTACTGCACTCAGGATGTTTCACTGGGTAACAGCAAAACTGCACAAGATCTTTATTAATAATTCAAAGTGAACAAAATTTATGGAAAAAATAGCACTAAGTATTGCTGCCGTAGGAAGACTTGTCTGTAGCATTCTTTAAATGCACAAATACTGTGTACTACACAGGATACCTTTCCAGATTGTTTTTCTTGTATTATTGTATCTTGAAATTTTGGGGAAATATTACAATAGGTTAAAGGATGTTTCTCTGCTAAAATATTCATATGTAGTGCATGAAGAATCAGATTCCAACAGTACTAATTCTCACTTACAAAGTGTGCATTTCAAGTCTGATTTTTCTACTGCCTTTAATTTTGGTCTGTATTATTCTAGCTCCAGTTAGCTTATCTTCCCCTTTCGGTAAATATTTGATGTGCTGAAATCAATAACAACATTACTAAATTCTTTGTGGTATTCAGATAAAACACTCTACTTGCCAAAAACTTTTAAAGTATTTAACCACTTTTTTGATATGCTGTGTCTAATAAACTGTAATTCCAGCTGTAGAGACACAACGTTCTATCTTTCAAATTCTAGATATGTGTTTATACTGCAGTTGATTGCTGCCAATTTTCTGGTTTCCTGTTCCCTGTGGGTCAAATCATGGCTCAAGGAGGATCTTTGTTTCAAGACCTTCTGTTCATTTTAATTTGGTGCACATTGTGCCTCTGTTCTTCTTTGATAATACTAACATTCATCATGCTAAAGGTGTTCCTCTGGATTCAGGACTGGTATGGACTGCATTCACTGCATTTATAGGATCCCTGACATAATGGAAAGATGAGCTGAAAGTAGTACCTAAAAAACATAATCCATAAAATTGCAAAAATCTGAGCATGAGGGACTTGGGTCAGAACAATGGATTCACCCCTCACTTAAGTGATCTGATGTAGTTATTCTAAGGAAATGCAGTCATAGGAGGCAAAATATGGAGTGTTCATACAGAATTTAATAAACAATTTGTTTTTATAAATATTAATATATTAATGTGTAGTAATTAATTCTGCAGTCTTTTATTCAGTTGAAGTATTAAATATAACAAGCATCTGTTTAGATTTTTTTTTTATTACTTCATCTTCAAGATTAAAGACTCTAAGTTAAAAATAGTTTTCAAAGAAAAAAATAAAATGTCTTTCTGTAAATATTTGGGGGTTACATTTTTTGAATCCCCTCTTTATTAGAATTTTTCTTCTGTTCTGTCTAAAAAAGCATCAGCAAAACCAGTATGATTTTGCAAAATATTATCACTTTGCCATTTTTGCTTTTATTTTTTTAAATAAAATACAAACAGAAACAATATTGAGTGGGGGAATTTAGCAGTGTGAACCAGAAACATAAAGCCAGCATTTTGAATACTCTATGGAGAGAAAGCATAACATGGTTAAATATGACATTTCTTGGCAAAATAATGAAAATAATCATGCAGGGCGTAAACTGTGATTATATAGTGTAATATATCATACAAAGGTTAAATAAAATTCCAGTAAAATAAGAAATTATCCTGTGTTGCATAACAAGGGAACATATGTACTGCACTTGTCATAGCTACTGCCTGGGATGAAGGTGGCACTTTAAGGAACAGTCACTGCAGTCACTGGCCCATGGTTTGTGGCCTTGTGTAAGTGGAAGAGATGGAAGCTAGACAGGCACAGTTCCTTATAAATATAGTCATGCTGAAAAAAAATACTAGAAAAAAAAAATAAAAGCATTGAAAGTAATTATTTTTGACTAATTTATGTCTGCAGAAGTCGTTCTGTCTTTAGCATTTGCACCTAGATGTAAACAGCATTTTACTAAGCAGATGTTTACTAAGTCTTTTACATGTATGTTTTTTGCAACAGGTTAGTAGCAAAGATGAAGATTTTCTTGACCTTTCTGTTGATGTGGAGCAGAACACATCAATTACACACTGTCTAAGGTAAACAAATGCTTCTCTTTGGTGGGCAGTTTCGTCTGACTTTGCTAGATTTTACAAGTCTAATAGGTACAGAAAAGAGAAGTAGAATAACACTGGGTTTTCAGTCTTCCCAAGCAGACAAAAAAGACTGTAAACTGGAAGATTCCTCTAATGACAAAATATACATGACTGTGCTTTGTTTTGCTTACTTTCTCTTTCAATTTATGTTTTTGAAAGAGAAAAAATCTCTTGGGGAAAATAATTGATTTTTTTTGTCATCTGGAAGAACTGCTGCAGAATAATAATTGGCTTCAAAGGGATTTAAGTGCTTATGTTTAAGCTTCTACTCAAGTGCTTTGTTGATTAGGACTTACACACATATTGAAAGTTAAGTGTGTGCTTTGCAGGATGAGTACAAGAGTCCTTAGAGGGCTAAAGATTTCAGAAGTCTACCTTTCTGCCATATAAGTTTCTTACTCTATGTCTCATCCTAAAATTATTATGAGAAGGCCTTTATTCTAAGTAACAGTTTTGCTCCTATTGTCCCATTCACTATTTAACATATCCTCAGAGATCAAAATAATTTTTGGATTCGTATGGATGATTATTCTGAGAGTTTGAAAATATCCAGTTCTGGCATTGATACAATAAAGCAATACCTAAATTCAAGACAATATATTGCTTCTCTAAAGTTATGATTGCCAGTTGGTCACATTACTCTTTCAAACCCCAAAATTGCAACCAAGTTTGAAATTGCACTTAATAACTATTCTGGAATGCCCAGGAAGGCTACCTGGGATCTCACCCCAAGCTGAGAGTTATGGAAAGAGAAAGCATATGAGGTACTGAACATTTCCTGAGCCAGAAAGCAGTGATTTCTCTGTGAGTACAACTGTAGTAACTTCTGTTACATTGTAAAGGCCTACATCTGGTAAGTTTTTTCCTTCTCAATTTGTGTTTGGTCTTCTGTAGGATTGTATAGCAGTCCCTAAAACTCAAGTAGTCCACACTGCAGTAACTAGCCTTATTTTAAAATGTGAGCAAACTGGAGACCAGCTTTGGAAAGGATTGCATTATTTTTAGGTTTTTGCCCCTGATGTCTCTGTCTGTTCACGGTCAATGAAAACTGAATCAGTATTGGTACTACAGGTGTCTGTTTGCACTGTAGCCACTCCTTTGAACTTGTTTTTGTCAGCATTAGTTAACCTTTTCCTATGGAGTTCAATGGCAATTTGAAATCACACTGACCTGCAAGGAGGCTGAAGTGTGCATCTTCTCATGTCCTTTCTAACCTAAGCTGTTATCTGGTTCTGTCTTACACAGTAACTGGAGGCTGAGCTCTGATTTTTTTTTCAGCTTAGTCTGGTGAACTTGTAGAAACTGCTACTGTATATGAGTTGCCATCTATCCTTCAGCTTTCTCCAATTTTCTACTTCATTTCTTAGTTATTAAGATCCTGAAATGTTTTGTACATCCCAGTATCTGCCTTTACTCCAACATCATGACATGCATTTGGAAGTCCTCTGATTGCTCCTTTCAGAAAGAAAGAGAAGCAAGTTTCTTTTCTTGGGCAAATATGCTGGTTGCTCTTTACAGATTAAATAGGAAAAGAATCATTGCATATCATCTATTCTTATTGTTTTATTCACTAGCAGCGTGTCTACCTCTGTTTAAAAAATATGTATTCAATTAGAGTCTGTATTTCCTATCATTGCTGTATGGCATTATGCACTACTAAATGAAGTGTAAGCACTTTTGTGGTTTCTGTTAAAAGGAACAGCCAAGTAATTATTCTTTTCGTAAACTGCTGATATTTTTTGACAACTGCTTTGCTGTGTCTTTACAGCTTATGTACTACTGCATTAAAAATATGGGTTCAAGAAAAACTGTGCAAGATAACATATAAGTAGAATTAATTTCTTTGACATTACATATGAATATACATTTTAGCTATTTCTGTAGCTTTTCTGATTGAAAAGGTCCTTGTGTACGCAACAGGTCCAAAGAAGACAAGCATCTGTCACATTCAAACTCCATAGGGTAGACATTCAGACCCGAGGCAAGAGAAGTCCAATAACAAATATAGCACATATCCATTATTTTTATTTCCACTAGGAGTTTCAAAATTTACCAGTAAATTTGACCTTGACTTTTAACTAGTCTACCTGAGCTATTTTATTCCACTAAGAATTCATTCCTCTCTGAAAACAGAAAATTTTTATTATTTATACATATACACAATTGAAAACATCTTTCACACTGCAGCATAGAATCTGTAAAGAAATGCAAGCACAGGATGTCAGTGATAAATTAGTATATCTGAATAGTGTATTTCTAATGTCTGTCTACTGTTAAAAGCCCGTATAAACAGACTGGCATTAATGGAGTCAAAAAGAGAAATTACTTGAAACTAGTTCTGCAGGTATAGAGAGAAGTTCCTCAGGTCTTTAGTTCTTGTACAGGCAGACTTTGCATGAAGGTCAGCCAGTGTTATAACCATTCAATATACAGTAGAAGGCTGAAAATTCTCCACTAATGAAACTGCTACTGAAGCTGCAGTTGTAAAGGAGAGCAAAACCATCTAATTCTCACCCTGCATACCTCCCTTCTCCCAAGGAAAGACTTACTGCCTATAAGTACGCCACCAATTTTGTTCCTAGCACAGAAAAAAAGCACTAATATGGGATGAATAAATGAGTTAGTACTACCTCTAAATACCATAACTGTCCCTCATCTGCTCTTGTAGAATAGGGCAATAGCCTGTCAGGTGGAAGTAGAAGACCAAGGTATGAAAGAACTAATGCTAAGGGGCATATAAGATAATCTCCATCAGTTTATCAAGTATTTACATGTTTCTCAAGCTTTCACAGATATAATGCCCATAGAAGTCATTTAAAATGTTAGATATTATTAGTTTCAGAATAATTAACACATTTAGAAACTATTTGAGCTTAATTCATTTGCATGGGAGGCTTGGCATAGAACAAACGTATCTACGAAATTTCTACCATCTGTACATGTTTCTTTATGTCAGGAATTTATTATTTCCATTGCTTCACTTTGAGGTGGGAAGAAAGCTAATAGATTCCACAAGTTTTGTTGGTTGTTTTTTTTGTTGTTTTTTTTTTTTTTTTTTAAATTGAGACTATAGGCTTTAAAGATAAACATAAGACTCTTTCACTCCTTCCTTAAGAGAAGACAAAAATTCCCTAAGCATGTTCTACTGAATCTTGCAGCATTATGTTCCCCACACACAGAACCCATCTCCAATCTTTTCTAAAGTTTCATCTCTTCCTGTATGATTCTGTCAGAAGTTACTGTGTGTTTCAGAGGAAACAGCTGAATTCAGTTAATTTTGTATTTAAATTCAAATGGGAAATCAGATATTTGTGACTGATGTTTACCACTGAAGCAAATCCTTTCTAGAGATCATGTTTTGTTTTTTTAGATAGAAAACTATACTTATGGTTAGAGTTTTTTACAACTTATCTTTCAAGAGGATGTACTTTGTCCTAAATTTCAGCACTTTCTGATCATATTTGTTTAAGACCATATAAAGAAAAAATCCTTGTAAAAGCATTCTCAGCTAGTACAAATATTATTCAGTTATCTGAAGTGCCTCTCTGTCATGCTCCATCAACCTTAAAGAACTTAAAACTTGAAAATGGAAAATCCTCCCCTTTTATGATGTTATGTAAATAACTCCTGATACCTATGCCCTGGCAATCTATACAGTCTTCATCTCTCCAATCTACCACTGTAATGATGATGCCAGGAAGAAATAATCATCCAGAAAACTCTCTTTGCCTTTGTAAACCTACTGTGAGAGCAGGCTGGACTTGCATACAGTGTGGCTTCATCCTCTGTGCATGTGAACTGCAATGGTAGAATGGAGCTTACTGGGTCTGGATTTGTCTGTAGTTCAGAAGTCTTAGGTGCAGGGTAAGTTCAATCAAAAGGACAGTTCTGTACTTTAGATATATCTATTGAAGGCACAAAGTCAAAAGGAAAACACTGTGCTTGATGCTTATGTATGTATTTGCAGTTCTCAAAACACCTGCTCATCTGCAATGTAACACTACAGGTGACAAAAAATTGCCATAATTTTTTTTACAGTTAAAGTTTTTAGTTACCTAAAATTCTTCTCTGAAGCATATCTCAGCATTGTTACTGCTGAGAAACGTTTTATGTGAACTGAGAGACACTATCAAATCATCCTTCTTCTCTCTCTATCACTTCAAAAGATCAGTCCAGAAAGATTTCCAAGTGTTACCTGTCTATTTGATCAGGATTTACAAAATCTTTCATACTAGCTGACACTTTTGTTTTTAGCCAACAAGAAGGTATAGTCAAATAACTTCTGGAGGACAGTTCATTTATTGGTTCTGTGTAAGAGGATTCAAACCTATCTCACAGGGGAACACCATAAAATGCAAGCTATCTGTGGATGAGAGAGGTGCACTTGAAGCGGCTCCATTCTGCAAATAGTTTAAAGAGAGACTACAGCCAAATCTAGGCAACCCTTGACATGTAAGAGACCAGAATACAAGTCTCACTTTGAGATACCTGACTACCCACCTGTATTGGATGGAGGGCCTCAGCTACTAATACAAGTTTGTCATAGCAGCCAGATGCCTTAAGTCCCTTTGCAAACCCCAGTAGAGTTGCTTTAGAAGTTTTAGAAAACTAGACACAGCGGAGAGACGATTTAATCCTGTGTGCCTTTTTAGGGTTCCAGTGTTCACAGTGTTAAGGTCCTTTAAAACTGATAACTTTGTTTATTTACAGAGACTTCAGTAACACAGAGACATTATGTAGTGAACAGAAATACTACTGTGAAACTTGCTGCAGTAAACAAGAGGCACAGAAAAGGTAAGCAAAGGGTAGGCTATTTCACCACATCCCTCCTGGGCTTTGACAAACCTCCTCCTTAATATTGATTGTGTTTAGATACCTAGAATTCTTACAGCTCACCTACATTCTCTCTGTTGGCCAGAGAACCTACAGACAGATTAAAAGCTCTTACATGTGTCTTAGTCTAGAAGATTCTGATAGTTGACCGCAGTTACTTACAAAATGATTTAATAATGCAAAAGTTTATTCATTAAGGAAAGAGAGAATGGCTTTGAACTGACCAGGTCTTTATCATATGCACCTTAATGGTTTTTCAGGATGAGAGTAAAAAAACTGCCAATGATTCTTGCCTTACATCTCAAGAGATTCAAGTACATGGAGCAGCTGCACAGGTACACTAAGCTATCTTATCGTGTAGTGTTCCCGCTGGAGTTACGTCTCTTCAACACATCTGGTGATGCTGTCAACTTAGATCGGATGTATGACTTGGTAGCGGTTGTTGTCCACTGTGGAAGGTAGGATACTTTCATGTATATCTTGAACTGTTGCCAAGGGCAATAGCTTAAGGCATGCCTGTCAAAATGTGGGGAGAGTGAGAACATAAACCCTGCTGCTTCACCAAATTGCCTGTGCCGTGGCCTGAGCATCCTAGCTACCCTCCTCAAAATAAGTCTGTACTTGTTTAAAAGACAATGTCTCAGGCCCTCAAAAGGCATAAGATTGGCTGAAACTAATGCAGCTCTCTCCTTCCTCTTCAGCCCACTTAGAGAGAGAGCTTGGGAGCCAGCACTGCCTAGTGCTGTTAGCAAGTAGGCCCTGAAATAGATTGCCTTGGTGTCCTCTCAAGGCAATGAAAATGTTATTATTTATAAAACTCCTCACAAATGGGGTATTGCCAAATGCCCCAACAAACAGACAAATCCCTGGGGCTCTAGGAATATATATTGTTCTCCCCCTTCTCAAAAACTGTATTATTCACAGATGATAACAAACAATTTTTCCACTTAAATTTAGTTCATATTGTTTTAAAAATACTTGCAGTATTTGATGCCTGCCACAAGCAGGCAAATGGTCATGGCACAGATGAAAAAAACCCACTTTTATCTTTCATTTGATGAAGTCTTCAGCAAGTCATTAAAAAGGTGAAAGGGGTAAAAGTCTACCATACCACCAAGGTTGGGTTAATTTTTTTCTTCACAACATTTAGTTATAATCCAGTCTGCTTGCACATAGCAATGTAACTTATCAACACAGTCTCAGTGGTATCTTCTAATATTTTGGGATTTGTGTTTTTGTTTTGCTTTCTAGTGGACCGAATCGGGGACATTATATTACTATTGTGAAAAGTCATGGATTTTGGCTCTTGTTTGATGATGACATTGTAGAGGTCAGTATGTTGAAGGTCATGAACAAAATTACTTTGTTTATGTTCTCCTCTTTATTTGGGGTTAAAATTCTGATCTGGGTGTAGATTTCTAGTGTGCAAAGCCAGTTTGGTTGTAATGTGCCATTTACCTCAACTCTGTTAGGAGGTAAGGTTGCAAACAAAATTATTAATCCTGTAGTTCTTATGCTGTCAGTGTAAGAGGAGATCGTTTTATTTCAGAGCAACATTAAATGTTTTTAATATGGTATTTTAATTTGGAATGTTTTCTATATCTAATAAATTAAATTTAATTCATTAAAACCTAAAATATGTGGGAAGTATGTTGTAATACTTGGCAATATCCCTTGGCAAAACAGGATTGGGTAAAGCTAGCATTACTGTAGAATTTTAATTTTTGAGCAGTCATGAAGTTAAAAGAAAATATGAACTATACAGTTAATTTTGATTTGTCTGAATGCAAATTAGAGCAGTATATGGCCCACAGCTATTACAGAATCTGTTTAAGCATTCTGCAATTCATTCCTAAGCAAATCCCTTATGGCACTGTGGCACCTTGGCAAAACCGTGGTCTTGAGTCTGAATTCCCAGCAGTAAATCCAATAGAGGACAGTAAGCACTGGGACATTGGATGGAGCCTGTTTTGAAAAAGGTCTCTGGAAATTTTAGAAACATAAACTCACAGGGTTACATTTATCTGTTTTAGCAGCACTCACGACTGTATTCCAAGGAGTGCCTCAGTTATTGCAAAAAGTCTAACTTGGTTTAATTGAGTCAAACATTCCTATTGACTTCTATGAGTGAGACAAGCAGGGCTTAGCCCACGAACATTACTTAAATTGCAAACAGAATTTGCTAATTGCTACCATGAAACATATAACTGAATCTGTCTTTTGTGGTTTTGCTGTATTTTAACCTGTGTTTGGTATTTCTTTCACCTAATAGCACATAATTTTTTAAAATTTATTTTGCAGAAAATAGATGCTCAAGCTATTGAAGAATTCTATGGTCTGACCTCTGATATATCAAAAAATTCAGAGTCTGGCTATATTTTATTCTATCAGTCAAGAGAGTGACTTGGTAAACTGTGAGAAATGCGCACAGTGGGGCTGCACAGAAAAGCTGGTGATGGCCCCCCTTAACCTGCTTTGACACAGACCACATCTTGTATGGTTGAACAACAATACATTCTGTCTTCTATTAAATGGTCTATGTTATATCAACTATAACCTTCAATTTTTGACATGCAGAACTTTGTTTTGGGGAGAAGGAGTTGTTTGTAGTTTATAAGTCTGATTGAAGAGTTGATTGCAGACAGATTTTAGTGGAATTTATCTGGACTAACATTTACAGATAATAAGATTTGGATATCAACTGTTTAACCCAATCCATCTAGAGTAGTATTTTATATAGAAGTGTCCATTGCATTTAGTGCAAAATTGTTTAAAAGTTTCTAAATGGCTTTGGGTTGTGTTGAATTACAAAGCATTCCTTTCCATGCACCCTGACATATACTTACCCATTTTAAGTGTAAGCAAAAATCTGTTTCATGATGATTGCAATTTGGTTGTATAAGGGATTTTTTTACATGCTACTCTCTCCTGAAAAAAAAAAAAAAAAAAAAAAAAAAAAAAAAAAAGATATTCTTCTTGCATTATTTAAGCATCAGGTTGTTAAAATCTTTTTGCATAACCCCAGGCATAAAATTCACATAGTGAGATTTAAATGACAGTGGAACCAAGTAATTTTGTATGTCCAGTCACTTTGTTTATCATGAGATAGAGAGATGAGACTTCAGAATTTACAAAGCACAGGAATGAAGGAAGTGAGATGACACAAATGACAGACAGATAAATTCCATTCATAGAAATTGAGATTATTGTTCTGTTAAAATAACATCATAGGTTATTTACTTTATTTAGTTTTAAGAGATTGTAATGCTGCTCAAGTATAACATATCCACCAGGATGGACATTACATAGTCCATTTAAGTAAGGGTTGTTTGTATAATACGTAAGACATGGTGTAGTCCTGCAATTCTCTGAGCATCTGTAGGTCCTGTTTTCATTTCTCCAGACAAAGTCCATTTCTTAGGAAAATAATGTAATAAATAACCATTAGTTTACACGGGCCATGTTTGACAGCATTTGGGTCACGACAGAAACAGAGCTCTGGAATATCTGATTGTAAAAAAAACATTAAAGGATTAGTTTGTGATTTTACTGGGTGAATTTAGCTGTCACTAGTCATGCACAGGCTAGTAAAATTGCTGAACTCACATAGTGGAATTTGGCAAAGAGTGACTTTGGAAGGAGCAAGTATCAATAGGGTATGAGAAGAGTCTGGTAGCAGGTTGAGATGGAGGGAACACTTTGGTTTGACACTCACTCTATTATACAAGTTTTGAAACTGAATTGTCAGATTCCTATTCCAGTGATGTCAACAGCAAAAACACTCTTCTTGTCTTCAGGGGGACTGCAGTTGGTTCCAGTATTCCCAAGGAAATTCTTACATTTTGCTGGTTATATATCATTCACTCTTGTATTTACTAGAAACTGTTGCTTTTGGCCCTTTATTTTCTTTTTATGGCCAACAGTGCATTTCAAGAAATGGCTTTTGAGGTGCAGCTGAATGATATGTTTTAGTCTTCTGTAGGAAGAGAATAACTTTTTTTCATTGTAATAGATTGTGGATGTGAAATATATTTTGTTAAATAATGGTGAAAATGAGCACTAGCTTCTACTGTGACACTGAAGTTCAGTTGGATTTACCAATTGCCATTTTGTAAACTAAAGAAATGTAGCACTTTACACTGAATTAGAAACACAAGTGGACTTTTTATCTAACATTTTGATTTATCATGTTATTATATGGATACAAGAAAACAGATGTAGAATGTAACTCTAGAGTATTTACTTAGGTGAATAATAGTAGTGATCTACAGAGATCACTTGCACGAGTGAAGGATAGTATGCAGACTCAAGACAACCATAATTTTTATACAGCTCTGGTTATTTATTGATGTTAGAATTCAAAGTTCTGTCTCTGATGCAGAAGACAGATATCTTACAAGGAACTTTAACTTTCACTGAAGCCAGGAGGCTTTCCCAGTGAAAACCTAAACCGGCAAATCCCTCTTTAATGGATTTATTCATAAGCATTCAGAATTTCTATATAAAAATATAATAATGTCTTGTCTTTTAAAATGGGTAAGGTTTCCTAATTGTGAATGAAGGCATTTTATAGATCAGCATTAACCAGGGCTGGTCCAAGGCTCTGTACTTCACAGTTTCTTAGAGAGACCTAAGGCATTCTGCAATTTTGAAACAAGCAACAAAAAAGAACCTCTTAATGTATCATTTGAATGCTCAGGTTTATATGGAGAGTAATTTTTCATTAAAATATTTTAAAATCAGTTCAATTTTAGGAATTTTTTTCCACATTTCAATTGACTTATGTGAAAACTACTTTTTAACGTTGATAATATGAATTAGTATTTCAGTGCTAAAGTACAGGGAAGTAACATTAGGTTTTCTCCAGCTGCAAGACAGCTCAGAGTTGTAAATCATACAGATAACTGCAGTTTGTTGTTGAGAGTAAAATTACTAGACTAAGTCTTTTAAAATTTATGCTAGTCCCTGAAAAGGTCACAGCACTGCTATCACACCAGTCCAACATTAGTGGTCTGACATCAGCTCTGAAAAATTGGGGAATTCTCACTTTATGCTAATACCAGGTAAACTAAGCAGAATTTTATTTTTATTAAAAAAAAAAAAAATGCAGTTACAATTCTATAAATTATATCCAGTCTGCAGTGTGCTTAATGTGTTGACTTCAGCCCAGCAAAATCTTTCAATGACTCTGTATGAGTAGTGCCCATAAAATAGTGCCATGTGAAGTATTTTAGTTGTCTAAATAAAATATAATCCTTTTATGCTTGTGTATAGATTTCCAGTCCCTTGTGAAAGAGTAGAAAAATACCTGGGAAAATAAAAGCTTTCCAGCCAGCACCTAGAAAACAAAATTGTAGCACAGATGTGTGATGGTATGCTGTGCTCCCTTAAAATGACTACTTTTATGGTGTCATGTTCTAAGCATATTAGACCTAATGACATCTGAAGTTTTCTACTTGTTTCACATACTGGTGCTGAGATGCATTGTCAATTTACAAATCTTACTATGTTCTTACTTAGAAAAGAGAAGATTATTGACCTGCCCTATTTTTCCATTGAACCCAAAGAAGCACTGCACTGCTGATGAATCAGTTAACTTAGGAAGACAAGCCAGACCTCAACTTTTATGTTTCACATGGAACAGGCTGTGAGGATTTTATATTATTTCTATTTTTGGGACATAGCAGAGGGAGGCAGAAGAGCAGAATGGTGGAGAAACCATACCAGTGAAGCAAAACACCTTGTTGAAATTAAGTCCCAAAATTACTCCTGTCTCCTATGTTTTAATTATTTACAGTTATCTCAAAGCTGTAGATAACATCTTAAAATCTTGTTTCTCTAGCAGTTTGAGTAAAGAAAATAAAGCAGTTCGTGTTTCCTTAGCATTAGATTTAGTAAAGATATTAAAGACTTAACTAAGCTGAAACTGAAGTTCACATTACTTGGTGGGTCCTGAAGTGCTGCCAGAACCTGGATTTTATCTTCATACATTACATTGCATTCACCCATCTGTTACAGTATCTTGTACTTTGGACTTGAGCTGACAACTTGCAGCTGGCAGTGATCTGATGCCTCTCAACATCAGATTCTTCTTGTTCTTGCTCTTTCTTGCTGCCTGTGGCTGACAAACTTCAGCAGTATCTTACAGCTGAACATATACTAAAAATTTTAAGTTTTGGATGTGTACCTGTTCTTCGCTAGTACCTTTTATCAGTGTTTTTTTTTATTTATTTCTCTTTTGTTTGTCTCTTATTGTAATTGTATAATAACTTGTGTAGATAAAATTACTTGTTTCCTGTTTTAATTTTTATGTACTTTGATTTTTTTTTTTTAATGTAGTCAATCCAAGCACTTTAAGCAACAATGTCAATCTTGTGAAATTCCAATCAGCTTAACATTTTGACTTTGTCTTTTTGTTTTTGCAGCTTTTTGCTTGTGATCCAGCACGTCTAGTTACAGGCCAATTTCCATTTTTAGGCTTGTAGTCCTAGTTAGATTGTAAATTTGTGAAGCCCAAATGTGTTCGTGAATCTTTCTTCATACATAGCAAGGATGCAGCATTCACTGTGTCTGCTGTGTATGTGACGACTTGCACTCTTCACAGCCTTTTTTTTTTGCACTCTCCCTGCTAACCCATCTGAGAATGACAGTAATACTTTAATTTGTGGCACAGCTACCAGTGACTATGATTTAGAGAAACTCCACCTCTCACAGGACAATCCTCTTTCACCAAGCACAGAGTTTGCTGTCAGTCAGCTGATGATGCAGGTATCGCTTTCTTTGCTATTTTATCTGTGCTTTGTACAGTCTCAAGTATGAATAACCTTAAGAGCTGTGCTTATTCTTGGCCCTGGTGAGTGCTAGAAGGAAAGCAATCTTTTTGTATCTTCCTTCCCTCCATTTGGACTCATATAAAGGGAAAAGATAATGAACTAGGATAAGTGTTGGTATGAAAAACCCAAAACAAATAAACCATCTGACAAAGACACTGGATGTGTCTCAGAGGCTAGCATCTGTGGTATCTGTTAATGTAAAGGTTATTCTTAGATTTATTTTGTTTTTAGACCTCGTATTCTCTTTGGTCAATGAAAAAAACAAGGATTTCTCCTGTTGCATCAGTTCTGTTGCTGAGGTATTTCTTCTCAATATAACATAGCACTTAATATTTAAATAGCCCTTGGGAACCCTCAACAGACAGCCTTTTAATTTCTTTCCAGTTAACATGCATTACTTCTAAGAGGTTGCTTGAACCTGCCTGCAAGATTTATTCAGATTAACACACTTCTTCTGCATAGTAGGTCAGATCAGGAGGTATGTACCCACCTGATGTGACCATCTGGGCTAAGCCTCTTTAATGCTTGTTATTCTTTACCCACTAGGAGGTTTGCTTGTTGGCTTTGTCTGAATGATTTAGTATGAAACTGCACATAACTAATTATTCATGGTTTCAGAGTTGCTATAATTTAATAAAAATTCTCCTTAATTTAGTTATCAAGTCTGGGACTACTGCACCATGTGAACAAAATTAACTTGTGTGTGCCATTCATAGCAGTCAATTTAATCACCTGTTGCAGGTGGCAGTGTCACTATGTGTAAGAATATTAAAAAGTAAGTGACTTTTCTGTGGTGGCATGGTAGGTCCGTAGGAGGATCTGGAACTGATACGCAGTTTCCTAACCCTCAGCTTGTACTTAGCTGAAGCTGGTGCTCCATCCTAACCCTTTTCCAACGGGTTCCTAAGTGGCAGAAGCAAACCTTTTGTGAAGATGCCTCTTGCTTGCCACAGTAGATAATTAATGAATATTTGCAACCTTTCTATCCATGCTCTCCAAAACCTCATTAATAGTTATACCACTCCTCAAAGAGGCTGAACTTAAATACTGGCTTTGTATTTTCAATTCATATCCCAGATTATGTTCACATACTAATTTTTTCCCTAGTTCTCTCAACTCTCATTCTAACAGCAAGAGCAACACCAGGGCAGCCATGTCACAGGTTCAAGTGCTTTTCCTGGAGACAATTTTCTAGCTTCAGTGGCTTTTATGAAAGACAGGCTAACACAAGGTCCATAACTTATCCATGACTCTTTAGGATTAAAGTCACTGTATGCTGTAAGATTATGAGTGTAGCATAGGGGGAAGATGAAAGAGAAGAAATAAGGAAAGGGCTGGGGTTTTTGGAGGCTTTGAGTATGTGTGTCTGTTTGTAAATATCTCTACCCATCTCTACCATGTCAAAATGATGCAATCATAATAAATATTTTGTGCTAGTTTTTTAAATGAAGTAAAAGGTAGTAAAATTATTAGGCACACAATTGGGGATGCAAAGATATAGTATGAATTTTTAGTTACGTATACAATACACAGTGTATTGTACAGTTGAGTATCTTCTCTTTTTAATCATGTATATGTAATTAAACACTGCAAGATAAATCTGTAAGATAAAACTCATGTTGGTTATTAAGGCTGTAACATAAGAAAACAGTATTTTCTCCTGTTAACATGTTTATATTTTACATAAAATAAACTCCCTAGCTGATCTTGCTTCCATTCATCTTGCTTTGAATTCATTTGGAGCTAGACTAAGGCAGACCATTGATCCTGGTTGTTACACAACATGCTTCTGAATGTCAGTTCTCTGTGTTCTTACTGATGGCAACACTGCTCACTTTCTATTTCAGTTAATGGAGTCATTGCATTGTGACTTCAAAGAACACTTCACTGCTAGGGCTACCTGCTTCTGAAGTGTCTTACAGGAACAAATTTTGCATGCAGTTCATGAATCATCTTGGTGGAATATTCACATAATAGTGTGACTGAGCTGTAACCAGTTAAAGCACATCATTGGCCTTGCCAGTGTTACCAAGAACAACTAGAGCTGAATAGAATAAAAAGCAACCAGAACTTGAACTAATATTTGCACTTCACATCTTACAGGACAGATTTACTCTCAAATTAAAGTCCTTAAAGCACCTTGAAATTTGTGCCCAGCTTACTAGGACATAAGCTTTTAACTGCAGGACGGAGACAGAAATTTAAAATACACAAGATTACTGGAATAAATGGGTCATGGATCCATACAATCCCTATGTATTTTAGATAAATATGACTTGAGCTGATCCTGGCCACCCCTAAGCCAGAGCATTTTCACCACCTCCTTGGCAGGTGCCTTGATGACCTCTTCACTTCTGGATGCAGCTCAAAGTGCAGATCTTGTAGCACATCACCCCAGTAGAACCCAATCCCTTGCTATCTCTGAACCAGCTTGTCTTGCCTGGAATGCATTGGGGCAGCTGAGGTTACTCAGGAAGTTTGACATAACAGCTTTTTACTTTCCAAGGAATGGATTAGCTTTCTCTTCCCCCCCATAATTGTTAAGTAATATACACTAGAAGGAAACACTAGATAAAGCAAGGGTGATGTAATTTATTTGCTTTATTTCTCCTTCTTACATCTTGATATTTTTAGTTACATTTTCAGACAAACAGAAGTATTCTGAGGTAAGGTTATTGAAGTTTTGATTGGTTTAGTTCAATAGAAATTAGGAAATAATAATTAATTAATAATACAAAATGAAATATCTCCCAGGGGGAGAGGCTGTGAAACATAAAGAGAACTGGGGGGGGGGAGGGGGGGAGGAAACAAACACGATGTGGGGACAATGGTGGCAAAGTGTGGTTACTGTGAAGGGGTTGGAGCCACTGGTGATGAGTACTTCAGGCAGAGGAGACCAGTGTTGGCTAAGACACCAGAATGGCATTCAGTTGCTCCTCAGAAGCTGTCCTTGAAGATGAAAAGATGTCCTAAAGGTAAGCTGAATTCTTCCCCCTAACTTTTATAGTTAGGATATTTTCTAATTGCTCAAGTAGAGGCTGCTACTTCTACTGTTAATACATATGGGGGTACTTCTATGTGACTGCTGTGACATGGTTTCAGCCAATAATGAATTAACACTTCTGCAATAACATGCCTCAGAGTAGTTTTCAATATTTATATTAAACTGTAATTTTACCATGGCTTAGAGAAGGTGGTGCATGAAAACTAAAAGCTTTACTTTATGGAAATGTTACACATTCATATTCATTTAATGTTCCCAAATGCAGTTCCAGAGGAGCAGGGAAGACAATCAGCTTATCGTGAAGTCAGCAGCTGTGCAGGACAGAGAGACCCAGCACAACAGTGTGCAGTGTGGGAACAGCAGTGAAAAAACACTCAGTGATTAGCATGCCCATTTAGTTCTCATGACACTTGTAGAAGAAATGTACTTAGTGAATGTGTCTACTTAATATATTGAATCTCTTGATCACACTCTTGTGCAGCCAAGCCCAGACTCCAGATACTGAGCTGAAAACAAACCACCCCTTTCACCCTGCTCTGTGTACATTTGAACTTTATTTAGCCAAAGGTATTTTACGCAAAATCTCTGCAATATGAAAATTATTTGTGTCCCCCAAGCAAAACACTTTTTATCTTGAAAATCAGTTAACCCTAAATTCATGCCAGCATTTCTTAATAAAAAAAAACAAGATGCAGGTTTGCTGGTATAATTTCAAGTGACATTTTACCCCCTTTTCATTCATTTGATTTTTTGTTTGTTTTTTTTCCCATAAGCCATGATGGATGGGCCCCTTTGTTTTTACTATTACTCCTGTAACTTCAGACAGTACCTTCTGCCATTCTAGCTCTCTTTGAATAGAAGAGTTCTTATCTTCTCTCTCTCTCAGGGACTGCAATACCAGTCCATCAGCTTCAGTGAATTTAGCAGCCATTTAATATCCAGTATCATAGGGCACATTCACAGGACTCAGTCTTCAGAAGAGGATGTTCAGGAGGCAGCATATACACTGAAAATAACAGTGTGTGATTTCTAATATAATCCCTTTCAAGAGCTCATTGTATTATACAGGGTAAATAATACAAAATTTCTCCTTTGCACCTAGGAAACAAGTATGCCAATATTTATCAGTCTCAGAGAATATGGAACTTAGGTTGCAGGAGTAGAAGCTCCAACTTCAGTTGCTTTGGTATGCACAATAATTATAACTATATATATTTTTTTCTTTTAGGCAGTCCTCTTTTAATAACTGCAGCACTCCTTTCAGGAGGAGAGATTTGCAGTCAGTAGGACAAGCTGACCATTGTTTGACAGGAAAAGATCTTTACCAAGAGATCAAACAACTGTCTGGAGGTGGCAGGAATTAATTCAGTGATACAAACATACTCACAGTTTATCCTGAAATGTCAGTATTATTGAATTATATTTCCAAGCAACATATCCCCTCATAACCCCAGTCAAAGTCAGTGGGCAAAGATCAGGTCCAGAGTGAGTACCAGGTGATCTAACACCAGAGCTGCTGTGTCTTTCTTTCAGCTCACTGTCTCTCACAATGACTATCTAGAGATTTCAAAGGAAAGAGGGAAAACCTTATTGCAGACAGATATGAAATAAATGACCCATTAAAGAAGATCATTTCCTTACAAAGAACATTTTCCAAAGGGAAAGAAACTTTCTCTCCAGACTCACTCTGTTAATTATTCCTTTGGACAGATAGGAATCAGGCTAATGGGTTATGTACTGTGTACTGCTTGGTTCTTTACATATTTGCTTAGCTCATTTCCTCCCTAAAGAATAGGAACATAACAGTTTTCCACTTATGCCTTATGTCACACGATGCTTTTACGTTATTTACAAAATTGCTTATTATCTCTTGGTCCGTTGGAAGGTTTTTAGGTTTACTATAAGCACATCAACAAAATAGACCCAGCAAGGATAAGATAATACAAAAAAATCTAACCCAACCTCTCAATGGCTTTTTGAAGTCAGATATTAAAAAGGCAAAAAATGACTTTTTTGGGGTTTTTATTGTTCATTTAAACCTTATTTTTCACATCCAAAAAGCAGAGAACTCAAATAAATCATTACAGTGTTCTGAGAAGGAAATGGTTAATATTCATGAAAGGGCGTAAGAAATGCTGTGTTCCTTTTATAAAGGGCAATTCCTCACCCACAATGGGAGCTTGGAGCTCATGAGAATCAGGTTTCCAAAAAAACCCACGTTTGGAGGCTGGAAAAATCTCTACCAAATCTGCAGAAGTGAGCCACCCTCAGCTGTGACTGCCACGGGCTGGCAGCTTAAAGAGCTGCTGTTCCTATTCAATGTCCATTCTTATCAGGCCCTTTCTATTGGGCAGGGAAAATAGAAAAGCCAGCCGTTCTCTCCCCAAATCTGATAAAAACTTTTGTAGAAGAAAACTGGATTGTTCATTTTATTATGCTGTCCAACTACAGTGGAATAATTAGCTTTTGTTTCCTTCCCACATCCAACACACTTACAGCTGGGGAGGGACACTACCCAACTTTTTCAGCTTCTTTGAGTAAATTAAGCAAGCCTGTACGGCTGTGGCTTTCATGCTTAGCAGCGAGATAGATACTTCACAGAACAAACAAGTCAAGGACATTGCACCAGAGAGTCACTGTCCCTTGGTTTTGGGTAATAACATTTATGGGAAACAAAAATGTACTGTGCTTTTCTCTGTGGACATTTACCAAATGTTACCTTCACTCTTTGGCTTCACAGTCTTATAATAATCATCTTAACATTTCCAGCCCTTGGGAAAGGTCAGATCCAGACCAAAAACCAGCTCCAATTTTTATGGGTTTGATGTATAAACATTAGTAATACTTGATTTCAGAAGCAGCACATGGGACACAACCACACAGACTTCAGGACTGCTATGGGTGTTACAGGCCATATGGTTCAAACTAATTTTCAAGTGGCAAAGGCTGGGTAGCTTGTGCTGAATCTGCTGATGGGTCAGACAGTGGATTAGATCACAGAATCTAACTAATTAGATAACCAACACAAGCACGTAACACAGGAACTTATCATTGACAAGGATTTTTTTCTAAACAGGTAAATCATCATCCACTTTCACTTGCCTCTCAGTCATTACATAATTTCACACACAAATATTCAGGTTTGAGGTCTGCTTGAGAAAGTGATGGGAGAACTGATGGATGAGTGCCTCAGGCACAAGCCTCAGAACATGGGCATTCTTCTGCTCCTGTGTCATGCAATGCTACTGAACACATCAAGCCTCATCCTACTGTCACTTTAAAAAAATGTATTACTATTAATATCATGTATGCCCAATTATTTTGCAACAGCAGCTTCTCCTTCTGTAGCTGTTTTCTCTGGACTGGAACAGATATTAACAAAAATATAGAACCTGTAACAGGAAAAAACTATAATCTCACTGCCCTAATGCAATGTATTTCCTTGTCGACAGATGCCTTTTGACATTGATCTCATTCACACTGTAACTGTATTTTCCTATGTCTGTGAGCTGTTTTTCTACCTCCCAAATCCTACCTGCCATCCTTCTGTAACAGGAATTTAATAAAATGCCAAAGCAGCCCTCCTGTGCCTCAAAAAATCTTAACTGCCCATGGATAAAACAGACTGAAGCACAGATGAACATGGTCTGATGAAAAATGAGCTCAAACCAGACCACTACATCCAAACAACCTGGATGTGGACGAGCATCATCTACATTCATGCAGTATGTGACACACATGAACAGATGAGAAAGAAATCCTGCCTTTAAATGCTACAATTCAAAGTGCTTTGGGACATTCAGTAAATTCAGTAGGAGCAACCTTTCTCCCATTAAGTTGGAAAACTGGCCAGGACATCCAGTAACTATGAGTCTGTTAACTGAAGTACACATATAATACTTGTAACTAAGTGCATGTTGCTGTACTTGAAAATGTCGTGCAGAGATGTTGAACCTTGGCAGTCTGTGATTAATTTCCTAAAGTTACAAGCACTCTGACAGCTTTGCCTGTGCTTTCCAGGACAATTTCCAGACAACCTGAGGCTGAAAAGTCAGAAAATAGCCAGGTGTCTGGAGAAAATATCAGCTCCAGAAGGAGTATGGTTCATCAGGGAACAGTGGGTTTTAGGGTCAGTAATTTTTTCTCTTCCTTTTTTTACTACCTTGTCATAATCTAAGGATTTGTACAACTAACTTGTACAAGGAGCTTCAATAAAAACAATAACTAAGCTGTTTGATCAACTTGTCAGAGGGCTCTTTGGTGTTGGGGAAAAAAGGGAACTTAGAACAAGCATGTGCTAAGCCTTGCCTGATTTTCTCATAGTTATATTCTGTCTCTGCAGCAGTAAATTTCCAGTCTCCAGTACTACAGCAAACAGAAGCTAACAGTTAAATTCAAAATTGTATCTAATCTTTAACTATTTTACGACTCCTTTCACAAAAATCGCTTTTATTTAAACTGCCTAAAATGTCTCCTACAAAGGTCTATTGTAGGTATCTCTATAGCAACACACAAAGGACCATAAGTTTTTGTTTTATTGTGTACATAAAATATAAACCCACATTTTATAGATCTTGGCATGATGTGTACTCACTGTTTCCCTAATTAACCACTTTTTTTTGGAAAAGACCCTTGGAACAAGAGGTCAAGTCCTAGTCACTCTTTTAGGAGTCTTCAAAAGCAGTCAGGGCAAATGTGAGGTTTTCATCTTCTCCTCAGGACCCTTGAGGTCACCTCTGGATAAACCTGAACATTTTCCTCACAAGGACCCCAAAGCTGGTTCATCCAGGTGGCTGGAGCAGCACAACATCCCAGTGACCTGTGGGCAATAAGCCCCAGAGCTCCTCATTCCTCTGCCTTCCTTGGCTCCCCAGGCCCCCTCCCACTCCCATCCATACCCTGGATCTTGTCCTTCCCATGCCCACTGGCATGTAGGACCCTGTGGAAATTATTTGGTTTGCTTGTTTCACCAGGAAATGATCTGCTGTTACTACAACAAAATGCTGCAGGTCACCTGGCCCTGAGAAGGGCTGGGGCTCAACTGAATTACTCCACTAACAGCACAAAACTTCTCCCATGGAGCACAACAGTGGAAAGACAAATGTCATGGTGAGTACAAAGGCTTGTGCAAGCAAATCTGAGAATATTCTTATTCTATTTCTTTCAACTTTTCATGGTGGTTATTATTATTGTTGTTGTTATTATATTTTATTATATTACAATATTATATTTTATTACATTATTATTATTTTAGGTTAATGCAACTTATTTCAACTATCTTACTGGTATTCAAAATATTCTGTACTATGTTTTGGTTCAAAATTAGGCACATAGAAGGATATAATTGCTACTTATATGTCTTGCTTCTGCTTCTTCTGAAATCAACTGAGAAATTTTTCCTTTGAATTCAATCGATTTTGCATTAAGGATACATTAATAAGGCTGTGAGCCTGGATCTGGTCAGTCCTAGAGACAGGAAAACTGAATAGATGCTCATTTGGGCTCACACATTTTGCATGGTATGGCCAGTCCTGATTTCAGCTTATTTCAGTGGGAATAGCCCTAAATTTAACTTGCTAGCCAAAAGATTCTTTACTCAAATGCTACTTTTTAATAAAGTCATTTATCTAAATGTCAGAATGTTATGACATTTTATGACATGGTTAATAAGAATTTATAGCTGAGAAAAATCAGGGTATTCACATTCTACATTTCTTTTTTACATGCAGATCACATGTGGATTTTAACAGCCATTTAGAGTTCATATTTCTTGCTCCTCCTGGCCATCTCCATAAATACAAATTCAGTCAATGCTGCCCTTCTCAAACTAAATTGATCCTAATCCCTTATTTATTCAAGTGAGTACCTTGTAATCTGATTAAAGCCATTAAAGAGTTCTTTTGCAGTTCTATTGTATCGTAGTGGACAGATTTGTCATAAAGGAAACTAATCCAACCAGCTAATGAGATAAAATAAGCACAAAGATTGTATGCAGATTCTACTGCTTAAGCCTATTTAAAAAGGTCAGTTTATACTCCTTATATTCCATTAAACCCCCTTAAATTCAGTTCTCTCTTGCACTCACAAACTCCTGCCTCTTCTATTTGAAATTTGCTTTTGCGTCGAAGCATTTAATATGTTTTGTCTAGTTCTTAGAGCAAGGAAGAAGGCACTAGAAAACCTGAGGTTTTCCCCAGCATCAGCACACATGAGCCCAGTGTTTCCAGCCTGGTCTCTTGGTCTGGGTCTGCCCAGAGTCTTGTTTGACAAAAAGCCACGTAGGCATCTAAGGAGCCAAGTTCTCTGCTGAAATAGATTGAGTAGCTCTTCTGAGAGCTGTGAAAACTTGCTGATTTCCACCACATGGAAACCACCCTCCATCCTTGATAGCTGCTGTCTTTTCTGAACCAAGTGGTTCTGATTTCAGACGTGTAGCCTTGGGGGCATGGGGGAGCCGGTATGTGAAACTCTTTGTGAGTTACCCCTAGAATGTTTTGATACATAATATCATGGAAAATTCATCTATCCCTTTTCTTTAGTTTACAATAAAAAGGGATTATAGAATTACCAAGAAGAGACAGATCCAAGTTTCTGAATTATGCTTTTGCAACCAAGAAAAAGGCTATAATTCTCTGCTTTTCTCACAGAAACTCGTGCAAAGGGAAATAAGATGCCATTTTACCACTGCCTTCATTATTAAGTGATGTAAAGAGTATCTGTGCTGTGTGCCTAATCTAGATAGTTCTTCTGTTTGCAATAGATCATGAGATGGGCTTTCAGATAACATTTAGAGTCACAGATTCTCTTCACTAATGCATGCTTGAAACTCCCACACCAGCAGGCTCCCTTTCTATATAGGCATTTCTTCTGATTCATATGGCAGTACAGTCGAGGTATATTTGGTATATGCACTTAAAAAAGGAAACTATGACCACATCCATCTAGAAATAAGCCCTGACTTTTTTAACTATTGCACTGAATCATTAGGAGGGGCTTTGCTATCATTCTTAATCTTCATAAGCTAGGAAAAAACACCTGATTCAGAATAAACTACTCCACAGGGATGTGATCCTTTGGTCTGAAAAGTGTCGGAAGAACACAGTGAGAAGTGGAAACAAATGTCTCTGTGGGAAGCAGAGGGTGGGTGCCCTGCAAAGGTTCTTCCCTGCCCAGTGCATCACTCACACTGCAGTTGCAGCCTTCATCAGGCCAAACAATTATTTTGGCACCCTTGAAACCCAGGACAAAAAGTTCAAGGAAAAAAAAAAAAAAAAAAGTCATCCAGTTCCCCACTCCAAAATTCAATCATAAAGGGCCATGTGTTCAGCAGTAATAAAACACTGGCCGCAAAAAATAATTGCCTTCACAAAATATAAGGATACAATACTAATATAACTAAAAATTCTCCTTTGTTGCTGGATGGATTTGAACCATTTTTAAGTTGAAAGGATTTTATACAATGCGAAGTGGTTAATTTAATCTGGGTAAGGCATCCACTGAAAGGATGATTGAATCTGTATCAGTGTGCAAGTAACAGGAACATATTTCTGCTGTTAATAATGAAGAGTAATGTTAAACAACACAGCAGAACACAGCACTCCTTTCTTACGTCATAAGCCAATACATAAACATAAAATAATGGTTTGATGTCATATTGGGAGGCAAACATAACATCAGAGGCAAAAAAGCACATAAGAAACTTACAGTGATGACAGTATTTTTAAGACTGAGAAGGAATATTCCTGTGATAACTGTTGGGTTTTTTGTTATGTGTGTGTTTTTGTTGGGTTTTTTTTGGTATTGGTTTTTTGTTTTGTGGCTGTTGTTTGTGTTTTTTACTTTTCCTTTTGTCTGCCTTGTTACTCAGAGGCAGCATTTTGTTAGTCAAGATCAGGATTTGGTTACTACTACAAAACCATTACTAGTTTCTCTCACACCTCAAACATTAGAAACATTTTGCTGATTTAGAGTGCTTTGTACTTGCCTGCACATCAGTGCTGTAGACAGCAATCTTCCTCAGTTTCCTCTGTTGGGTGGCACAGGGTAGAAGACGACGTGCAGATCCTCTGCCAGGGTGCCCCAGACCTGCTCCTGGACACCAGCTCCCTGTATGAAAGATCCAAATGGTACCAGGTGGGGATCAGGCAGAGACCAAGGGCCTTGTGGGAGACCGGAATTTTTTACTAACTAAAGCATCTTCAAAGTTTAGTTGATACACCCAGGGAGATGGGGCAGGACACTGGAACCACCTAACTACTAGCAAAGACAGTTGAGTTTTGCATTTGAGCCAGGCCTGGCAGCGAGGTTCAGAAATATTTGTTTACAGAGATTACTACTATGAGCTACAGTTCTTAGAGGATCATTCATGAATTCAGCACATGTAAAGGATAACACTGTCTTTTTCTTTATCTCTGCAGAAGATGTGAATAGATAGTGTCAACAAAAATAATGTGAAACTGGTCATCTCATAGAGAAATCAGGTGACACATAGGCAGCATAGGTGAAAGAAAAGCATTCAAGATGTGATAAAAAATGTCAGTTGTGAAGAATGCCAAAAAATTACATTGCACAGCATTTTATAAACCAACAATTATGTTTGTTTATATTATTATTTTATTATTTATTGACTTATATTATTATTAATGTTATTTATATTATTAGTTGTATGTACCAATATAAGGTACAATCTTGTTTAAACCTCTGCAGAAATCATAAATAGCTCATCTTCAAAATACTCAAGCAAGCTTTTGTTTTCCTCTGAAAGGCACAAACCTGAAACAAGTAGGTGAATTTCCCAGTATGACAAATAAGGTCAGTGATACATTCGGGAACAGAAGGTGACAATTCCCACATCCCTCTTAAAAACAAAAGAGAGCCAAGAACCAGCTGGGGTTTCCACCTTTGCCAAATGGGAGCATAGCTGAACCCTTTCCATGAGGACCACACTGCACCTAATGGAAGTGGCTTTACACACAAATAGGAATAAATGACATGTTAGTATGTGTTACTCTTACATTGGCCCATTAAATGTTTTTGATTTTCCACTTAGCTTTTTAAACTTTGCTTGAAGATCTTTACCCAGTTCCACTGCAGTGACTCTGTTGGTTTGGTTTCCCTTCATGTACAATATCTCATTCTCTTGTGTACAGATATTTTGCAAATACAACTCTCTGTAGCTATTTCTAGAAGATACTGCAGTATCTCTTAAAAACAGTTTTGTTTTATTAAGAAATCCAAGCGTCACATTTCTGTACCACTGCAATTACCAGGTGACAGTGGTTTTACTTTTAAAATACCATTTCCACATTTATCATCCCTCTCAGTGACTTGTAATTCTCCTGGATAAACATGTTTCAGATCTGTGATGGTATCCCTGGTGATGGTTGCCATAGTGCTTCACAGGATTTTATTTCTGCTCATTCCTCCAAAACAGGACTTTAGTTCTCTGTGGGAGGCCCAGAGTTGCACTAGTCCCAGATTTTATTGTCTTTGCTATTCTACCCCAACTAGGAAAAACACTACCTAAACATGACACTGTTATCTTTACCATATTCCATCCACTCTGCTCAAAATGCAGGCTATAAGTCATGCTCTTCCTTTTCATAGGACCTTATTGATCCAGGTCTGTTGAAGTTTTTATTGGTTTCTACTTGGTTTCCATCTCAATTTCAAGCACAGATTATTCTCCATTAAGATTTCAGACTGCATTTTTTAACATCAAGCACAATATACTGAGTTTCTAAAATTTCAGTTATGTTCAAATAAACGTCAAAATACTCAAAATCAGAAAATAGAAAAAACACTGATTCTAATTACCTCAAAAGCTATATTTTCCACTGGAGCAAATACAGCTATGCCTGCAGTCTCTCTTGTTTTGCTAAATGCCTTCTTTTTTTTTTTTTTTTACTTACTGTGGCCTAAAAGCTTTATAAAAATCTCCAAGTCTCATCTCTATGAAATGACTGATATAATGACTATCTGAGAGGCCATGTAGCGGCAATTATGCATCAAAAAATCTTTGTGAAGGTGAGTTTTGCTGATGCATTTGAAGAGGTAGAACATTTTCACTACCTTTGCTTATGTTAAAATGTACTCTCAGCAGTCCCTTGTTTAAACAGAGTCAAAGCTGAAGGATCATTTCATTTAACAGAGGCAGTATCTGATTCACTGCAGTTTCAAAGCCGGGTGTTTAAACTGTGCTTTCCAAAGGGCACATGTAAAAGTCTACATCACAATGAAGCCTCTCCTCATGGTAAACTGAGAGGTCATTTCATGTGAGGAAATGCAGATACATGTATAGGTTTTACCTAAAATAGTAGTAACTGCCTCTCTTCTGCAGAATTTTTGTCCTCTGAGTGACCAAAGATAGAAGAAACTCTTCTTGTCATAAATGAGCTCTCTTACAGCCCAATCTAATTTTTGAGATTTATTTGATCAGAGGACAAATTTGGCATAAAATATTCAAGAAATAAACAGGATGTAATTGAAGGCCTAATGAGGAGGAAGCATCTCTCAGAAGAGGATAGGCACAAGACAGTAGCCTTCCAAATTCCCCAGACAGTCATTCAAAGATGCTGGCTTTATAAGAGCCCACCACTAAGGAAATGATTTTGTGACCCCAGAGCCAGTCACAGTCAAAGTGGGTTACATGAACAACAGCACTTACCCACTCAGGACATCACATTACAGAGTTGTGCTTCTTTCAGATCTGCAGTGTTGTGGGGCACAGTGGAGGAGATGGAGAAGGCACAGTGACATTCCAGCTGATCAGGCTTGCCTCGGAAATGGCTCTTTTCAGCCCATGAAAGTGTAATATTGGAGACATTTTCCTGTCCCTTGCTAAATAACTTGAATTTCTGTAGTTTGTAAAGCACTAAAAAAAACCAAAAAAGGGGAGACTTATAGCCAATCTCACTGCCAGTCTCTACAGCAGTCACATACCACTCACCTCCCTGTGTTTGCTCAGCCATAGCAGTGAGTAAAGCATCCAACCTTTGTCCATTTCCCTTTCCTTGTGTTATATGGACCAACCTACTTGGACAGAGACTAACTGCAGCAGCTCCAGCAATTTTAAATTTAGATCATCTTTATTCACTGCAATAATCCTCCTTTCAGCACATTAACCAAACTGTACATACTAAAGAAGAAAAGAAGAAGAAATCACCTGCCTGGGGCATGTATAAGGGATGGCACAGCCCATTTAGGCTATCAGAGTTAAGCAGAGGCAGCTGCTGGTGAAAAGCTGCTCCAGGTCCTGATGGCCAGGATCATGAGCTTCACCCGTGAACATGTTATGGTCTTTTATCACTCTGGGGAAAAATGGTACCAGTAATTGGCATCTCATGCAGGTCAATCTGAACATGTCTACATGACACCGAGCTGTGTCAAGGACAATAAGCAGCTAAATTAAAAATCCCATTGGTGTAATGTTCAGCCTGGGCATATATACTTTGTTGATTGACAGGGCTAATTAATTTGGAGAGCTGTATCTAACTTTGCTGCTGCAACAGAACCATTCCCCAATGCCTCACCAGGGAGAGAAAGGACAGTGTCAATAAATCAATAAGAAAACAGTGTCCTCCTTTTGTAGGTATGTCAGTCAATGTTCATCTACTTCAGATAAAAATAGAAACTCTCCCATAATGACATGGTTCTTCTGCTTCACATTTCTACCTCTATGTAAACTTGCATCGTTAAAAGGTAAATCCTAAACTTTCCAGAGAAGCTAAAGTGTGCATTTATAAACACATCATAGCAAATTTACTGTTATACCAGTTACATTATGCATGTTTCTTAGAAACACTCAATAAAAAATTATAAATACTCTGAAGAGGTTCTAAGTACTAATGAAATAAATCAACCCAGGGCATCCAAAAGAGCTAGATATGGAACAGACAGGCGCCAGACAAGCTTCCTCACATATTTCTCCTCATGTCCCTGAGGTCTGACCTGCAGTTCCCTTCTTTTCTAGGGGTGGGTTCTCCTCCTTCCACCACCACAGGTGTCTGTGTGCAGCCAGGCAGCTGTCCCCAGTACATCTGCCAGCAAAAAGGAGCAGGGAGGTGGCATGGCCTGAATAGATGAAAGACATACATATACACATATATGTACCTACCTGTGCACACACACTGAGCTACACTTGGAGATTTTGATTTCTGAGAGGGGAAAAGTCTGTGCACAGGGAGTGGGAAGGAACAAGTGGTAAAAGCAAAAGCATGGTACAAAGACAGGGTGGGTGGCTGTTAAGAATAGAAAGAAAAGGGATGTGTATGGTCTCGTAAGAGGGTAGATACATTCAGACAAGTTGTCTGAATGGGGATAAATAAAATTGGTGTCAGATGGCAATATACAAGATAAAAGAGGTATCAGCATTTAACCTGTGGTGCCAGCCAGTGAGAGGGGAAGCAAAGGTTGTGCTGGAGGACACACAGCCCCTTGCTGGGCCACAGCCCTTCTCCAAAGCAACCAGCACCTGGCACCATCAGGAGCAACCAAAGCACTCCCCAGGACAGCCAGGGTCTCCACAGGTGAATGAAAGCAAGATTGGTGAGTCCTGCCTCAAAATCAGAGGAGCAGCAAACAAAAAACCTGGGCTTTTTGAGCTGCTGTGGGAAACATAAGGAGACTAAGGACTCATTTGTAGAAAACCTCTTTTTGGTATCTTGTTTCTTTGCTGTTGTTATTGCAGTTGAACATTCTTTGAAGCTGAAATAATTTCCTTCATCCTGCTTTCCTCCCCCTCTACCCTTGTTCTTAACATGGTTGAATTAACAATTTAAATTAATTAAAAACATACTTGTCTAAGTCAAAGCTCTTTTATACAATGTGTTAAGAAGAAAGATGACACATGGTTATAGTAGTTTCAAGTTAACAGCTTTCAGCTTCCAAGCACTGCAGATTTTACCAATTGAGAATACCAATTTTCTGTGATTACAGGAGTATCTTCAGAGTGTAATTGTCACCTAAATTCATTCATTCCCCCTTCAAGAAAAACCTTGATCTTTTTGGCTCTCCTCACATTTTGGTGAGTATTTGTTTAATATGAAAAATGCTTGATTATTTTTCAAATTATTTACATTCTTCCTTTTAAAACATTTTGTCCTTGTCCAATAGGATTTCTACATGCTCACAATTCCTGGGATATTTCCTCCCTGTCTGTCTGTGCCAGACTGAACTGGATTTGGGGTTTTTATTAACTTCTACACATACTCCTAGCAATGCAGGTTTCAGTGTCTCTGCTTGCTGATCTTATCGTAAGCCATTTACCGTTTCCATTTTATCCTTCAATTAGACCCTTCTTCAAACCCATTCTTTCACATTCCTTCACTAGGTTGTATAAAAGAGAGGTCTTTAATCTCTCCTTTCCTCTAATTGAAGCTGTCCTTTGCAGTGTGTTTTCCACTGCAATGCTCTGGTTTTCATTAAGCAATGTCAGCAATAGTCTGGTTGCTGTTGCTTTCTCTTTCATGTGGCTTTGCAAGAATAATAACAATTTTTTGTCTTTCCACAGAACATGGAAAGAAAGTTTTAATTTATTGGGCTCATAAAATAAAGCATTGCAGTAGTGATGCTTCATGAGAACTAGAGTAAGGAAAGGACAGACTCCTGTTTTTTAAGTCCCAAATAAGTAATGCATTACCAAGAGTTGCTGCCTGATTAGATGCTGACACACAAATACCTTCTAACTGTATCTGGAATGATTGCAGGTCACCCCTGGCAGGTAAACAACATAGAAAGTTAGAGCTGGGAATGAAATGAGGAAATGTTCTCTGGGTCATGTAATTATAATATTCAGGGGTACAGAGCACTTAAACCATCACAGACATCCTGATCCTGATCTGCATCTGGAGGAGCTGAAACTACCAAAACACAGCAGTAATGGAGTGTAAACTGGAGGGGTGGGGGGAATGTTAAACATTCATACTTTGCTCTCCACTGGAAATGCACTGGTTACCAGCCACTGAGGATCTGATCAAATTAAAGTAAGTGAAATAGTGCCTATTTCCATAAGCAGGAGGTGTTAGCTTGCAGCAATCAACAAAGCTCCATCATTATCCACAAGTGACAGAGCTAACTTTTTCTCAGGTAACACACAAAAGCAATGATAATAGAGCTAACCAGTTCTTTGCCTGATTTGACTCAAATGTGCAAGATTGCCAATGCTTTTGTGCTGTGCAGTTCCTAAGGATCACATGTGCAGATAGCTAAGTTTGCTCTGAGTGGAACAAGTGATGGAAAAACCAGCATACTCGGTATGTGCTGTAAATCACATTGCTGTTGGGGTACAGTCATATCTGCTTTGCTGTTGGTTTGTTTATTGGTTAAAAAGAAAAACCAAACAATTACTGGTTTCAAATGGAAAGGAAGGAGGAGAATTGAGGAATGGAAAGGAAGGAGAAGAAGAACTGAGGAATGAAAAGCAATTAAAACCTCAAGAAATTTTCTAGTGTTTGTTCCTGCCCTCCTTCCAAGGTGACATCTCAAAGACAGAGCTCAAAGATCAGGTTGAATCAGAAACAGAGACCACATCAGTGTTCGGAGTTTGATCAAGTTCAATGTTAAAAAAATCCAGATGACCCAAAAGACTTACTTCTTAGCATGAGGTTAACTACCAGGTCTGGAGATCACTGGACATGGTAACCTTTCTGATGTCCTTCCCCTGTTCAGTTTCTTCTCCTGTGCACTTCAGTAGGTATAACAACACACCCAGTGAGTCATCAGCCCAGGACATTGACATGACAAGAACTGATTGAATTCAGAAGAAACCACAAGAAGGTTTTGACATTTCAAGTTCATTTTTGTTGCAAATCAAAGTGTGACACAAAGTATGTTTGATAGGTATTCAAAGTATTTTAGGTAATTTGTTTTGGTCCCAGCAAAATGTTTAATATTTGTCTAGCAATAGGTTTTTAGTCTGACTTTAAAAGATTAAAGTTTTTAAACATTTATGAAACTAAAACTAGTAGATAGAAAGTTAATTCTGAATGGCAAACAGAAGAGTTACATTTGAGAAATGGAAAAGGGAGATTTCACCTTTATTGGAAGTCCTCACTGACTTCTTTTAGTGACATTTCACTTAAACAAGCATACATCCCCCCAAAAGCCTAACTAATTATGAAGCAGCATTTTCTGATCAATAGACACAGTGTTGATTCTGTACTCTGGTGAGTAGGTCTGCATGAAATGTCATTTGAAGCCAGGAACATTGGCAAGCAAGGCTTTTGTGGAAAGAGCATTGACCTCAGAAGGATTTCAAGATTCTGAGCTTGCTATTCCAGTTCTTGACTCATCTTTTTCTAAGTTTTTTCTTATTTGGCAGGCAGCTCTTTCCTGGGTTTATTTACAACCAGGTCCATTTGACTTCTCTGGGAGGATATTAAGCAGAGCAAGATTCCCCCTTCCTTTCTTTAAGGACACCATGGAGAGCTGAAGATTTTTGTAAATAAAGCTCTTCAGATACCATGCACAGCCAAATAACAAGTTTAATTCATGCTGTATGGATAGTGCTGCATGAGGATTAATCTAGTCAAAAAACCTGATAATTCTGGTTTGTGTCAGGAAATTTTTAGAATGAAAGACATTCCATTCTGCCTTTTGTTACAAGTTAAATCTACCCTATCGTGATGTTTCCAGCTGGTTGATTTAGACACAAAAGAATTTCTGTGGATTGTAAAAAAGGCTTTGTGGTTACTATTTTAAAAAGTGTTTGGTTAAAAGACCTACTTAAGTGTGATTTGTTATAATTTTATTCTAAAAATAATCATTAAAGATTATTTTTTTAATTGCTATCATCTAAAAGTATTATAAACTGTAGAATGAAAAAACTGAAAAAAACCAGCATGTATTAGTCACTCTCTGGCCTTTAAGCACAGACTAGATTTCAAATACCAGAGTAATAAAACTCAATGAGAGCTTAGTTAGGAACTTCAGTTTTGACAGCTATGTGCAATTTTTGCTCAAGCCTAAGGAGCCATTCCATGTTCACAAAAAGGTAGCACACACAGTATCTCCTCTTCTGCTTTGTGAAACCTGAGCAAACTCTGGCACCTTCTAACCACAGCAAAGACTCCCCAGTGCTGGGATGTGGCTTTCTTCTACCCTTCCCCAGTTAACCATGTACTGCACTGGAGATGCTTCCCTGAGACAACCTGCAGGGTCTTAACATTATACAGCACAAACATAGATGTGCTGCCTGAAGGATGATTGTCCAAAGTCAAGCTGTCCCTGACATATCCCATGGAAAGAAGGAGAAAAGGGAAGAACGGAGAAGAGACAGGGTACAAAGAGCTTGGGTGACGTGTTGGTTGCTTCTGCTGCTGCTGGGTCCTGGGCTGGATAGGTGAACCCCTGACTCTGCTGAGCAATGTGACTGGTGACTCCTTCCCCCTGCTGCCCACTTCCATGGCAGTCCAGGTTCATTCCCATGGCTCTGAGGTGGTTTTGCTGCTGCTCTCACCAGGCTGACACCACAGCCAGATGGCTGCCTGCTCCTGCTTTGTCTTCACATTACAGTGGTTGCCATTGACCAGTTTAAAACTGCAGTGTTTAATCAGTTCAGTCAGTCTTTTTTTGGCTGGCAGGAGACCTAGATCCAGATGTGCCAGTGTTATAAAGTATGTACACAATATTGATCTGTGCATAGCTGTCATTTAGGGCATGTGCTGAATGAGTTGTCTGTAAATGCAGGGCCCAGCAGCAGCAGCTGTGTAACATCCTAGTTCTGGAGCAGCCATGCACGCAGCATCCAGGTAGACAGGCATACTAATCATTTCTGGAGGTAGCCATTTTGTTTGCCTTTTAAATAAGATAGGTCATCACAGATGGATTATCTTTATCCCTGCACATAATGCCATGACCTTTCTGGACTGCTGTATAAATATTTAGTCCTATTTTTTTGGCACCCAGTCGTTTCCTGTGCTTCAAACAAAGAAGATTAATAAACACAAACAGACTTGAGATGAGTACTCAAATAAGAATAAACTCATCATTTTCTTCAGTGAACAAACACAGTGGAAACTTGACAAGAACAAAACTGTTGTAGTCTGAAATGCATTCATTACTGGATGAACATATGCTATGATTGCTACTACTGTTTATCATTGCCTGGTGGCAAAGCAAGAAACATGACTAAGCAGTGTTGGTGATCACATAATTCCCTCCTCTGTGCATAGTCAAAGTCTTCTTACAGCTCTAAAAATCTGAATCACATCCTCAAGTGGAATTAGGGAGGCAAAAGCTCAGAAATACTTGAACAGCAGGACTTCTCAGGTCACACTGACCCACTGTTTTCTCCAGTGTTCCCCACACAGTCCCATTTCATAACCCCACTAGTAAATTTAGAACAACAAAAGCACAAAAAAAGTAATGCACATTCCATTCTGACCTGGCTTTAAAAGGCCATTTTTCCAGGCAGATGGCCAGGCTCATTCCTGACCTTTCCAAGTGACAAAGTATGCCACTCACAGCCAGAGTGCTGTTAACCACCATGACCACAGAAGAGGAATACCTGAAGCAAAGCACCATTTCGAGAACATTCATTCAAGGGTACCTAATGTCCAGATCTCTATGAGCTGAACAGATGTTAAAAGATTTGGTTGGTTCTGCAGCTGTGAACCCCTTGCAAATGCATTATTTCGTAAGAAACCTTTCCCTTTTAATGGAAGACAGATGGCTTGCTGAAAAGGGCTGTGTCAGTCTAGCCTAATCACATGAATAAAGTGGTAATTATTTCCTTCTGTGCTTTTCGACTATTTCAATACATTTCAAGCCATTACTGTATTTACTGGTTCTCTCTTTAGTGTATCACATGAAATCCTTCAGCAGCAGAGGGTACTTCAGCTTGGATGTGGCAGCAGCAAACAGCAGAGACATAGTGAGAAACTGAAAAGTGCTGGGGATGTCAGAAGTAGTGCCCTTCATTTGTCAAAAGCTTCACAGGAGAAAATCCAGACATTTTTAGAGGAAATGGGATACTGCTTTTCAGTCAGTTCTTTACTAAGCAAAGACTAAGATTGTTTGCCGTCTCATAGGCAATATTTTTCAGATCATGAAGCAGGGCACTAGCAGAAGAGCTTCCAAAGCAAAGAAAACTAAAGTCAAATTACTCAGAGAGGAAAAAACAGAGCAAAACTTGAAGTCTGGAACAGCTTAGACAAAAACCAAAAAACAAAGATGAAAAAAAGAAAATCTTTCTTATTATTCACGGTAATGCAGCTAAAACAGAATTACTCCTGTGAATAATGGTTTAGGGTTTTTTATATCTAGGGAAGGCAGGATGATACAAAATACACTGAATGTACAGAACACTTCACTCTTACAGTGTTAAAAGTGGCATCAGCTACCTTTATATTTCTTTTGCCCAAACAATTCTTTGTACTTTTGAAATGGACAACTTCAGGAGGCCTCAAGCTTGACCCATTTTTAAGTATCTGATTCTAACGGCAATTTTTGTACAGCTGAAGGCTCTTTTTTCTTCCTGAATAAATGTGTCAGTGATATGCTTCTTTCTGTTTATTATCTGCAACTTTGTGTATGAGAGAAATCTCAGATATCTTTCCTTTGGGAGGAAAAAATAGTCAAGTCTGTATTAGCTGGAGAAAAAAAAAAAAAAAAGGCAGTTTACCAAGTGATGAAGCAAAGACTTGAGCTGATAGCAGCTGAAAACATAGACAGAAAGCAACCCTCCAGACTTCTCCAGCCCTCCAGAAGGACTTCTGCTCTCACAGAAGTTACTGTACCGAGCAGGGAGAACATTTTACCACCCCTGGTGCCTTCTCCAGCTGTCCAAAGGGCACACTGAGTTCCAGGCTGCTCATAGGACTTGGTAGCCAACATCCCTCTTGTGTCCTCTGGGCAACCGAAGCTCTTTTTGCTCTAAGGCTAATTTGGCCACACACATACAGTGACAAAGGACCAACATTACAGCACTTTCAAGAAAAACACAAGAAAAGTTAGCAGGATCCACCCACCCTGCATGAGGTGAGTGTCCCTTAGGGAGTATGCTAAGCAGTAGATGCACTCTGCTTCCTCCCACATATGCTGGCAAAAAGTCACCTCAGACCTCATCCCAAAGTGGTTCCTGCAGGCAGATCATGTAGATGAAGCAGTAGGTTATTTTTACTAGCCAAAGATTATACCCTGTGTCATCACTCTCATACCCTCCTGTCACACTTGCTCTTAAAAGTTACATTGGCAGCTGGAGTTTCTCTTAGGTTAGAAGTTACTATGAAGCTAGAACCATGTCAGTGATTAATATATTAGCAATACTGCCAACCTCTTTAAAATTATTCATAAATAATAAAATAGGTTTCTTCAGACAAGTGCTTTTCAAAGAAATCCACGTCAATTTTTCTCACCTAAAAATACTAATTAACTGTTTCTGTTTTCATAAATAGAATTTCTTATCTTTTTTTGCTATTACTGTATAAAACCATGCCTTCTCATAGAGCATCATTATGTATAGAAATGTTCCATGTCAACACCACCTGAAAGCAGCATTTTTAAATTTCAGCATCCATGTTACTTCAAAATTATCATGTCACATCAGCCAACTGCTGCAGATCCTTTCTTTCTTAAACTACCTTCCTATTGAAAGGTAGTTCAGTGAAAATAGCCTAAAAAACAACAGAAGAAAGAAAGTTGAATAATTTCTGAAGTGGAATAATTTCTTGGGACATTAAGTTATAAGAGATACTAGATTTCAGAACAATGTGGAAGTAAACCCTATGAAACTTTTGTCTCTAGGGCCTTGCAAAAAATTAGAAGAGAACAGCCTTTGAAAACAGACAATAGGAAAAGTATAAAGCAATCTTTCTTCTTGAATCCATAATGACGGCTACAAGATTATGAAATCAGACAAAAAAGAACAAAGTGTCCTTTCTGATAAAAGCCACAGAAAGAACTGGTAATCCAAGAAGCACCAAAGACATTTATCTAGAGTTAAACTCCAAATAATTTAAGGGCAAAAGAAATTCACAATGCAGAGGACTTTCATTATTTTTAGAGTGGTATCAATTTTTCTAGGAAAGTAAAACACAATTTTGAGATAGTAGCATGGTTTTATGTGTGGATCATGGTTTTAATATTAACTGATTTCAGATTGAACAGAACTAGAGCAGTGCTGAGTGTTTAGAGCAAAAACTCCATGGCATTTTCCAAAGATAGAGGACATCCTTACCACAGTATTGATGAACACAGGACTGACAGTCACAAAACCTGGCTGCAATCCTCAGATTTGCCATCATAATCAGTGTGTGGCCACAGGGAAGTTATTTAATTTCTCTCTGCTCATTGCAATTATTGGCAATACAGTACTTGCCTCCCTTCTGGGTTTCTCAGTAACTTGGTACTAGACCAAAAACATCTTGCAATAATACATTTTACTTTATTCACCCAGATTTTACTAATGAATCAAGAATTTTTTTTATGTCCTTCATTCAGTTTTGTTCACTGATTTCTCTATCGTAAATTTTTACTTCCCTCTTCCCATACAGAGAGGCACTAACTTAAGTGCCATTGTCCTCAGTGGAAATTGCATTAGAAACTCTCGTAGAAACTTCTGGCAGTATTGTGGAAACATTGGAAACTACCATGGAAACTTATTCATGGAGGGCATAACAAGCAGAAAGAGTTAGTCATGTAAGAAGTCACACAATTTGTAAGCTGTGTGGTTAGTTCTAGCAGTGAGAAGTAAGATTCCTTAATAGAACTGATGATGGATGTCAAAATCTATGTTTAAATATTTAATGTGATTTAACCACCTCAGAGTATCCTGTTGCAGGTTGTCTGCCTTTTGAGGCACATGAAATCTGATCAGACACTGCCTGCATATAACATTACACTCCTAATAGAGCAGTCAGTATGTAACACAGATGTTAGCCTTCTCTCGAGGGATCTCTCTTCAGGAGTAATTAGTTGGTGGCACTATTGCTCAGAAAGAAGAGAAAGGACCCAGATAAGAAATGTGAAGTGAAATCATGTTTTTCAAAAATTGAGCACACAAACAGAGTAGAAATTTAACAGGAACTATTCATGTTGTGACCACTACTCCATATTCCACCTCTAACCAGCAAGTTGACCTACTTGAGAAATCTGGTGGCTTGGTTTACAACACAGGGGTATGCAATGTAAGCTGCTACAACAGTGGGAAGATGGTACTTTATATTTTCTGAAGGTCTGTAGAAGTGTTAAGATAATTTTTAAAAAATATTTTATAATTTTCAGGGAGTTCAATGGCTGGACTCCATTGCTCAAAGTTTTAGCAATGCCATTTTAAAGTGTGTGAGGGTTTTTACAAGATTTTTTTACCCTGCTTCTTGTTCTCAAGGGTGTTTAGCAAGTATAATGTCATAATGCACCACCTGAAAAATAGGTATAAAACTAATCACATCTGCCTGCAAAGAGGCAGCCACAGCTCTCCTACCTCAATGTTGTTTTTTCTGAAAGTAGCCTGGAGACATAGGAAGACAAAATAACTAGTAAGATTATTAAAACAATAAATCCTCCTCACAAAAATCACCAATATTTCAGATTCAGAAAACTCATCTTGCATCACGCTGAGACTCTAATGGAAACCAAACTACCCCTAACTTGAGCATAATTGATTTTTTCTTTGTCTTCCAGGGAGTTAATATTTTTAGCATATATATGTCTGATTAATAGACAGAAGTAGTCTGTCTGATGGAGAATATTGTTATGGATACAGTTATCCCAAACAGGAATTTTCTTAAAGGCAGACTATCAAAAAGCCTATAATAATTTTAGTTTCCATTAATTCCCTTCTCTTTAAAGGTGAGTGTGTTTACATGCAACATTTTGTCTGATGGGTTGCCTATAAAAGTTGCTGGCAGTAGCAAATACCCATCATAACAAATTAAAGGCACTGAGCTACAGTTATCACTTTCTGAAAACTTCTGTGCTATAGTTGCAGAAAGAAGTCTTTTCATAAATGAGAATTAACTTAATTGTTCTGACAAAATGCAGCAGCATTTCAAAAGCAATCAGTGCTCTATATAGAAAACAAGTAATAATGCAGTGTTCTGGAGGGCTGATAACGCCATCACTGGGAGGAAATATGTAAAATTCTCTGATGGTCTAAACTGGTATTAGCTCATTGAACCAGTCTACCTTATGAAAGGTAAACTTATTTTCTGCTTATCACAGTGTATTCTGTACTAGATACCTGGAATGAAACCCAAGGAAAGTGGCCAAATAAAACTGCAGGCAGCCTTGGGCTCTGTGAATCCATTTCCTTCCCTTCTGCCCCAGTACATTATCTGTACCACAATATTTTTGTTTATTTATCTTTCAAGAACTTTTCAAGAGGAACTGGACTCATAGTGGGTCACTCGTCTGGTACAGGCTCCTGGATGTATCTGATCACAGGCTCTGCCCTTGCATCTGGCACGTTAAATCATGTATCTGCACAGCCCAAAGGATGACTGCACAGTGGTGGGTGCACTCACAGCCTCACTGACATCAGTGGCAATATATCAGGTCATTGATTCTTCCTCTTACTGTTTGAGAGTCATAGTAATGGCTTTGGGAAAATTCAGAAATTTCACAAGCCTAGTCTAGGTTTTGATTTACCCTCTTCCCCCTGGCACAAGAGTGAGTAAAACAGAAAGGAAGACTGATGATATTATTATGTGGAAAACTTTGAATACTGTTAAAAGATGCTGAAAGCAACAAAAATGCACTTTAAGCTTTTGGCTTATTTCTGTAATTTATTTGCTCTTCACTTTGAACATTCATGCACAAAGCACAACTCTGTGATGCTATCGAGCAATAAAAATATGCATAAAATTGAAAGAAGAGAAAAATAAAGCTTGAAGGCACCTGTGTTTGCTTTATTTGAAGCTGTCAGGGCAAAACAAAGCATAAGGCCCTGTACCCATATAGTTATGGAGATGGTAAGAGAACATGTGTTTGCCACTGTAACACGTTCTGCTGCTTGTGATTACACAGCAAGTAATTTCCAAGGACTGTCTAACTCAAGAACTTTCAGAGTACATACAATGCTATGTAAAATCCTATTTATCCCCCTGTGCTGTACTTAGGAAAGGGGAGTTATTTTACATTTTACAGCTAATTGCAAATCCCCTAAGTTGATAAAGGTATGTTATTTTTTTCTACTGCAAACATATATTTTGAACATTTTTGGGCCAAGGCTGGCTGTGTCAGAGGTGGGAGTGCAAAATAGCACATGTGTTGTTGGCTACCTGGTTTGAGATAAACCACTTTTGCTACTTGGGTAGTTAAACATCTGTGGCACACTTTGACACCTCGGCTAAAGATGCCTCAGAATTACAGCCAAGAAAAAGATGTTAAAATAACTGCAGACTGCTTAGGAACATAGAAATGACTTTTCAGGTAAGCTGACATAAGGAAAAGACCACACACACACCTCTGACATTTAGTCAGTGGCCTTCTTGATGATCTTTGAGTTTTGCTGATTGGTGAAGATGTTAGACTTGCAGATAAGTGTTGATCTGAGTTAAACCAGTACCAAGGTGAGGCCATTTTCCCTGATACACAGGCTGATACAGGGAAACATCATGTGCTTTCAAGAGAGACAAACCAGTCTGGCTTTTCTGATAAACATCTCCCTTCAGTAATTTTACATACCTTACATATCACATACCCCTGTGTAAGGACAAGATTTGGTGAGCATCAAGGAGGGGAAATGAGAAATGAGCTGCCTTCTGCATGGCAAAGGTGTCATGGAACAAACCTAGATGTGAGATGAGTGGTGGACTTTTTCTAAAAGAAGGATGTACTGCCTGGAATACCTGAGGTAAGATGTCAGTGCTTTACACAGGGCATGTGGCCAAGGTCAGGGAGGTAGAGAGCTAAATAGGGCTTGAAATCACAGTGTGATCATTGATTCTTTTTTGCAAGTAAAGAAAAGAAAAACAAAGAAATTTTGGCAAAAATAATTCCCTACAAGATGGGAATTTGCCCAGCAACAGTAGCTCAGTAGGTTGCAAGACTCCTACAAGCTGTATTAGGTTTCTACATATAAACCCCAACATAGTCAGTTGAAGCACATCATCCAAAATTCAACATCCCATGCCCCTCTCTGGAAAACCTCAGTAAATCTGTTTTAAACAGGCGACAGCTTTGGAACAGAAGAACTGAATTCCTACCTCAGAGCTCCCCTAAACCAAAACTTGCTTCTGGCAAGTAGCTGGGACTGCAGCTACTGCTCAACCAAAGAGGATCCTGCTTTTCATTTGTGCTCAGAAGCCTCACCCTTGTGCATTTGCACATGATGGAACTGTACTCAGCTCCATTGGAAAGAGCAGATTTTCATGCAGACTTCATAAAAAAAAACAGCTAAAATCAAGTATGGGAGTGGTAGCCAAGGAGAAACATCCACAAATATTTCTCACTTCAAGCACCACTGCCTTCCTAGCGTTGTCTCAACATTTCAAAGTAAGTAGTTGCATATGAACAAAAGCATCCATGCCCCACTGGGCAGGTATCTGCTGTTACTGTGCATTATTAAATGTTTATGGAGGAGCAGCTTCCAAGAAGACAGAGTTGAGCACAGAAGCAGAATTTTCATCTAAGGTTACCTCAAAGTCCAGATGTCGTTCAGCTTGATCCAGGTCTTGGAACCCAACTGTGACTGCTGCATTTATAATTCACAGAAGAACACTGTAATTTAGTCTTGTCTGACTTTTAAAAATTATGCATGAATTTTATGTGCATGCAGTGACCTTATACTTGTTAGTGACAGCCAAAACTTCAGAAAGCCTTAACCCATCTCATTCCTCAGCTGGGAGGCCAAGACTAGGCTGTTTAATAGACACCACAAATTGCTTTTCAGAGGTACCTTGTTCCACTCTTCAGCTAAGCCCAGAGGCTTAGGTCTGAATTTGGTTTGAAGCATGTGCGGATGGAGGGTTTGTAGTCACAAATGACATTTTTAGCATTTCAAGACTAATCTCCACAGCACTTCTGATAGCTGGAGGTGTCATACGGTTGCCTCTGCAGGGCCATGCAGAACATAAGCCAGGCCTTAGGTACTGTCCTATGGGTGAGCTTATTTCTATTCTTTTACTGTAGAAGGAGTTCAGAAGATGCATTTCCTAAGGCTGCTCCCCTCCCCTGCCATGGAATGGGCTGGGACTTTCAGAGAGCAATTCAGAAACAAAGGACAATTTGGGGGCTTGGAGAATTTCCTCTCTTGTATAAATTCCTGGTGTTTGCTGCCTCCCAGCTCAGTGGGGACAGCAGATCCTGTCAGAGACACGGAGTTAATTTGGGTCACAGAAATTGAGTGAAGGACAATTTTACTGCAAAAGTTGACTTTCACCATTATGTTGGTCCTAATTGAGAAAACACACACTAGAGCAAAATTTCACTGCACTTAAATGAAAGCATAGCTTTAAACATAAATCTTTTCTGGCTGCACCAAGCAGGCATAACAGACACTGGCTCAGTTACTCTCTCTGAGGGGCAGTAAAGCCTTTCAAGGGGCTTTCATCCTGCAGTTAGCTAGAAGTAACTGGTGGAGTTGCATTAAGATTGGAGATTGTGATGTTCTAACTGAAATTCTCATATTACAACCCCTCAAAATCCTTGTGCCTTTCTTCATACTCACTATTATTTCTTGCAGGTGGACTCGAAGACAAAGCTATTTCTGTCTTGTTTTTAAAAGAAGGCTGAAGGAAGAGCTGCAGTACAATCCTGCATAGAGATTATTCCTCCACCCCTTAACATTATGTGGTTGCTCACAATGCTGACCTGCTCTGGAGAAGCTGCCAGCTCATTGCCTTTGTTTGTACAAAGTTTAGCTGTCTCTCGATAAGCTCCTGAACTCTCTAATAAAACAGCAAGAGCAAAATGTACTCTGGAAGGCGGCCTAATGCAAAACTGTGGCACTGATTTTAAATCATAACATTACTGCCTTTTTGGAAACCTTTTCCTGTTCTAATGTGCATGTCAACTGTGATAAAAATATTGAGCTAGAAGCTTTGAACTATTTTGGTGCTCTGTTGAAGTGTTTGAACAATACTGCCATGTCAATTTAGCTACATTTTATAATAATCAGTCATTTGGGACAAACTGTAAACACAGCATCTCCAAACCAAACAAGTTATTTTGAAGAAATGAAAACATATTTAAGCCCATTGTTTTTTTCTTTTAGTACAATCACCATTGAAACTATATAAAACTCACTTTTAATATCCATTCTTTCTTAAATGCTTTGTGTTGCCTAAATGATACATGAATTGGTTTGGTATTTTAAGGGTCAGTCACAGAACAGCATGGCCTTTGGAACAATCCATACCTGGGTTAATTGTTGCAAGTTTATATCAGATTGGTTATGAAAGGAGAATGGAGCAAAACTTTTTAAACACCAGTGGAATTTGAAGATTAAGTATATCTCAACTTACTGAAACATTTTAAAATTTCAACAAACACCTGTCCAGGCTCACCCTATAGTAAACTCAGCTAAAATCAATGCAGTTACACTAGAAAGGGATTTGTTTTACTAACTTCAGGACTAATAAATATTTTCAAGGGTGGTATTTGAGGCAGAACCACATCCTGGCTCAGGTTTCAGCACTTGATGATCCTTTCCCAGGTTCCCAAGTACAGCATTGAAGTGCTTGCTGGAACCTGCCATATAAACTCTTTCCCAGTATCCTTTATAGGAGATGAGTGGCATGAGCAGATACTGTGCATACACAAGTCAGCCTGTTCCTAAACCTGTAAAATTTCAGGTGCCATATTTTCTGCATAGACACTTCTGTGCACATGAAGGAGCCATTAACAATCCCTTCACAGTAACTCCTTGGAGTATACTAAATAGCCTTATCCTTCCCCAGGTTCAATGTTCCTTCTGGTGATTCCAGCTCAGCTAGAGGTTGGGTTAAAGAATGATACCAAGCTGCATTTTTCACCTTGTCTGCAGCTCTGACAGCCCTGGCTCTGCACATCACAGGCTCTTCCCATCATTTTCCAGAGACTGCAGATGACTTGAGACCCCAGCACCAGGCTGTGACTGGACTCACACCATGGTCTCTCTGAGCCCTCTCAAGGCTTCTGCCCTTCGGCAGGCACTGCAGGTGCCAAATGGTTCTTCCTTTTACTGCCAGCCATGGCTTCACCCCCCTGTTCAGCAAAGAGGAGTGAGGCTACAGCAGGGCAGAAGCCCCAGGAATAAGAAGTGTGAGATCCTAAGTGTGAGATCACTGAAAGAGACCTAAAGCTACATGTGGATGCCACCAGAAGCAGACTGCAGTGGTCAAGTGAAGAATCCTCATGTGAGCCTCATGACAAAGTAGATACATAACCAGAATTGACATTGGATGTGAGTGGGGGATTCATTCCCCCCTTTCTCTAACCTTTAGATGCCTGTTTTGCTTACTGCTGGGTTGTAGCACAGCAGTGACTTCAGTAGCAGTTTTGGAGCCACACCAGCAGAACCAAAGGCAATAATTTTTTGCAAAGAGCCATCTTAAGAAGATGAAAGTTGCAGCATCAGCCCAAGGGAAATGCATAGTGATAGAACACACATAGCTGAAAAAAATTAAAAATACATATAAATGCATTTCAGCTGGCTAATTTTATCAAAATGCTTGAAATTTAAATTTGAATGTATAACCATCTGTCTCATCTTATAAGTTTGAAATAAGCCTTTATTCCAGTTTCCATACATTTTACTTTGCAAAATGCCTTCTGCAACCCATGCTAAGCACAGGGGAAGTAATGCATTTATCTCTTTCAAGGATACAGTACCCCCTTGATGTGCCTTTTGATTAAAGACCTAAAGAAAGTACTTCAGGCAATACTCTTCATGCTGTTGCATATTTCTAAGTTCCCCACCTTGAGTCAGTTTCTGGGGAAACAGAAAGGTCAAATTATACAGCAGAATTACACTCTCTAAGGATGAAATCCTGGCCCTGGTGTCACTTCTCTCTGTGGCTCCATCATGTCCTCCTTGCTCTTTCAGGAGATTAACAAATAATTCATCTCCTACATGTTGTTGCCAGGAGCTATTTTTATTGGAGCGAGTACAATTACCAGCTATCTAAAAATTCAAAGGGAAAAGTTGAGACTGCAGCAAAAGAAAGTTTCAACAGCCACTTCTTCAGCATATGCAGTTGTTGAAGGAGATGAATAAACACTATCCATGTGCAAATACACATACACTTTATGGAAAAGCATTTATTTTATGAAAGAACATTCAACTCAAAATCTTCCCCTGACAGGTAAACAAGCACACAGCTGACATGAATTGCTACTGTTAAATGAACAGCAGAGAGATCTTCATACATACAAGCCAACCAGAGCCTTAGTTAATTTATTATTTGCTCATGAAAAGAAGGCTTCAAATTACTCTTGTCCTTACCATTTATGGTTTTATCCACTAAGCACTACAAAAAATTTGTTCAAAGTTATGTTTTCCTCAGGAATTGGAAAATCTGCACCATGGGGACAGTTTCAGCTTGAAACCAAGTTTCGTGAGTTTTGCTGCTGGGTATTGAGTGTGCATGAGCACAGCAATTACAATAACACTGGGCATGTGCTGAAGTATGGTCCCACAGGAAGGGTCTGAAAAGCATATTCATGTCCTCAGAAGGAAAAGGTGGCCTAAGTTTTGCCTGTGCACATACCTGAAAGGTCCATGTTTATGGCATGTTTTTGTCCACACTGCAAATGGATGGTGTCCTGTCCTGAGGCAACTGCAGCAGCTGACCATAAGTTCTGCTAACCTGTTGGATGTGACACCTTCCTTGCCACCTACCAGTAGACTCTTAGGAGTATAACTTAAGCTACAGAGACCAGTTCCAGAAAATCCTCAGCCAAATGTCCAGCAGTTTCATTTGTGTATCCTATCTGCTTTTGCACAACTCTTTGCCTTGCAGATGGCTGCAGATCACTCACAGTGCTCATTTTTTCACAGAACTGCTGTTTCCTCCCTTGTTACTCTCTCCACTGTTGCCACCCCATACACAAGAGTTTGTCCGGAGAAGCATGGCCACATGAAGGAAAACATTTGCCATGCACTGTAATTTTGGCAAGAGTAATCAGACTATCCACTTCCATGATGTGATTTTGCACCAGACTATTTGCCTGGGCATTCACTAAAGTTGGGCACGATTTCATTTCTAAGGCTTCAGTGGTAAATCCACATAGGCAAGCAATTTTACCCAGGAGGAAAGGATCAGGAGAGGGAAGCAGCTGGACCTATGAGGCATGCAGTTCAAGGGTTTTACTGTCAACTGGTTTCCTGGGCCAAATATTCCCAGCCTGAGTCTGGTTGGACCAAAGATTGTTTGAGACTCTAATACTGTCATGAGGAGTGCACAAACATAGACATGCACATGGAACAGAGCATTCAATAAAATTTCCTCTAAAAAGAACCTGATTTACATGCACCAAAGTGTCTCTGTGATTGGGACTAACACATGCTGAGCTTCCTGCAGTGCAGCAGGGTAGGTTTGGTATGCATCACGGGAAGGGAATGAGTAGGACACATAGTGTAGGTTCATTTTGTGATCAAATTACTCCATGATACAAAAGAATCTCTCTTTGGTCTAGGACATTTCTTCTCTCCAGTTTTGAAAAACTGAAAGAACAAAATGGGGAAATGACAGCAGACTTGATTTTTTGGCACACGCAGTTTTGTGTAAATTTAGCCTGGTGAAATTCAATGTAATTGACTACAAGACTATAAGGCCAGTGTGGGGATTTTGCAGCAAAGACATTCAAGATTGCCCATATGTAATTGAATGACCACTCTCTTGCCTTATGGAGCATAAGAAACCAGCACACAGGAAGATCTGTTCCCACTTTTTACATGTAACAGAAAACCTGACCACAGAACATGAGGCCAGAGTATCACAACCTCATCTTTTCCAATTTGGTCCAATCCTGCACCATATCTGGATCAAATTCCGAAATTCAAAGCTAGATTCCATTCCTATAACAGGTTAAACCAAAATCTAGAATGACGTCAGCAACTCTGGGCGTAGAGAGAGGGGAAATTATGGATTTATATCTTAATTTTTCATCTGAGATTAAAGTCACACCTTTATTGTCTAAGATTTTAAAGTTCAAAGCAATTAATCCTTCTATGAAGCCTATCGTTTTTTAATGAAATCAACACATTGTTTCTCACCTTCTGACTCTGCAACTTAACCACTTAATGTGTCTTTTCTGGTGTTTTGTTTTATGTAGTGAGCTAGGATTCTGCTAATTTTAAATATGAACCAAGGTTTCAGAAGCCTTGAGGGTAAAACTTTCGTGTCTCTTCCTGAAAGACCACAGGCAGAACTGTTGGTTTTGATGGATTGCAGCCGGATCAAGAAATTTCCACAAGAGATGCTTCTGCTTTTGGGGGGAAGCAAATGAGCTCAAAGCATGTTCTTGCCAGTGCTGTATTTGAAAACGAGGAAGATTTGTCATGTCAAGTGCAGCTGAAACACAGAACTTACCTTTTGAACGAACTTGTTCAAAACCACCTACTGAATAATCAATACAAAGATTTCTTTTTTTTTTTGTTTGTTTGCATGTAAGAGTACACTTAAGACTTGAATGACTGGATAATGAGATCATGTGCTGGTGCAACTATGTCAGTGGTGCTTTTCTTATCAATTTTTTGAAATCTGACAGCATTATATATCTCTTAAAATACTGGGAGAATTAGAGATGGCACGACGTCCTCTTACTTCATTACTAGTCTAATGCAAAAATATCCCTTCATTGCATAGTATGAAGTCAGCCTGTCCTGACCAAAATGCAGCCAATCTTTTTTTCCCTGTGCTAACAAAATCAAGTCTTTTGTGCAAGTTTCTTTTCTGGGTGCTGCCACCCAAGCCCCAAGGTCAGTATCAGCCACCAACTCTCTCTCTCCCCATGTTCCCACTGTTCCCCGTTAGCAACCTAGGGGCACTGGACACAGGCTTTGCTGGAAAAGTCTGAATTACAGCACCCAGGCCATACATCCAGTCAGTATGAAAACTGCCCCAGTCCTAAAACAAGCCTTCTGCAGTGGCATTGGGTCTGTCAGCCCTGCAGCACTCTCCCTGTGTGCCCAGCAGGGTACCAGCATGCAATGATGGATGAAGGGGCTGCAAGGCTGAAACTAAAAGCTGCAAGGAAGAAGATGGGATGTGCCTCCCAGAACACCAAAATAAAGTGTTCTCAGTGCCTCTGGCTGCAGAGGTTTTATTGTAACAGCAGAGAGTGATGAGGTTTCTGAGACTCCTCAAGCACATGGTAAAGAAGCAGAAATCAACAAAACCATTTGCATTCCTGATGAAGACCAAGTTTTGTACCTGTCTTTCTAAAAGGGAAAAGCTAAGGACCTCCCATGCCTCCTGTGCCAATGAAGATGGAATTATGACAGTCACTATATCCAGCATTAAATGTGCAATAAGTATTTCCAGATGTATGTAAATGTGATTGATTTTTTTCTACATTAATCTTTCACGCAGTCTACATACATTGTAGATCTCAGATGTTTACTCAGCATTCAAATAAAACATAAAGGGATTAAAAAAACCTATTTGATCTGTTAAGCTTCCTTAAAAAGGGAGCTTACAGTATCTGCCTAGCACTCTAACTTGCTTTTATTACTGAAATTCTGGGGATTTATGTTAGTGCCCTGCTTTTTTTCCAAAGTCCACATTTTGTCCAACTAGTTCAGTTCTCATTATCTCTGAACAATTAAGTGAAAACAAGCACTAATTTTTTATGCCTGTGATGCTACTTGATTATTTTATTATACCATGGACATTATCAAAGATACTAGAAGTATTCCCACATAATTTTCTTTCTGATCTAATTCTTGATGACTTTGATGAGTTTCTTGTTCTCACTATATGGAAATGATAAATTACAGCAAATATAAAAATCCAAGTTTTTTATAAGAGTAGTGCAAGAAACATTGCATGCACCAGGCTGGCTGACTGAACTATAGAAGGTGGTGGGTAAGCTCACATCGTGCCTTGCCAACAAAAGATTCCTATGAGATGTGCTGTGCCCTTATACCTTGTAAGAACCTTGCACTGTTCCTCACTTACCACACCAGCAATCCCACCCCCCAGCCTGGAGGAAGGTGGTTGCTCTCATGCCTCCATACAAATATTTGCTTGTTATGGGAGATTTAGGCAAGGACAGCTATGTCCTGGTCCTATGCTTTGCAAATGTATGCAAATGAGAGTCTATTAGTAAGTAGCTGGCTCAGAGAAAAACCCATGAGAGAAAGTCCTCTCCAGCTATTCCTATGTCTGCAGAGTGTGTTTAGTCTTTTGTTGTCTAAATGCAAAGATGTTTAAAAGCACACAAGGTTGTAAAGTACCCCCTGCAGGTATACCCACAGCTGTGCACTGGGGGTGCCTCCAACACTCCTCAATAAATTATGGCTTTTAAACACCAGACATGCTACTGGATGTTGTTGATTTTTTGTTGATTTCCTGAGCTGCTGCCGTTTGAAAGTTATACATCGTGTTTATTTTTGGAGATGAACCTGACCTTTACAATCCGAGCTGGATTTCAATTTCATCTTCCTGCTTGGGGAAGTCAAATAGCTTAAGATTTTGATCCCAGTTGTAAAAAAGGTTTCATGGTCTGCTCTGATATTTACGTGAAAGTCTGTGTTCAAATAGTAAAACATCTCCCTCAGGAGTCTTCAGATCTATTACAGCTTAGTCCATATCTATAGTGTACAGTCTGTCGAAAAGAGCAAATAGTATCTAATTCAAGGTTCCTTAAAAATACATTCATTTTGTTTTTATGGATCCAGCTCCACCAAATAAATGTCTGTACTAAGCCTATCACTCACCAAATTGCTTTGTGTTCTTCTAACACATAATGAGTTATGAAGAGCATAAATAAGGAGTGTGGAAAGTCATATTTGATTTTCCACAACTCATTGAATTTCATATCAAACATTTTATCGAATAGTTAACACTCAAACACCCGTGTTGTTTAACAGACTGGTTTTTGCAAGTGTTTTTGCAGCACAGGAAGTAACCGGATGCCATCACTTTTTGTTCCTTACTACTTAGTACCCTCTAAAGTTCAACAGAAAGACAGAATGCGTTCACACATCTTGTCAATGAGATATAATCAAGAATACATAGATTATTCATTGTTATTCCCATTTTCCCATATTAAGGGAGCATTACCTTTATATTTCTGTTATCAGTAAGTTGCATTCCCCGAGTGTTTCTATGGGGAAAAAATAAACACCCAACAAACAAACTGAAACAACAACAAAACAAAACAAACCTCATATTGCTGCTGCTTTCTTTGATAAACATCATCCCCCATGGTCACCAGAAGAGATCTTAGCAGCAGCAGGCAGGAGCTGCCCCAGTCCCTCCCAATGGTCCAGGGTGACTCCCCATCATCCTTCCCCCAGCAGAAGCAGTACTACCATCTCTGACAAGACCAATCCCTTGGAAGTACCCACTTATAACCAAGGAGTTATTTTTATCTTCCTCCTTTCTTCACAGTTTTGTTTAACTGAGATCAACACATAAAAAACAAGAAACATTTTTAGTTCCTATTTTGTGTGATTTATACTTCACTTTCTCTTTTAGTACTGCGGAAGCTCTCGTGAGTTTGCATCAACTACTGAATATGCACAGTAGAAATCTATAGTCAGATCTTCCTCCACCTGCAAAATATTCAGCATGCCTTCAAGAACTTCCTGTACTCTTTTCCTGTATTAAAACTGGCCTAGTTCCAGGCCCTGATAAACACTGAGCAACTGAATTTATTGGGATCTCAGCTCTTTCTCTGAAGCAAAGCTTTCAACTATGTCTCAACCATTATTATTACTATCTGATACAGAACAATCAGAGGTAAAACAGTCAAACTATCATGTACCTAAAATGTCTCACAGACTCTCACTCTGCCAGAGATAACCACAAAAAATTAGACTCGATCCATACTGCTTCTCTTTTACTTCCAGACCACCCACTTGCTCTTTGTGTTGGATTTCAGTTATTTTTTTTATCAACACTGATTTATTTTAAACTACCTAAATAAAAGTCAACATCTTTAAAAGGCCATATTTTTTCTATTTATGAAGCAAAAGATTTCTTCCCGTGTTTATACATTTATATTTCTCTCCATTATATAGACTTATTTTAGGGACTCTGACTAATATAAAGTTTGGGACAGGATAAAAACAAACCTTGATGGGTTTTGCTGCAGCCAACTACTAAGTGGTTTGGGTTCTGTGGAATTTTTTCCCTGCTGTCAGTTTGTAGTCTGAAGCATGTATATGAAATATATGAAGCTAAAAATCTTCCACTGTGGTCTTTGATGTTCACAGCTCAGGAGAATGTTCAGCTTTCGAGCTTAGCATCTTGGAGGTCGTCTCTTACCCAAGGAAAATGTAGGAAACACCCTCTACTTTCAAAGTAAAATGACGGATTAGCATTATGGAGGAATTTCCTATTTTCTTTGTATTCATTTTAAACTCCATTTATACAGTATTTGGTTCAAGGCAGTAAATCTCTGATCATAGCATTCCTGCTATGGAGCTGAGGATTACACAGGGCAAGGCAAAGAAGAGAAAGTCTTTGTAGGACTTACTCTTTATAGCGTTACCTCGTCATGTTTAAGGTATGATTTTTTTTTTAATTTTTTTTTTTTTCAGGAGGAGAGGCCCTGGAACATCTGTGAGAGAACACCGAGAACAGGAATTGTGCTTTTTCTCATTTATGACTGACCTCCACTCCATGAACTTTAACTTCAAATAGTTTAATCGAGAATCATTGTCAAAAGGCCAAAGTCAACTTTTTTACATGCTAATCATTACTGTGGTCTGCAACTGGCTTAAGGGTTTAGCTTGTCAAAACTAATGGAAAATACTTTCTAATGACTGGAGGTCCCCTTAAGTTACTAGAGCAATGACAGTTTATACTGGTGAAGGATTTGTCTTTTACTGATTGATGAATGAGTCTCTACTACAACAGTGTTTTCTTTCCTTTCTTAATTAGAAGCAAACAGTTAAAGAGAATTGATAGTACAATAAAGCAGAAAGAAACAGAAGAACAAGTTTTCTATCATAAAGAGCACAGCAACACACAATAATCCTTATATCAAAAGGCTTCCCTCAGGGTTATGGTTAGCTCCCTTCCCAAATGCTTCACTTGTCCATCCCAGCCCCAGGTACCTCAGCAGCATCTTCCCACAACAGGCAAGCTCTGTGGGGCTTATTCATTATGATGCAGGTATTTGTCCACTAAGAATGAAGATAAAACTAGTTTTTTTCCCCTAGCTAACTGATATTAAAGACAGAGCTCTAATCAAATGGTAAAAATATTGAGTTACAAGCCACCTGGAATTATATTTGAATCAGCAATTTCATGGTACAAATAACACCCAACATCCCATCCGTCTTCTCTTCTAATTGGCCAAGAAGGTTGAAGGAACCTGCTCCCCCCAGAGACATAATCCCAGCCAGGAATCATATATCACAGAGCAAACAATGTTATGTTTTGTCTTATTCACCATCTTGCACACTGCTTCTCTTACCCAGGACCTGAGCTGGTCAAGACACCATGCCAAGGAAAATTTGGTGAGTTTGCTCATGCTGCTAAACATGCTCTGGTCACTTTCACTTATGTGGCTGTCCTGGTTTGGGCCAAGATAGAACAATTTTCCTTCTGGTAATTTTACTTTCAGTGAAGTCTCTTCTAAGAAACTGCAGCTGCTGATATTAAAAGCATGTTTTTCAGTTAGTGTCTGCTTCTAGGACTGATAACACTCCATGTTTATAGTTACTGCTGGGGCATGGTATGCAGAGCTAAGGATACTGCTTGTTTCTGAGAAACATCCTATGCTCCAGAAATAAAAGGGAATAAAGGGGTCACACCTGTGACCTTTCTGTGGGAAGAAGCAGATCAGACAGGTGACCTAAATTGACCAAATGAAGTATTCCATCCCATATGCATTATACTCACTATAAATTTGAGGGTTCCTGAGCGTCAAACTCTTTTCTTCCATGGCTGGCATCCCGGGAGGATGCCATCTCCTCATCTGCCTTTGATGCTGATCTGTGCCCTCCTCGATCCCTGTGTTCCTCCATCCAGCTCCCATCTGCTGTGGACTCCAGAAACCCATCCTGGGACTTTCCCAAGTCTGCTCTGCAGCCTCATTGGTGATGTGAGTATTGTTGGGGGGCAGGAGGGATGCAACAGTGGTTTTCTATATATTTGTGAATATTCCACTGGTTTCCTGTTCGTCATTACTGGTCCATTAAGGCTGTAGTTCAGTTTCCAACCTGTAAGTCTCTCTCCCTTTTTCTTTCTTTCCCCTTTCTGGGAAGGGAGATGGAGGGAGGGAAATCCATATGGTTCCACTGCCAGATAGATAATGAAGATTTCTCCAGAACAGCAGCACTGACATGAAGATCCCCATCAGTGAGGGTGTGCCAGTATCATTCTGGCACAAATCTGCAGAGCTGGCCTATAGGATGTGGAACTTTAGGTGTGCAGATTCCCTTTGCAGTCTGTAGGAACAGAGGCATTGCTGTCTTAGCTTTCACAGGCAGCAATTCAGTGGCTTCTTGCTGTGAAATTACTGAGTGATTGCAAGGAATGCAGCAACAAAATTCAGTAAAAGACTGGGCAAACAGCCACTTAGTAAAGGTGTTGATAAATGTTCTCTGCAGAGTCTGAAGTCTTTGTTAGCTATTTAAATGTGTCTTTGAAAGAATGAGTTAACCTGCCAATTTATTGTAATACCATTGGGTAAACAAAGGCAAAACCTCCTCAGTCTTATATTTCAGCCTTCAACATTCAGTGGCTTTCTTCTCCCTACAGCAGTTTTCTGTAACCCTGCAGCAGTTTCTCAGTCTGCTGTTGGTGAGGGTGCTGTCACTCTGCACGTGGGATGGACAGGCTGTGTCTGACAGGTTATACAGCTCCTCAAGGTGCGTGGCCAGCCATCAACCCTGCTCTGGGTCTCACTGACCAGTGAAGCCTCATGTAGGCAAGGGATCCTTCTTTGTTTGGATCACAACAGATCAGGCTCAAAGATGTTACACCATAAAAAAGAAAAACTGATTTCAAAACCATTGCCACTCGTGTTGCTGTGAAAAAGTGTAATTTTTAAGGTGTGTTACTTCCTTCAGAACTCACGTTTTTTTACAGGGGGATCAGCTTCTGCCATGCTCAGCCCTACTGATGTTGGTCAATGTTCATGTTTAAGTCCTTTGCTAGGTTAGGGTATTTCAGTAATTTTCTCCCCAAGTTTTTATTTCCACCCCATTCACTTAAAGCAGCCAGATGTTTTTATGGCCCTGGAAAATGACCAGAAGGGAGGATGCTCTATGAACTACAAATTGTAAAGAATTGCTCTGAATAGAATATGAACCAATGTTCAGCACATGCTCTTCTAGTTGAGCTTCTGCATGTCTGAAATGAGTAGAAATGGGATCAAGATTACCTGGATGGTTTAGCAGACTTGACTAAATGCCACTCAACAGAAAAGGGAACTTTTTTCCTAGAAATGCTAGAGAACTGCTTAAAATGCAAAGAGCTAGGTTTAATAACATAAATAGGTTTGAGTTTTTAACAATTTTGTTACCTTCCATTTGACTCCCCTTTGATCCCATTTTAGTTTACTTACATTGTTTCTATGTAAATTCTGTCTAGGATAAAAATAGATTGCAATGGAATAAGAAAAACTAAGACATATAATCTGTTTTATGTCTTCTTGGTTAAAAATTTCAAATCTACTGAGCACAAAGCTTATTCTAATTTCAAAGATCCCCTTGAAAAAGACACAATAATATATTACACTCACAATGCTAAGAATAGGAGTTTGTTGCCTTGCTGGTATTTTAATTGATGATTGGGTAATGGTCCAGGCTGCAGGTCTACAGGAGACAGTGTTATACAAGTGGAATTTGGCTCACTTATCTCTATTGAAGAGTGCTGCATGCCTTATTAAAATGTATTGGAATATATGCTTGAAGAACCACAGTGTTAGCCCAATTTCCTCCTAGCTGACACCCTCCTAGGGAACAGATAGCAGTAAAAATAAAAATCAGATACAAGAAATGAGGTGCAATGAAGAATAATTCTCTAAATGTTCTCTGACTATGGAGTCACCATCACTTAAAATGGGAAAAACACCAGGCAGTCCTAACTACAAATGATTGAAAATGTCTGAGCAAAGCTGACCAAACCTGGCATGTCACAATCTTGTTTTCAGCTTGTCTATTTTTATCTAAAACTCCAATTATTTTGTAAATTAATGACCTAATTTCATCCATTGCCCTTCCAAAATGAAAATCATGCCATGCACAGATAATTCCAGCCTATTCAGATCCCCAGTTACTTCCAGATATTCATCAAAGCACTAATATCTCTCTTTAGCCAGGGTTAGAACAAAGTTTCAAGAGCAGGGCATTAGCTTCACAGACTATTAAATATGAGTGCCTCAGGCTGAACGTCATATGCTTGATGAAATGGTACTCAGACTGTCCCATATACCAGAAAATCAGTGCATTAAATATTACCTTTTTTGAAGGCATCTCATACATATTTGACAAGGTCATGAATATTGATATAGTCCATTTGGATTTCTGCAAGGCCTTTGACTTAGGAGAAGGTGATATTTTGTTTAAAAGTATTTCGTGCGGAAATAACAGAATACATATTAAAATAAATTAAAACTGCCTCATTGGTGAACATCATCATGTCTTGATGAAGATGTATCTGTCCCTGAGATCATTCCAGCCTGGTCTATAGGGGCCAGTCCCTGAACCAACACCATTATTTTGTCGGTCATTTAGAAACATGAAATATTTGCTGGTGGAATATTCACTGTAAATTGAAATCAAAATGAAAGAACAGCAGAGTGCAGAGGCAGAGTCATCTGAATTGCAAAGTCAGATTTTGGCTGGATGCAGCCAACCTGCACCCAGGACTTGGGGGCAGAGCTCATTGCCACAGACTGGGAAATTCAGACTTGGGATACTATCCGAGTCTTGTGTATTGTTAAAATTAACTGCAATAACCATTCGATAACAACAAAGAGAAATAACAAAGGGAAGTAACAAAGGGAACCTGCTCCTGTGCACAGTGTTGGTAAAGGTTCTTTGGAGAAATTATTTCTTTCCCTGTGCTTGCACATTGAGAAAGATGTGGGCATGCAAGAGAGAGAACAAGAAGGTCATAAAAATGTATTGAACTTACCCAGCTTCTCAAAGACATAACACACTATATAAAAGATTTATGACAGTCTGGGGAAAAAGAGAGAACAGGCTTACTCATGCTGGAAAGGCAAACTTTGAGACAACCTGTAAGGGGAATAGGGAACTTATTACCCAGTGCTCAAACCAGATCTCCAAACACAGACAGCAAGTGGTATTTTGAGATGCTCCAGCACATCCAACCATGTTCACAGATTGAGGATACTTGTCCAGAGGATACTTGTGTGCTGCAGCCAGTCCTCTGCCTGTCCCAGAAGCCCAAGGACATGGAGGACATGGGATGTCACCCTAGCAGGGATCAGACACTTCTCTAGAGGAGAAGACTAATCTGCTCTGAGGAGAAACCCTAGTGGAGGGCCAGCACACTCACCTATAGTATATTCTTTACATGGTCAGGGCTTCCTCTGCTACAGACCCCCTCCCTGTGCCTGGCTTGGACATCCTCACTCTCAGTGCTCATCCAAAAAAACAGTGCTGAAAAACAAAGCTCAAGGTTCAGTACCTCTTCTTTTTCTCCTGCAGGACTCAGGAAGGCATTTTTGTGGTGCACGATGACTGAGCCACCTATTAAGGAGGCTGAGATATGGGCCAGGCTCCCACCACACTGGGCTCTGTACAGTGTGTAGTGAAAATGCCATGAACAGGACTCGGTGTGTCAGGTTTTTTCCTTTCACTCCAGATCTGTGTAGCAAGGGATGTGATAAAGCAGCATTGGCAGATAAAACCTGCAGTATGTCTTACTTATCTGCTCAGACTGCAGTTGTGTTAGATTTGGGATCAGAAAGAAACTTTCCTCAGCTAATACTGACAGCAATCAGAGATCTTGTCTCCTTCCACCTCAGGCACTACCATTTAATCTTTAAGGTATGACAAGCCTCAGTCTAAAGTTTTTGGACTAATATGAAAACAAATAGGTAAAAATTTTACATTCCTGTCATAAACAGTTGAGCTCATTTTTCTTCTTGACCTTAATCTCTTAGTGAGCTGAGATAGGAGAAAGATAAGACAGATAAAATACAATTCACCATTAAAAACTATAAAGAAAATGTCAGCCAAGCACACACCCAAGATGCAAAGAAAACAAACACATACTTTTGAATTTTCAGCAAGAGAAAGGACAGCTTAAGATAGTTCTAACAAATCTGGAGTGCTCTCTACTAAATACAGATATTTTGACGTGGTCCAGTCCAGTGTACCTCCATGCCTAGAAGATGTTCCTCTCTGTGCAATGGGACCACCTGCAGAGGTGAAGTCAAGAATTCATCAGCACAAGTGCTACACTTGTAAAGTTCAGATCAGAAATGAGAATTTTTTCCTTCATGCATTCAGAAATGTATACACACAGAGGTTTGTAAGAGAAATCATCTTGCTGCATAACCATCTAGGATTTTTAAATAATTATTTCCATCTCTCTGAGTACCTTTTTAAGTCAACCAGTAACTGCATAATTCAAAGCACTGATATCAGTAGAAACCTAATCAGCACAATGCAAAGAGTAGGCACACTCTGTATTCCTCTTCTTTCTCCTTAGAGATTTTATTTCTTGTATTACATCACTTTCCTCTAATTCTTGGAATAAAAGGAGAGATCTATTAATCATATTGCAGGACTGCTAAAGAGGCCTGGTCATGGATTAGGATCTCATTGCACCAGGTTCTGTATAAACACAGAACAAAATGTTGATATCTTAATTAGGCTTTTAGTTGGAAGCTATTTACAATCTTGACTGTAAAAGGATTAGCTTTACCTAAATGACACAGAGCAGTGTGAGAGGTATGCCTGTGCATTTCTCTCATTGTTATAGCATTGGTGACATTTGAGTATTTGAGAAGGCCTATGAATGCATGTCATAATCTGGGCATTATGAGGCCATATAGTGCAGATGGGCCATAGGGCAAACCCTATAGCACACCCATGGCAGGGGATTTTCTTACAGGCAAATCCTGTTTGCACAGTTTCCTTCTTTTATTTTAGGATTAAAACTTCTGATCTTCACAAAAAATAGCTTTTTCTGCTTCCCTTTTGAATCCTTTCAGGTATTAATTACCTGGTACACTCCCCACAGCTCACTGCCTGTGCTGGAATGCCATGTGGGAGTCAAAGACCTTTACTTAAATGCCCTATGAATTGCCCTGGTGTTTTATTCCCCGAAATTATGGTCTTGCACAGGTCTTGTATTATGGTCAGTCCTACACTTGTGGCCTTTTTAGTAGAATTAAGTAGAGAGCAACACATATTTTGAGAGGAAATTAATAAAGAGAAATTTCAATATATAATACTTAATCTTCAGATTTTTCAAAACATTCAAACATTTCTTTTTGTTGCAATATGCAGTGTGAATAACTTACATTTTAATTCAGAAAAAGTACATTTTCCTAATAGTTATCACTTTCTAGTTTCTGGTTCCTTTGAGATGCTGACTGAGCAACAGATGGCAAACCTTGCAGTCCTGTTCTGTGTCAGTGGAATTCAGGGCATACTGCAGTGATTAAATGATTCAGTTGAGGAGTTATCAAAAAATCATGGCCTCAGCACTGAACTGTGCACTATTGACTGTAAAATATACAAAGTAATTCCTGTAACCCTCAGCACTTGACCCCTTGATTCAAATCTGCTCATATAAAAGTAGTAGGTATTAGAGAATAGAGAAAGGCATTTAATTGTAGGAGGGACTACTAGCACAGTTATAATAACTGCAAGAATTACTATGAGCCACAAAACACTCCTTCAAAAGTGGGCAGCTGAAACAATAGTTTAACAAGTACCTGTCAGTATTTCACAAAAGCACAAAGCAGGCAAGGGTTGCCTGAGGAAAACTCACAGCTCTTCTTCTGAAGAGTTTCAGGTGTCCATGAAGAATAAGAAAAACCAGAGAACCAAGGCAGCAAAGACACACCAGACACAACCAGATGCAGCATGTCATCCAGTAAAAATGCTGATAGAGAGCTTTAGGATTAAGGGCTAGCTGTGACTGATTTGTGAATGTCAATGTATTTCTACAGTCAGGGGTTTTTTTTAGATGATGCTGATTGCAAAATAGCTCCAGGCTGTTCTATAACACCCAAGAAATGCCAAGAAAAATTACACAGCCGAGCACTTACTCAGTAATGGAGACTCACAGAAATTCTGGTAATTTTCTGTTCCCATGGAAGTGAAAAAGAGGGAATATGTAAAGGTGAAAAATTGTACCTTGGTAAGATGGTGACTAGTTGCCAGATCACCCAGGCAGGGCCTTTACTCAAACTGATTTCCAAGACTAAGTGGAACATGCTCAATCCTAAGAGTCACCTCACATTTTGAGAAAAAAGGGGACAGAAGTGCAGGTAACCTACGATTTTGTCCAGTTCCTTGGTAATCTCAGGCTGTTGAAATAAAATCCTGCTTTAGAAATATTTGTCTTGCAAAAGCTATAAATGAAAGTGGACATGCAGGAATGACCAGGGAGAGGTGACTGGAAAAGGCCCTGAAAACATTCATATTGGTGTCCAGTGGGACAAAGAAAGGCAGCATAACAGAGAATCTCCACAGTTCAGGCTCCAAACATAGCAGCCTGGGTGAGTTTCCATCACTGGCTGAACAGACCGGGGACTTGTCTGGGTAAAGAAGTATTCCCCTATATGTTCTGTCCCATGCTCAGTTCATAGGTTCTGGAAGAAGAGAAAGTGTCTGGATCCCATATGATCTTCTCACCCAGAGAGGAACATCTTATGGGATTCTTGCTATCGATTAGGCACCTGGGTCTAACAACTATACCAAATGGTATAAAACTGAGGTTCTGGGACTTCTGTACTCTGTGTTTATTCCATATGCCAGATTGTTATACTAATTGCCCATCCCTTGTTTTCTGTATGGGTGTTCTTAGGCTTTAGCTTCCCTTTACCTGCTAACATGAAAAAATCAGTTAAATACTTGAACAACTCCCATTGTAAAGCTTTATTCAAGCATTTTTTTTTTAAAATCTTAAAAAAAAAATCAGACTGAAATGTAGCATAAGTTAGCACAAATACAACATGCCTTATACTCTTACACAGAGCACATTAAGAAGTGTCTGTGAAGTCGCATCTTCATCTCTAAAGCTTTTTAGTAGTATTTGGTAATTTTCCAAATTAATTCTCCAGGCTGGTTAGGTCAATTTCCAATTTGCCCAACAGTGCTGTATCTAGGCACCATTAACAAAATAAATCTAGGAGAGTTAATTCATTTTTCTTAAGTAAACAGTTATAATGAGAGTGTGCTTCTCTGACAAATGTTTGGAAATTTCTCTTCTTCTGATGTTAACAGAAAAATAAAACCACCAGGGCAGTTTTATTGTATAAATCAACTTAACTCGCTAGGAGACAGATTATAGGTTTGAAAAGAAAAGCTGATTGGGTCAGTCAGGCTGACATCAGGAAAGAGGCTTTCAGCCTTGCTTAGGAGGAAGGGGGTTGACAGTAAATCATGACCTGGTTTTCAGAGAAGTTAATTGACACCCACTTCTTCTGAAAACAGCCCTGCACAGGGAGATAGGAGGAGGAAGGGGTTACTAAGTAAATGCTAATATTGGAAAATGCCACAAAGCGGGAACACTTAAAAATATTGCCCCAAGAGATTTTATTCAGCCCACATAATGTGGGAGCAAGCACAGGATCAAAACTAAAATTCATGGCAGCACCTGAGCAGTGCCATGCCCAGTGGTCTCAGCCCAGTCCTTTGGGTGAGTCCAAACCTTACTTTGCTTTGGAGTGAGGTGCTTTGTAGGAAATCGTTTACTCTGAAATTCCAGGTGGAGAAAAGGATTTTTTGTACTGAGCTGTGTAACTCTGTCTTGATGTCTGGGTGACATGTTCTGGAAATTTACCAAGCAGCAGATTCCTGCCCTAGGTGAGAAGACCAATTTCGGCAAGTAATCCATAATATGTGTCATGAAGAGTGAGAAAGAAACATTTTGTAAGCAGTTAATTGTATGGGCTGGTGCTACAGAGCTACAGGCAAGGGTTCACTGCACTTCTTCCAGCTCACTAATGAGCGTGCAGGTGCTTTCACTATCCAGCAACACTCCAGGGAGGAAGCAGGGATTAAAATAATTAAGGAAAAAATATCAACAGCAGAGAAATAAGGCAGTTTAGCAAAGTATTTTCCAGGGATTTCTACAAAATATTAAAATGGGTTAAATTCTGTGAAAATTCATCTAGGACCAGATTTCTATTCAGTGGCAAGACTAAGACACAGGGGGAAATTTTCATCTTTAGAATCTATTAACGTGTTTTGTTCACCAGATGTTTATTTCAACCCACAAATTTATTACCAGATTTATGAGAAGCATTCATTTGCTACTGCCTATGTTTTTCATTAGAACCTTTAATTTTAGCAATTCTCTTCTCATTTAAAATTACATTTTATTTCCACTGTTTATTTCAGATCCCAGGTTTTGGGTTTTTTTGAAAATCAGAACAAAACCAATGGATAATGCAAAGTGGTGCATGCTTCCATGATGCAGGAATACTGCTGGGGTTTTTCCCCTTGGAAAATCCACTTGAAAAGTTCTCAGTTGAGAGTATCATTGAGCTCAAAAAAATCATCATACACATCCTTTGTTAGCAGTCCACTATGCAAAAAATTTTAAGAACTCATAGAGAGGGACAGTGGGCTGCTCTGCATGGTTATCTCCCCGGTGCCAGAAGCAGCTCCACTATGTTGGGAAAACATTTGTGTGGTCCACAACATAACATGGTACTGAATGTAGATCTACATTGATCAGAGGTTTTTTTCAACTAGTGTTTCCTTACCTTTGTCTCCTGAAGTTAAGATGTGTCTGAGATTTTTGCATGGTGCTCATTATATATGTGGAATATAAGCAGTCTCCAAGAGCAGCCTGTTTATTAAATTACTGTGGCTGCTTTGACTTTTAACACAGTCTTTCTGGGACCTGAAGCCCAAATTCTACTCCTCTTAAATTGAAAAACAAACAAACAAACAAAAAAATCAGAAGATCTTTTAGACAGAAATTGGCTATCCTCTACGTTCTGCAGTAGGGTGTAGCAGCACTGAATACAATTAATTTTATCAAATAATTGAATTTAACATTGAAATATGGAATTAATGTAGAAGATGGTCCAAACTTCACATATGAATAGTTTCACTGGATCAAGTTGGAGGTCTGCCTTGTGCTGCATGCCTTCACGTTGTGCCCTGTCATGCTGAGCACTCTCATCACTTTGCCAGCTGCTGAGAGCATGCAGAAATTCAAGGGTTTGGCCCCATGCTTGGTAGAGCAGGCCTCAGTTGTAAAAAAAAAAAAAAACAGGTACTACAGTAAACTTGTGATTTCTTGGAAGAAGCAATGTCTAGTAGTAACTGATTAATGAGGATTCAAGCTAGGATGAACTTCTTGAGTTTCGGTGAAACTAGACCAGCCAGTACATAACTCTGTTATGAGCTTATGTAACAGCCCTGTCTCAGCTGACAATATTAGAAAGTAAACCACAAACCAGTCAGAAGTAGTCTCTTCTACTGAAACATACTTTTTTGTATTCTATCTCCTCTATCACCCCCCAGTAAGCACATTTCTCAAATCCAGCCAAACCATTTGCTGTGTTTCTTTAAGCATCTCTGTTCCTGCTCTGGAGAAATGGGATTTTACAGAGCTGCAAATCCAACTGGTCTCCATTATGCAGGAGGGAACCTCCCTGGTTATTCTGTTTGTGTGAGAAGTCTCTCTAACATGAAGATTATGCCAAATTTTGCAAATGTTTTCTCAGCGTGGAAATAAATTATCTAAGAAGGCAAGCTTAATGCTTTGAAGAGGTTAGGTCATTCACCTTTCAGACAATGGTCCCATTTCTGAAGACCATGTAAAAGCTGAACATTGCTGCTGTCCCTGTATGTAAGCAAGCAGAGGAACCCCCTGCCCCCCGTCCCTTCACCTGCTCGTGCCAGACCACAAAGCTGGATTGTGTCTGCCTACAGATGTATGTGTTATTTTTTCCATGTTACCAACACTGTGCTTTAGAGGTAGGAATGAAGCCAACCTGTGATGGCAGTTTCAGTTCCTGCATTTGTGGGCAGCTACTCTCATCCCTTCAGGAAGAGGAGATGCCAGTTTGGTTGGCACTGTCACCGGAGAGAGAGGACAGCACTAGACATCATCCTGTACCAAAGCAACCTGCTTAAGGCACATTCTGGCAGGAGAGTTGAGGGAAAGCTACATTTCCCTAGGTTTTGTTTCTCTCACCATTGGCTAAGCAAGCAAAAAAAGTTCATTGCTGTGGGTCTGTAGAGGAAAAAATTCCACTTGTTAAAAATCACATAGCAGCAGTGATCTGCTCGCTTTGTCCTTCAGTACAAAAAGCTTTCTGCACACACATCTCTCTTCAGAGATTTGCTGAGGAGAACAGAAATGCAACCCAGCAGCTTAAATATTACATAAGAAATTACTTATTCATAGTTAAAGTAAGCAGTACACTTTGCTGTGCAGTGAACACTAACCATAGCTCATTCCACACTTTTATAGCTTTTCAACACGAGCATGATAAAATGCCATATGGTGCTCTTGTAACTGGGCAAAGTGTCCAAAACCAGCGTGATTCCCTTCCTAACCCTGTGGGTGAGGCAGGGCTGTGCAAGGCAGTGTCCCCTCTGGCTGTGTCCCGGTGACACCCAGCCCCACAGCTGGGGAGCAGGCAGAGGAACGCCAGGCAGCTTCTGCAGGCACTGCGGCCAAGGAGAGGCTGTCAGAAAGTGGAACTTGACCCAATTTATAAAATGATCTTCTTTGTCTCTTACTGCCCTCTGCTGTCCCAAGCCCGGGTGGCACAGAGAGGGCTGCGAGCAGCAGAGCTGCGGGGCTGGGGGACAGGAGCTGCAGCAAGGATGGGCACCCTCAGGGGGGGAAATCTGCCCCCGGGGAAATAAAAAGACAGCTGAAGTCCAGTTACTCAGACAGGAGAAGACAGCCATAGGGTTTGAAAACCTGACCACTCTGAAACAGCTCTGAAGTTTCTCCTCTGTGGGAATTTACTCATTGCGTGTGGGACATCAGAGTGGTGAGACACTAGAACAGTTTGCCCAAAGGAGCTGTGACTGCCCTGTCCCTGGAAGTGTTCAAGGCTGGATAAGGCTTTGGACAATTTGCTATAGTGGAAGGTGTTCTTGCCCATGGCAGGGGGATTGGAACTGGATCATCTTTAAAGTCTCTTCTAACCCAAACCATCTATGATTCTGTGATCTGATTCTAGATGTGATGGGCAAGCAATGCAATGCATCAGCCAGATCCTGTGTGGTATTTCTTATTCTGGAAATGGTATTGGGAGAAGTCATTCTTGCAGCAGCGCTCACAGATCACCTGAAACACTCTCAAGCACAGATGATGAATCTCCAGTTCTTATGAAAAAATCTAGGAAGTCTTTCTTTTTTTTTTTCCCCAGAACCTGGGGTAGACACTGTTCAGGGCAAGGAAATTTTAATTTTTTATTTTTTTTTTTTTTTTACAAGAGTGAAGAGTAAAAAATATCTCTTGGCAATTTGTTCTCAGACATTCACCAAAAATGGTGTGAATTTTATAAGGGGGAAAGAATATCAGCAGGAAAACCATTCCTGTCCTGGCCTGTTAGCTGGGTGACAATGATATACACTCAGACCTGGACTTTGGTTTTAAAAGCACTACAGGAAATCTGGTCTAGATCTTGAGGAGCTGGAGTCCTCCTGTCAAAATCACAGTCATATTTTCTTCCTGCATATGTGTGCATCCATGACAGTAGAAGAGGGAGAGACTGGGTGATGATGATGATTCGTCACTTGGGCTGTGAGCTCAGAGAAAAACTGAAAAGGTGTTTGTACTATGATGAAATGCCTGAGGATGGACGACTGTGGAAGCAAAGAGAGGAACACAGGACAATCAAGAGGCTGGATTTGAGGAGACTGGTGAAGAAAGTTCAGGGAACAGCAAAAAGCCTGTACTCTGAAGGCATACTTGCCTGGAAAGATACTTCAGTTTCCCCCATTCCTGCTCTGAAGTAAGCAACCACCCGTGACACCATATGGCAAGAGAAGTGTTCCAGCCCCCCTATATAATTTTTTCACCTGTATTGCGAAAGCAGAATAACCCTCAGGGATTTTCTTAAGAAAAAGTTAGAAACATTCATTAAGCCCTTAGACACAAAAACAGAGAGTACCAGAGAAAACTAAGAGACTAAAAATTCAGTTTTCACCCAGGACTTGGACTACCCAGCAGTGAAGAAAGCATGGAATGTACATTCAGTCATCTGAATAAGAAAGAATATTGAGCCGTGGCTCATTGATTTGTTTGCCAGCACTGAATGAGGCAAGGTTGCCAGGGGAAAGGAAAAATTGTGTTTTATCATAACGTATATAATACCTAAGAGAATAGAATTGCCATTACATATTTAATCTGGCATTTCCTCACATCTGAAGGTAGAATTTTGCAGCCTGAATTATAATAGTAGTTTCCTGTATCTCATTTAGTAAGCAATAAATATACTAGAGAAGATCTGAATTTGAGCCCTTGGGACTTCAGGTCTGCAAGGGAGGGAGGTGGAGGAGGTTTCCTCTAAAGCTTTGATATTCCAAAGTCAAATGACAGATATGAAAGCACCAAATGCAAATGTAGAGGCAGACAGGCCTGCTCTTGGAGCTTAAGCTTCTTATTAAGTCCTCATAATGGTAAGCACAAAGTAGCTTTAAGCACTGCTACACCACAAATACATAATAAACATTTGAACAATAAATAATATCTTGATGTGCTACTTACTGTTAGTTTATTTCATGTGTGGTCTCATTCTTCAGCCTGTGTTTCCTATTTCGACTGGAGCTTGCTGCTGTGTTTGTTTATCCCAGGCAAGAAGGGCCCTATATGAAAATATGCAATAGTTGAGCATTCACAAAACAAAAGTGCAGGGCACTAGTCCTGGGCATAACCATTTACATTTGCACTGAATCATTGGGATCACCAGCTGGCTGGGTATTGACTGTGACTGAGGCTAAGCTGTTCTGCAGAATTTGCTCTTGGCCAGCTCTTCTGGCATGTACACAAAATAAGAGTGAGGTTAGCCAAGGTATCTATGTATGGCATTACTAGAAGGGCAATAAAACAGAATAAGATGAGTTAAGAAGACATTTTTTTTTAACCTGTAAATTTTTTAATACATATGGAAGGGCACTTCAGCTTGAATTTCTCATACTGTGTTATCCTGAGCTGTTTTATGACCACCATATTCATCTTGTTGCTTAAGGGGTTTTGTCCCAGAAATTGTTATGGGTTTAGTGTTTCTATTTATACACACAAACCTGCAAAGACTAATTCATGATAAATCCAATGAGATCATGCTTGTGGATTCAAGTCTCATGTATTTCATATGATGTTGCTAAATTAAAAGATAAGATTTTGGAGGAATGAGGAGGGCGGATGAGTTCCTCTTTGTTTCTTGCTATGAAACAGATAAGAATCTAACCATTCAAGAAGTAAAGCAAGTCATCAAGGCAAAATATGAAGCTCTCTTGCAGCATGCTGGAGCTTGCTTGAAAGAGTTACTAAAATACAAACGCTAAAGGCTTAAGTGATCCCATTGTTTGCTTGTTTTTATTGAAATGACAAAAAATTAAAAAGCTGATGCATAAATATATAGCCATGTCATATAGACTGAACTGATTAAAAAAAACCAAACAACAAAAACCCCTCACCCTAGTAGGAAAATGGGAGATTTATTCTATAAGGAACACCGTAACAAAAGAAAGGTATTTTGCCCTTTTCTCCCCCCACGATTAAAGTGATTGAGTTTATTTTAAGGCAGGGGACAGATGAATGTGCTTTTACTTTTCTTGTGTCAGATTCTGTTCTATGCATGGAATTTATGGTCCTTTCACCATGCCTGGGTAAAGTGGCAGTGAAGCTCTAATTGCACGTTGCAAAAAGTGATGATCAGTAGGAGCATCCCCATGCTCACATGCAATGCCCAAGCACAATATTAAACAAGAAGAAAGGAGCAAGACTCCTGGGCTGTGAACTCCAATTTGGATGGTCATCACAAGCCAAGGCTGTAAGACACTGTTTTTTTCATGGTTTGGGATCAAGCTTCAGACATGTCTTCCCTGGACAAGCCTGGCAGCCAGTACACACCTGGGAATCACAGCTGGGTTGGTGTATTTCTGCCTGAACACATGCCAAGCCTGTGGCTGTAGGGGCTGCAGCACGAGTGAAAACACAGGGGGCCTGAGAGAGATACAACATTACCTGGGTACTGCACTTGAAATCATATTACATACTGAAGAAAAAAAAATACCCAACAAAACAAAGAACTTTCTTAAGGCAGTATTTCATTCAGCACAGGCTGGAAGAGTTCTGTTTACAGGCAGATTTCCATTATCACTCTGTGTTTTCACATGTTATTTAAAACCCTCTCCAAGTTCTCCTTTGGAGAATGATCCCTTCCATGTTTGGTCCCAGTCCAGGGAGGAACTGTTCACAGTATGTGGAAATTGTTGGAAAACTCCTTTCAGCTATTTTTGAGGTAAAGCAGCATGAAACAGCCCCTCCTTTCCCCCTCACCTCCAACTCCTCCCATTCACATACACACTTTTTTGCAGTTTAAAGAATTTAATTTTAATTCCATTCCCCTCCCTTCAAACCACTCAGTGGTTCTGAAGTGGCATTGTGGCATTGAAGTGGCATTCTCTGGCATTGAAAAATCCCACCAAAACAACAGTTTCTCACCAACTCCCCCAAGGAGCTCTTCTCACAGAAAAGTCAGGCTAAGAAAATAGGGAGCATAACATGATGGGAAAAAAAAAGAAAGTGAACAAAACACAGTCTCCATCATAATGCTTGCGTGAATCTTTTTCTGTTTAAGAAACAACATTTTTTAATTGTACTCTGCCAGCCAAGCTTGAGTAGGAATGTTTTCTTCTTGACTGGATTTTAACTGAGAAAGAAATGGAGAGTGTACCTTTTCCCCCCAGTTTTGTTGTTTTTTGGTTTTGGGGTTTTTTTGTCTGATTTTTTCTTTGTTTATCAATAATGTTTGTCTTAATCTTCAGCATCTTCAGAGTGCTGAGGAGAGGCCTTTCACACCTGTGAAAGCAGATCACTGGCCCAAAATCAGCTTCTCAATCTCATACACCTAAGTGCAAAACTAGAATTCCTCTAGATTCACACCAGTGTTACTGAGATCAGCATCTAGACCTTGATGTTGATGCTGGCTACAGTTTGATTTAATGTAAAAAGATACTATTTCAACAGCTGGAAAATAAACTCCAGACAAAGCATGCACGATGTTATAATTGCCCTCCATTACATGGTGGAAATCAGTTGTAATGTTCTTCTTGAGGTGAAAATCCACTTTTCATAAAGTTTTGGCTCCAAGATTCAGCCTTCCACTTTCTCTATTTCCTAATCAGCAGAGCCAACAAGAGTGCCAACATCCTTCAACATCACACAGATGGGCAATTAAGGGAAAAGCTGATCCAGGATGGAGAAAGCCAGACAAGACTTACAGATGGCTGGAAAAACCTTGCCCTTTGGGTGTTATTGGAAATGCAGGCCCCTAAGTATTGACTGTCTAATTTCACCACGGGGATCTGATAGGATGAAGCAGTTTTATCAGTTGAAAAATTAATTGCTGCCTAATAAGCAAGAGCAGGGTCAATAGCCATTTGTCTTCATTTCCTTTCTGTAATGTTCAGGCTCATTAGTTAGCTTCTAAATCTTCCTTTCCTTTCAGATTTGTTTACAGCAACAGAGAGGCAGTAAAACAGTAGAGCAGGCATACCAAAACCACGCCTGCCAAAAGTACTCTCATGATAATAACACACACATTTTCAGCCATATATTTGTTTTGCCAGGTCCTTAACTCTTGATTTTTGTCCAAAAAGACAGTGGAAACATTGGAGATGTGTCAGGTCCACCTACATGATGAAAGACCTGGGTTCTGTAACATGGTTTTTCAAAACTAAAACCACCCAGAGGGTACTGGTTCTTTTCATGTATTCACTTCATTTCCATGCTATTGTTTGAAATAAAAGAGGGGGGGAAAAAAGAACTTATTTTGTACTAGATATGTTGTAACACATTGTGGATACTCCTTTTCCACAAATGGGTTTCTAAAAGAGAACTTTTTAGAGTTTTCTATGTAGCCATTGCACAGCTGGAAAAAATACCAATAACTCTAAACCACTTCCTTTGATCTTCAGTCACAGATACCAGTGCTGTCTACCTTATCAAATCCACACATGCACAGGACATTTCTGTTTGTATCTAACTCAGAATGAAACAAGAATCTATCTGAAAGTGATAGGAGAAAGTGGCTACAAGAAGTGCTGAGGCAGCTCAAATCCTGCCCTTGGGACAGTTCTGTGCCTTCAGACAGACAGGGAAGGCCCTGCTTGTGATGCCCTGGGCTGCCTGTTCCTGCTAGCCAGTTGTGTGCCTGCCTGGGGGGACTTCTTGCCCCACAGCTTGAGGAGGCACTTCTGGGTAGCACTCAAGCTAATAAAAGCCAACAGCACAGCCCTAGAGCTCTCAGGGATGTGGGGGATGAGGAGACACTGGCAAAGCAGCATTGCAAGGAGGACAAGAGGCAGCAGCTGGAGCTAGCAGGAGAAAAGAGCATAGATGAGGAGATGCAAGAAGACAGACAAGAGAAGGCAGCAGCAGGAAGGTTCGGCTGCAAAAGCTGTTTGCAACTCCCTCATTAGTTCAATTTTCTGCATCATCTAGGCCAACACCTCTGCCAGTCATTCCTGCACCTGACCCTTATCCACTACTGTTCATGTGTAATAGTTAGAAAGATGTTAATTCTTCACCTCTAGACACACAGTAATAAGGATTCACCATGTGAGTGTTATTAAAAACTCACACCATACTTCCAGCATAATTTTTTTCTGGGCTTGGATTCCAGAACTGAAATCTCCTTCTGTTATAAATCTTGAGCCATCTAGTCTCAGAAAAAAAATAATTTCCTGATGTAAGTATTTTGAGACCAATACGAGACTTATTACATTTTTTTCAATATCTTACTGTAGGAAAAGTCTTCCAGATTGAATAATTCCTGCAGTTTGCTTCCAGAAAGGTTCAAAATTGTCTTGTTGAAAATCATGGACTGCAGAAAAACTCAAATTTGCCAACACAGAAAAATAATTAAGCCACTTGTGCCTTAAAGTATCATAAGTTTGGTCTGAAAATCAAATACCCAGTAGACTACTAAGTACTGAGCTTGTAGAGAGTACAGGAATACAGACTTAGCTCTGGCTGTAAATGTGTTTGTACATGAGAAATCAGATCATGGTGGGACTAAAGCTTTCATTCAAATCAATGTTTTGAAGCCCCCCACCATCACTAGGATTTGTTTTGCTCTTTCCAGTCTGAGGTAAGGTTCTTATATAAGCAAATGAATTCCAGGATTGCTTTGGTCTCAGATAAGAAACCTACACATGCTGAAACTTTCAAACTTAAATGGAAAGAAAGAAAGAATCAGCAAAATCTGCTTGGATGTAAGTCTACTAGTCTAGTCCAAAGAAAAATCTGATTATTAACTGACTGGCTTGTCGGTTTTAAGGAAGCAGTCTTAGTTTTGGTGATTGCTGTAAACTCTTTGTACATGGAATACAGACTTTCCTTCCAGTTACTAATTTGTCTTGGTGCTGCAGCAGAGTACTTCTTGTAAATCTTGTCTTTGAAAGGATCTCACATTGCACTATACTTTTATTAACTTTTTCCTAACTTTTTACTATAGAAAACTTCTAAAACTTGAGGATGTTTCAACAAAAGACTATGGTGAGCTTTAGACAGGAATTCCATTCATTATTTACTTGCCTTCACTGATGACCATTGATTCCATGTGCTGACCATTTCATATCCATATTTTAAAAATCTATAAAACAATGCCAGGTGTAGCTACTCTCTGCTCACTCCAGAGAGGAACTTCATAAAAATTACCACCATGCAACAGTCACATTACTTGATTCAAAACCAGAATAAATACAGATAGTGCAGTGACTAAAGTGTTATTCAAATAAACAAGGGAAAGATCAGTGAGCTTTTGAATATGCTTCTGAGGTTGACAAATAAACTGCCAGCTGGGCTGAAAATCAGCTGAACTGCCAGGCTTAAGGGATGGTGATCAATGGCATGGTGGCTGGTTGGCAGCTAGGAATAAGCAGAATTCCCCTAAGGTCAAGACTGGGGCTGATGTTGCTCGATGGCTTCTGTAGCAACCTGAAGGGTGAGGCTGAATCCAGTGCCATGGTTTAATCCTAGCTGGGAACAAAGAACAGCCTGGCCACTCACTCACTCCCCCCCACAGCAGCACATGGGGACAGGGAATGGGGGCTGCAGTCAGGTTCGTCACACCTTGTTTTCTGTGTGATACTGTGTCCAGACTGGGGACTCACAGTTCAAAAAGGATGCTGCAAATGTGGGGAGAAACCAACAGAAGGCTGATAAAGATGGTCAGAAGCCAAGAATACAAGTTATACAAGGACAGGTCAGAAAAGCTGGCTTGTTCAGCCTGAGAGACTAAAAGGGAATCTAAGAGTAGCACACTGCTACTTGAAGGGGAGTTATAAATATGACAGATTCAAACTCTTCTATATAGTAGCAGATTGTATAAGAAAAAGGAAGTGTTGCACATTGGATGGACCTTATAAGAAGCTTCACCAGGTGGAGGGCAGTGCAGCACTAGAAAAGGCTGCACAGGAAGGCTGAGGCTTCTTCCACCCTTGACAATTTTCAAGGCTCAGTAGAAAAATCTGGAGCTGACCTGCTTTATCTTCAGCAACACTTCTGCTGCTAGTGCAACACTGGACTGGAGACCTCCAGGACACACTCCAGCCAGCTCTTCTGTGATTCCATAATTCACTGAGTAAGCTTCAGGAACCACCTATGAGAAGCAGTGCCGATGAGAAGCAATATATTAGATGTCCATATTATTTTCTCAGCCAACTCACACTTGGGCAATTAAATATAACATTACAATGAATTTTAAAAGAAATGTGGTAATGGTCAAATGCATGAAATACATTTCTTCAAACTTTTAAGTCACAACAGATTTGAGGAAGAGCATCAGTTTATGGCTAAATGAAACAGAGAGGCTGTAACTAGCAGAAGATGAAAAGACCTTTGTTCTCTATACAGCCTCAAGTGCTATCCTTTCAATGCTTCTTAATGCTGCTGAGAAACAGTGCAATTTCTCAACAGTTTCATTAGCACTTGGATTAAAATCTCTCTAAATCAAGGTGAGCTTTGCCCTTATAACACTCAGTTGTAAGAAACTGTTAAGTTTGCTAGGAGATCAGCTAGCTGAAACCACCTTAGCTTTTCTTCCAACCACCAGCACAGATCACTGTCCAAAACAAGGGCACCTGCAAGACACATGGGTGGAAGAGTTTTACTGGCCATTGTTTTGTGACCAGTGGGTGTCTCTGAGAGGCAGACAAAAAGATCAAAGGAAGAGACAGATGCTGGCAGGGAAAAAGCCAACAACACAAGGCATAACAAGGGCCAGGAATGTGCCTCCGAGAAAAGCTAAGAGAAAAGGGAAAAAGAGCTTTTATGCTAAGTGTTCAGTGGAAAAAAGACTTGAGCTGTAAACAGAGGCCATGCCTCTTCTGCAGTTCTTGCTGTGTGAATAGAAGGACTTTGTATTTTCTTTTCAATTAAATGGAATTGCATCAGAGAACTCTCATTTCAGAAAATCTCAATTTCTCTTCCTAGCTGGAAGAACTCATATGACGCAGGATTTTTATTTAGATATTTATCCAGCTCATGCAAGTTTCACCTAGGAAAGTGATAGTATTACTGTATGTACCCCTAGAACAACACAAATAACTCTACCTAACTCAGCGCTCAGTTATGTTTCTAGTGCACCTTTTTCTCTAACACTGGAAGACACACAGTTCAGTAAGGTTCCAAAGAAGGTAATGAAACAGTCAGGAAATGGGGCAGGAATCAACAGTGCAGAGCAGAGTGCTGGTGGTTTTGAGTGGCTTCTTTCTCATCTCATACTTGTCTTGATTTTGTTAGAGTGAGGGCCCTGATGGAATGCTGGCAGGAATGTCAAACCTGGAAAAAAATTGAGCCCACTTGCAATAATTGGGAAGTGGACTAAACTACTGTCCTGGTTTGGGCCAGGATAAAGGTGATTTTCTGGTTTGTACTTTTGTTTTCAGCTAAGTTTCTTGTAAGTAATTGCACTTGCTGAAATTAAGAGCAAGTTTCTCAGACAGTGTCTACTCCTAGGACTGATAACACTCGATGTTTATAGTTGCTGCCAGAGACTGGTGTGCAGAGCCAAGGACACTGCTCAGCTCTGAGGAACATTTTACCCTCCAGAAGGAGCAAGGAGGTCTCACCTGAAACCCTCCTTTGGGGAGGACCAGAGAAGATAGATGTCAGAACTGACCAGAGTATTCCATCCCATACACATCATACTCAGTATAAATTTGAGGGATCACAAGGGTCAAACCCCTTCCTGCCCTTCCTGCTTCCCTTCCTTGCCTGTTCCCGGTTTTTGCTTCAGCATCCTGTGAGGATTCCATCCGTCCCTCTGCCTGTGGTCCTGATCCGTGCCAGCCTGAATCTGTGTGTTCCTGCCCCCAGCTCCTGACTGCTGCTGACTCCAGGATTCCCTCCTGGACTTTCCCAGGGCTGCCCTGCAGCCTCAGTGGTGACGTGAGAGTTATTGGGGAAGAGGGGGGAGGAATGTGGTGTCAATTTTCCTGTATATTTGTATATATTTAGTAATATTTCCTATTTATCATTACTGTTTCATTAAATTTGTGTAGTTTAGTTTCCAACCCGTAAGTCTCTCTCCCTTATTCTCTCTCCCTCCTTTATCAGGGAGAAGAGGGGGATTAATAGAGAGCATCTGTTATTCGGCTTAATTGCCAGGCCAGTGTTAAACCATGACAACTACCAAAACTGTCTATTTCACCATTTATACAACTTCTACTCTACTAACACAGAACACAGCTATTCAGATGAGAATTTGGAGGAATTTGTAGATGGCAAGACATACACATATACGTATTCAGTGCACCCACTGTGCACAAAAGGTGGAGTGCTAAGGAGATAAGCAGGTACTTTTTCCATTTGTTCTCTTCTTGCTTTATTTGCTGCATGCAGTTCAAAACCTTCTCTGAAGGCAGTATCCCTCCTTTCCATACAGGGTTTCTTTGAGCACACTCATAGCTGAGAGCTTCACACTTTGAAATGAGGGGGTTTGACAGAATCTCTTCACACTGAAAGCCAATGGGTAGCAGGAAGATTAAGGCCAAACATAACCATGTTGGACACAATTTCAAATTCCCCAAATGAGATTTTTGGAATAGTATTTTGTGTTCAGAGCATGGCTCGCACTGACTTCAGCTGCAGCTGTGAAAGTTTAGCACGCCTACAAGTTCTGCACCAAGAATAAAAGTAATGTACAACTATTGACAGTTTCTGAAAAGATTGGCTTAAGTGACTCAGCTATCATCACATGGGAGCTGCGTGACAGAAAAAGAGACAGCATACAATTCTGCAGGGTAGAACATCATTCCCTTGCCATATGCTTTCTTCCCAAATTCTGTCTCATCCTCTGCTTCCCATCTCTGGGACCAATGAAGTGGGAGGAGGTCCTACCATGTCTTTAACCATCTAACTACGGTCAGTTCCCAGAACTTTCTATACTGCTTAAAAATTATCACTGCAACCTTGACATGCAAGGCAAGCTGTATAAACAAATGTACCAGTCTTCAGCGTCAGTATTTTCTTCAGTTAGCATGTATTTTGCTCATCTTTCAAAAAAAAGAAACAAATTACATTGTGTAATGCTATATTGCCATTTGCAAGGGCTATCAGGAGGCAAATGGGGCCTTTTAAACCCACTGCTCAGGCCTCTGTTCTTTGTCTAACGACAAAACAGAATGTGGTGGTAGGTGTCAGAGACCTTCACCAGGGAGCTGGGACACACAGAGTGACTGCATGGCTCATTTCTCCACCAGCCTCTTCTTTATTCTCCCAGACTTTTCGAGTCCTTATCCTCATCTCTTCACTCAGCCAGCCCCACTTCTCCTCGTGTAGGTACAGTATCTTTGGCAAACCTACAGCTACTCTCCCACTCATAGTTTCTCCCCTCAAGTTTCAGATGTGGGCTTCAATTTGAAGCTCTGCTTTCCTCTGGACCGTGGCTCTTTCCCTTTGTGGTCATAGCATTGGATTCAACTTTCATATCATTCATGAGGCAGTGAAGGAATCAAGAAAGTCTTACTGTCTCCATTTCTGTCACTTGAAACCTGATCTACATTCTTTGTGCTACAGCCATTTGCACTTTTGAAGACTCACCGCATCTAAATAACTCCAGCCATTTGGACCATAAGCTGGTTTAGTCATTTCCATTGCTAAAGAAATGGAGCATTTTCGTACAAATTTTCTTAGACTCATTTCAAAATGGGGAGTCACGAGAATGGCTTTTGTTAAGCTTTAGAAAATCCTTAATCAACAACAGAATCTTTGTCCCCTTGCTTTATTCTTAACAGCATCTAACAACCTTACAGAAAATTTCCAGAAGAAAACAGTCTGAAGCATACCTTTAACACTGGAATGGTAAATGTTTCACAAAATTATTTGTGGCTAAAGAACAGGAAACATTTCATGAGACAAAAATAGGTTTATCTCCAATAAGAATAAAAGTTGGATGTATAAAACTTTGTATTATGCCTCCAACTGTACTGATGATAGTTATGTTAATATGAGGCATTAAAACCAAATAAACTAACCTCAAAACCTCAAGATAAGTCACTAAAGACTGTATTAAAATTCTCACCCAAGAGTATTCATAATTTGGTCTTAACACTGGCATCTTTGCTGCCAGTGAGTATTGTTTGCTTTTTACCTCTTGCCATACAATCCTAAAACTTGAGCTGGACTTGCAAAACAAAGAGGCACTTCTACAGAGTATCCCTCTGTGCTTCAGACATTTGCTTCCAGACACCTTGTGACAACCACCTAAAAATCTCACTTCCTTGAGCTGCAAAGCACCAGAAGGAACCGCAGTGACAGCTGCTTCAGCTGCCTCATCAAAGACAGGTCATTGACCCCCAGCATTTGCAGGGGTTTCTGGCCCTGCTGCTACACGAAAGGAGGCAAAGAAATAAAGCAGCAGTTTCTACACCTTACAGTCCACGTGGGTTTAATGCACTTCTGAGGAGGGAGGTACTTGCCCTGCAAGTGGGATACAGAGTATGTGATGAATGCCACTTAAAATACCAATCTGGAAGTTCCTAAATGGTAAGTGCTTCCAGTAGTCTTTATCTGGGAATGTTCTGTAAGATGCTGTTGATTTTAGGCAAAGCGGAAGGCATCTTTGCTGTCTGATTGCTGGTAGGCTTTCACCTTTACCTGTGCTGGACACTCAATGCCTGACACTGCATAGCCCCATCACTTGTTGGAGACACCATTCCTCTCCCTTCACCCCCAGTCCAGTGTTTTCCTTTTGCTTTTGTTTCCATTTTCTTTCAGGCTGAAGAGAAGCTGGTAATGTTTGTTTTGGGAAAAGAAGAAAGAAGGCTATTCTGGAATTGTTAAAAAAATGCAACACAGGTTCCAACAAAGAGCCACTTTAAAGAAAGCTAAAAAGCTCTACAGAGGTCTTTTTTTTTTTTTTTTTTTTTTTTAAGAAATTAAAGTTGATGGAAACAGCTGGAGACTGTAACTTGGAAAATTAAGAAAGTAAGATGAATAAAACTTCCTGTTTTCCTCTCCTATCCCAACCTGCAGGGGACAGGCGGGGGGAGGTAACCTCTGCAGCCCCTTTTCAAAACACATGTTGGATTCCCAAAGGATTCAGGCTTGGACTTTTTTTTTTTTTTTTTTTAAGCAAAAAAAATAATTATTTTTTGGTAGAGTGCTGCAGGATCTCCAACTAAGCTGCAGTTTTTACGCACAAGGAAACACACAGATTCTACTACCTAATTCTGATTGGCAAAAAAAGATAAATTGCTGTTAGTCAACCTTAATCTTTAAGACTGGTGCATTGCTTTCACCTTCCTACCTTGGCAGAGCTTTCTTACCTCACTATCTTGCAAACAGCTCCCGTTACCCTACTCACCAGTTCTGAAATTCATTAAATGTGAAAACATAGTTGTGACTTTGGCTTGTGAAAACTTTTAGTGCAGGTGGTAGGAATTCATTCTGCATCATTTCCATGCTTTTCAGTTATCCCTTTGGGTGCACAAGCTGAGACACCCCAAGGCTCAGAAATATTAAAAAAAAAAAAAAAATAAAAATGAAAGTGTCTCCGATTCAGCACACAGAATTTACGTTTTACTATTTTGGGGTTTTGATTGGATTAAACACAGGGGCACCACAGCTGAGAAGCTGTAGAATAAAATATTGTATGGAATATAATATTTGGAATAAAATTGTCTCAGCAGCTCTGTCAGCATGTTCCACTACTATAAGAGCAGTGAAAATATTGCTAAACTCTTTCTAAAATAGTAACACAGTAATCCATAAAAATTAGTAGAACCAGATCATCTCATTTCTATTCCTAGAATCCTCTGAGATCATGGCCAAGAGACTCAACTCCTCCACATCCCCACTTCCAGAAGCTGAGAAGTGGCAATACTGACCCTTCCTTCTGTAGAACACTTCAAGATTCCTGCTCAAAATATTTTGTTTTGTCACAAACATGGAACATGGGCCTAAAGCCACCCAGAAAACAATGAGAACTGCTCTCAATTCAAAGATTTCAAATATTCAGCTCCTACTGCAGGAAGCTGTACTAATTTTATAAGGCAAACGCACCATCTTATCATGATTTATAAGGCTTAATTGCTGAGTGCAGTCAGTTAATTTTTGATTAATCATTTTTTTAATTTTTGTTATACTCTGAACAGTCCAAATGAAGGTGGTCCGGAACCTCTGACATAGTCCATAATGAAGAGCTTTTTGTTGTTTTTTTCTCATAATATCAATATCAGCTCTGCATCTGTTTCTGTAACCCTATTATTGAACCCGCACTTTGGCAATTAGAATGTTTATTATGCATCATCCCAGAACTATGTTTCATTTGTAAGACCAGGCATGTGTTCAGAGTAAGAATCAATCCTATGAAGAATTGATTTTGAAATGGAATTAAAGCATGCTTACCATTGTTGTAGAGATTGTGTCCAAATACAATACTTCAGAGTAGTTGTATGCAGGCTCGGACTGGAAGTTCTTCTCTCCACTACCTCCCCCAGGAAACACCTGGAGCTCAAAAAAATATACTGTTTAGACTTCTTACTATACAAGACATTTGTTTAAATTACAGCTCAAATTTTAAACAAAATTCTTTTACAACCCACATGTGTGCATAAGCTTCTCAAGGTGCAAAACAGGCAAAAGAGAGGAAGTTCCTGGCCACACAGTACCTGCAGTAGCAGCCACAAGTACCAAGCACATCTGAACACTGAGTATGTAAGATAGAGGAAAGGCACCACCTATAGCCACAATAAGGAGTGGGAGAGAAGTAAAATCAATTCAAGCTGGGGAACAACCTGTATGTTTTAGCAGTTTCCACTGAATAAGCATTGTTTTCCTCTTTTGTTTTCAGGGATGTCTTCTAGGTTAATTCCAAAGATCTGGAGCCTTGTGCACATCTACATCCAAAAGTCTGTGTTTGTTATGTGGGCCCTTGGGTCCTGAAATGCTGTACTTTTGTCCCAAAGCCAGGGAAATTTTATCCTCATTTCGCTCAGCCTTATATTCTGGCTCACTACTTTCCCCCCTTGTGTACAGAGCTCAGCTGGCCCCAGCTTTGGAAATGGTTGGGATTTTCTGTTGGTCAGCTGCCATACATCATTGATTGTGTGCCAATTTTATTTTTCATATGAAAGAGTATTTTTAAATAACCCTGTAATTCATGTAATCTATTGTGATACGCAGAGGGGCAAAGGAAAAGGCAAAACAGTGTCTCTCATTTTTATGTATTTAAATCCTCTTTTGTACATTGTGTGGGTAACTGGAGCTGCTCTTTGCCATCTCCTTTCTGTAGAATTGAGTGGATATGAGATATCTCTCACTCATAGCAATATGGGACCCAAGCCAACTATTTTGGGGCCCATGGCACTCACCAAAGTTGCTCTCTGTGGCTGGAGGCACCAGCAGAGCTGGACACGTGTTTGGGCCAGGAGGCCACACTGGTATCAGTGATCACTCCACTCTCCTGCATGCGTGTGGATCTCATCCTTTTACTGGTGAGGACTTTTTCTCTGAGCTACTCTTCTCTCTAAGGAGAAAGCAAGTGGTTTGATTGACAATTTTAGATTTCAGTGCTGTCAAGGACCTTTGCCTCTCCAGGACTGGTCAGGGAGCTCTCACCAGAGGAGCAGCTCCCCACAAACAGACAAACCTATTGCACTCACCCTGGATGCCCCTGCAAACAAGCAGCAAACACAGTTTAAAACCTCCCTAAACTACTTCAGAACTTCCAGGATTACTTATTTCACACAAGCACGAGCCAACATGGAATAACCAGAGCATGGGACGCAGCAGAGATTTAAGTCCATCTCTCTACCCTAGCCAGAGCAAAATGCATATTTACTTTTCATCATGTGGCTGGAGACATGCAGCTCTTCTCCAGACACATCAGGGCTGCCAGGGTGCTCCCAGCCTTACTGAGCATCACTGAATTGCTTCTGCTGCTCTCAGGACCTTCAGGATACTTGAAGCAGTGCAATGGTAGAGCAGAGATTTGGAATGCTTTTTCTGCATTTAATTTTTAAGGAAAATTTTGGGCTGAGGCCAATAGTATCATTGGATCCAGCTGAAATTGTCATGTAAAAGTAAATCAGAATATTATTAGAGTACTAGGCACACTTGCCTTTCCACACAGTGGGGTTTTCCACTTTTTGTTGAAGCAAAGACAAAAACCCCACACTCACACACTCCTGTTTGTAGTACTGCAGCAAAAGGTTGCTTCCAGGAATGGTAGGGTATTTTATCTTCCTATGTAGCTCAGAAATGTTGTTTTCTTGAGCACAGCAGCATCTGTGACATTCCTCTGACAGTGCATCAGTGCTACCCTCCACTTTGTCATCCTTAAAATACTTCCTGCAACAACATGTGTATGGGGCTGACAGACTCTCCTCTAATCACAGCCAGAGCTAATGAGGGAGCAGTCTGGGGCTACAGTAAAAGGCAGGTGTGTGACATGACTGCTGACCTGACTGTGTTCACTTACAAATAGGCTGGGTTTTGCTCTAATTTAAGTCCATTCTTGCTTTAAGCAAGAAAGTTAAACATCCAGTGTTGTCCCAGGAATACTACAAATGTCCAAACAAATAAATTGGTAAGGAGGTTTTTGACTCAGTAGGAACTCGTGTTCTTCTGTAAATTAAATTTTCAGAAATCTCGTTGTGTTGTCACATGTTTATTTCTCCAGAGCCATCACTGAGGGTATTTAGGGGACATTCCCTTTCAGATGACGTGCAAGAGAGTCAGTCCATGAGGGACAGCTATAAACAAGCCAAAGTTTTCCATTTTCTGCAAACAAAAATTACATGGGACCAGACCTTATTTCCCTAAGGAAGGATATAATCTTATAAACCTAAAGAGAAAATGCAAATACTTGAAGAAATAGACTGGAAAATTCCTGTCTTTCTGTTACAGCTAGATCAAAAATGGAAAGATAATTATCAAATTCAATAGGCTTTGATATAAGCATGTGTATTTTGTTTAGATACTGATGTAAATTTGCATAATTGAACAAAGTTCTTTCATCATTTCAGGACAGAACCTACTGCTGAACATAAGAGGCCGCTTGATGAGAAAAAAATATATTGTAAAAAACCTAATGCTGTTTAATCTTGACTAAGCTTATTTACCCAGTGATTTGCCAAGGAAGAGGGAAAGGAAATTTCAGAGGGATTTACGGACAAAAAATTAGATTCCTTTGAATGCCACCCCAAAATGCAGCATGAACAGAAACAGTTAAAAATAACCTGCCAAATTATTCTTTAAATAACATCCAAATCATAAATTAACATTCAGAGAAGAAAATATCTAATTGATGACAGAGACTTTGAGATGACAGGCACCCTGATAAATGGTGGGAGAATTAAGAACAAAGGAATGTTTAAAAATCTATCACCAGGCTGTGCAAGGAGAATATATTTCACCTTAAATACATAATAAAAATACAAATACACCAGTGTGTTCCCTATTCTCCGAATTAAGAAAATACTGAGGTCAAGGCATTCAGGAAGACCAAAGCATGGATACAGCTGGCCTCAACTACATGCATAGGTGCTGCAAGTATAGGCACAGACACCCAGAGCTGTAATTAATGAGTTACTTATTAGCAATGCACAAAAGTGAATTCAGGACACACAAGAGTTGAGCCACAAAGCAGAACTCAATGCAGCATGAATGCTTTCAGCATGGTCATCAAACCAATCAGTGTAAAAAAAATGAGGAAACTAATGAAAGAGAAGGTCAAGGCTGAGGAAAGCATTGGTTTTGAACTGTCTATGGAGCCTCAATAAAAGACAGGGTGCTGACAGTCCAGAAGTCAGGGCAGAAATAGAGTACATGTGTAACACTGATCTCAGTCCTGCTGATATTAATCACAGAATCTGCTAAGCTGGAAGAGACCCATCAGAATCAAGTTCAACTCCTATCCCTGTGTTGGACATCTCCAGGATCAGACCACGTGCCTGAGAGCATCATCCAAACTCTTCTTGAACTCAAACAGGTTTGGTGCCGTGACCACTTCCCTGAGGTTTATCCCTCAGTTACCACAACCACGGGTTTGATGACACCCATGGCAAGCAAGCCCACAATACAGAGTCACATCTTAGGTTTGAAACACTTCATCTTTTCTGTTCAAAAAGTTCTTAACCATTTCTGGGTCATTATACTTGTCAAGGTGCCGGGAAGAGTGCGAAAACATGGAGTCTGTGACTAAAACCAGTATGATTGGTATGACTGAACAGCTCTCAATTTTATTAATAGTTACACAGCGTTATATAGGGCTCAGAGGGCATGCCTCTTTTAGATAAATTCTTGCAGTTAACTACTTTTTGGCTAGGCATCTTGGTTTTCGCTAAAGCTGCATCTGCATCTGCCAAGCTAGTTCTTCTAATCGCACTTCAAGGACACTTTGGGAACAAGTTATTTACTGCTCTCAGAACTAAAAGTTTCAGTTCTCAAAACATGGATTGGCCACAATCGCTGGGTGTCCACATTCCTTCAGAAATTCCTCCACATCAAGGTACAGAGCAGAATGGCCACTCACAAAAAGAAAACGATGAGCCACAGGCCAGCCACAGGGCTGGAGTTTGGGTGATCTCATTCCTGCTGTCCTGGTGCAGCAGAGGCACCCAGGCAGGGATGGGGTGACCTCCTCAGCCCTAAGGGGTGGCCTCCATCCATGCCCTGAGGCTGATTTCAGTGAGGTGGTCTTTGAACAGCAACAAGGCAACAGCACTTTTGAAGAACAGCATGTGTTCTTCCAAAGACCCTGGGCAGCCTCTCAGGAGAATGGGGTTCTCCAGGACAATCTCCAAATAGTGGTTTCATCATGGGAAAAAAAAGGAAAATCCCCAAGGAAAGTGATGAGCTTCTGCTGGCCCAGAGAATAAAGTTTCTGGATAAAAGATTAAGAGCTTCCAGAGTCTCCAAGAATAACTATAAAGCAGAGCCAGCTCAAGCCTCAATATCAAACACACGATATGAAGGCTTCAGGAGCTTCAAAGTGGGTTCAAACAACAGAGTTTATGGAGATCAACTCTTTTTAGTGGGCCTGAGTGCTGGGTAGAGATGTCTGATCACCACAGGAAGCCTCATTTTGTTCTGTTTTTATTGACATACCCACAAATTTTGAGACACCAGTCTTACACAAGGGGTTTAATTAAGGAGGATTAGTACAGTCAATTAAACCTGGTGGTCTCTGTAATGTATTCTGGATCTTTCAGCCAAACCAAGTCGGAGTTATTTCATCAAAACACTCTCCCTTTTGTTCTTAATGGAGTTACTGCATGTAGCTATAGCTGGAGATGGATATATACCACTGAATTTGCATGAAGAATTTGTATTAACTTTGCCTGAAGATATATATATAGTCATAAAAAAACCCACAAACAATAACAAAAACAAACAAAACCCCAACACTAAAAGAAAAGCAGGAAAAAAAAAAAAACCAACACTTAGCAAAGTACTAAATAGGAAAGAACACTTAATTTTAAAAACTGATCAGATGCTTCTTGCCTTTCCTGCTAGGCATCACTTAGCTAAACTTCTGGAGGTTGCCCACGCAAAAAAAAATTCTGCTTGCATCATTAGTCACCTCCATCTGCCAGCAAATAAATCCCACTCAGCTGTTTGTTGAGCCAGCAGAAATACAGCAGGGCTAAGAGTTTTATTCTTGAAACAATTCTGATTGTGTCTCCCCATTCAGGCTCTGTTTCATTGGAATACAAAAGGATTTGCCAGGAGAGGAAGTATCCATTTCATGCCTGCAGATAAGAATTCAGGACAAGATTTGACAGGCAGAGATATGACGAGTAGGCACAAGAAATGATAGAAGTACTAATCACCTAATTTAATGACAACTTAATTCACACACCCCTCTGACCTGCCACGTACCCTTTCCCTTGGATTGTTACAAACAGGAGACTTGCACGTCTCTGTAGTGGTAGTTTATAGAGGTATGGTTTATGTGTGGCATAGTTTTTAATTGACACTTTTAGTTAGGTAGTTTCATGCTGAAAAAAAGGTGATAATTTGCATGCCCAAATCCTACAGAATTGGGTTGAAAATTATGATTTTTCATTACCTCATTTTCATTTGCAATTGTGTAATCAACAGCAACTGTTTTCTCAATTGATTTTTTCAAAATTAAAATGATAATGAAAAGGTTGACGTAACCTAAGATTTAAAACTCAGGTGTATAGATGCAGTAAATTAAGATTAACATGACAATACTTAGGCCTTAAAGAATGATCCAAACCCTTAGATTCAGGCCAGCACTATTGTTGCATGTGAGGATGTATTACAAAATAAATACAAAAAGATAATGACCAAGAAGGGGAGTGATATTATGTTCACATCTACCTTGGTGCAGGCCTGACATAAGTGTAGCTACTCCCTACTTAGTCCAGAATTAGGAGGCAGAAGTATACTGCAATTTTGTATAAATTACCATTCTGACTTACTGAAACTAAAGAACTCTACGTAATTGAAAGAAAACAACTTTGTCTTTTTTTCTCAAAGCCAAGTCCCCCAGATAAAATTTTAAGACATGAATTATGGTACATGGCAGTTTCTCCCTATTCTGCTATTAGATTCTATCCCAGTGATACAAACTGTTTGCAAAACAAGCAGCAATTGATAGGTTTTCTGTCCATCATATGAAATAACCTCTGGAATGTTTGTATACATTATGACAATTATGACATAAAACCTTCAAGGGTTTTCTTTTCATCAGATTCCTAAAAAGACCATTAGTTTTTATGACAAATTTTCAGTTTCATTCCACTGGGAGTCATGCTGTTCATAGATTTTATCTGGCTTAAAACAGTCATTAGGAAACTGTTTTCCCTTTTTCCCAGTGTTTCTCACTGAGAATTATCTTACAGGGGGAAACCCTGCCACCAGCTGTATCATGCTTTTGAAACCCACAAAGAACTGGGATTGAACAAAGAGAACCAGCCTTTTCAATGAGAAATCCAACTGGTCTGCAGGATGCAATCCTGCCAACCAGTCAGGTATGTCCTGATCCCACAACTGCTTCTTATTTCTACACCACAAGGAAAAAGTACCTAAACAAATCAACAGAGAAATCCTCCAGAGAAGCTATGCTTTTTCTATGACTTATTCCACTGTTGTTTAAGCCTTCTCCAGCTGGGAGGTAGCTGGCTGTAAAGTTCTGAACTCAGTGGGAGTGAGACATGGTACACTTTCTAAGACAAGCACCATCAATCATTTCAATCAAGCAGATATCTAAAGATGATTAGACTTCAAAAGCTGCTTTGAGTTTCAGTGTTGCATCATATCTGGTAAAAGACTATGCACTTTTGCTGCTATATCAAGCATTTTAAAAGATTTTCAATTCAAAGATGCTAAGCCCAGCATTTATTAGCTGTAAACATTGGATAAAACTGGCAGAAAGTGAAAGCATATTTCAAAACAAAGGCGATTAATCAAAGTGAGTTGCCCAAAATCCAAGATTTGGAGAGAGAAAACAGAAAAACTTCCCCAAATTAGAAGCTGGCATACACCTGAAATGTAGTTCAACAAGTAATGATTTTATGAAGTCAAGTTTAATATTATAGAAAAATAGATTTCATATTGGCTTTGGATTTAAAATGTTTGATGTCCCACTCAATGAATCTAGAAATACTTAACTTGAAACAAGCCAGTAATCAACTTTGCTGCACTTGTGTTTGTTTAATGGATGCAAAGCCTGTGCAATTTTAAGTGGACATTTCTGTTCCAAGAAGTTTACAGGAGGAAAGCAGCATAGAAAATACTGTATACAAACCAAATTTCTGGATCTGGGTCACTTCATTGACATTCCAGGTCATTCTTATTTTTTCAGCATGGTGTCCTAAGGAATCCTTTTCTGTTTGCTTATTTGTCTGTTTAGGCAAGGTGGTCCTTTCACCTCATTTTATCCCAACAGATTTGCCCGTTAGCCAATACATAAATGGAGCTCTTAGTACCTGATGAGAGGTGGAAGCCACCCAAACAACAAAGTCTTTCTCTGACCTTTCACAGACAGAAACTCTTGTGAGGACAGCCCTCAGCATAACTCAGAGCATCCAAGAAAAAAGAAAAAGATGGTTGTGATCAGCCTAACATCAGTAACAACTTCGGTCAGGGTTTACATTTATAGATTTCTAGAGAATCACTGTTACAAGTTAGCAGAGAAACCAATTCTTCAGGTTTCTCACCCTTAGAGATTTTCTAGTGTCCAAAGAGGCAGGCTGAAACTTTTCCAATGTGTTGCAGTAGTCATCAAGCCTGCATCCATAGGAGTGCACTGATGCATGTTCCTGTTACAGCCTTAACATAATCCCACTGAAATCCTGACCAAGCAGGAAGTTCCAATCCATCAGAAATCATCAGGGTCATGCAGATACAGCATATGCCCAGCCCACTCATTTATGGTAATTACTGATACCACACTTGTCAGGCAGTACCACCTCTTGGGAGTAATATGCAGCAAAAGAGGGATAGGCAACACAGAAGAGAGACCATTCTGTGAGGGTTTGGGACTTTGTGGAAGATGGAGTGATTCTGAGTTTGGGCAAAACAAAGAATCAGATGTGGATGAGAGTAAGGGCAGTCCTGGGTGAAGAGTGAGAGAGAAGGGAGGTGTCCCAGAGTCCATGGGAGAAAAAGACTGAACCTTATGGACAAGATGAGCAGGAGCCAGAACTGGGCCTAGGAGGAGCATAGGTACAAAGGAGCAAGGGGCAGCAAGGGTCAATACTGCACCAGCTAAAGGGCAGTGGTTGCCACCACATCATATTCAAAGCCAAAGTTAGAGCAGTGATGTGTGGAAAAGGATTCACATGGCTACCTGCACAGTCTGGTTCATCATTCCTGTCCTAGGGTGGAAGAATGAACCTTTGGAAGGATGCTTAGAGGGAGGAAGCTGAATATGTAACTTTTTAAAAGTTAAATGAGACAGACCTCTCTGTGGAGATGGTCTTGGAAGAAACACACCACATATACACTCAGTCACACACAAACCCCAGAGTAAGAACAAGCACATTTCAACAATAACTTGCATGTGTAGGAGAGGAGAAAAGACTGGACACGACATGGGAAGCTGGACAAGGCAAATGGGGTGAAGAGAGGAATTTTGCCAAAAATGGAACCATTAGACAAAGCTCAGGGCAAGTTTTCTTCCTGTCAGTGTTCAGCACAAATGTTTGTGGGGAAATGTGCTGAAGAGACCATTGGAAACACAAGACCTAAGAATAGTAGAGGGAGGCAAAAAAACTTGCAACCGCTTAGCAGATTCCTTTATTCTTTTTATCTAAGACAGTCCTCCAGAGAAAATTATTTTTCAGGAAAACCCAAGCAGCTTTAAAGTGTCTAATTCATAATTTGTCAGAATTCATAAACTGTCCTCATATTGCAATTATACAGTCCCTCTTGAAATGCCACATCACACTGACAGCAAAATTAATTGGATAAGAAGATGGTGTCATCTAAAATAATACTACATGAGTCAGTCATTCTTAAGTATTTTGTAAAATAAATGCTAGTAATTCAGTAGTTCTATAGTAAACACACTTGCCCAGAGTGGGTATTCAGCAAAGACAGAAAGATAATTGGGTGAATAGGACCTAGGCCTTGCTGTGATGCATGAAGACTGACAAGCTGAATGCAAAGCTCAGCTTTTTGATAATTACACATAGAGGACTGTCTTGATTTGTGTCTGTCTGAGTGTCTGAGACTAAAAGCTAATGTGATATTTCTGGGTAAGATTCTTGATGCTTTTCCTCTTCTTTAAGAAAGTAATACAGTAACAAATGATGCAATCTATATTTCCCAAAATGACTGCCATAAAACCATATTCCCCTTCCCTGACAAAAAAATTAAAAAATTAGGGAGGGTAACATTAAACTTACATATAAAATTACAGTTTTGCACCCTCAGTGATGTTAAACAAAAAAAAAAACAAGCCAAAAAGGCCAGGCACATAAGGTGATTTATTTTAAAAATTCAAAATATACTTTTTATCAGTTTTGCCCTTCAAATGTGTATGTCAAATGAGCTTCTAAGTCAACACAGGCCATGTGTAAAAAGTGTGAATAGAGCTATTCCCAGAGAAAGGAACTGCAGACCAGATGTGCATCACACCCTCTTGCCAAAACCCACCCCACAGCAGAGGCATTGGCTGTTGTTTCACACTGATGCCTTTCCCAGGTTGTTGCTCCAAAAGAGAGAGCTTCTGCAGTGCCCTTCTAACTCTTGTAAATTAAAGCATCAGTTACGTTAACATTTTAAAAGGAAAGGCAATCAAATTTGTTGCAGCCTTCCGAGTGGAGTCCAAGGCAGTGAGGGATGTCATGATTCACTGCCAACAAAGGCTAGCAGAGTTTTGGATGTATTTAAGGAATAATAGAAATTTGAGACTTTTTCTCAGCTCAAGTTTTTTTCTTAATAAGGTGTCATATCCCCTTCCCCAGTTCTCACATAGATGTTCTCATGAAAATCCATGCTTTTTGCTGATAGGGAAAAACCCCACAGATCTGCTCCAGTACTGAGGGTAACACTGCAGGATTTCAGTAGCAGAGGAGTAGGGAAAGGCAAAAAGCTGTAGTGACTGTCATTGTGCATGACATGGTGATAAGGCTGTGGCACCCACCAGGCAAATAAAGAAGGGACTGAAGGAAGCTTTACAGCCGGTGGTTTGGCAATTGTAACAGAGAAACAATGAAGAAATCTACAGGGGGGAAAAGTCTGTGGTGGTTCTCAATCTGTTTGTAATACAGAATACTTGTTGGGTCTTACAGTGCACACCAGAGAGCTCTTTTTGCCTTGCATAATTACACTGGCAAAAGTTTTCAGTGTAGATGCTATTTTATCACAGTTTTAATGCTCAGACAGGGATGGCTTCTCACCAAAAACTGAGAGAAGGCAGAAGAACTTTTATAGCTGCATCTGTCCAAGTTGCTTTGGCCACATGCCACCGAAACAACGCTGTGTAAAGTTTCCTGAAAGTGTTTCACTCACAGTCAAGGAAAACCAAGGGTGCAAGTCCAGGCACAGTGGAGGAATTTCATTCTCATGTGGGACATGCACTGCAGCATGCACTCTTGTGCCCACTTTTTCACCTCTCCATCTTGAAATTATGCAGGTGATCATAAGTAGCTTAGATAGAGGAAAGAAAAACATATAAAGTTTAAATACACTATTTTTATCTGTTATGTAACTTTTGACAGTGAACCAAAGTAAAGTAGAAAGTTAAAAATGGATCCTGAAAAGGCAAAATCCCTCATCTTCTGAACTCACATTATTTTCCTTGCAAATGTTTTGTCTCAAGTCAGTCTCTTCTTTCTGTAATTCCTTCAGACCTCATAACTGAGGAGGCAGTGTCCACTCTTCCACAGATCAGTGACTAGTGGATTCACTATGTGGATTTGATACTGCATCACAGGAAACAGCCTCTTGGCATCCTTTTCATCATCCACCTCTTTGCACACAGCTTGTCCTCATTTCAGATGAACATGCACAGCATGTTTTATGAATACTTTCAACCCAATAGACTTCAATTTAAAAGTGAAAAAAAATTCATAATTATGAGCATTTCATCTATGATGGAAAAATCTCTCTCTAATATGAAGCCTAGGTCTGATGGGCAGGACCTGAAAGTGGGCACATCTTTCAAGAACATAGACCTAGCTACTGTAATTTACTCTAATCACTTCATTAAAATGTTTGGTTTTGTTTAAATTCTGGAAATAGGCATACAGTGTAAATGTATAGGCTTGTACATACATGTACATTATAGGCATGATTTTAGAAGCAGTTTCTTTGTCTCAGTTTCTATCTGCCAAAATATTAGAGGTATTTAAGTATGTTCCGTTAGCTTCCCTTCATAACTGCTTTATAATGCCTTGGCCATAACAACTGGGAAACACGATGTTCAGAAATGGGTTGTTACATTCCAAGTGTGGGTATCTCCTCCTGGTACAGCCCGGAAGGCAAGGCTACAAGTGCAGAACAAGGTACAGAAAAATGGATTGGACCCACAGCTTCCCCTCTGTGCCCACAGCATCTAGGTCATGCCTCAGCCTGAAACATAACTGACGTTTTCTAAAAGTACATATGTAGTGAACATAAATTTCCAAACAAAAGTTTTCAAACTTCACCCATCCCATATGCAGATCCAAAAATGGATGTGACTCTATGTTGCTTTTCTCCTAAACCATAACCTTGCACAGTCTCATCAATGTGAGCAGTGTAGACTGGAGATCTGTGAGAGAACATCTGGTGAGACCAGTGTTATTTTTAGAAGCAAAGACACTTCCATAGATTTTCACAGTCAGCCCAGAAAATGAGGGTTTGGGTAGAGAGCTTTTTCTTTTGGTGAGAGATGCCATGAAGATAAAGCGTCAAGGACAGTTTGAAGGTTGCAGTCACACTTTTAGCACTACTTCTGTGGTACTTGATCAGCCTGGATATGAAGAGACTGCAGTACTGCTTTCCTTCTCTGGTCTTCCTTTGGGTGTTAACTCAGTGCCTGTATCTAATATAACACATTCAGCTAGATACTAAGTTCAGAGAGAGAGCCAAACAGGATTTGGTTCTTCACCTCTTCCAGCTCAGCTCTTGGCAGCTCAGATGTGGATGGTCACTAAGCAGACCTCATCTCTGCTCTCACAATCACTCATATTCTGCCCCAAAGAAGGAGGCCAGAAGACATGTCAAGTTTTGCTCTCAGGTGCAGCTGATGCCAGAAAGGGTGCCTGGCTCCAACAGGAGTGGGGCAGAAAGGCAGAGCTCATGCAGTCAACAAAACAGAGCCTCTTATTTCCATTGCTTCATTAGGTCAGAAAGATACATAGAGTCCTTATCTTACAGGCACCCATGGGAGATAATCATAGCCCCAGAAATTTTGGGAATGGAAGCATGATAAATCCACTTGCAGATGAATCATCCATGAGAAGAAAGAGCTCAGCCCCCCAAAAAACAATAGAGGCTTCTCAGCAGCATAAAGAAGGTGTTTTGAACCAGATCACACTTTCCATTCTCTTTCCCAAAGAAATTCCCTGTCTTTATCTAACACATGTTATCTCTAGATACCTGAACTAATTCACGGCAAGGGCAGAACGTAGTTCTGTGCCCCAGTCTGGCTGTGGTTCCTTGAACAATAGTGAGACATTTTATTACATCCTAATATTGTCATACATATCAGCACCTGTTGTATGTGCATATTTTAAGGTTTATGGTTTTATTGTTTTATTATGAATTTCCTGCTCTTCCTTTATTGAAAGCAGCTGTGAATTTTCACACCACTTTTAAAAATATAGGCAACAGTTGTCACATTTTAGCACCTCAGATGCAACCATTTTCAGCTTCCTGTCTAAAAAATCATCCTGCAGATTTTATCAACATGCAATCCCATTTTAAAGTTTAAAACACAAGTATAAAGTCCAGTGTGGCTGGTTCATTTTTCCATACAAAGATTCAAAAAGCCATTGAACCATACTTTGGAGATTTTCACACTGGTAAATCATATACATTTTCCCTGTTATTTTTCCCCACATAACTCAATGGCTTTGACAAGAAGAGACTTTAGGATAACATGGAACAGAATTATTGTTCTTGAATTAATCAAGACCTGTCATTTTGTAGAAAAGATCTGTTTTTTCCTGTTTTAAGATAAATTGACATTGTACTAGCATAATCTAGTATTTTAGAATGCTAAACTGATAGCTATGTCCTCCACAGTTTTCAACAATAAGTTTTAGGCATTTCAGGAAAACAAAGGCTTCCTTTTAACAGAAGCAGCTTTGTAGACCCACATTATTGTTAAAAATAAAGGCAGAAAAGCTTTTTCTCTGAAAAGTATCATTGGGTTGCTGACACTTTCCATGTGCCTATGTCAAATGTCACTATCCATCACACAGACATGATGAACACATAAGCCCTTGTCAGTAAAAGAAAAATGGCCTCCTCACCTTAATACCAACCTACTAATATCAAAATACCAATTAAGCCTTTACTAATACTTCTAAATTGTCTTCAGCTATTGTCTTCGGTTCCCTCAGTCCATCCATAGAGCACCTCTCTCTCTCTCTCTTTTTAATACTTCTTTCTTCCAATGCTATGGCTTGGAGACTTAGCCATATACTGTGAGTACAAACGTTAAAGACCACGACAAACTGTACAGGAAAATCAACATTTCCACACTTGAAAAGGAACAGTAGTGGCTGGCCCAAGCAGCCACTTAAAAATACAATTGAGACAGGAAAGACACAGCATGTGAGCAGACTGTCATGAATAGCCCTATTTAATGTCGGGGAAGAACCAAAAATAGAGGTTTCTAAAATAGCCAGGTCAGACATTCCCTTTCAGAAAAGTTTCCACAGTGTGCTCCTGAGATACCCCATGCCAAACGCTAGAACAGAGCCAGCACTGGGGTTGATAGACTCTGGGGAAGGGTGAAAGTGGAAACATCAGAGCTCCTGGAGAAAAGAGAAAATTTCTGTCTACAAACACAGAAATTGGATCAACCTACCCAACTCTGGTGCCCGTTCTCAGGAAGAAACACATTCTTTTCTACTGACTTCAAAACTTGCCCATTCTTCCACATGCCTTCAAAAATGAGAAAACCTGTGGTGAATGGATGTGGTTTTGTTTCTTAAGCTGGTCTTTGTCTCTTTAATTCCCTTATTTCCTTTTCAGAAAGAAGATTTTCCTCACCTTATTTAAGACTGGAAATCACAGAAAACCATATTTTCAAACAATACTTTTGGCTACAGTACATGCATTTTGTAACTACATTTGTTTCAAATGCTCTCCAGCTAATCTGGTTATGTTCTGGGGCCATTTTCCCTGGTTTTAGTTCTGAAACAAATTATGATTTATTTTCCGGTTTTTACTTAAATGCATATACAATTCATCTTCGAAGAAGCCTCATTTGTCACTATGCAGGACATTCAGCAATCAGAAACAAGAAACTAAAGTGACTAAACTATGCCAGCTGACTACAAAGACTACAACTTTCAAGTTCCAAAACTTGAAAACACTGTTCTGCAGCTGTATGTAAGAAACCTTTCTACCGGGAATTGATGTGTTCTAGGGTTTTGTGTTTTGGAGGAACATGTGTTCAGGGACCTCACCAGCTGCCTATGGAAAATGATTTTGCTCTTAAAGCAAAACCATATGTCAGGTCGAGGTAAGAGAAGCATTTGAAAAAAAGAAAAATGTCTTAAAAAGTGACACTGAAATCTGTCAGACAGCTAGCCATGCACTGCAGGAGGTGGTAGTGGATTAGAGTTTTCCCCCCTCTCCCCCCCGAGCTTTGGGGAGGCAGAGCACTCTGCAAAAGGTTGAATTTCCATTCTTAACCTGCGAAGGCAGAAGGAAAAAACCAGAACTGTAATTAGCTATTTGGCAGGGGCTCTGTTATGACTGAACAAGGCCCCACGGACTTTCTGGCCATGTGCCTGCTCTGTTTGCCCAGACAGATTCCCCTGGTGCTGCCGACATCAGCACTTGGCTTTTGGGTCTGGTCCTGCACCCCAGCACTCAGTTAATGCTGGTCGCACAGGGGTTAATGCTCAGCCTAGGGGGAAACCCTGATGGACCAGCAGAGCATCACCAAGACCCGGGACTGTGGACTGCTGGTAGCCAAGAGAAAGATGAGAAATAGATGTTAAGAGATATAAAATGTCCATAATGGCAAAGAAGAGAAGAGAGTAGAGGGGAGATGTCCTCCCAAAGACCAAGGTCTGGCAGGCACAACACCTACACAAAAGAAACATAATGGTGTGTGGGTGTCCTGAGCAGCTGCTGGGGGTGAGAGAAGAAACTGTGTTACTATAAACTCACAAAAGAATTTGCAAAAGCATTTCCAATATCTTGTCCATCCTTCCAAGCCTGCAAAGTGTACCTGTGAAAACATATATACATAAAGATGCTGTATGCTCCAATTATTAACCTTGCTCTTTGGCGATGCTCTTGCAACAGTAAATAGCATAATTATCAGTGGTTAATTATAAGCCAAGTAAGCCATGTATGAATGTGATCTCCCACTGTGCAAAGGGGCCAAAGAAAGAAAGGCTGTTATGTCTGCTATACAGATCATGTGTATGTCATTGACAGAAGCAGCAATAAAAATAACTTGGCTACTGTAGTTTGTGAATACTTAAGGAACACCAGTAGTATTAGAATAAATATTATAATTATTGTTATAATAATATTAATATCTAGATATTGCTTTTTAACCTGACAACTACATGAATCATCTAACAACATGAAGGTGCTTCTGGAAGGAGTACAAATTCATACAATTTGCCTTGCTGAAGAACTATATCTACGTGATCTACATATTAGTAAAAACAGGCGTTTCCTACAGATACACACCCCAGCACTTGAATTTGAGATTCAGTACCTCTCCAGTATCCTCACTTTCCAGCATTTCATCTTAATCTCCATGTCAACAAAACCTCTTCCCTGCTCAGCACCCTGGAAGGTCAGCCTCCTCACCTGATTTCACAGTCTCCACCTGCACTGTTGTTCTTCTTCCAGCCTGTCTGGGTTCAAAGGACAGAGAAGCCACAAGAAAGCTAGATGTGTACCAGCCCTGACCATATTACAACCAAGCAGTGGGAAAGGGCCACAAGAAAGTTCTTTTGGAGCCATTCCTGTAGCCTGAGCCTGGAGCATGCGATGCCAGGTTTGTCCAGCATGGGAAGCTGTGGAAGCTCCAAAGCATCAGGGATTTTCATTGCTAAATTCTAGCAAGTTTCTTCTGAGTATGAATAAATTCCAAATTTTCATCTGTTTGTAACTTGGCAAAACATGAGTGGATTTTCCCTGAAGAACCAGAAAGTACATCCCTGACACAAAGGCAGCTCCTGTGCTAAACTGAGAGCCTCTACTGCAAAGGTCCAGGGCACTTGAACATCTCAAAGAAAAATTCACCTAGCTTTTTTCACCCTTAGAAACCAAAGCATTGTTTACCCTTTGTCTTGTTCTCATGAACAGAACTACTTTGATATTTTCATAAATAAAAACCTGTCCAAGGCACAGAAAATTCACCTAAATGAAGTTATAGTAAAGTTGTGGAAAACAAAATCCAGAGACTTACTGTGGCAGCTGACCAGCAGCCTGGGTAACAGGGCTGGCAACCTATCTAAAATCACAACAAAACAAGCAGTGTTACAGTGGAGAGGTAACTGCACCTCTCCCTGCCATGGGCTCCTGCTATCTTTGCACTGAAAACCCAGGGGGTCCCCTGCAGGAGGTTCCCTCTCCCAGCCCATCACCAGCCATGGGGATGCACCCATTCAGCAGACACAGATTTGGGAGGGAACTATCACCTGTGACAGAGCAGCAGACACTGGTGACACCAGGTCTTGGCTGACTGGTTTCATTAGCATGATCCTAATATTTCAAGGCAGCAGCATGAGGCCAGGAAGGAGCTCATATGTCACTGAGGTCCCTGCACTTCCCCATGGAAGACACTCTATGCCACAAATGGAGCGTCCCAAGACGACTCAGACTAAATAGCCAAATCTCTTTCTTCCTCCAGAGCCCTACAGACTCTCAGGGCCATATTATACCCCTTAATGTATTCCCGTAAAGCCTGCAATAATTCACTTGTCATAATACACCAAGGGTACAGGCCAACAAAAGCAGATTTGTGTTTCATCTTACATTCTGATCTCTGAAACTATGCTAAAAGAAAACAAATTGAAATGCAGAGACACTTTTTTTTTTTTGGAACCCATTTGTGGTTTATTATTGCAATGAGCTAAACAGGCCTAACAGAAACATATGATCTACATAGAACAAGTTTTCCTGTGAGCCAGAAGACCACTTCCAACATTTAAAAGAATGAACAAAGATTGGGATGGTCTCAAGAAGTAGCACAGGGAAGTTATGGACCTCAAAGAGTGAGCAAAACCCTTTACAGGAGTAATAGAAGAACCCAACAACCCTGTCCTCTCTGTTTCCACAAAGAGATGGATATATTTGTCTTTTGTTGGTTACATTTCCCTTTTCCCAGAAATAATCAGATCTTAGATTAAGGTCACATTCAGTAAAATAAATATCAAATCACATCACAGAAAAGCATTTCTTCCATGTTAAAAAAAAGAAAAGCATTTCTGAAAACATGGAGGAAAAAAATTGGCACATCAGTTCATATTTACTTATCTTGGCAAAGAGGGGTAGCAGCACAGAGTTAACAAATCATTTGTTTAATATGGTGTTTTGCTTCACATGTTGGATTTTTATTGTGTATCTAATCTGCTTTTGTACCTTTCCACCTGTGTTTCTTTCTTGGATTCACATACATACTTTAAAAATATCTTTTTTTTTCTCTAGATAGGTGTCCCCCATGTACTCAAGGAATGTCACAAACACAGTCAGTTCTTTGATGCATTCCTCTTCCCCAGCCTGCACCTCTGTCTTCACTGTGTTCAGCTTCAACAAAAAAATTATTTATCCTCTATGTCCTTAAAAATAGTGGCTGAGGAATCAGTTCACAGCTGGGATGTACACCAAGTCCTCCTATTTTCACAAAATACTCCTGTGTGTTGAATGCCTTCACTTCTCCTAGGTTTTGTTATGTTACAAAATACAATTGAATTTTATATTTTGAACAATATCAAAATTGGATATTGTGGATATATCTTACATATCTTGCATATCTGCCAAGATAGCTTAATTAAGATGCTCTTCTATACACAAAGACATGAAAGTCAAATTTAAAATTTTGACTCAAGTACAAACTAAGCTGGAGAAAGAAAATGCTATTTGCATTCAAGGCAGACTGTTGGGTTCAGTTGTTTGCTGTTCTTTTTGCAATCACAGCATAATTTTTTTTTCTCCAGTATCTCCAGGGACTGTCTAGAATTTCAACACAGGAACAGCTACTGGCAGCATTATTTTCCTGGACTGACTTTGCATGTTTTGGTGTTTTTTTTTTTTTTTAAATCTGACATCCCCTAGCGTCTTCTAAGGAAGTTGGGGCATGGATCTTGAAGCTTTGCACTATTTTTCCATTTTTCATATTTACACTTAGCAAGACAAGCAGCAATAAGAGGTTTGTATTCAGTTGCTGTCTATAGCTAAAAGGAGATATGTACATGCTCTCTGGGAAGCATAT